>CM071625.1:12109230-12709230 GCA_036365135.1 Miichthys miiuy | reverse complement strand
TCACCTGTGAGGAAAATCACGGGATATTTGTCAGACAGTCCCAGGTTGGTGACATAAATGTGATGTTAAAAGATGAAGTTACATTGTGTATGAGTGTTGGAAAGGGGTGTAGAGCCTCCTGTGACTGTGTAATCTTTCTGATTTTACTCAGTTACTTGAATAATTACCTGAAGTTATGAGGATAGGATGAAAGGCTTGGTTGTCATGGTGTCAATGTTGCATCACATCCCTGAGTTTCTCTGTCCCTCTGTACAGATCCAGGTGGTGGACGATGGCTCCAGTGCCACCTCACCAGATACTCCTGAATCAGGTGTTGCAAAGATACCCAGACAAAAAGGTGAGTGTGAATTTCACAACTGGAACAATGTGAAATTCACACCTTTTTAAAACACAGTAACAGTAGATAGTAATTGTCCATTTGTTTCCTTTAGACATTCCTGAGACTCCCAAAACATCCAAGCAGGTAGGCGACCATTACTTTCACTTATTTTTGTCCTTTGTCAGTTTAGTAATCTTTTGTTGTTATACGACTTTGTCTTGAAAGATATATGTATTGTGGATTTAAGAAATATGGATTGTCCATGTACTTACTTACTCATAAAGTCCCCCAATTAGATTTTTTTTCTTTCTGATGAATGTGAATTCCTGTTTTGCCTCATTTTTGTTTTTCTGAATACTTTGTTGCAGACACCTGCGAACGTTAAGAAGGTAGAAATATTTAAATTCAATGCGTTTGCTTTTGCCATGGTTGTTGTTGTTAATCACACTAATGCATCTACTCACCTTTTTATATTTAAGTTGCCCTTTGACATGTCAACATTTGCACAGGACATAAAGACATCACCTGTCACTGATAGATGTCATTTCCACTGTATTTCTCTTGGTTTTCTATCGCTGTACAACAGAAGTTGTTGTTTGTTTGCTCACTTTTGCTTTGTGTACTTTTTTGCTCTGGTAAAGACACCCAGCGTACACATCTAGAGGACAACAGTATGACAGTTTTATCATGATGGTGTCACTGTTTTAACACCGTTGCATGAGTTTGCATTTTATCTTGCTCCTATGGCATCGAGAATCCCTATTCTTTTATTATGCATGCAGCTGTCAAACTATGATCAATTTATATGAACTAACAGTGGGTATGATTCTCTGCTGCTAATCTCTTATCTTGCTTCACCACTGGATGTGTGTGTGTGCGTATATCTGTGTGTGTGCGCCTGTGTCCATCCCTCTTTTTGCAACTCACCTCCCTCCTCCAGTCCTCTACCCGCCGCTCTGCCAAGGTGAGCTCGTCTACAGCGGACAGGAGAGGTCAAACGGCATCAAAACAGAATGACTTAAAACTGCAGTTCATTTGGAGAAGTTTTGTTATTTAATGTTTCACCTTTTCAGGGTATTAGACAAGTTAGATCAAGGGCACGGCTTCACGTGTTTGAAATGTTCTCAAAGGCCATGCATGTTTGTGAAGCATGATAAGAAGTACATACTTGTCCTCAAACTACCGTAGAGATGACAGCCAGGATTACATTAGTATGGCATGTGTAACATTGAGATAAGTGTATATCAACTATTCAGTAAACAAGTCACATTTTTGCCTGTAATGAAGGTTCTTTTGTGTAGTTTTAATAGTGTTTTAATAATTTAGACTTATCATGGCTGCATAGTTGGACTATTTGGACAGGTAGTTCTATAGGTGGTCCATTTCAGCTGATGATTGGAAGTGGCAGTTGAGGTTTTAGGAGTCAGTGTGTTGTAATTAGCTTGATTGTACATGCCATTAATTCACAAAATGAAATGCATAATTAGAACATAACTAGAACCCAACCAATTATTGGTAGGCTGATTTTATTGGCCAATAGTGGTCTATCACAGATCATTTATTTGTCACATATAATCATAAAATAACAATTATCGTTTATTTCTGTGACATTCTCAATGGAACTAAATAAGTAAAAATAACTGTTATGATAGCATAATAACAACGATAATAGCAATAAGGAATAGATTATCCTGGTAGTGTCCTCATTTAGGATCCCAGTGGTCTGACGGAAGAAGCTCTTCCTGAGCCTCTCAGTGCTTGCCTGGTGTATCTGGAGCTTTCTTCCTGATCACAGCAGGGGGGAAGGCTGTTATCCGGGTGGTTGGGATCCTTAATAATTCTTCTAGCCTTACTTATTGCTAGCCTTATTCAGTTTCAGTATATTGATATCATTTTAGACTAGAATATTATATTATTATTTGTCTGAAGAATATGTATTATTATGTGTCTTTGTTTTTTTGTTGTTGTTTTTTTACTTCAAACTTGTACACATGTAATATACAATATGAGCATAATCAACACAGGTTGGTGAAGCAACTGACCTAGCAATAATGATGTTTATGAATAAGACACAAGGCTTCATTCTGTAGAGTTTTACGAATAACTCTCGAGAGTCCTAACACAGTCTCTGTGATTGTTGCAATGTGGCAGTGGAGCACTCCAAGTCGTCTCACGCCTGCCACCTCCCTCCCCTCCCTCTTGGTACGACCCACCGGCCGCACCAGCCTGTCCCTCAGGGTATGCTCTGTTACATCAGGGTGCCTCTGTTACCTCACAGGGAGTGGTGATGTTTGGTGTAAAGGTGCAGGAGGTGAAATGTGTGGTGCTATAAGATGCATGAAGTCGGGAATATTGGATTTTTATCACATAGGCATGTTCACTCTTCTAAAGGAGTTCACTGTGGGAGAAGCTCTTGTTTTGATTATGCGATTGTTTGACATTTAAATACTTAACACCTCACCATCTTTTCTTTATTCCTCTGTTTTATCCCTCTTCTTCTCCCTCCATCACATACCTTCGTCGGTCAACAGGCATCTCGTGAGAGCCTGGCGTCCTCTCTGTCTGGTGATGTAAGTGAGGCAGGCCTGTCCTCCCACCAGGGTGCACTGGGGGCTCCAGTCATGCCTCAGCCCAGCGGGTCACCTGCAGCAGCGGCAGCCGCGGTCGCAGCTACTCCAAGCAAGGTGGGTCACTGACAGTGACAGCCAGTTATACTGTCAACACAATGCCCATAAAGATTTAGAATTTAAAAGGGTTTTAGTCTCACATTTCATGCTGTCATGTGGAATTCATCACCATCACCAGCACAAAAGATCAACATCTCCATCATGTTTCTCATTTTAATGTGGTTTCATGTCATCCATGTTGTCATTGTTCGACCAGGTGGAACCTGTCATTTCCAAGCAGGTAGAGTTTTCTAATGGCTACATGCATGCTGCTGGTACCTGGCACGAGTTGACTAACAAACTCATAACAACAGAGGGCAAAATGGCCCTCAGAACACCCTCTCAGTATTTCAGTGTGGTTGTGATGTCCTCACAGTGGTGTTGATGCATGGTTTAACTCTCTGAGACACTGAATGAAATACTCAGTTCCACCATGTGTGTTTGGAGGGAATGCATTCCTCTTCCTTTTGTGGCTTTATAATGTTTCTGGCAGAGGTTCTTGTGAATTCAGAATTTAAAGTCCATTACTTGAGGAAATCATTTTCAAATAATTTGTGGCCACATTATTGACATAAACATTGTTTGGGGTTTTTGGTGATGGGACTTAATCAGTGTTTTTGTCTTGTTTTTATTGTCTTAAAATAATATCTTGGGACCTGAATTAAATCCAGTTAATCCTCTAAATTTGTTAAAGGCAGCACATTTAAACTGTCCTATGCTTCTTCCCTCCACCCATCCATCCATCCTTCTCAGGAGGAGGAATCACTGCGAGCTCAAGTCAAGGACCTGGAGGAGAAGCTGGAAACGCTGAAGATGAAGCGGACGGAGGACAAGGCCAAGCTGAAGGAGCTCGAGAAACACAAGATCCAGCTGGAACAGCTACAAGAATGGAAGAATAAAATGCAGGAGCAGCAGGCTGACCTGCAGAAACAACTCAAAGAGGCCAAGAAGGTACACAGAAAAATAAACGTACATAAATGTACTCTGTCAGCACAAATGACTTTCTAGAGTTTTATTTTGTACCTCCTCCCCGCAGGAAGCCCGTGAGGCACATGAAGCCAAGGACCGCTACATGGAAGAGATGTCTGACACGGCAGACGCCATAGAGATGGCCACACTGGACAAAGAGATGGCTGAAGAGCGTGCAGAGTCACTGCAGGTGGAGGTGGACACACTGAAAGAGAAAGTGGAGGAGCTCTCCATGGATCTGGAGATCCTTAGACATGAGATTTCAGAGAAAGGTCAGTACTCTACTTACCAGTCTATAAAAGCCTCTTCATGCCTTCATATCTGTGTTACCATCTTTCTTCCTTCTGGTCATGTCTCCTTTATTTATATGCTGCTGTTCCTGACTGTGTTGTCCTTTTCTGTTTCTCCTGCAGGCTCAGATGGAGCCGCCTCAAGTTATCATGTCAAACAGCTGGAGGAGCAGAACAGCCGACTAAAGGAGGCGTTGGTTCGGTCAGTCAAATGTCTGACACCAAATGTCAGATTAAAGAATAAACACTTTTTTTTTTAAATATAAAAACTTAATTGTCCTTTTCTCCCTCAGGATGCGTGACCTGTCTTCTTCAGAGAAGCAGGAGCATGTGAAGCTGCAGAAGCAGATGGAGAAGAAGAACACTGAGCTGGAGGCTCTGAGGACTCAGAAGGAAAAACTGCAGGATGAGGTCAAGCAGGCGGAGGCCACTATTGATGAACTGAAGGAGCAGGTAAAGAAGATGAATATGATTACAGAGAGGAACAGATATAGGTGGAGGTTCTTAGTACTATGTGGATGGGCTGTTCTTGTTAGTTTGCCATCTAAGAATTTAACTGAACTTATATGCTTGCTTATGTGTGTACCAGGTGGATGCTGCTCTAGGGTCAGAGGAGATGGTGGAGACCCTGACCGAAAGAAACCTTGACCTGGAGGAGAAAGTCAGAGAGCTGAGAGAAACCGTCACTGATTTGGTGGGTACCGCTGCATTTATGATCACTAACTAAACGAAAAAGGAAATAATATTTATCAGCTAACATCTCGCTTTTATGAACCTATCACTGACTCTAACTCTGTCCTTTAACAACAGGAAGCCATCAACGAAATGAACGATGAGCTCCAGGAGAACGCCCGGGAGACAGAAATGGAGCTGAGGGAGCAGTTGGACCTGAGTGGAGCAAAGGTCCGAGAGGCCGAGAAAAGGGTGGAGGCTGCCCAGGAGACCGTAGCTGATTACCAACAGACCATCAACAAATACAGAGAGCTCACAGCCGGGCTACAGGTGGGTGAAGAGGAGGGAAACACGCATGCTCAAAGAAAAAAATCAGAGGATGAACTCTGCATAAGGAGGCTTTTTGTGACACTGTATGTTCTTTTCTCTGTGTATCAGGAGGCCAACAGGGAGCTGATCAGCCAGCAGAATGCAAATGCTGAACAAGTTCAGCAACCTCCTGCTGAGCTATTTGACTTCAAGATTAAGTTTGCAGAGACCAAGGCTTATGCCAAGGTAAATTGCGTTATCGTGCCAAGAATGATGACTGAAAGGAGCGAACCTGTTTTACACCTTTGACACCATTTCCATATAATCTGTGTGCCTAGGCCATTGAGATGGAGCTGAGGAAAATGGAAGTGGCTCAGTCAAACAGACAGGTATCCCTCCTCACCTCCTTCATGCCGGACTCCTTCCTCCGTCACGGTGGAGATCACGACTGTATTCTGGTCCTTCTGCTCATCCCCAGGCTCATCTGTAAGGTATGACGCTCTGTTTGTAGGTGTTGAGAAGTGGACAAATGAGTACAAGCTTCTTTGTGTTGAATCTTTGTGTCTATCTGTCCTTCACCTGATAGGCTGAGCTGATCAGTAAACAGGCCCAGGAGAAGTTTGACTTGAACGGGAACTTGGCCCAGGGGACGGGGCTCAGAGGGCCTCTGGGAGAGCAGCGCAGCTTTGCCTCAGGACTGGTGTACTCCCTCAGCCTGCTGCAGGCCACTCTGCACAAATATGAACAGTAAGCACTGCAGCTTCATCACCGATGTGTCAGAAATGATTTATTATAATATTTATTATCAGACAATTGAGTCCTGGCTAAAGAAAAATATTAATATTTTTAGATAAATCATTTGTTGCTGTTCTCTAACCATTTTCCTCTCCTTCAGGGCTCTGAATACCTGTGACGTGGAGGTTTTTAAGCGCATGGGTACACTGTACTCTGAAATGAGCTTCCATGAGCGCTCCCTGGATTATTTCATCGACCTGCTGCATAAAGATCAGCTAGATGAGACTGTTCAGGTGGAACCTCTGACTAAAGCCATCAAGTACTATCAGGTAACTAAAGAATGTGAAAAGATCTTCCCAGAGTTGTATCTAAATACACACATAAACATTTAAGCACAGAAAATGTGTCGTTTTAATTCAAGTTTCTCACTGTCGTTTTGTCTTCCAGCAACTGTACAGTGTCCATCTGGCAGACCACACTGAAGACTGCACAGTGCAGCTGGCTGACCACATTAAGGTACTTCAAGCTTCTTCTTTCTGTAGTTACAAAGCTTGTGACAGACAGAATTCTGCATTCTTAAAGTACGTTTCTATAAATAGTAGCATATTCAGAAGTAAAAATCCAGTCAACAATGTGACTGTTTAAAAAGTTCTTTCATCTAAGAAGAAGAAAATAAGATCCCAATGAGGAAATGTGGGTAACAAAGTCAAACATAAATGAGAATGTAGTAATAAGGCTTTCTAAACTTCACCCATTCCCCTTTTTCACCTCCAGTTTACCCAGAGTGCCCTGGACTGCATGGGAGTGGAGGTGGCTCGTCTGCGGGCGTTCCTGGCTGCAGGTCAGGAGAGCTCCAGTCTCTCTGTCCTCCTAAAGGACCTGGACACCTCTTGCTCTGATATCAGACAGTTCTGTAAGAAGATCCGTCGTCGCATGCCTGGAACAGATGTGGTTGGAGTTCCCGCCGCTCTCAATTTTGGTCCACAGGTGTGAGATACAGAAACAAAACACATAGACAATTTGACACACTGTCTAATGATCATTGAGCCATTAAGGCACACACACAAAAATGATTGGTTTCTCATTTTGGAGGTGTCTGAGACGCTGACCGAGTGTAGGCGCCAGCAGACCCGCGTGGTGGCTGTGCTGCAGGAGGTGGCTGCAGCTGGAGCTCAGATGGTTGCTCCGATGGCAGAACAGGAGGGGCTCAACGCTCTCAAACTGGAGGATATCGCCTGCAAGGCTGTGGAGCAGGTAGTTTAACTGTCAATAATCTCCATAGAGACTCTATAGTCACAGATGTCTCACCAGACAGTGGCCAAATATTACTTTCTTAGCCAGTGGTTGAGGATTATTCTATCTATCACAAAGTAAATTAAATTAGATACTCCCAGCGTAAGCATTTCCAAATGCTGTATTATCTAAATCTGCACTCTTTTATCCAAGGTGTATGGCTCTCATGGCCTCAACGGCCCAGAGTGTCTGCGTCAGTCCTGCAGCTCTGTCATCACCACCATGAACAAGATGGCCACGGCCATGCAGGAAGGAGAGTATGATGCCGACAAACCACAGGGCAAGGTATGTGAATGCCTTAACTTTGTCACATTTTGTTCACTTCTACCCTGTTCCAATACTTACTGATTTGATCACATCCTTAGACTCCTCCAGTGGAGATGAGAGCATCCACCGTCAGGGCCGAGATGACTGACGCTGAGGGTCTAGGAGTTAAACTAGAAGACAGAGAGACGGTCATCAAGGAGCTCAAGAAGTCGCTGAAGATCAAGGTAACACACTCAAGCAAACACCTCAGCCAAAGTTCCTCAACCATTTCTTGTGAATTGTTCCGCCAGTCCGACACTTTTAAAATAAAAGGATTCAGAAACAGGACAGGCATAATTAATGTGACTGTACCTGTCTCTCTCCAAGGGTGAAGAGCTCAGTGAGGCCAGCGTTCGTCTGAGCCTGTTGGAGAAGAAGCTGGACACCTCCACCAAAGACGCAGATGAACGAGTGGAGAAGATTCAGACCAAACTGGACGAGAACCTTGCCATGCTGAAGAAGAAAGAAAAGTAAGAATGACAAGGAAGTAAACTGAAGAAATCCTTCTAATTTTCTTTCCTCTCATTATTTTCCTGCTCACTTACCTTCCCCTATCCTGTTCTCCAGGGAGTTTGAGGAGACGATGGATGCTCTGCAGGCTGATATCGACCAGCTGGAAGCGGAGAAGGCAGAGCTGAAACAACGCATTAATAACCAATCAAAGATGACCATTGAAGGCCTGAGAGGCCCACCTGCCTCTGGAATTGCCTCTATTGTTCAGGGATCTGCTGGAGGTGAATAACTGTGTGGCTATAGTCACTTTAAGCAATTTCAATCTGCTGCTAATCTTTTGTCTGCAGTTGGTATAATTATACTACTACAGCAGCTGCAGCAAATATGTCCGTATGACCAGCAGTCCAATTCTTAAAATCACAAAAATGGTCTCCATTTTTTGGGAAAAATACACAGCACTGTGAAAAGAGAAGCACAGGGTGTCGTAGTGGTTGAATGTCTCTCACTATGCTCACTACTTTGCAGGTTTGCCTCCATCCCTGGCTGGACCACTACAGGTGGTGGACTCCCCTCTCCTTAGGCAGCAGGTTGAAGCCCAGAGACTGGGCATCAAACACCTCAAGAATGAGAACAACAGACTCAAGGTACACTGGTGTTTTTATTAGTATGTTTTGATAGAATGCTAGCTGTCTAAACCGTTGTAATATTTACCTGGAGTATATTTGACTTATAGGCGGAGAAGATGAGAGCCCAGCTGGCCTCCCTGCCTCCACTCTGCCCTCCAAAACTACCACAAGTGTCCAAAGAAAGCTCCATGCCACCAGAAGGGCTAAACACAGGCATCTATCGCAGGACTGATCAACTGCTGGCAACTCTGCTCAAGCTGAGTGCAGAGGTTAAAGTGGTGGACGTCACTGGGAAGACAGCAGGTGTGTGTTTCAGTTTTAAGGCTTTCCTTTCCCCTCTCTCTCTGTGTGTGTGTGTGTGTGTGTGTGTGTGTGTGTGTGTGTGTGTGTGTGTGTGCGTGTCTGTGTCTGTGTGTCTGTGTGTGTGTCTGTGTGTCTGTCTGTGTGTGTGCTTATTTCTATTCTTAGGAATGAGGTCCGGCAGGAATGAGTGTTCTGATTGATTGTGTATCTTCCAGTTAGTGCCAGTGCACAGCTGCTGGAGCAGACCGCTCGACTGCAGAATCTCAGCGATGCTCTGGAAAAACTCAAGGTGACGACTTCAAAGCCACATTTATTGTTCTTACCGTGTCAATAAGCTGATCGCAGTACAAACCCAAACCTTTGATCCGTGTTTGTTTCAGGGAGAAGTAGCTGAACATGTAGTGTCATATCAGCCTGGAGCAAAGGCTTCTTCTGACTTTGCCACCTTCCCAGTCTCCTCCTTTGTTAAGGTAAAACCACACAGTCTATATATGCTCTATGACTGAACTTTTCTTGTCAGAAGATTTCGATACTTCACATGTACTTTTTTGTGTTTCCTAGGCCAAGGAAGAGAAGAAGGGAGGAACAGTGTATGTAGGTCGTGTTGCTATTCCATGCACCCGTGGACAAGAACAAGTCCATCGCCTCGTCCTATCACAGCAGCAGCTGCACCAGGTGCACCGCCTCCTCATGGCCTAAGACGGCGTGCCATTGGGCCTCAGCCATGATTAACATTAAGAAAGTTTCTTTATTCGTATTCCAGCTTCCACTTCACTTCAACATCCTTTATTTATCTCTTTTGCTTTTCAATATTCTCAGGAAATTGTATCCAATATCTGCATAAGTTAACACTATAGCACTAATAAAACTGAGGCACAGTAATGTCTTTCCATTGACATAACACAGATAGGTGTTTGATCAGTTTGAAGTCCAAATGGGTTTGACTCCTGAATGCCACGTTATTAATGTCATTTTTTTTTCCCATCATTGAAACTGTTTGTATGCACAAATTTGACCAACTCTGTGGAAAAAGTTAGCAACAAGTCATTTTTACTGTACTTGCACCTATTGACAGTTTTTCTCTCTTTGTATCTTTTGTATTTGTAGTCAGTCAGCCAATAAAAGCAAGCAATTCATTTTTGAGCATCTTTATTAATGAGCTCACGTCAGTTTTGACTTAAGACACTTTGCCTGTATATCTGTACTCTGTTTTTGACAGACATGAGCTGTTTACAGTCTAATATTAAAAAGGTCCACAGCCAGTTCACGTGTACATTAAGTGTCTAGATGTTTTTTGTTATTTGAACAGCAGGTGTAGGATTTTCCTCATTTAGATCATGTACAATTTAGGGTACCAGTTTGTTTCAATCTTAATCTCAGTACTATTATCTTGAGTTTGGCGTGGATATGACTGCCTCCAATCAGACGGGCTACAATGATCTTGTTAAGAAATGTCCATATACACACATTAAATGTTAGTTATCCTATGAAGTGACGCCCAAGTAATCCAATCATTTTTTGTTTCCGACTCCTTTTTTTATTAAATAAATCCATGTTTCACTCCAGCATCAGTAATTAGAGCTTGGTATACTAGTGTTAGGAATGAGAGCTCTACAGTTCCAGAGCCGTGGGACATGCAATTCTGAAGTATAATAAGTAACTCATTTTTAAATAAGTCAAAAACTCTTGGAATCTCAGCATAACCTTTAATAGAATACAGCACCTGACATGTGTGCAGTGCAGAATTAAAAAAGATTTAAAATATCTTTTTAGTGCTAAAGAACAACAACAACTCCAAAACTGGACATTCAGACAACTAAAAGAGTATTAATTTACAATAATAAAAAGGGCCAAATGTGTGTCTGAGAAGTGTCAACTAAGCAGTTATGGGGAGTAATGCTTCCTTCTGGTTAGAAGCCTGTAATATAGTTTTGTTTGCAACACAACAATTAAGTACAAAGGACGTAGAACGGACGTGGAAGTAGATAACACCGTAAGTGGAGTTTGATCGTGTCTCAATCTTGTACAACACACTGTCTCAGTAGTAATGACCATGATGGGCATACTGACTGCGTCTTTGATGGGTGTATGGAGCATAGTGGTTTCTGGTGTGCCGGCTTCTCATCACGTACTGATGATGGTGCTCGTAGTACGGCTTGTAGCAGGGCTTGTAGTAGGGCTCAACGTGGTGGGGAGGCCTGAAGTCGAAACCTGCCAAACATAAAGGACATGTTAATAGGCTCTACAGTAGACAGGGCAGCTCGAAGACACTTTAATTAACTAGAGCAGAAGACCCACAGATACTTTGGTCTTAAAAACAAATCAGTAAACATGAAATTAGACCTGGGTGGTCTGGTTAAAGGAAAATACATCATCTCCAATCTGTTTGTTCATTGCTACATTGTCTGCACCCTTACCATTTCTATCCTGTCTACGTTTAGAAGTTCTGTGAACTGGTTGGGGGCCGGTCTGTAAGCTCCAGCAGCTTTGCGGTGATTTGACTGTGGCTGTGGGTTGTTCTCAAAGCTCAAGTAGCCAACAGAGAGGGCATCACTGAAGAACTCCTCCTTGTAGCCGTCGGAATTTCCCTTTGATTGGTGGCGCTCTGTGAAAAGGACACGAGGTAGGGAGGTGAGGATGGCAGAAAAGATAGAAAACACTTGTATGCACAAGAATTTGACATTTAATTGTTGATGTTTAAGATGACAAAAACATGTTTTAGATAAATGAAACTGCATTCATGATGCATTATATGTGAGCTAGATGTACAAGTTTGGCTGTTGATTCAGAAGGACAGAAATCCCTTAGAAGACAACAAAAGTTATCATCAAGTGGCAAGTATTTTAAGCTGTTTTCATCAGAAATTTCTCATCCTCATCATCTGATGTCTTACCTGAAGGTTTGGTAGCTTTTTCATGGACTGACTGCTGCTCAGTAACCTCAGTATGCTCTAAAAGAACAAACAAGAACAAGAACGAACAAGAACAAATTCAAGCCAACCTAATGTAATCATATAAGTTCCTTAAAAAGCAAAGGCCATTACTGCAGTATGCTTTAACCACCACCAGCGCCGTTATACAGTGGGAATATATATCTACCCCTGTGTGTGTGTGTTGGTGCAGTTGTACCCCTCACCAACAGTAGCCACTGGACAGGGCAGGATAACACCCCAGGCCTGTGCGCTGTGCTGTAACAGCAGAGAGGTTATCTTGCGGTGGGCGAGAGCGTTCCAGTGGACTCCGTCCATGGTACGGTGTTGCAGGGAGAAGCGGAACTGGAAGTGGAGGTCTAACACATCCATCCCGTAAGAGTTTGCCAGAGTCCCGCTGTAGAAGTTGGCTTCGATCACATCCTGACGCAGATGGGAAGCCTTGTGCTTAATCTGAGGTGAAGGAGGGAGACAGGTCACAGATGCAGAGACAAATAAGTGGACAGAGACAAATAAAATGACAAATGAATAAGAACAATATCACTATTCTGATTCTGTTCTTCTAATGGAGTCTACATTTGTCTGTTAAATCTCTGATCTTACTAAGCCTGGTGAGGATAGTTTGTCCACCTGTGTGCTGCAGACAGGGCAGTAATTTGTCTGGCTTTGATGCAAATGGTTTGGTTGGCAATGACGTACCTCGGGCACCAGGAAACCACCTTTGATCTTCTGTCCTAAGGGCATGGTGAGGTTCCATATGATCAGGGTTTTGTCAGGGAGAATCCTATGCAGCTCGTCAAAGAACATTTTTAGGCGCTCCTGGTAGTCAACAATCCAGTTGGACAAGTATCTACAAAACCCAATCACAAATATAGACACACCTGCAGAACAAATTCACTATACACAAACTAATTCTCCATCTGTCTCACTCCCAAATCACATTTGATGAGTTAAACTTATGTATACAAGGATCCACCTTGAAATATCCCAAACGCAGGAATTGACAATGACCACATCCGGTTTCAGGCCTTGACGGAAGTCCTCTAGGATGCTACGCATGTAGCGGGAGTAGATGCGCGTCACAAAGTAGAAGCGGACCAGGTGGTGGTCGGACTGAAACTGCCGGACCTCCCGGTACTCCGTCCCGTTGTGCATCTTATCTAGACAACCCCCTTCCACCAGGCAATCCTGTTCAAAGCTTATCTCACCCTGAAGGAGAGAGATATGAGCGAGGACAACATGATCACATAGAGAGGGAGACTCACCATTGTTTCATCCTGTATGTAAACCTGGTAAAGGTTAGCCCTCTAAACATCACTTACTTTTCTTTTGAGTTGTGCTGAAGAGAGATATTTCTCCTTCTGCAACAGCAGAACAAGGTCCTTATACACAGACCTCTGAACTGAGGATGACATACAAACAGCACTGAAAGCATCAGTGTAAACAGATGAGCCTGCTGGAGAATAGACAGTCAACAAAACCTCTTGGAAATGGAGAAGTGGAGGAGTTAACCTGCCTACCAGCTCAGTTAAGAGCAATGAGATGAATAGGTGCGAAGGTGCATTTGAGTGACTACTCACTGGAGTCTCCCAGGACCACAATGAACTTGTTATGGAGCAGCTGAACGGCCTGCTGGTGGCTCACGCACTTCATCGTCTCCTTCTGTTAATTACAAAGCCAAACATTTTGTTGTTAAAGTAATTGTGTGAACATTAACCATTTCCCAATGACACAAGAGCACCATCTTTACTTAGCACCACTAGGCTAAGTTACAGAAGCTCAGCCTCGATTTACGGCTAACAGTGACTTAAATATTTACACGTTAATTAATTAGCATTTGTTTTAACTTGGACTCAAAAAAATTAAATAAACACTTACCATTTTTGAATTTAGGCAAATTGTGGTTGTTTATCGGTTAAAGCTAACTCCTAACGCTAGCCGTTTTTAAATTATCTGGCTGTTGGCGAGCTAACGTTAAGTTTAGCAACTTTAATGGAAATTAAATCATTACAATATGGACGTTTTTCCTCCTAGGACCGACTCAGTGCTGAGTAGCCCCACCAACACCCTGTGGATTTACTTTCAAAGTTATTTAACAACTCGAACAAGCTAAAAGTTGACTTTCTTACTGATTCTACCGTTACTCGGACAGACCGCAGGTGTCCCCAATTTAGTGACGCCTTCAATGGCTCTCGAGATTTTCAGTCACAACTTTCCTTAGGCCACAACATTAAAATAGTAATAATCAAAATTCATACATTTTAAAAAGATATTGCAAATTTAATAGTTAGAATTTTCTTAAAAGTGTTCATGAAATAGCTACAACTGAAAAAAAATATACAATAATTAAATTTGCTTAATATTTTGTAGTCTGTCTTTCAATGATGAATTAATAATTCAAATAGTTTTAATTTTAAAGGTTTCTTGTTATATTGTTTGTGTGTCATATTCTACAGAGCCCTCCGGGCTCAAGTTATCAAGTAGTACACTCCAAACAGAGACAAAACAGTACTCCTATGCTGGAATATCACTGCCTGGTAGCAGGTTTTCTATGTATCAGTTACTGTAGTTTGATTCGATTAAATACAAATTAATGAGCTCACCAACAATCTTGTGGTGAAGGTGCCTGTTGTCAGGCCCTTCTAATGACATATTATCTGAAATGACAAATTATCATCAGTTTAACACCACTCCAGTCTTGGCTCTCATACATATAAAGTCTAGAAATCTATTTGAATAATAAACAAATAATTAAATGTTACCCTCAATTTAGTATAGGATTTGCATGATTTTGAAGACACTTTTTTGAGAGTTTTTTTTTTTTGCATTGAGTCTTGTGAAGAAATAAAAATATTACTAAAAAAGATACTGTAAATCAGATACATGATAAAAATGTATGGCATAATATGGGGGGATGTGGTCATCATACTCATAAATTTGACAAATAAACTTCAAAGAACAGCCTGAAAAGTCTTTCAAAAGTAACTCTTTATTTTATTGCTTTGGAAATGTTGAAGAAAAGGCTAAGAAAATTGAAAATATGGCTCCTCTGTGTGCTTCAAGACTGTTTCATACAGAACTTTCCTCATCTCATACTAATTACTTTCAGTAGAAGTCACTGTCATCATCATCATAATTTAACATTTGTATCGGATGTCTTTTCTTCTCTTTCTCTTGCTTAGTTTCTTCCTTCTCCTCCTCCTTCTCCTCTTCCTTCTCCTCCCCTTCTCCTCCTCTTCCTCCTCCTCTTCTTCTTCTTCTTCTTCATCTGTCTCGTCTTCTTTGTTGCTCTCGCTTTTCTGGTGAAACTCCTGGTATATCCCAGTCAGAGCTTTTGCTGCTTCCAGAGACACTTTGAGATTTCCAATCACCTCCTTGTCTTCATCCACACTCACAACTGGAAGAAGCAGAGACACAAGGACAGACAGACTGTAAGAAAACTTCACACATTATTTGAGAATAAATTAAATTATCCTCCACTGCCTGAAACTTCTATGGCACTGAATGTTTTTTTCCACACAGAATCAAGTCAACACAGTGTTCACATTTTCTTTTGCAAAGAAACACAAAGAGCGTTAATATTGCAACACCTACTGTCAATTTGTTGTTCAGTGACATCATTTCCTGTGAGGAGCAGTTCCTGTAGGTCCAGAAAAGCATGCCCGACATCCACACACTCCTCGTCATCGTCCATTGGCTCACTGACTACTGTGAACTTCAACCTTGAGCCATAACACAGAGTCACACACACTTGAATTTCATGGTTTGGGCCTAGAAACATTCATAAAGTGTAGACACATAAATTGATGTATTCCTCGTAAAAAAAAATGACACTACCTGCCCTGGTTGGGGTCACTGCCCTCCAACATGGTGTACAGATACTGTCTGAGTGGAGCTGCCTGGGAACCATTCACATAAATCACTGGGGGAGACAAAGAGAGAGATTTGAGGAGCTTTGGAATCAAATCTTTCTAGAAACAAACACACACAAAGCTCACCCGCTCTCACCTCGTGTGAAATTGTAGTGAATCTCCTCCCCCTCTCTGGGTTTGCGGAGGGACATGGGCGTTTCTGTCGCCTCCATTGGGACGCCCAGCAGCCGATATTCAACATAAACACGCTGCACTGACTTGTCCAGCATGACGTGTGAGGACGGTTCAAACGACAGGGACAGAATCTCCACTCTCAGCTTGTCTCCCTGCAACACAATGACATCCTGTTCAGTCCATACACATTTACTGAAGCAACCGACATATTTATATATATTTCTAACTAAGAGAAGGACAAAAAATAAATCTTCATAGAGTAGTAAGTATTTCAGGAAAGGTCGCCACATCTTTTTCAGTTCATACCTTCCTCATTTTTCGTTTTGGTGGGATGATGATAATGTCGCTTTGTGAAGAACTTGTCTCTGAGGACTCTGGGGCTTCACTGTCTGCTGCAGCAGCTGTATAGTCAACAAAATTTAACATGAGCAGAACTGGAGAAAACTTTATTATTTTATTTCAAATTTGACTGGCTGATAAAGGTTGCATGTTCTCATGTGTTCAAGGCATATTTTAGATAATAAATGTCTATATTTTCATTAACTTATTTATTTAAATAATAAAAAAATAATAGTAGACTGAGGCTTCAGATTACTGAAAGAAACTCAAAGCAGGTGTTAAGACCTATTGTGTGCATATGAATAGTTACCACTCTTAGTCTTCTCCTCTTCCTCCTCCTGCTCTTCATCCATTGACACCTGATCTGCAGAAGGAGGTTCCTGAGAAGAACAAGAAATGAGATATGAACCCGTTCACCAGCCAGTTCTTAAAAGGTGCCTACTAATTCTGATTAGTCATGTTTGTGAGCACTCCTACCTGAGTTTCGGCATCGCTGGCAGAGCTTCTCTTCGGCAGTGTGATGGATGAGTGTCTTGAAGACGTTCTCTCTGAAGATCTTTAATAAAATTATTGTTTTTTTTTAATATGTTCTCATTATTTTATCTCAATTTGAAGACATTTTAGTGGAGGTAAAAAATTATACTAAGTAAGAACTACACTATGAAAGCACAGAAAACACATTTAATTATATGATGTATTTTGAATGTTTATTTGGAACATCATCAACTTACTTCCTTGTTTTTGGCTGAGAGGGCGTGGTCAGTCTCGGCTCAGGTGTCAGATGGGGTGTGCGCTGGTGAGGTGACCTCTTGGTGGATCTCTTCCTGTCTGTGGGCTGGCGAGTGGCCACAGAGGTGGGTCGCTCTGGTCGTATGTTCTGTGAGCTCTTCTGTTTGACAGGTGGAGGCTGAGGCTGCAAACACATATAAACAAAATAGTTTTTACGCTTGAATTGTCATGAAAAGACATGAATAGTTGTGACTTTGCTACTTTGTAGGTGCCTAAAAACTTACCCAAGCTTTAGTCTCTTTCTGCACTGCTTTGGTTTCTCGTGGCTCAAGTAGCTGGGTCTGTGGTAAAGCCACAGAACAATAGGTATTAAGGAACAGACCCAAAAGTCCAAGACCATCAATGTTCACAAATGTGCATAAAATACATCCCCAGAGTAATCCCCAAACCTTTTGGCACACTAGAATATAAAATATGACATTTACTCTGGGCTTGGCTATAGGCCTCTGTGGCGCTTCAGCCTCCTCTCTCTTCCTCTCCTCCCTCTCAGTGCTTTCCATTGGTCTGTCCTGTCTTCCCTGTCTATCTAGCACGGTATCCACCGATGGTTGGAAAGGGTACTTCCATTTCATCATGATCCTGACCATGCCCCGAGGTCCACCTGCTGGATCCCTCAGAACATAGTCACCTGGCAGGACAGAGAATGTGTTGATTGGGATACAATTCTGAATCTAAAATGCAGGCAGTAATGTTTCAGAGAAATCAGCTCTGTTAATTAAGAAATTTTATAAAATTTATATCATAACTATGATAAGTTTCTGTCTCTCTCACCTCTGATCTCCTTGCCTGTAGCGAGGGCTCGCAGTGGGATGGGGGTCTTGGCCAGATAGGCTGGCGGTATCTGGTCATCACTGTCATCAAACACATACACCCACAGACTACTGGACCTAGGCAAGAGTGGAGTTAGAAGATAAGAGTGAGACGAAAGGAGAATTATGTAGTAATTTGGCCAAAGACTAAGTTGCAAGACATCTGCTAAAACCCAAAACAAGACTAAATGTAAGAAGAAGTGAATCCTTGTTGATATCTTCAACATGTAATCAATTTCTAACATATTTCTTTCTGTTTCCAGACTATCATACCTCAGGTAGTGCAACACGTCAGTTGTTACTGCTAGTGGGTAGCTGGTGGTATCGTTGAACACAGGGTCAGCAGTACACTGGGCTGTTTGAGAGACGTGAGGCGGCAGGTCATAGAACCTGTACGTCAGGTAGGCATCAGGAAGAATTCCAGGCCAGCGAGCGTTAAGGCCGACGCAGCGTTCCAACATAATCACCAACTCATTGGGGATCCCCCCACCGTAGTCATGTAACTCCTGAGAAAAGATGTTTGTTTTTTTATAATGCGGTTAAAGAGAGTCTTTAATGATACACATTTATCCATCCATCCATTTCCGTCCACTTATGCAGGACTGGGTTGTTCATGCGGCAATAAATAAATATGGTCAATAAATCATTATCTTTTACCTCAGGTCCAGTATGTTGCCAGCCAAGAGAGACCTGCACAGGACTCCTCTGTGTGGCTGTTCTCCTATCAGCCCTTCTCTCTACCACAGTGTCTACAGGCGCTGCAGGATCAAACAGGCGCACCCAGAAATCCACAACACCAACAATTTCACCCTCATTGCCTTGGGGAGAGACAGACAGATTATTAGACATTGGTGGAAAGGTGGCATCAAATATAGTATATTACTTTTTATTTGTACAATTTTACTCACCTGTGATATTAACACGTCCACCAATGCACTCTGCTCTCCTTTCCATGGCACCCATGAGGGACATCTGCGCACTTCCATGTGTCACGAACCTGACCCCGCCTAACGCCTGGTGGAGCTCCACTCTGACCCTTGACCCTTGACCTCCCAGCCTGCCAAGATCTCGGGCTGTTAGAGCGTAACGGGACGTGAAACTGTAGTTGGGTTGGCTGCCTGACACCAGAGGAGTGGAGTGCACCTCGAAGTCTAAAAGGCTGTAAGTGCAGAAGGTCACAATGTCTTCACCTCCGTCCACTCTTGGACGGATGCTGCTCATAGTGCGTAGCCCTGCTGGGCTGAAGGTGGCAGACTGGAGGTGCAAAAACCAAAAAGAAAAACAGATTTCAGCTTCATGGGAAACATGAAAATGACTTTGAATAAAAAAACCCATCACATTCTGGTACAACGACGGACCTTAAGATGGATCTCCAAAAGGGACTCCCCAGCCCTCAGCTGAGAAAAAGGCATGTCATCTTCAATGGGCTGTTCCACCTCCTGGTCTCCAGCTGGCCAGGTGTACTGTATTGGCATGGTCCGTTTGTAGTTCCTGGGGCTGTAAGCTAACTCTTTCAACTGAGCTTTAGAGTACAAACAGAAGAATGAAGAGTTTGAGAGTCTGAAAGTTTGATTGGGATTTATGTTGGGTCTCCGCCTTTACTGTGAGTTGTTTTTCATACCTTGTAAAGTGTTGATCTGAAGAGCTCTTTTTGATAAAAGTTTCTCTTTCTCTGCTATCCTCCTCCTGCTCTCTTCCCTCTCTCTCTCCATCTTCTGGTTGACCATGTTCAACTCTTCCTTTAGAAACATTTAAGAAAAGCTGAGAATGACATTCACATGAGTATTAATGCTGATTACAGTTTTGTGATGGGTCCATGTATTTGACACCATGTGCGTGTACCTGTAGGTCTTTACTGATATGGTGCTCCACCTGTAGAAGGTTTCTGGTTTTCTGTAATTCTAGCACAGTCTCAGCATGTGATGCCTGGATGTTTGTTAGCTCACGGGGAGAATAATCCTCCACCTTCCCATCAGCCCAGAGGAAAGGCAGCCCCATCCTGCTTTCCTGCTGGATCCTAAATGCCTGAAATTGGAGGGAAAACATGCAACAAGGTTTAAAAGCAATTTATTTAGTCTTTTAAAGAAGTCCTAGCAGAGGTGAAAAAGTGTGCAAACCTTGATCTGCACAAGAGTTTCACTGAGATCCTCAACACTCATGTCAAACTCCTGGAAAAGAGAAGAGAGAAACATGTGCTAAAAACAGGAAACAATCACAAATAAATAACAGTCGCAGTTAAGAAGGATATGATTCAGTTCTTCATCACGGACCTTGGTGACAGAGTCCAGTCTGTCCTGTAGAGCAGAAACCTGCTTTTTGTACTGGAGAAGCTCCTGCTCCAGATGTTCTCTTTTGTCTGGCCTCCTCACAGAAAAGTCTAAATGGACATATACACAAATAAATGGGATTGTAAATGTACTGTATATACTGTTTTATGTTGTTACCGGAGGATCTTCTTGCTTCTAAGGCTTCAGGTGTTCAGTGGAAATGATAATTAACTTCATCAACTAACTCCAAATCCATCATCAGTCAAAGTGCAGCAGATGCAGTGCCAACATACCGTTTTCTCGTTCCCTCTGCTCCACTAATTTCTCCTTCTCTCGTCTCAGCTTCTCCTTCTCCAGCTCCAGCCTGCCTCTCTCTTCCCTCTCTGCTTGCAGCCTCTCCTCCAGTCTCTGGATGTCCGTCCTGCTAATGTTTTCTCCCTGTTTTTTTCCCTTCCGGTCAACTTCTCTATGTTGGTCGACTCGGCCATCATGTCTGCTTTGCACAGATAAAGTACTAGGGAAGGTAATAAATAAAGGTAAATGTATTAATGTATATCGAGAAATGACTTGCAAGTTAAGCTAAAGTCATGTCTAAATAATTTGTAAGACTCACTCTTACCTCTCTAATAGACTGTCATAGTTTTCTTTTATTAGATCCCTCTCTCCTTCCAGGTCTAATATCCTCTCCTTTAGCTGAAAGAGAAAGTGTTCAGTCTTTTAAAAAAAAATGATACATGATCTCGTCTTAGTCTGGATTTGCAAATACAGCAAATACAGATGTGGTACCTTGTCCAGGGTCTGTAGAGACAGGGTAGAGGTGGTAAGTTGTCCATCCAGTGCCAGAGCTCTCTGTCTCTCCTGCTTCAGCTGCTCAGTCAGCTCCTCCACTTTCTCCAGCAGAGCTCTCTGGCTTTCCTTCAGCGACCTCTGACTCTGAGGTGAACACACGACACTTCAATTCATTTCTAATTAAAGTATTAGATTATTTGTTTGAAGTATTCATTAAACATTTTGTGTAACGGGGTATTTACCTCCTCCAGCTGTTTCTCATATGCCTGGAAGGACAAAAATGAAGATATTTATTTTCTGAAGATGAAGTATAAATGAAGCTGATGTAATCAGGTGATTATAAAATCACAAAAGCAGATTACTGAAATTAATGATTTATAGGCAGATGAGTTGATCTGACCTCTTGCAGGTTGTTGAACTTCACCTGTGCGACTCTCAGGGCGGTGCTCTTGTCTGAAAGCTGCTTTTGCAGACGAATCAGATCCACATTCTCTCTGATAGTTATTCTGGAGAGATAAGATAAGACAGAATTTATAGCTTTTATTGACATTTTGTTATACAAGCAGTTGTATAAGCAATAAGAGTGGCTAGTGGAAAAGGAATGTCCTTCTTGTGGAGAAAAGGTGCTACTTTACAGATATTTTACTCATTGTGTAAATGCATTTTTGAAAATTGACTTGGTAGCAGTGCTGTAGCAAAATAGATGGAAATGTATTACCTATTTAAAAAAAAAAGAACACACTTCACACTTCTAGCAGTATTAGTCTTATTATTTCTGCTGTAGCCACCTGTGTCTGTCAGCCTGTTGCTTCCTGATATCTCTCACTGTTCCTTCGAGCTCTTTCTCTTTGTCTCTCAGTGTGTCTCTGAGCGCCTGGGCAGTCAGCTCCAGCTCTGTAACCCTCACCTGCTCTGTCACACTGGACCTGCTGGGAGGGGGAGATGGAAAGCGTAATAATAAAGCACATAGACCTACTTCATAATAATACAGTAATTAAATCTAACTTCCTCTAATATGGGACCTTTCTGTTCTGCTCAATGTTAAGTCACACACTTACAATCTCTCCACATCTGCCCTGGTGTCCTCTAACATAGGGCCATAGCGGGGTGGGGCAGTTTGGGCAGCCCTCCTGACTCCACCCTCTAGTTCCATACTTCTACCTGACAAGAAGAAGAGAGAGAGGGAGAAAGGTCAGAGATGGAAGGGGAAACAGTACTCACCCTGGCCTTGATTAATGTGCTATATTTTTTGCACAACACACACCTTTACTGAATTTGTATGGCGTGCGCCCACCAAGGTCCATAATGTGCTGCTTGGCCAGGCTGAGTTTGTTCTGTAGCGCGCCTTTCTGGCTCTCCAGCATAGCAACACGGGCTTCCAGCTCCTGTATGGTGTCCTCCATGTCTCGCTCCTTCACACCGCTGGACCCAGGACGGGCCTGACGAAGACGCATCAGTCTGGTAGACATCCTGAGGCAAGGAGAATCATCCATATTAGGGGGATTTTTCTTTATCATATATCTTTTCAAATCACATAAAAATGTTGCAACAGAGATGACTGTCCAGGTATTCACAGCTATGCCATATTAACATGCCCCATTCTACCCAAATGTCAGTCTTTCGGTTATGTTACAATGTTTCTTCATTAATGTGTGTTACCTGCGTAGCCTCTGCTCCTGTGTACGTGTGTGTTGTCTTAGCACACTGTTTTCCTCTTGTAGTCTGAGACACAGGTCCTCCAGGTGCTCTCTGGGAAACCGAAACAGGCGCTGAGGATCTGAAGAGAGAGGTAGACAGAGATGTTCTTTTGTCTGAAGAGTTGAGTTGTTGAAGTGTGAAAAGATGAGTTTTGTAAAGTGGTTTTACCTTTTGTCTTCATGACATGATGCTTCTTCCACGACTTCACATCGCGTAGAGAATCTGGGGGAAACAGCAGGAAGGTGACAAGCAGATTTCGTCATGACTGTTGTTACTATGTACTGTATTTACACGCAAATGTAAACAAATGCACTTCTGTTGCAGAAATCACAAAAACCTTTGAGTCAGTTCATTTCCCAAACCCTTAACCCCCACTCTCACAAACCTGGGACAGTTGGCATCAGCCCCCCCTTCATCAGTCCTACATCTCTGACTGGGAGATCCCCCGCCGTCTCATCCACCACTTGTGACATCACACCTCGTCATAGACTCGGCCAATCAGAAAACTCCAGTCTATAAAATGTCACAGCAGCAAACTTGTCATATCGATATCCACTAAAGGGGCAAACAAACACAACACTGCATATTTTACAGTATAATAACAGGAACAGATGCCATTGGACGTCTTTTTTTTTTAGCTTTGAGGAAACAGGATCATCCTCCAGTATAAACAAGCAGCATTTTATATATTACATTATATTATTAGTATAGATATTATAATTCAGTCTTGTGACCATGACTTGTTACATTTACATTTGTGCAATTGTAGAGCTTGAATTCCTTTTCTCTTTCTTGTCATTGTTGTGATTGACTTTAATACTCTGTACACACTGTGTATAATCCGCTCAAGCCTGGAGAAGCTGTCATCCACGGGAGTTTTAAATCTGCTATAAATTCTGAATGAAGAAGACCAAAATGTGGCAGTTGAGGAAATAAATGATAAAAATAATTTGCGGTTTAGGTCAACATTGTTCCACATATAGTGATAAACACCAGGAATTATACTGGCAGGACAACGGTTTTCATTCTGATACTCCTGCAATAATATCAGCATTGAGAATATATCGTAAAGACACACAAATATTTGGCTTACTGTTATCTGTTGGAAATCCAAAGGCCTCTGGTCCTGAAATGTGTAGAGTTCTGGCTTTGGTCTGGTATTCAGTCTAACCTGTTGGCTCTCTCTATGTGTGTGTCTCCATCCTGTGCTTGGATGATATCAGTTTTAATCCCCCTTCATCCCTTCCTTCTTTCCACACCCCTCTTAGCTCTCTCGTTACAAATCCTACCTAATTGAAATTCTTTCAGGAATTTAAAACCGTGTTAAACGATCACTTGCAATGACTCTGTGTCCGTTTGTTTGTTATGCATGCATTTATTTCAGTGACTAACCTGTGAGTGTACAGTGTGTGTGTGTCTTATGCCTCCTCCTCAGACCCAATGCTCAAGTCTGCCTCCTCACTGTTCCATCTGCCTTGAGGCTAATCCTATCTCTGTGCTAATCTGATTAGCATCAGTCAGGTTGTACAATCTAAGATGTGGTCTGAAGTCAGTTTCGTGGCCAGCCTTTAATGGCTGCCAATAGTTATTGTTGGAGTTAGGCAGGTCTAAGATCTGTGCTTAAAGTTCTACTTTTTAAGAGTGCATGAGTAAAGGGAAGAGGAAGAAGGGGAAGACGGAGGAGAGGTGAGCATATACAAGAGATACAACAGTTTAAAATGTATTAAGGAAAGGGTTTTAAGTCAGTAAGAGGATGATGAATTTCTGTTCGAATAATTTATTTATTATTATTTATTACCCAATATATACAGTTTCATTCCAAAATTACATAGCTGCGATTTCAGATTAATTGTTGGCAGAATACTATTGCTTGCTAATATAGCTCCAAGTCACTTTTAATAACAAAAGAAATCTACTTCAACAAATTTGTTCTTTATGACTCATTTATGATAGCAAATGGTGTGCTGTAGTGCATTTGAAACAGGCAGTCGAGAGAAAGATGTTGATAAAATACAGTGACACTAAACATACATTTCACTTCATATTGTAATGTCATCTAAGTCCCCCCCTCCATTGACCGCACTGACAGGGCGGATGATAAGAGGTGATTTGTTGCTGCCATTGTCACTCATATCTGGGTTAAAAAAGGGAAACATGGCCTCAGTAAACTGGAAGTGTGTAAAGGAATAGATGTGTGACTTGGCTTCTGCATCATAAAAGGACACCATCCCGTCTTTGTAATCTAAAAAGACCCCAACAACCTGAAGCCTCTGAGAGATACACAGCAGCTGTGCTTGTCTGGCGCATGCCCGGTACTCACTGCCCTTCCTTAAACAAATAGTCCAATAACCATCCTCTGGACTCAGTGTGACCAAACCCTTCCTGTTGACTGACTGTTGAGCCACACCCAAGTCCCACGCTGTTTTATCTCCAACGTCTACCTCCCAGTAGTGCCTCCCTGTGGTGAAACCCTGTGTAGCAAAACAGGCTCAGGTCACTGTTCCTTTCTCAGAGAGTGAAACAGAAAGAAATTACATTCCTACAAGGGTGCACGCATATAAACCACATCTACATTTACCCTGGTGGAAAGGACACATGGTGCTGTATCAAAACGCTCTGGACTGTCCACCAGGTTCTGTTCGACATCTCCATCCCAGACCTGTCTTCCATCCTGTGACAGAACCAGCCAAGGGTTGGCTGTCCTGGGGTCCAGATGAACATCAGCTGGTAGACAGACATATTTACAGTGAAGCTAACCTCCATAAACCTTAAATCATTCTTTTTTTATTTGTGGTTTACATCAGCTGAGGCATCCAGAAAGATACTGTGACAAATACTAAATCATAATTTCTCTCAGTTTTACAAAGGCTAGTAATATATTCTGCTAGTTAGCAGTATTTGTAAGTATCGTATGTCATGTATTGGATGGAATTTTTTGGTTGTCTCATTGTCAAATCAATCAATCAATCAATCAATCAATCAATCAATCAATCAATCAATCAATCAATCAATCAATTAGAGTTGAAACAGTTAAGTGACTAATCAAGTAGTTGATTGTCAGAAAATTAATTGGCAATTCATTATTATTATGATTATTTTCGCCAAAAAACAAAAACAAAATATGTAATTTGAAGACCTTCTCCTGCCTGATGGGAAATCAATTCTCAGATGAGCTCTGATGGGCATTTTAGAAATTAAACTGGTCAGATTCCCAGTCCTTTACCATTGTATTTTTACATTATTTTCTCATTTTGTCTACTCACTGATACATTATGTTATAAAACGGGACAAAAAAATACAACTGTACCTGCATACAGCTGCATCTTCTCATGCTCTATAATTCAATAAAAAATATATGATCAAATGTAAGCTGGTGTTTTGCCACAGAATGCAGTGATATACAGTGAGTAACTATCTTTTTAGAAGTTGACCTTGAATGGAAAGCTTCTTCAAAGCTGATTGGAGCTGCTGTTCAATTTTGGTCACCGCTCTCCTTACAATCCCCAAACATGTGTCTGAATGGACAGTGATGTCAGGGCAGGCTTTGGTGGATTGAGAAGAACTCAGAGCTGGAAACCTCTGACAAGTCAAATGAGAGAGAAATAGCTTTAAAGCAGAGAAGTCAGACAAGATGAGATGAGATGGGAATAAAAGACATGAACAAGCAACTTTTTACTACCTAGAAAACTCCACTTGTGTTTGTGAATTCCTATTTTACTTAAGAAAGCTTAAGTAAAGTACTTTGGATTTGTTATTAAATGTCTTTGAAATTCTGACCTGCAGAAGATGGAGGTGGTCATCAGTGTGAGAAAGCTGCTCCATCTCACTTCTCTTCCTCTCCAGCATGGTGATTTCCAGCTCCAGCTCTGTGATGAGCCTCTCCGCCCTCTGCTCTGCTGCTGCCTGCTTCCTCTGGATCATCTCCACCAGCTCAGCCTGACTTCTCTCCATGGAACGGACCAAAGTAGAGAAAACCTCCATGCTTTCCACTATGTCCCTCTTTGAGTTATCCTGAAGACATTGGATTATGAAAAAAAAAGAAAAGATAATTGTGATTTGAGGTGTGTTCACCTCATCAAACATATTTGCATATTTGGAAATACAAACAGAGACAGATTCCAAGCAGAATAATGATATATTGTTTTGGGACTATTACTGTTGAAATACCAATACTTCTTTCTGCTATGCTGCTATTCTTTTCTTTTGATTTATATTTTCTTCAGCTTCAGCTGCATATAATAAGCCCCTTTGCTTATATTGTTATACACTGACTGTTGTATCTGATGCTGCAATGGCCCAACTCACTTTGCTGAGCTCCACAGAGTGTTTGATCTCCTCCACTTTCTGCAGTCTGTCCTGGATCATCTGCTGAACATCAGACGTGATCTTTTTCATCTGTGCCTAAACATCAGCAGCAGGAATTAATACCAAACCTGGAATCAAAGTCTAAAGGCTGAAATGATGACACAATGATGAGTAGGCGTTTTGGACCTCACCTTCTTCTCCTGGCTCTCTCGTTCCACTGGGACGATGTTGTGACCACGGTGGTCGGTTTCGGTGCACAGCACACACACACACCTCTGGTCGCTCCTGCAGAACAGCTCCAGGAGCCTTTGGTGCCTTTTACAAATCCGGTTTTCCAGTGTTGACACTGGTTCAATTAGCTTGTGAATCTTTAAAGTGGCAACTCTCATGTGTGGCTCCAGGTGACTCTCACAATATGAGGTCAGACAAACAAGGCATGACTTCAGGGCCTTTGTTTGCTTTCCCACACACACATCACAACATATGAATCTTCCTGCCACTGACATGCCATTCTGCCTTCTTGCTCGGATCTGCTCTGACATTTCCTTGGCAAAAGAGTTTTCACAAAGCTCTGGGCGGCCCTCAAAGACTGTCTGACATTTGGGACAGCTAATGGCAAGGTTGTCATCCCAGTGTGATGTTATGCAGGTGAAGCAGAAGCTGTGACCACAGGGGATGGAGACAGGCTCAGAGAAAACATCCTGACAAATGCAGCACTGAAACTGCACCTCTGACAGGAGAACACTGGGGAAGGCCATGACTTCAAATAAAGAAAGAAAATCAGTGGTAACTGATTAAGAATAAGAAATCAATCATTTACATTCTGAGTCACAGAGGAAATGTATAAACTTTAACAAAACCTCAAAATAAAAAAACATTGAGTATGGACCACAAAGATTTGTCTTCATTGTCTTTAATGCAAGCACTATAAGTACTTTCATTAAAGCCAGAAACATCTGAACTTCCTTATCAACAATTCCAATTCAAAACTGGCCACTGGCCAAAGTCCAGCTGCATAGTTCAGTGACTAGGCCTCTCACTCTGTAAGCTTGAAACATGGATTAAACACACCCATTAAAATTCAAAGACTAACATGTATGCCTCTTTCCACCCAGCATAATCATCCTGCAGGCATTTGAATGTATCACATCTCTACTGTATAACTCAATATTTTACCTGTCTGGCTGGAAGAAGAAACATTGAAATGATTGTATTATGTATATGTTTAATCAAAATGTTGACACACTCCCATGTGTTAGTTTGTCTTGGTCTTACCTTGTCGCTGCATGTGAATTGTGACCTCCGAGGTAGCAAAGGCAAATGCTGGCTCTGCGGTTGTGAAACCAAAGTCCTCATATCGCTGACACCACTCCCTCTGGGACTATTTTTCCTCCAGAGAACTACCGTGTTGTTCCATGGTGGGAGGAGTAATGTTTAGATCAGGTGTCTTACTTGGTTTGTATTGTGCAGCATGTCTTTGTATTGTATTATATAATAGTATTGTGTTTGTATTGGACTGATCAAGAACAAGGAAGTATTTGAATAAAGCTCAATCACATTCATCACTTCACCATTCAAGAGTTCTTTACTTCAGATGGAAGTATACATACAAAGTATATTCCCACAGATTATAACAATACTGTAACAATGAAATCTAAAACACAAATTCACACAACTATAACCATTTTTTTTAGCATTGATGTTTTGACTGTTGAGGTAATTAGAATATATTTGTTTTGGAAATGATCCCACAGCTACACAAATTCAACTCAAACTTTATTTATAAAGCACATTTAAAAACAACAGAGGTTGACCAAAGTGCTGTACAGGTTGATACAAATAATATACATATAATACATAAAATGCCATAAATACAGAAGGTAAAGACAAATGCTAAGATACTTAAGCTTGGTTAAAAGCCAGGGAGAAAAAGTGCATCAAAACATCACATTAAAACAAAATAACAAATTAAAACAAAATCTGGACCAAGTAACTATCACAGTGTGTCCAAAATCCATGATACACAATTTAAATAGGCTTTGAGTACATTCATAAAAAATTGACAAAGAAACATACACTGAACAGTATGCACAGTAAATACAGTAGATTTTGTTAAAAATTTTGTCAGTTAAATAGCAGAGCATTCAAGTTGCAGCTCTATTGTATCAAAAGTCTGAAGTGGTAGGTTAAACTGTATTTTACTGGAATCTGATAAAACATTTTCATTTCAAAGAAAACAATTCAAAATATAAGTCTAAAAAACATGCTTGCAAACTTGGATTTCAGATCCATTTTCTTCCATTACATCTTGTCTTTCCTCCACTTTTCCCATGTCTCATGGCTCAGCAGACTGAACCTTTACAGACAGCACCTGCGGTGGCAATCCATTTTGTCTGAGGAACTAGATGAAATTTTTTTTTAAAAAGCAGAACAACATGTTAATACAGGACAAAATAATTTGTAGATTATTTGAATTAAAACCAACACATCAGTTAGTCTCACCTCCTCCAGCACTTGATGCATTTCTGATTCTGACAGCTGAGCTGATGACTTTAATCTGATGTCCAATGCAACAACATAATCTGTTGACATAAATGTTACATTAAATAATACACAGGATAATAAACATGATAATGTGTTTATAATGTGTCCATTAATGAATCTCTCAAAAAGTTTTCAGAATATATTTTAATACAACAACTATAAATACTTGCAGCCTAGTCACTTACAGTCAGAACAGATTCAAACACATTTTGTATAAATTATGAAACCAATACAAAAAACACAAGAGGTTAATGTGATTGTGATAAGGATAGCAACTACAACTGATGGAAATATTAATTGGGCACAGTAATGGCTCAGACAATTTAATGAATGTAATAAATGCGTATACTTACGAGGGCCTATTGTTGTAGGACGCATGGACACAAAAGGTTTTGGCAAGATGATGTTTGTTCACAGAGAAAAAAAAAAAGTTAGATTAGTTGATATTTTGTTATTGCTATTGTGTAATTGAAACTTCAGTGGCATAATTTTGAAGTTGAAAATAGAACTAACCACTATTTAATGTGCACAACAAACAAAAGAAGAATTAAGACAAGGTTATGTTAATGCTATCACTTTAAATGTGTTGAAATGGTTCAGATACAAAAATAAAAACGAGGAACAGCAGAAAAGGCAGCAAAAAATATTTTAAAAAACAAGAAAACAATTAACCATCTATGAACCCTACCCCCCAAACATTTCTATAATTCAATAAAATTGTCATGAAACAGGTCAGCAGTGTTATGTCAAGTTCAATGCACATTAATCCAATCATATCAGGTCATATCAATATCTTACCAGTGACTGCAGTAACGTTGACTCCACTGCTTCTGACGTTCTCAAACACAGAGAATAAAGTGAATGTGTATGTAGTTCCAGCAGTGAGAGGTGACACTGTGTAAGTAATGGGTCCATCTCCAACTGGTGCAGTGATGTTTATCTCTGTACCATTAAACTGGAGAATAAAGCTGACATTGTTCTTCACTTTATTCCACTGCAGAGTGATGCTGGTGTCATTATGTCCTATTGGTCTGAAGTTGTCTGTGTTTAAAGGAGCTGAGAAAAGAAAAAAAGAACAATTGCATTTTTTTTAACAAAAGACTATCAGTAAAAATGTCAATGTTCATTTTGCATCACCATGTGAGTAAAAACAAATAGTGTGGTTACGAGGGAAAAAAACCTTCTATGCATTAATAAAAAGGCATATTTTTGGATACAGTTACCACAGGTTATGATCTGCTAGATAAGGATATATAGTGAATAAAAATCAAGTGACATATCTTACCAGTGACTGCAGTAATGGAGACTCCACTGCTTCTGACGTTCTCAAACACAGAGAAGACACTGAATGTGTATCTAGTTCCAGCAGTGAGAGATGACACTGTGCGATTTATTGGTACATTTCCAACTGGTGCAGTGATGTATGTCTCTGCACCATTAAACTGGAGAATAAAGCTGACATTGTTGTTCACTTTATTCCACTGCAGACTGATACTGGTCTCATTTTGTCCCGTTGCTCTGAAGTTGACTGTGTTGGTAGGAGCTGAGGACAGAAAAAGAGTAGGAAATGACTTCATCAGTTCAGTCCCCCCAGCTGTTTAAATGATACATTTTGCATCCCCACGTGAAAAGTACTATTCAGCATGAGGGACAAAAAGTGCAATAGGGATTTTCAATGAAAGAATTCTAACTGTGAATCCAAAGGTCACACTGGATACAGAAGTTGGACACATCAAAAATGTATTTGAAAACAGAGATGTAGTCATGATAAAATTAGAATGAACAATTACAGAACTAAAAGATCTTACTTTTTTTGTGAATACAGTACAATGTTAACTTTAAATGTAGATGATTGAGTATGTAAATATTATGTCCATCAAATATATTGTTGTTTTACAGTAGTGCTGAGTTGATGTACTGCATAGTAATAAAGTGACATATCTTACCAGTGACTGCAGTAATGGAGACTCCACTGCTTCTGACGTTCTCAAACACAGAGAAGACACTGAATGTGTATCTAGTTCCAGCAGTGAGAGATGACACTGTGTGATTTATTGGTCCATCTCCAGCTGGTGCAGTGATGTTTGTCTCTGCACCATTAAACTGGAGAATAAAGCTGACATTGTTGTTCACTTTATTCCACTGCAGAGTGATGCTAGTTTCATCTTGTCCTGTTGAGCTGAAGTTGAATATGTTGACAGGAGCTGAGAAAAGAGAAAAAAATGAATGATTTTCATCAGGTCACTCACTCTGATTGTAAAAATGATATAATTTGCATCCCGAGTACAAAAGTAATGGTCCATTTGAGTAACAAATGTTTACATTAGAATTACTTGATTGAATCCTTGCCTTAAATGTTGTGCATTAATTAAACAGATTACAAAATAAATGAGAACAGAGATGTTGTCTGAAATTGGATCATTCTGGATAAATAAGGGTCTGACTGTTTTCTTATTTACATTCTCAAGATAAACTGGAATGAAATGATTCAGTGAGCAAATATGATACCAATCAAATATATTGTTGTTTTACATTAGTGCTGAGTTGATGTACTGCATAGTAATGAAGTGACATATCTTACCAGTGACTGCAGTAATGGAGACTCCACTGCTTCTGACGTTCTCAAACACAGAGAAGACAGTGAATGTGTATCTAGTTCCAGCAGTGAGAGATGACACTGTGTGATTTATTGGTACATGTCCAACTGGTGCAGTGATGTTTGTCTCTGCACCATTAAACTGGAGAATAAAGCTGACATTGTTGTTCACTTTATTCCACTGCAGACTGATACTGGTCTCATCTTGTCCTGTTGCTCTGAAGTTGACTGTGTTGGTAGGAGCTGAGGACAGAAAAAAGAGTAGAAAATGACTTCATCAGTTCAGTCCCCAGCTTTTAAATGATACATTTTGCATCCCCACGTGAAAAGTACTATTCAGCATGAGGGACAAAAAGTGCAATAGGGATTTTCAATGAAAGAATTCTAACTGTGAATCCAAAGGTCACACTGGATACAGAAGTTGGACACATCAAAAATGTATTTGAAAACAGAGATGTAGTCATGATAAAATTAGAATCAACAATTACAGAACTAAAAGATCTTACTTTTTTTGTGAATATAGTACAACGTTACCTTAAAATGTAGATGATTGAGTGTGTAAATATTATGTCCATCAAATATATTGTTATTTTACAGTAGTGCTGAGTTGATGTACTGCATAGTAATGAAGTGACATATCTTACCAGTGACTGCAGTAATGGAGACTCCACTGCTTCTGACGTTCTCAAACACAGAGAAGACAGTGAATGTGTATCTAGTTCCAGCAGTGAGAGATGACACTGTGTGATTTATTGGTCCATTTCCAACTGGTGCAGTGATGTATGTCTCTGTACCATTAAACTGGAGAATAAAGCTGACATTGTTGTTCACTTTATTCCACTGCAGAGTGATACTAGTCTCATCTTGTCCTGTTGAGCTGAAGTTGAATATGTTGACAGGAGCTGAGAAAAAGGAAAAATGAATGATTTCATCAGGTCACTCACTCTGGCTGTTAAAATGATATAATTTCCATCTCAAGTTCAATGGTAATGGTGCATTTGAGTAACAAATGTTTCCATTAGAATTACTTGATTGAATATTTTCTTATATGTTGTGCATTAGTTATACAGATAACAAAATATCATAGAACAGAGATGTTGTCTGAAATTGGTTTATTCTGGATGAATAAGGGTCTGACTGTTTTCTGATTTACATTCTCAAGATAAATTGGAATGAAAATGATTCAGTGAGTAAATATGATACCAATCAAATATATTCTTGGTTTACAGTAGTGCTGAGTTGATGTACTGGTTAGTAATGAAGTGACATATCTTACCAGTGACTGCAGTAATGGAGACTCCACTGCTTCTGACGTTCTCAAACACAGAGAAGACAGTGAATGTGTATCTAGTTCCAGCAGTGAGAGATGACACTGTGTGATTTATTGGTCCATCTCCAGCTGGTGCAGTGATGTTTGTCTCTGCACCATTAAACTGGAGAATAAAGCTGACATTGTTGTTCACTTTATTCCACTGCAGACTGATACTGGTCTCATCTTGTCCTGTTGCTCTGAAGTTGACTGTGTTGGTAGGAGCTGAGGACAGAAAAAAAGAGTAGGAAATGACTTCATCAGTTCAGTTCCCCCAGCTGTTTAAATGATACATTTTGCATCCCCACGTGAAAAGTACTATTCAGCATGAAGGACAAAAAGTGCAATAGGGATTTTCAATGAAAGAATTCTAACTGTGAATCCAAAGGTCACACTGGATACAGAAGTTGGACACATCAAAAATGTATTTGAAAACAGAGATGTAGTCATGATAAAATTAGAATGAACAATTACAGAACTAAAAGATCTTACTTTTTTTGTGAATACAGTACAATGTTGACTTTAAATACACATGATTGAGTGAGTAAATATTATGTCCATCAAATATATTGTTATTTTACATTAGTGCTGAGTTGATGTACTGCATAGTAATGAAGTGACATATCTTACCAGTGACTGCAGTAATGGAGACTCCACTGCTTCTGACGTTCTCAAACACAGAGAAGACAGTGAATGTGTATCTAGTTCCAGCAGTGAGAGATGACACTGTGTGATTTACTGGTACATCTCCAACTGGTGTAGTGATGTATGTCTCTGTACCATTAAACTGAAGAATAAAGCTGACATTGTTGTTCACTTTATTCCACTGCAGAGTGATACTGGTCTCATCTTGTCCTGTTGCTCTGAAGTTGACTGTGTTCGTAGGAGCTGAGAAAGAAGGAAATAAAAAAATGATATTTTTCAGGTCACTCACCCTGGCTGTTAAAATGATGCATTATGCATCTCAAGTTCAATGGTAATGGTGCATTTGAGTTACAAATATTAAACAAGTGTTTACATTAGAATGACTTTTTTGAATTATTTTCTTATATGTTGTGCACTAGTTATACAGATAACAAAATATCATAGAACAGAGATACTGTCTGAAATTGGTTTATTCTGGATAAATAAGGGTCTGACTGTTTTCTGATTTACATTCTCAAGATAAATTGGAATGAAAATGATTCAGTGAGTAAATATGATACCAATCAAATATATTCTTGGTTTACAGTAGTGCTGAGTTGATGTAATGCATAGTAATGAAGTGACATATCTTACCAGTGACTGCAGTAATGGAGACTCCACTGCTTCTGACGTTCTCAAACACAGAGAAGACAGTGAATGTGTATCTAGTTCCAGCAGTGAGAGATGACACTGTGTGATTTATTGGTACATGTCCAACTGGTGCAGTGATGTTTGTCTCTGCACCATTAAACTGGAGAATAAAGCTGACATTGTTGTTCACTTTATTCCACTGCAGACTGATACTGGTCTCATCTTGTCCCGTTGCTCTGAAGTTGACTGTGTTGGTAGGAGCTGAGGACAGAAAAAAGAGTAGAAAATGACTTCATCAGTTCAGTTCCCCCAGCTGTTTAAATGATACATTTTGCATCCCCACGTGAAAAGTACTGTTCAGCATGAGGGACAAAAAGTGCAATAGGGATTTTCAATGAAAGAATTCTAACTGTGAATCCAAAGGTCACACTGGATACAGAAGTTGGACACATCAAAAATGTATTTGAAAACAGAGATGTAGTCATGATAAAATTAGAATGAACAATTACAGAACTAAAAGATCTTACTTTTTTTGTGAATACAGTACAATGTTGACTTTAAATACACATGATTGAGTGAGTAAATATTATGTCCATCAAATATATTGTTGTTTTACATTAGTGCTGAGTTGATGTACTGCATAGTAATGAAGTGACATATCTTACCAGTGACTGCAGTAATGGAGACTCCACTGCTTCTGACGTTCTCAAACACAGAGAAGACAGTGAATGTGTATCTAGTTCCAGCAGTGAGAGATGACACTGTGTGATTTATTGGTCCATTTCCAACTGGTGCAGTGATGTATGTCTCTGTACCATTAAACTGGAGAATAAAGCTGACATTGTTGTTCACTTTATTCCACTGCAGAGTGATGCTAGTTTCATCTTGTCCTGTTGAGCTGAAGTTGAATATGTTGACAGGAGCTGAGAAAAGAGAAAAAAATGAATGATTTTTATCAGGTCACTCACTCTGATTGTAAAAATGATATAATTTGCATCCCGAGTACAAAAGTAATGGTCCATTTGAGTAACAAATGTTTACATTAGAATTACTTTATTGAATCCTTGCCTTAAATGTTGTGCATTAATTAAACAGATTACAAAATAAATGAGAACAGAGATGTTGTCTGAAATTGGATCATTCTGGATAAATAAGGGTCTGACTGTTTTCTTATTTACATTCTCAGAATAAATTGGAATGAAATGATTCAGTGAGTAAATATGATACCAATCAAACATATTCTTGGTTTACATTAGTGCTGAGTTGATGTACTGCATAGTAATGAAGTGACATATCTTACCAGTGACTGCAGTAATGGAGACGCCACTGCTTCTGACGTTCTCAAACACAGAGAAGACAGTGAATGTGTATCTAGTTCCAGCAGTGAGAGATGACACTGTGTGATTTATTGGTACATGTCCAACTGGTGCAGTGATGTTTGTCTCTGCACCATTAAACTGGAGAATAAAGCTGACATTGTTGTTCACTTTATTCCACTGCAGACTGATACTGGTCTCATCTTGTCCCGTTGCTCTGAAGTTGACTGTGTTGGTAGGAGCTGAGGACAGAAAAAAAGAGTAGGAAATGACTTCATCAGTTCAGTTCCCCCAGCTGTTTAAATGATACATTTTGCATCCCCACGTGAAAAGTACTATTCAGCATTAGGGACAAAAAGTGCAATAGGGATTTTCAATGAAAGAATTCTAACTGTGAATCCAAAGGTCACACTGGATACAGAAGTTGGACACATCAAAAATGTATTTGAAAACAGAGATGTAGTCATGATAAAATTACAGTCAACAATTACAGAACTAAAAGATCTTACTTTTTTTGTGAATACAGTACAATGTTAACTTTAAATGTAGATGATTGAGTATGTAAATATTATGTCCATCAAATATATTGTTGTTTTACAGTAGTGCTGAGTTGATGTACTGCATAGTAATGAAGTGACATATCTTACCAGTGACTGCAGTAATGGAGACTCCACTGCTTCTGACGTTCTCAAACACAGAGAAGAGAGTGAATGTGTATCTAGTTCCAGCAGTGAGAGATGACACTGTGTGATTTATTGGTCCATTTCCAACTGGTGCAGTGATGTATGTCTCTGTACCATTAAACTGGAGAATAAAGCTGACATTGTTGTTCACTTTATTCCACTGCAGAGTGATGCTAGTTTCATCTTGTCCTGTTGAGCTGAAGTTGAATATGTTGACAGGAGCTGAGAAAAGAGAAAAAAATGAATGATTTTCATCAGGTCATTCACTCTGGTTGTAAAAATTATATAATTTGCATCCCGAGTACAAAAGTAATGGTCCATTTGAGTAACAAATGTATCCATTATAATTACTTTATTGAATCCTTGCCTTAAATGTTGTGCATTAATTAAACAGATTACAAAATAAATGAGAACAGAGATGTTGTCTGAAATTGGATCATTCTGGGTAAATAAGGGTCTGACTGTTTTCTTATGTACATTCTCAAGAAAACTGGAATGAAATGATTCAGTGAGTAAATATAATACCAATCAAATATATTGTTGTTTTACATTAGTGCTGAGTTGATGTACTGCATAGTAATGAAGTGACATATCTTACCAGTGACTGCAGTAATAGAGACTCCACTGCTTCTGACGTTCTCAAACACAGAGAAGACAGTGAATGTGTATCTAGTTCCAGCAGTGAGAGATGACACTGTGTGATTTATTGGTCCATCTCCAACTGGTGCAGTGATGTTTGTCTCTGCACCATTAAACCGGAGAATAAAGCTGACATTGTTGTTCACTTTATTCCACTGCAGACTGATACTGGTCTCATCTTGTCCCGTTGCTCTGAAGTTGACTGTGTTGGTAGGAGCTGAGGACAGAAAAAAGAGTAGAAAATGACTTCATCAGTTCAGTTCCCCCAGCTGTTTAAATGATACATTTTGCATCCCCACGTGAAAAGTACTATTCAGCATGAGGGACAAAAAGTGCAATAGGGATTTTCAATGAAAGAATTCTAACTGTGAATCCAAAGGTCACACTGGATACAGAAGTTGGACACATCAAAAATGTATTTGAAAACAGAGATGTAGTCATGATAAAATTAGAATCACCAATTACAGAACTAAAAGATTTTACTTTTTTTGTGAATACAGTACAGTGTTAACTTTGAATGTAGATGATTGAGTGAGTAAATATTATGTCCATCAAATATATTGTTATTTTACAGTAGTGCTGAGTTGATGTACTGCATAGTAATGAAGTGACATATCTTACCAGTGACTGCAGTAATGGAGACTCCACTGCTTCTGACGTTCTCAAACACAGAGAAGACAGTGAATGTGTATCTAGTTCCAGCAGTGAGAGATGACACTGTGTGATTTATTGGTCCATCTCCAACTGGGGTAGTGATGTATGTCTCTGTACCATTAAACTGGAGAATAAAGCTGACATTGTTGTTCACTTTATTCCACTGCAGAGTGATACTGGTCTCATCTTGTCCTGTTGCTCTGAAGTTGACTGTGTTCGTAGGAGCTGAGGACAGAGGAAATAAAAAAATGATATTTTTCAGGTCACTCACCCTGGCTGTTAAAATGATGCATTATGCATCTCAAGTTCAATGGTAATGGTGCATTTGAGTCACAAATATTAAACAAGTGTTTACATTAGAATTACTTTTTTGAATTGTTTTCTTATATGTTGTGCACTAGTTATACAGATAACAAAATATCATAGAACAGAGATACTGTCGGAAATTAGTTTATTCTGGATAAATAAGGGTCTGACTGTTTTCTGATTTACATTCTCAAGATAAATTGGAATGAAAATGATTCAGTGAGTAAATATGATACCAATCAAATATATTCTTGGTTTACAGTAGTGCTGAGTTGATGTACTGGTTAGTAATGAAGTGACATATCTTACCAGTGACTGCAGTAATGGAGACTCCACTGCTTCTGACGTTCTCAAACACAGAGAAGACAGTGAATGTGTATCTAGTTCCAGCAGTGAGAGATGACACTGTGTGATTTATTGGTCCATCTCCAGCTGGTGCAGTGATGTTTCTCTCTGTACCATTAAACTGGAGAATAAAGCTGACATTGTTGTTCACTTTATTCCACTGCAGACTGATACTGGTCTCATCTTGTCCCGTTGCTCTGAAGTTGACTGTGTTGGTAGGAGCTGAGGACAGAAAAAGAGTAGAAATGACTTCATAAGTTCAGTTCCCCCAGCTGTTTAAATCATACATTTTGCATCCCCACGTGAAAAGTACTATTCAGCATGAAGGACAAAAAGTGCAATAGGGATTTTCAATGAAAGAATTCTAACTGTGAATCCAAAGGTCACACTGGATACAGAAGTTGGACACATCAAAAATGTATTTGAAAACAGAGATGTAGTCATGATAAAATTAGAATGAACAATTACAGAACTAAAAGATCTTACTTTTTTTGTGAATACAGTACAATGTTGACTTTAAATACACATGATTGAGTGAGTAAATATTATGTCCATCAAATATATTGTTGTTTTACATTAGTGCTGAGTTGATGTACTGGTTAGTAAGGAAGTGACATATCTTACCAGTGACTGCAGTAATAGAGACTCCACTGCTTCTGACGTTCTCAAACACAGAGAAGACAGTGAATGTGTATCTAGTTCCAGCAGTGAGAGATGACACTGTGTGATTTATTGGTCCATCTCCAACTGGTGCAGTGATGTTTGTCTCTGCACCATTAAACCGAGAATAAAGCTGACATTGTTGTTCACTTTATTCCACTGCAGACTGATACTGGTCTCATCTTGTACCGTTGCTCTGAAGTTGACTGTGTTGGTAGGAGCTGAGGACAGAAAAAAGAGTAGAAAATGACTTCATCAGTTCAGTTCCCCCAGCTGTTTAAATCATACATTTTGCATCCCCACGTGAAAAGTACTATTCAGCATGAGGGACAAAAAGTGCAATAGGGATTTTCAATGAAAGAATTCTAACTGTGAATCCAAAGGTCACACTGATACAGAAGTTGGACACATCAAAATGTGTTTGAAAACAGAGATGTAGTCATGATAAAATTAGAATCACCAATTACAGAACTAAAAGATTTTACTTTTTTTGTGAATACAGTACAATGTTAACTTTGAATGTAGATGATTGAGTGAGTAAATATTATGTCCATCAAATATATTGTTATTTTACAGTAGTGCTGAGTTGATGTACTGCATAGTAATGAAGTGACATATCTTACCAGTGACTGCAGTAATGGAGACTCCACTGCTTCTGACGTTCTCAAACACAGAGAAGACAGTGAATGTGTATCTAGTTCCAGCAGTGAGAGATGACACTGTGTGATTTATTGGTCCATCTCCAACTGGGGTAGTGATGTATGTCTCTGTACCATTAAACTGGAGAATAAAGCTGACATTGTTGTTCACTTTATTCCACTGCAGACTGATACTGGTCTCATCTTGTCCCGTTGCTCTGAAGTTGACTGTGTTGGTAGGAGCTGAGGACAGAAAAAAGAGTAGAAAATGACTTCATAAGTTCAATCCCCCCAGCTGTTTAAATGATACATTTTGCATCCCCACGTGAAAAGTACTATTCAGCATGAAGGACAAAAAGTGCAATAGGGATTTTCAATGAAAGAATTCTAACTGTGAATCCAAAGGTCACACTGGATACAGAAGTTGGACACATCAAAAATGTATTTGAAAACAGAGATGTAGTCATGGAAATTAGAATGAACAATTACAGAACTAAAAGATCTTACTTTTTGTGAATACAGTACAAAGATAAATTGGAATGAAAATGATTCAGTGAGTAAATATGATACCAATCAAATATATTCTTGGTTTACAGTAGTGCTGAGTTGATGTAATGCATAGTAATGAAGTGACATATCTTACCAGTGACTGCAGTAATGGAGACTCCACTGCTTCTGACGTTCTCAAACACAGAGAAGACAGTGAATGTGTATCTAGTTCCAGCAGTGAGAGATGACACTGTGTGATTTATTGGTCCATCTCCAACTGGTGCAGTGATGTTTGTCTCTGCACCATTAAACTGGAGAATAAAGCTGACATTGTTGTTCACTTTATTCCACTGCAGACTGATACTGGTCTCATCTTGTCCCGTTGCTCTGAAGTTGACTGTGTTGGTAGGAGCTGAGGACAGAAAAAGAGTAGAAAATGACTTCATCAGTTCAATCCCCAGCTGTTTAAATGATACATTTTGCATCCCCACGTGAAAAGTACTATTCAGCATGAGGGACAAAAAGTGCAATAGGGATTTTCAATGAAAGAATTCTAACTGTGAATCCAAAGGTCACACTGGATACAGAAGTTGGACACATCAAAAATGTATTTGAAAACAGAGATGTAGTCATGATAAAATTAGAATGAACAATTACAGAACTAAAAGATCTTACTTTTTTTGTGAATACAGTACAATGTTAACTTTGAATGTAGATGATTGAGTGTAAATATTATGTCCATCAAATATATTGTTGTTTTACATTAGTGCTGAGCTGATGTAATGCATAGTAATGAAGTGACATATCTTACCAGTGACTGCAGTAATGGAGACTCCACTGCTTCTGACGTTCTCAAACACAGAGAAGACAGTGAATGTGTATCTAGTTCCAGCAGTGAGAGATGACACTGTGTGATTTATTGGTCCATCTCCAACTGGTGTAGTGATGTATGTCTCTGTACCATTAAACTGGAGAATAAAGCTGACATTGTTGTTCACTTTATTCCACTGCAGACTGATACTGGTCTCATCTTGTCCTGTTGCTCTGAAGTTGACTGTGTTCGTAGGAGCTGAGAAAAGAGGAAATAAAAAAATGATATTTTTCAGGTCACTCACCCTGGCTGTTAAAATGATGCATTATGCATCTCAAGTTCAATGGTAATGGTGCATTTGAGTCACAAATATTAAACAAGTGTTTACATTAGAATTACTTTTTTGAATTATTTTCTTATATGTTGTGCACTAGTTATACAGATAACAAAATATCATAGAACAGAGATACTGTCGGAAATTAGTTTATTCTGGATGAATAAGGGTCTGACTGTTTTCTTATTTACATTCTCAAGATAAATTGGAATGAAAATGATTCAGTGAGCAAATATGATACCAATCAAATATATTCTTGGTTTACAGTAGTGCTGAGTTGATGTACTGCATAGTAATGAAGTGACATATCTTACCAGTGACTGCAGTAATGGAGACTCCACTGCTTCTGACGTTCTCAAACACAGAGAAGACAGTGAATGTGTATCTAGTTCCAGCAGTGAGAGATGACACTGTGTGATTTATTGGTCCATCTCCAGCTGGTGCAGTGATGTTTGTCTCTGCACCATTAAACTGGAGAATAAAGCTGACATTGTTGTTCACTTTATTCCACTGCAGACTGATACTGGTCTCATCTTGTACCGTTGCTCTGAAGTTGACTGTGTTGGTAGGAGCTGAGGACAGAAAAAAGAGTAGAAAATGACTTCATCAGTTCAGTTCCCCCAGCTGTTTAAATCATACATTTTGCATCCCCACGTGAAAAGTACTATTCAGCATGAGGGACAAAAAGTGCAATAGGGATTTTCAATGAAAGAATTCTAACTGTGAATCCAAAGGTCACACTGGATACAGAAGTTGGACACATCAAAAATGTGTTTGAAAACAGAGATGTAGTCATGATAAAATTAGAATCACCAATTACAGAACTAAAAGATTTTACTTTTTTTGTGAATACAGTACAATGTTAACTTTGAATGTAGATGATTGAGTGAGTAAATATTATGTCCATCAAATATATTGTTATTTTACAGTAGTGCTGAGTTGATGTACTGCATAGTAATGAAGTGACATATCTTACCAGTGACTGCAGTAATGGAGACTCCACTGCTTCTGACGTTCTCAAACACAGAGAAGACAGTGAATGTGTATCTAGTTCCAGCAGTGAGAGATGACACTGTGTGATTTATTGGTCCATCTCCAACTGGGTAGTGATGTATGTCTCTGTACCATTAAACTGGAGAATAAAGCTGACATTGTTGTTCACTTTATTCCACTGCAGAGTGATACTGGTCTCATCTTGTCCTGTTGCTCTGAAGTTGACTGTGTTCGTAGGAGCTGAGAAAAGAGGAAATAAAAAAACTATATTTTTCAGGTCACTCACCCTGGCTGTTAAAATGATGCATTATGCATCTCAAGTTCAATGGTAATGGTGCATTTGAGTCACAAATATTAAACAAGTGTTTACATTAGAATTCATTTTTTGAATTATTTTCTTATATGTTGTGCACTAGTTATACAGATAACAAAATATCATAGAACAGAGATACTGTCGGAAATTAGTTTATTCTGGATGAATAAGGGTCTGACTGTTTTCTTATTTACATTCTCAAGATAAATTGGAATGAAAATGATTCAGTGAGCAAATATGATACCAATCAAATATATTCTTGGTTTACAGTAGTGCTGAGTTGATGTACTGCATAGTAATGAAGTGACATATCTTACCAGTGACTGCAGTAATGGAGACTCCACTGCTTCTGACGTTCTCAAACACAGAGAAGACAGTGAATGTGTATCTAGTTCCAGCAGTGAGAGATGACACTGTGTGATTTATTGGTCCATCTCCAGCTGGTGCAGTGATGTTTCTCTCTGTACCATTAAACTGGAGAATAAAGCTGACATTGTTGTTCACTTTATTCCACTGCAGACTGATACTGGTCTCATCTTGTCCCGTTGCTCTGAAGTTGACTGTGTTGGTAGGAGCTGAGGACAGAAAAAAGAGTAGAAAATGACTTCATAAGTTCAATCCCCCCAGCTGTTTAAATGATACATTTTGCATCCCCACGTGAAAAGTACTATTCAGCATGAAGGACAAAAAGTGCAATAGGGATTTTCAATGAAAGAATTCTAACTGTGAATCCAAAGGTCACACTGGATACAGAAGTTGGACACATCAAAAATGTATTTGAAAACAGAGATGTAGTCATGATAAAATTAGAATGAACAATTACAGAACTAAAAGATCTTACTTTTTTTGTGAATACAGTACAATGTTGACTTTAAATACACATGATTGAGTGAGTAAATATTATGTCCATCAAATATATTGTTGTTTTACATTAGTGCTGAGTTGATGTACTGGTTAGTAAGGAAGTGACATATCTTACCAGTGACTGCAGTAATAGAGACTCCACTGCTTCTGACGTTCTCAAACACAGAGAAGACAGTGAATGTGTATCTAGTTCCAGCAGTGAGAGATGACACTGTGTGATTTATTGGTCCATCTCCAACTGGTGCAGTGATGTATGTCTCTGTACCATTAAACTGGAGAATAAAGCTGACATTGTTGTTCACTTTATTCCACTGCAGAGTGATGCTAGTTTCATCTTGTCCTGTTGAGCTGAAGTTGAATATGTTGACAGGAGCTGAGAAAAGAGAAAAAAATGAATGATTTTCATCAGGTCACTCACTCTGGTTGTAAAAATGATATAATTTGCATCCCGAGTACAAAAGTAATGGTCCATTTGAGTAACAAATGTATCCATTATAATTACTTTATTGAATCCTTGCCTTAAATGTTGTCCATTAATTAAACAGATTACAAAATAAATGAGAACAGAGATGTTGTCTGAAATTGGATCATTCTGGGTAAATAAGGGTCTGACTGTTTTCTTATTTACATTCTCAAGATGAATTGGAATGAAATGATTCAGTGAGCAAATATGATACCAATCAAATATATTCTTGGTTTACAGTAGTGCTGAGTTGATGTACTGCATAGTAATGAAGTGACATATCTTACCAGTGACTGCAGTAATGGAGACTCCACTGCTTCTGACGTTGTCAAACACAGAGAAGAGAGTGAATGTGTATCTAGTTCCAGCAGTGAGAGATGACACTGTGTGATTTATTGGTCCATCTCCAACTGGTGCAGTGATGTTTGTCTCTGCACCATTAAACCGGAGAATAAAGCTGACATTGTTCACTTTATTCCACTGCAGACTGATACTGGTCTCATCTTGTCCCGTTGCTCTGAAGTTGACTGTGTTGGTAGGAGCTGAGGACAGAAAAAAGAGTAGAAAATGACTTCATCAGTTCAGTTCCCCCAGCTGTTTAAATGATACATTTTGCATCCCTACGTGGAAAGTACTATTCAGCATGAGGGACAAAAAGTGCAATAGGGATTTTCAATGAAAGAATTCTAACTGTGAATCCAAAGGTCACACTGGATACAGAAGTTGGACACATCAAAAATGTATTTGAAAACAGAGATGTAGTCATGATAAAATTAGAATCACCAATTACAGAACTAAAAGATTTTACTTTTTTTGTGAATACAGTACAACATTAACTTTGAATGTAGATGATTGAGTGAGTAAATATTATGTCCATCAAATATATTGTTATTTTACAGTAGTGCTGAGTTGATGTACTGCATAGTAATGAAGTGACATATCTTACCAGTGACTGCAGTAATGGAGACTCCACTGCTTCTGACGTTCTCAAACACAGAGAAGACAGTGAATGTGTATCTAGTTCCAGCAGTGAGAGATGACACTGTGTGATTTATTGGTCCATCTCCAACTGGGGTAGTGATGTATGTCTCTGTACCATTAAACTGGAGAATAAAGCTGACATTGTTGTTCACTTTATTCCACTGCAGAGTGATACTGGTCTCATCTTGTCCTGTTGCTCTGAAGTTGACTGTGTTCGTAGGAGCTGAGAAAAGAGGAAATAAAAAAATGATATTTTTCAGGTCACTCACCCTGGCTGTTAAAATGATGCATTATGCATCTCAAGTTCAATGGTAATGGTGCATTTGAGTCACAAATATTAAACAAGTGTTTACATTAGAATTCATTTTTTGAATTATTTTCTTATATGTTGTGCACTAGTTATACAGATAACAAAATATCATAGAACAGAGATACTGTCGGAAATTAGTTTATTCTGGATGAATAAGGGTCTGACTGTTTTCTTATTTACATTCTCAAGATAAATTGGAATGAAAATGATTCAGTGAGCAAATATGATACCAATCAAATATATTCTTGGTTTACAGTAGTGCTGAGTTGATGTACTGCATAGTAATGAAGTGACATATCTTACCAGTGACTGCAGTAATGGAGACTCCACTGCTTCTGACGTTCTCAAACACAGAGAAGACAGTGAATGTGTATCTAGTTCCAGCAGTGAGAGATGACACTGTGTGATTTATTGGTCCATCTCCAGCTGGTGCAGTGATGTTTCTCTCTGTACCATTAAACTGGAGAATAAAGCTGACATTGTTGTTCACTTTATTCCACTGCAGACTGATACTGGTCTCATCTTGTCCCGTTGCTCTGAAGTTGACTGTGTTGGTAGGAGCTGAGGACAGAAAAAAGAGTAGAAAATGACTTCATAAGTTCAATCCCCCCAGCTGTTTAAATGATACATTTTGCATCCCCACGTGAAAAGTACTATTCAGCATGAAGGACAAAAAGTGCAATAGGGATTTTCAATGAAAGAATTCTAACTGTGAATCCAAAGGTCACACTGATACAGAAGTTGGACAATTCAAAAATGTATTTGAAAACAGAGATGTAGTCATGATAAAATTAGAATGAACAATTACAGAACTAAAAGATCTTACTTTTTTTGTGAATACAGTACAATGTTGACTTTAAATACACATGATTGAGTGAGTAAATATTATGTCCATCAAATATATTGTTGTTTTACATTAGTGCTGAGTTGATGTACTGGTTAGTAAGGAAGTGACATATCTTACCAGTGACTGCAGTAATAGAGACTCCACTGCTTCTGACGTTCTCAAACACAGAGAAGACAGTGAATGTGTATCTAGTTCCAGCAGTGAGAGATGACACTGTGTGATTTATTGGTCCATTTCCAACTGGTGCAGTGATGTATGTCTCTGTACCATTAAACTGGAGAATAAAGCTGACATTGTTGTTCACTTTATTCCACTGCAGAGTGATACTGGTCTCATCTTGTCCTGTTGCTCTGAAGTTGACTGTGTTGACAGGAGCTGAGAAAAGAGGAAAAAAAACTATTTTTCAGGTCATTCACCCTGGCTGTTAAAATGATGCATTATGCATCTCAAGTTCAAAGTAATGGTGCATTTGAGTCACAAATATTAAACAAGTGTTTACATTAGAATTACTTTTTTGAATTATTTTCTTATATGTTGTGCACTAGTTATACAGATAACAAAATATCATAGAACAGAGATGTTGTCTGAAATTAGTTTATTCTGGATAAATAAGGGTCTGACTGTTTTCTTATTTACATTCTCAAGATAAATTGGAATGAAATGATTCAGTGAGTAAATATGATACCAATCAAATATATTCTTGTTTACAGTAGTGCTGAGTTGATGTACTGCATAGTAATGAAGTGACATATCTTACCAGTGACTGCAGTAATGGAGACTCCACTGCTTCTGACGTTCTCAAACACAGAGAAGACAGTGAATGTGTATCTAGTTCCAGCAGTGAGAGATGACACTGTGTGATTTATTGGTACATCTCCAACTGGTGCAGTGATGTATGTCTCTGTACCATTAAACTGGAGAATAAAGCTGACATTGTTGTTCACTTTATTCCACTCCAGAGTGATGCTAGTTTCATCTTGTCCTGTTGAGCTGAAGTTGAATATGTTGACAGGAGCTGAGAAAAGAGAAAAAAAATGAATGATTTTCATCAGGTCACTCACTCTGGTTGTAAAATGATATAATTTGCATCCCGAGTACAAAAGTAATGGTCCATTTGAGTAACAAATGTATCCATTATAATTACTTGATTGAATCCTTGCCTTAAATGTTGTGCATTAATTAAACAGATTACAAAATAAATGAGAACAGAGATGTTGTCTGAAATTGGATCATTCTGGGTAAATAAGGGTCTGACTGTTTTCTTATTTACATTCTCAAGATAAATTGGAATGAAATGATTCAGTGAGTAAATATGATACCAATCAAACATATTCTTGGTTTACAGTAGTGCTGAATTGATGTACTGCATAGTAATGAAGTGACATATCTTACCAGTGACTGCAGTAATGGAGACTCCACTGCTTCTGACGTTCTCAAACACAGAGAAGACAGTGAATGTGTATCTAGTTCCAGCAGTGAGAGATGACACTGTGTGATTTATTGGTACATTTCCAACTGGTGCAGTGATGTATGTCTCTGTACCATTAAACTGGAGAATAAAGCTGACATTGTTGTTCACTTTATTCCACTGCAGACTGATACTGGTCTCATCTTGTCCCGTTGCTCTGAAGTTGACTGTGTTGGTAGGAGCTGAGGACAGAAAAAAGAGTAGGAAATGACTTCATCAGTTCAGTTCCCCCCAGCTGTTTAAATGATACATTTTGCATCCCCACGTGAAAAGTACTATTCAGCATGAAGGACAAAAAGTGCAATAGGGATTTTCAATGAAAGAATTCTAACTGTGAATCCAAAGGTCACACTGGATACAGAAGTTGGACACATCAAAAATGTATTTGAAAACAGAGATGTAGTCATGATAAAATTAAAATCAACAATTACAGAACTAAAAGATCTTACTTTTTTTGTGAATACAGTACAACATTAACTTTAAATGTAGATGATTGAGTGTGTAAATATTATGTCCATCAAATATATTGTTGTTTTACAGTAGTGCTGAGTTGATGTACTGCATAGTAATGAAGTGACATATCTTACCAGTGACTGCAGTAATGGAGACTCCACTGCTTCTGACGTTCTCAAACACAGAGAAGACAGTGAATGTGTATCTAGTTCCAGCAGTGAGAGATGACACTGTGTGATTTATTGGTCCATTTCCAACTGGTGCAGTGATGTATGTCTCTGTACCATTAAACTGGAGAATAAAGCTGACATTGTTGTTCACTTTATTCCACTCTAGAGTGATGCTAGTTTCATCTTGTCCTGTTGAGCTGAAGTTGAATATGTTGACAGGAGCTGAGAAAAGAGAAAAAAAAATGAATGATTTTCATCAGGTCATTCACTCTGGTTGTAAAAATTATATAATTTGCATCCCGAGTACAAAAGTAATGGTCCATTTGAGTAACAAATGTATCCATTATAATTACTTTATTGAATCCTTGCCTTAAATGTTGTGCATTAATTAAACAGATTACAAAATAAATGAGAACAGAGATGTTGTCTGAAATTGGATCATTCTGGGTAAATAAGGGTCTGACTGTTTTCTTATGTACATTCTCAAGAAAAACCGGAATGAAATGATTCAGTGAGTAAATATAATACCAATCAAATATATTGTTGTTTTACATTAGTGCTGAGTTGATGTACTGCATAGTAATGAAGTGACATATCTTACCAGTGACTGCAGTAATGGAGACTCCACTGCTTCTGACGTTGTCAAACACAGAGAAGAGAGTGAATGTGTATCTAGTTCCAGCAGTGAGAGATGACACTGTGTGATTTATTGGTCCATCTCCAACTGGTGTAGTGATGTATGTCTCTGTACCATTAAACTGGAGAATAAAGCTGACATTGTTGTTCACTTTATTCCACTGCAGACTGATACTGGTCTCATCTTGTCCCGTTGCTCTGAAGTTGACTGTGTTGGTAGGAGCTGAGGACAGAAAAAAGAGTAGAAAATGACTTCATCAGTTCAGTCCCCCCCGCTGTTTAAATGATACATTTTGCATCCCCACGTGAAAAGTACTATTCAGCATGAAGGACAAAAAGTGCAATAGGGATTTTCAATGAAAGAATTCTAACTGTGAATCCAAAGGTCACACTGGATACAGAAGTTGGACACATCAAAAATGTATTTGAAAACAGAGATGTAGTCATGATAAAATTAGAATCAACAATTACAGAACTAAAAGATCTTACTTTTTTTGTGAATATAGTACAACGTTAACTTTGAATGTAGATGATTGAGTGAGTAAATATTATGTCCATCAAATATATTGTTATTTTACAGTAGTGCTGAGTTGATGTACTGCATAGTAATGAAGTGACATATCTTACCAGTGACTGCAGTAATGGAGACTCCACTGCTTCTGACGTTCTCAAACACAGAGAAGACAGTGAATGTGTATCTAGTTCCAGCAGTGAGAGATGACACTGTGTGATTTATTGGTCCATCTCCAACTGGGGTAGTGATGTATGTCTCTGTACCATTAAACTGGAGAATAAAGCTGACATTGTTGTTCACTTTATTCCACTCCAGAGTGATGCTAGTTTCATCTTGTCCTGTTGAGCTGAAGTTGAATATGTTGACAGGAGCTGAGAAAAGAGAAAAAATGAATGATTTTCATCAGGTCATTCACTCTGGTTGTAAAATGATATAATTTGCATCCCAAGTACAAAAGTAATGGTCCATTTGAGTAACAAATGTATCCATTATAATTACTTTATTGAATCATTGCCTTAAATGTTGTGCATTAATTAAACAGATTACAAAATAAATGAGAACAGAGATGTTGTCTGAAATTGGATCATTCTGGGTAAATAAGGGTCTGACTGTTTTCTTATTTACATTCTCAAGAAAACTGGAATGAAATGATTCAGTGAGTAAATATAATACCAATCAAATATATTGTTGTTTTACAGTAGTGCTGAGTTGATGTACTGCATAGTAATGAAGTGACATATCTTACCAGTGACTGCAGTAATGGAGACTCCACTGCTTCTGACGTTGTCAAACACAGAGAAGACAGTGAATGTGTATCTAGTTCCAGCAGTGAGAGATGACACTGTGTGATTTATTGGTCCATCTCCAACTGGTGCAGTGATGTATGTCTCTGTACCATTAAACTGGAGAATAAAGCTGACATTGTTGTTCACTTTATTCCACTGCAGACTGATACTGGTCTCATCTTGTCCCGTTGCTCTGAAGTTGACTGTGTTGGTAGGAGCTGAGGACAGAAAAAAGAGAATGATTTTCATCAGGTCATTCACTCTGGTTGTAAAAATTATATAATTTGCATCCCGAGTACAAAAGTAATGGTCCATTTGAGTAACAAATGTATCCATTATAATTACTTGATTGAATCCTTGCCTTAAATGTTGTGCATTAATTAAACAGATTACAAAATAAATGAGAACAGAGATGTTGTCTGAAATTAGATCATTCTGGATAAATAAGGGTCTGACTGTTTTCTTATTTACATTCTCAAGATAAACTGGAATGAAATGATTCAGTGAGTAAATTTAATACCAATCAAACATATTCTTGGTTTACATTAGTGCTGAGTTGATGTACTGGTTAGTAAGGAAGTGACATATCTTACCAGTGACTGCAGTAATGGAGACTCCACTGCTTCTGACGTTCTCAAACACAGAGAAGACAGTGAATGTGTATCTAGTTCCAGCAGTGAGAGATGACACTGTGTGATTTATTGGTCCATCTCCAACTGGTGCAGTGATGTTTGTCTCTGCACCATTAAACTGGAGAATAAAGCTGACATTGTTGTTCACTTTATTCCACTGCAGACTGATACTGGTCTCATCTTGTCCCGTTGCTCTGAAGTTGACTGTGTTGGTAGGAGCTGAGGACAGAAAAAAAAGAGTAGGAAATGACTTCATCAGTTCAGTCCCCCCCCCCAGCTGTTTAAATGATACATTTTGCATCCCCACGTGAAAAGTACTATTCAGCATGAGGGACAAAAAGTGCAATAGGGATTTTCAATGAAAGAATTCTAACTGTGAATCCAAAGGTCACACTGGATACAGAAGTTGGACACATCAAAAATGTATTTGAAAACAGAGATGTAGTCATGATAAAATTAGAATCAACAATTACAGAACTAAAAGATCTTACTTTTTTTGTGAATATAGTACAACGTTAACTTTAAATGTAGATGATTGAGTGAGTAAATATTATGTCCATCAAATATATTGTTATTTTACAGTAGTGCTGAGTTGATGTACTGGTTAGTAATGAAGTGACATATCTTACCAGTGACTGCAGTAATAGAGACTCCACTGCTTCTGACGTTCTCAAACACAGAGAAGACAGTAAATGTGTATCTAGTTCCAGCAGTGAGAGATGACACTGTGTGATTTATTGGTCCATCTCCAACTGGTGCAGTGATGTTTGTCTCTGCACCATTAAACTGGAGAATAAAGCTGACATTGTTGTTCACTTTATTCCACTGCAGACTGATACTGGTCTCATCTTGTCCTGTTGCTCTGAAGTTGACTGTGTTGGTAGGAGCTGAGGACAGAAAAAAGAGTAGAAAATGACTTCATCAGTTCAGTCCCCCCCGCTGTTTAAATGATACATTTTGCATCCCCACGTGAAAAGTACTATTCAGCATGAGGGACAAAAAGTGCAATAGGGATTTTCAATGAAAGAATTCTAACTGTGAATCCAAAGGTCACACTGATACAGAAGTTGGACACATCAAAAATGTATTTGAAAACAGAGATGTAGTCATGATAAAATTAGAATCAACAATTACAGAACTAAAAGATCTTACTTTTTTTGTGAATATAGTACAACGTTAACTTTAAATGTAGATGATTGAGTGAGTAAATATTATGTCCATCAAATATATTGTTATTTTACAGTAGTGCTGAGTTGATGTACTGCATAGTAATGAAGTGACATATCTTACCAGTGACTGCAGTAATGGAGACTCCACTGCTTCTGACGTTCTCAAACACAGAGAAGACAGTGAATGTGTATCTAGTTCCAGCAGTGAGAGATGACACTGTGTGATTTATTGGTCCATCTCCAACTGGTAGTGATGTCTCTGTACCATTAAACTGGAGAATAAAGCTGACATTGTTGTTCACTTTATTCCACTGCAGAGTGATGCTAGTTTCATCTTGTCCTGTTGAGCTGAAGTTGAATATGTTGACAGGAGCTGAGAAAAGAGAAAAATTAATGATTTTCATCAGGTCATTCACTCTGGTTGTAAAAATGATATAATTTGCATCCCGAGTACAAAAGTAATGGTCCATTTGAGTAACAAATGTATCCATTATAATTACTTTATTGAATCCTTGCCTTAAATGTTGTGCATTAATTAAACAGATTACAAAATAAATGAGAACAGAGATGTTGTCTGAAATTGGATCATTCTGGGTAAATAAGGGTCTGACTGTTTTCTTATTTACATTCTCAAGAAAACTGGAATGGAAATGATTCAGTGAGTAAATATGATACCAATCAAACATATTCTTGTTTACATTAGTGCTGAGTTGATGTACTGGTTAGTAAGGAAGTGACATATCTTACCAGTGACTGCAGTAATGGAGACTCCACTGCTTCTGACGTTCTCAAACACAGAGAAGACAGTGAATGTGTATCTAGTTCCAGCAGTGAGAGATGACACTGTGTGATTTATTGGTACATCTCCAGCTGGTGCAGTGATGTTTGTCTCTGCACCATTAAACTGGAGAATAAAGCTGACATTGTTGTTCACTTTATTCCACTGCAGACTGATACTGGTCTCATCTTGTCCCGTTGCTCTGAAGTTGACTGTGTTGGTAGGAGCTGAGGACAGAAAAAAAGAGTAGGAAATGACTTCATCAGTTCAGTCCCCCCAGCTGTTTAAATGATACATTTTGCATCCCCACGTGAAAAGTACTATTCAGCATGAGGGACAAAAAGTGCAATAGGGATTTTCAATGAAAGAATTCTAACTGTGAATCCAAAGGTCACACTGGATACAGAAGTTGGACACATCAAAAATGTATTTGAAAACAGAGATGTAGTCATGATAAAATTAAAATCAACAATTACAGAACTAAAAGATCTTACTTTTTTTGTGAATACAGTACAATGTTAACTTTGAATGTAGATGATTGAGTGTGTAAATATTATGTCCATCAAATATATTGTTATTTTACAGTAGTGCTGAGTTGATGTACTGGTTAGTAATGAAGTGACATATCTTACCAGTGACTGCAGTAATGGAGACTCCACTGCTTCTGACGTTCTCAAACACAGAGAAGACAGTGAATGTGTATCTAGTTCCAGCAGTGAGAGATGACACTGTGTGATTTATTGGTCCATCTCCAACTGGTGCAGTGATGTTTGTCTCTGCACCATTAAACTGGAGAATAAAGCTGACATTGTTGTTCACTTTATTCCACTGCAGACTGATACTGGTCTCATCTTGTCCCGTTGCTCTGAAGTTGACTGTGTTGGTAGGAGCTGAGGACAGAAAAAAGAGTAGAAAATGACTTCATCAGTTCAGTCCCCCCCGCTGTTTAAATGATACATTTTGCATCCCCACGTGAAAAGTACTATTCAGCATGAGGGACAAAAAGTGCAATAGGGATTTTCAATGAAAGAATTCTAACTGTGAATCCAAAGGTCACACTGGATACAGAAGTTGGACACATCAAAAATGTATTTGAAAACAGAGATGTAGTCATGATAAAATTAGAATCAACAATTACAGAACTAAAAGATCTTACTTTTTTGTGAATATAGTACAATGTTAACTTTGAATGTAGATGATTGAGTGTGTAAATATTATGTCCATCAAATATATTGTTATTTTACAGTAGTGCTGAGTTGATGTACTGCATAGTAATGAAGTGACATATCTTACCAGTGACTGCAGTAATGGAGACTCCACTGCTTCTGACGTTCTCAAACACAGAGAAGACAGTGAATGTGTATCTAGTTCCAGCAGTGAGAGATGACACTGTGTGATTTATTGGTCCATCTCCAACTGGGGTAGTGATGTTTGTCTCTGTACCATTAAACTGGAGAATAAAGCTGACATTGTTGTTCACTTTATTCCACTCTAGAGTGATACTGGTCTCATCTTGTCCTGTTGCTCTGAAGTTGACTGTGTTCGTAGGAGCTGAGGACAGAAAAAAGAGTAGAAAATGACTTCATCAGTTCAGTCCCCCCCGCTGTTTAAATGATACATTTTGCATCCCAAGTGAAAAGTACTATTCAGCATGAGGGACAAAAAGTGCAACAGTGTTTTCAATGAAAGAATTTAACTGTGAATCCAAAGGTCACACTGATACAGAAGTTGGACACATCAAAATGTATTTGAAAACAGAGATGTAGTCATGATAAAATTAGAATCAACAATTACAGAACTAAAAGATCTTACTTTTTGTGAATATAGTACAACGTTAACTTTAAATGTAGATGATTGAGTGTGTAAATATTATGTCCATCAAATATATTCTTATTTTACAGTAGTGCTGAGTTGATGTACTGGTTAGTAATGAAGTGACATATCTTACCAGTGACTGCAGTAATGGAGACTCCACTGCTTCTGACGTTCTCAAACACAGAGAAGACAGTGAATGTGTATCTAGTTCCAGCAGTGAGAGATGACACTGTGTGATTTATTGGTCCATCTCCAACTGGTGCAGTGATGTTTGTCTCTGCACCATTAAACTGGAGAATAAAGCTGACATTGTTGTTCACTTTATTCCACTGCAGACTGATACTGGTCTCATCTTGTCCTGTTGCTGAAGTTGACTGTGTTGGTAGGAGCTGAGGACAGAAAAAGAGTAGAAAATGACTTCATCAGTTCAGTCCTCTGGCTGTTTAAATGATACATTTGCATCCCCAGTGAAAAGTACTATTCAGCATGAGTAACAAAAAGTGCAATAGGGATTTTCAATGAAAGAATTCTAACTGTGAATCCAAAGGTCACACTGGATACAGAAGTTGGACACATCAAAATGTATTTGAAAACAGAGATGTAGTCATGATAAAATTAGAATCAACAATTACAGAACTAAAGATCTTACTGTTTTGTGAATATAGTACAAGTTAACTTTAAATGTAGATGATTGAGTGTGTAAATATTATGTCCATCAAATATATTGTTATTTTACAGTAGTGCTGAGTTGATGTACTGCATAGTAATGAAGTGACATATCTTACCAGTGACTGCAGTAATGGAGACTCCACTGCTTCTGACGTTCTCAAACACAGAGAAGACAGTGAATGTGTATCTAGTTCCAGCAGTGAGAGATGACACTGTGTGATTTATTGGTCCATCTCCAACTGGTGCAGTGATGTATGTCTCTGTACCATTAAACTGGAGAATAAAGCTGACATTGTTGTTCACTTTATTCCACTGCAGAGTGATACTGGTCTCATCTTGTCCTGTTGCTCTGAAGTTGACTGTGTTCGTAGGAGCTGAGAAAAGAGGAAATAAAAAATTATATTTTTCAGTCATCACCTGGCTGTTAAAATGATGCATTATGCATCTCAAGTTCAAAAGTAATGGTGCATTTGAGTCACAAATATTAAACAAGGTTTACATTAGAATTACTTTTTGAATTATTTTCTTATATGTTGTGCACTAGTTATACAGATAAAAAATATCATAGAACAGAGATACTGTCGGAAATTAGTTTATTCTGGATAAAAGATCTGACTGTTTTCTGATTTACATTCTCAAGTTGACTTTAAATAAAATGATTCAGTGAGTAAATATGATACCATCAAATATATTGTTGTTTTACATTAGTGCTGAGTTGATGTACTGGTTAGTAAGGAAGTGACATATCTTACCAGTGACTGCAGTAATAGAGACTCCACTGCTTCTGACGTTCTCAAACACAGAGAAGACAGTGAATGTGTATCTAGTTCCAGCAGTGAGAGATGACACTGTGTGATTTATTGGTCCATCTCCAGCTGGTGCAGTGATGTTTGTCTCTGCACCATTAAACTGGAGAATAAAGCTGACATTGTTGTTCACTTTATTCCACTGCAGAGTGATGCTAGTTTCATCTTGTCCTGTTGAGCTGAAGTTGAATATGTTGACAGGAGCTGAGAAAAGAGAAAAAAATGAATGATTTTTATCAGGTCACTCACTCTGATTGTAAAAATGATATAATTTGCATCCCGAGTACAAAAGTAATGGTCCATTTGAGTAACAAATGTATCCATTATAATTACTTGATTGAATCCTTGCCTTAAATGTTGTGCATTAATTAAACAGATTACAAAATAAATGAGAACAGAGATGTTGTCTGAAATTGGATCATTCTGGATAAATAAGGGTCTGACTGTTTTCTTATTTACATTCTCAGAATAAATTGGAATGAAATGATTCAGTGAGTAAATATGATACCAATCAAACATATTCTTGGTTTACATTAGTGCTGAGTTGATGTACTGCATAGTAATGAAGTGACATATCTTACCAGTGACTGCAGTAATGGAGACTCCACTGCTTCTGACGTTCTCAAACACAGAGAAGACAGTGAATGTGTATCTAGTTCCAGCAGTGAGAGATGACACTGTGTGATTTATTGGTACATGTCCAACTGGTGCAGTGATGTTTGTCTCTGCACCATTAAACTGGAGAATAAAGCTGACATTGTTGTTCACTTTATTCCACTGCAGACTGATACTGGTCTCATCTTGTCCCGTTGCTCTGAAGTTGACTGTGTTGGTAGGAGCTGAGGACAGAAAAAAAGAGTAGAAAATGACTTCATAAGTTCAATTCCCCCCAGCTGTTTAAATGATACATTTTGCATCCCCACGTGAAAAGTACTATTCAGCATGAAGGACAAAAAGTGCAATAGGGATTTTCAATGAAAGAATTCTAACTGTGAATCCAAAGGTCACACTGGATACAGAAGTTGGACACATCAAAAATGTATTTGAAAACAGAGATGTAGTCATGATAAAATTAGAATCACCAATTACAGAACTAAAAGATCTTACTTTTTTTGTGAATACAGTACAATGTTAACTTTAAATGCACATGAATGAGTGAGTAAATATTATGTCCATCAAATATATTGTTGTTTTACAGTAGGGCTGAGTTGATGTACTGCATAGTAATGAAGTGGCATATCTTACCAGTGACTGCAGTAACGTTGACTCCACTGCTTCTGACGTTCTCAAACACAGAGAAGACAGTGAATGTGTATCTAGTTCCAGCAGTGAGAGATGACACTGTGTGATTTACTGGTCCATCTCCAACTGGTACAGTGATGTTTCTCTCTGTACCATTAAACTGGAGAATAAAGCTGACATAGTTGTTCACTTTATTCCACTGCAGACTGATACTGGTCTCGTTTTGACCTGTCGATCTGAAACTGACTGTGTTTTTAGGAGGTGAGAAAGAAAAAACAACAACAATTAATCAGTTCATCAGGTCATTCATCGTGGTTGTTGAAATGACCTATTTTGCATCGCCACATGAAACTGTAAATTGTAAGTCTTGATTTTAAATCGTGTGAATCAGTTAAATAGATCATTTTAGAATAGAGATGCAAGGACTCTCAAATTTGGCAGGTTCAATCTACTACATACAGTTGTGGTCAAATGTCGGCATACATTTGGGACTAAGATGTATGTGCTCCAATCATTCCATCACAGAAAAATAAGAGTTGTAGAAATTATTGGAAGTCAAGATTGCCATGATATACACGTTCATTATAAGTGTATTTCAACTTTTGACCACAACTATACTTTCTCAGATTATTCTACCAGTATTATACTGATGAGAAATATTCAAGATGGTCATAGGATAGGGTTAATGTTCTTTTCCCCATTAGTCAAAAAGCTAAACAAAATCCATTTTCTATCTGATGATGATGTCAAGACTGTCAATTACAGAATATTCTTGTTTCTGCTTTAGTAATGGTGATCTCAATACTGTATATTAGCAAATATATGTCATATTATATACAGTATATGCTCACATATTTCATAATATGTGAGTAGAAATAAGATGCATTACTTGTTCTGTAACAGATGAATGGGAAACTGTTGGTGCAGTTATCATCTGACCACCGCCCTGAGTCATTGAACGCTGTGGTGACACACTGTTCTTGGCCAGAGTTTGGTTGCCCACTAGCCCAGTGTCGAAATAGAGAGGTGCTTCCATCAGACCACACTTTTTCCCGGTGCAGACCGATCCACACAAAGTCATTGCCTGTTAGGTTTGTGATGATGTCATTTTCTGTCTGATTTCGTATACTGAGAGAAAAACAATGACATATACAGATCAAAGTAGAGTCTAACAGACACACAAAAAAACAATGCACAATGCAATACATTGTTGATGTGAATATAATGCCTTATGTGGCTTTGTAAGGATTTGGTAACATATTCAACGACATAGATGTAGCTGTTTAATAAACAACACTTCAGTCAAACATAATACAATTGATGCATACATTTGTTACTGCTGTACTTCAATACTGGTTGTAATCATCATAATCATCATCATACTAAAGTGACTCAGCTCGAAGTCCCTAACAGTCATAAAAAATATATATAACTTATAGGAAAAGCAATTAAAAGATAACAAATCAACAGACAGGGAGGGAGGGATTAAAAGAGTTTACGGGACTATATCAACAAAAAGCCTGATTTCATTAACAGAACAAATCAAAACATAAGCAGCTGGTTCAGTACTGTACCTGGCTAGATCAACATGATGCTCCCTGCAGTATCTCTGAGCTTCCGTCCAAGTTGAAACACTGTTGATCTTTACAAAGGATACATTGCCATTCACTGTACCTGGATTCATTGGGATAAAATATTTATCATGTCAACTTCACATAACAAATACATAAATGTGGCAAGATTTTTCCGGAAATGCAACATAGAATATCTAGATGGCCCTTCACTCACCGTTGTAGCACACAAAGGATCGTGTGGCATTGCACTCAGTGTCTCCCCATGTGCCTTGGTGACTCCCACCTAAAAGCTCCACACAGTACTGTTGTCCATTAAGATTGTTGGGCTGGTCAGATTGCCAGTTTCTAAACTCTGTCTCTCTTTCACCATAGAAGCTGCTGTCATTCAGGGACCATCTCCAGCTGTTTAGCAAATCATCATAGAGACCTATCCAAGCCTTGGCTGTTCAAAAAGATGTTCATTAGATAAAACAACAGGGATTTAAAATATAAGTGCTGATTTTAGTTAACATGTAATGTATGTAAATGTAAACATGTAAATACTTTTACTAAACATCATTTAAATTATCTGTCTCCTGTATGTTTTATTGAATTGAGGGATGATGTTCTCTTACATTCCACATTATCACATTTTATCTGTTTATAGTAAGTTCATGAAAAACTTGTCTGGCTATTGTTATATGGCTATACATATATGTACATTATGTGTATGTTATGTATATTACTCCAGTATCGAGAACTTGCCTGCGTAGGTCGATGTGGTGCTTAAAATGGCACTGACGTCGGCTGTGTTTTCTATGGTGGCCAGGTCAGTGTAGTTATCTCTGCAGACAATCTGAGCTTCAGTCCACTCCAGTGGCGTGCTCAAAAAGTAGTACTGACGAATTTGGGCAGAGGCAACAGTGAGCAGTCCTCCTAAAACAAAGCATATTCAGTTTTTAATTATTTACTTTTTGTAGCCTTTTTACGTTCTTTTGTGACTATGAAGAAGAATTATGCATCAGGAGTTTTTACAAGGCTTCTTCCTCATTGATGAAATCTCTTATCTGCAAGCAGTTTAACAAGAACAGTAAACAGTCTTTTGTAAGGAGTTGAAATGTTTTTTTGTATACTGTTCATATGCTATGAACCTTTGTGATGATCTTATACCTATATAAGCAAATGTATTCATAGTTAAATACACTGTGAAAAAAAACACAAACAAAAAAAAAACACCAGCCAACACCACCACCACTATTTCTGCCATGTCATTGAATGTGTTGCACTGTATCTTGACTACCGTTCACAGAAACAATGAATGCTTCACTGAACTTAAACAAAGCTGTCTGCTGCTAGCTGTCTCATCTCTTAACAATTTCTCCACTGCAGCTTGAGCCAAAACAAGTTTTAGTCTGTCACATTAAATGACTGTTCACTTTTCACTACTGATGATAAAAAAGAACCAGTTCAACTACCCAGTGAAGCTGGGCAGAAACCCTACATGCATGAATGGGTGTATGGTTACATTCGCAGTGACATACGGCACACACCTTCCTCTGTCCCTGTTATCTATTGATTAAGTGTATGTTTTTGTACTATAATCCTAATTTATAACTATGATAAAAAAATCCAGTTACACTACAGTACATATTTTCTGTTCTTAGATTTCCTGCCCTAAAAGCATGCACAGGAATATGTGTTATATAAAAGAGCAGATGAGTGAACACATTTATAACTATTTTGTTTAATTAACTAAAACTTTGTCTCAGTCCCGCCCCAAAACACAAGTGGCACTGAGAAGCCAGAATAATCAAACGAGGCACCAACCAGTGAGGACAAAGAAGATCAGCCAGTAATCCATGAGGTGAACCTTTGGAAAAATGTATTTCAGAAAACGTTAATACTTCTTCTTTTAAAAACCAAGTCCATTCATCTTTTATATAAGATACATGTAGAAAAGTGCCAATACATAAATGCACAATGTGTGTGTGTATATATATATGTATATATACATACATATGTATTGCCCAATACAGTTCACTTCAAAACAACAGGAATTTAAAAATATGGTACAGTTATTCTACTTACCAGTATTTTGTTATCCTTTTCCTACTTAAAAATACATGGCTTCAATCGCCCCTGACTGTCAGGGGTGATTTGTACAGCAACTTGGTCGTTTGATGTTAATCAGTGCTCAGCTGCTGAGTGTCTGAGTGTAAAGTCCTTAGTCATGGGTGTAGTTAGAATTTAGGGAAGAAAAACCCTTCAGTGACAAAGACAACCTCGGTGCAGGAATCAGGAAGTAAAAGAAAAACTTGTCAATGTACTGTCTTCTTTTTTTGTCTCTCTTGAAATGGGAATGCAAATCTAGTCACACCCAACCTGTGTGGTTATTTTCCTTTGTGTTATGCTACATAGCATAGAAAATTGTTTTGTTTATGCATATTTGCATTTCTGATCATTTGATAAGTTATTTTACTACTCACTCTTACCTTCAAAGTTTGGAGGATAGTCTATAGTGGTGGTGAAGTTTGTAAAAAACATTAAAAGGCTCTATGGGCTACTGTAGAAACTCATAAAATCAGTCATATTCTGCAATAGATGCCCCTAAATATCACATACTGGACCTTTCATAGAAAAGCATGGTTACAATACATACTTACTTTAATGCTTCCTCTTTAGAAATGTGATTCTGGCCTTATAGAAACTCAGTCTAGTACAATTTCCTACTTTTCCTAAGAAATTATTAACCTGCTGTTTGTCTCCCCCTCAATGTTCTGAGTGAATGCTTACAGGATAATTTGTGTCAGATTCATTGGATGATTTAGAGGAACTTACATACATAGACATAATCACTGTCTAGTGTACTAATATCAGATTTGATTCAGATTCATATTTAGTGTTTTGCCTCATAATCGATATAACTTGCTAGATGTCTAACACTGTCTGTAACTGTGAACATATCTTTACAGTACATCCTGTCTTTATAACTGAACCTATCTAGGCAACTGCATTAGAAGCAAGTATAACAAAAGAATCATAGAATAAAAGAAATATGGTTTAAGTCTCTTCACTGTAAATTACAATATATTTTCTGAGTGGGGTGAAATAAAAATCTAAAAATCTAATCTGAGTAACATACAATATCTGTGCTGTTGCTCCACTGCCTCTTGTGGTTAGGACTGAGACTTAAATTTGACCAGAAGACTCGTTTTTGGGATGTTATTGTGTCTGTTCACCCCCTGCAGGTAGCATGACAGCCTCTGTCAGTGTGGTTAGAGGAGTGCCCTCTCTCCTGTTCTCATAAAGTGTGAGGTCAAAGGTCAAGGCCAGCCACCAGATTCCCCTAAAGCTTGAGGGGATTCACTGTCTTGTTTAAAGGTTTAACCCTCTGGGGTTTGAGCAATCTCCCATGATTGCAAAAGCAATTGATTGGACCAATATTTTGCAAGCCACCCTGCATCCTCATGTTGTTGTGTTTTTCACTTCCGCTGTCTGTTATGTTATGCACAAACCCCGTTTGTGGCCTGTTGCTGAAGTGCTTCTCTGATAGTAATAGTCTACTCATGCTTCTGTAAGCCCTTCCTTCTTCACTTCACTGGCTTGAAGCTGCTAAATTAGGTCCTGATCCACTCAATGAAAGAGACACACACAAAAAACACTACTGGATGACTAATTAGGTTAACTAGTTGATGTAATACACACACACACACACACACACACACACACACACACACACACACACACACATACACACACACACACACACAGACACGCACAGAGACTTTTGCCGATACGAACAAAGCAGCTTTTTCAGGCCAGTATACAGTAAAAATTAAATCAAATCGTGCAGTCATTTGTTTTGGTTTCTTTAGAGCAAGTTGCACACATGTGTTTTTGCTTCTGTTTGAGGTATGCATACCTTTCCATATGGGACATACCAAGTTATACATTCTTCCCCGAAGATACTTTATCTGGGGCATCTTGAAAGTCAAGTTTTTTTAGTTCAGCCTGGTTGAAAGTCAGTGAAAGAAAGCACCTCTTCTCTGGTTTGAGCACTCTATACAACATAAGTGAATGCACACAAACTTCCAAATCATGAACAACACAGTGTAACCATGCTAACTGTATGGTAATTCACTGTTGCAGATTTACAGAGAAAAATATAAATCTGTAAATATTAAAAATGCAAATGTGTATACAGTATTTAATATATTTAATGGGGGTGATTGTTTTTTAGTCAGCAGATTAAAAATTGTTGGCATTGTAAAAATGTAAAATCAGTTTCATCGACTGCATATAAATACATTTTAAAGTAAATATATTGTATTGCAGCTTTTTTTACAGACCAGGTTTCCACTATGAGAAATGCACCTGACAACCTATCAGTTCACACTATGATGTGACACCGGTGTAATTTAATTTAATTCCAGCAAGGGGTGCTCAGAGTCTGATACATACAGTAGCCTATTAATTCACAGTGATACTATAGGAGTCGTACAAATACATTATACACATATCACCCCGTAAATACATGTGCTAGGTTACAAATACATATTATCAATCAGTTCTATTGTAAGTACAATAGTGGCTCAAAAGTTTTTTGAGCACACAAACACACCTTGCTCCTCTTGCTTATCCTGCTTGTAGGAGGCCAGTGCGCCTGTGCGGAACGGAGACGGGAAACGGAGGTAGATGCTGCCTTCAGGGCTATCAGAAAAATGTGAATTATGTGAAAAAAACACTGAAAGTACAGGGTGATTTTTATTTTTTTATAAGACACTTTTGGCACAGAACCAATTATAGATGTTAGATATTTATTTCATGAATGAACTAATTATATATGAAAACAATATTTGATTTATGTTGAACGTGTATTTGAAATGCTGTATAGAAGTAAAAATTAAAATAGATGGTTATTTGAATGATTATAAGATTTATTTTTATATTATAAATAAATAGAATAATTTATCTGTACAGTGTAAAGTTAAAGTTAGCATAGTGTTACCTTCTTTTTCATCTTCCTATATGTTCTTATATGAACTAAAATATCTATAATTATATAATCTAAAAACCTAACTTTTACGGTTTTTAACACTGATTGCAGTTGCTATGTTTAACAGTAAAACATACCGGAAAAAGGGGGCGCTCAGTAAACATAAACTTTATACACACAACCCTCCCAACACTAAACGACTGACAAAGTTAGCAACTAATGTTAAGAAAGCAGGTGGGAACTAACGTCTGCTAATGTGACATTAATGTGCTAAAACCGAGATATTTTCCCTCAGGAGTTGGTGAGGACTAAAAAAGAGCTAGGTCAGTGAATATTGGACTTACATTTGTCAGGTAGGCAGAAACACAACTTCAACAGGATGATAATATTGTTCTGTGTAAGCTGGATATGTATGTAAGATTGGCAGTTGACTAGCTAACCTCAACGATGACAGGGCTGTGTCAGTATATCCACTTGTCTTTAAGTTCACAGGTGCATTTAATTAATATTAATAAAGTAACGAAAATCTTTGTTTCGTTCAATATGGCGGCACCTGTGGCGATGAGCTGTAATTGCAGGTGTGTTTTTGAACTACACTGAATACATCATTCAGTGATAGATAGAAACTTAACAAACATTTATTTAAATAAAAATGTAAAAACTAGTTTATTGAAACTAGTTTATTGTATTCCATTACGTTTCCCAATGAGACAGTAGACACAATACCAGGGTCACAGACGTGACTCACCTAAATGGAATACAGCCAGTATTATTAACGTTCGGCTACTAGACACACCTGTGCTTTTCTTTCCATGGTCAAATGTCTGGCATAAAAATAGATTGTTCAACTGAATTTCCTAATGAACTTTGACATTCCCAGCAGTTCACTGATTTAAATTGTGAATATATGTTCCTTCTTCCTTGTTCTGCATGCCAAGAGTGCTTGAAAGCGGGAGCTTCCGCTGAGCACTTGAACGCACCACGAGAGCTCCAGCATTGTAGAGCGAAGAAGGGGGAGAGGAGGAGGAGAGGAGGAGGAGGTGGAGGCAGACCGAGGAGAAGCATGAAGAATATCCGCGGTACCTAAGCTGACAGACGGGGAGAGCATCTCGTCTTCCCATTGCTTGTTAGGGGCCGACTGGAAGCGGAGGGAGGCAGCGGGGACGAGGACAGGATGGAGGAGAAGAAGCAGTTTCTTTGTGGGGTGGTGGAAGGTAAAAACGGCCGACTTTATAACTGACCTCCTGTCAGATCATGTGATTTTTTTTTTTTTTTTTTTTACCTCGGGGAGATGCTTTTAAATAGACCTCCGTTTGACCTAGATTTCAGCATTGTTTTGTCACTTACTGGAGGTGAAGGGGGGCGTGGGAGTGGTAGTATGTCTATGAACACTGAGGTAGCAAGGATGTTAAGGTCTTTATGAGATGATGTGCTGGTGACCAGCCAGGCTTGAAGTGGAGATCAAAGAGCAGGCGATGAAAAGCATTCAATAATGTCTGGTTCAAAGGCTGCAGCCTGGGGAAAGGAGACGCTCTTGATAATGGCTGATTGCAATGAAGATGATGATGCAGATGATGATGATAATAATACTAATAGAGATGAATCTGATGGTGTCGTTGGGAGTGAAGATGATCTCATGATATTGATAATGACTGATCATGGTGATCTTTGATTTGATGATTAAGGTGGACATGATGACCTGTGGTGACAGGAGGTGATGATAGAGATGCTCCGAGGAAGAACACTGGTGATGATGAGACAATGAAAGAAACACAATGAAGAAGAGGAACCATTGTGAGCCTGTGAATGACAGTGAAGAGTAGTGATGATGTTGGACGTGATGGGGATAATAGTGATGATAGTGATGAGGATGATACAGAACAGGTAATTGTATTAGCAGTGCTGATGAAATATGACTACAGGTTATGAAAATGACAAAGCACACGCAGACTAATCACGGCATAAAACGGTGAAAAAGAAGAACGACAAGAAATTAACAAGGATAATTAAGGGTGGACATACCTGTCCCTTCACCCACCCTCTCACACACACACACACACACACACACACACACACACACACACACACACGTATCAAATATTTTCTTGAATGAATGAACAATTTTTTGTAATTTACAAGTCTCTCAGACAAGAGTGACAATGCAACAGAGCCAGATGTGGCGTCTTTAAATGTTTTGCTTTGTCTGACCACCAGTCCAAAACACCAAAATATGCAATTCATAGCGATATAAAACGGACATAATCACGTTTCAGATGGTGGAACCAGCGTTTTTGCTTATGAAAAGACAATTATTGGTTATTAAAATTGTTGTCAATTCATCTTCTGTCAACTGACTAATTGTTTCAGCATCCTTCTGTTTGTCAAACTGTCTCAACTTTCCAGCTCTATAATTCTCAGCCAGTCGGGTTTCACATCCCTTTGAGATGTTTTCTTATTTTGGACATTCATATGGCAATGATAATAAAAGTATAACACGTCATGCAGCTACACACACACACACACACACACACAGCTTATTACTAATTCTTGGAACCCCTTAAATCAGTATGATTCTCAGTCCCATGTGGTGGCATCCAACAGAGTTGGTAATTGGGTCTGGCTTAGTTGGAAGCAGCACTCTGCATTGCACACACACACACAAACGTATGTCATACACATGCACATCAAAATTCACATTCCCCACGGGCATGCAGGAGAAAGCAGACTGGATGTTTTGTGGGTCCGATTTACTTCTCACTATGACCCACTTACTGTACACACATATGCGCGCACACACATTGCAGACTTATACAAAAAAAAAATAAAAAAAAAACACACACAAAGGAGGGAGAGGGACACTGGAGATGCTCTCATTTCTAAAAATAGAAAATGTGATGGAGAGTGTAGCTGGAGATGAATTATGCCTCTGCCAAACACAGAGGGGATGTGACCAAGTAAGCAGTGGAAGAGCTTGCATCCGTTAATGTACCTACACAGTACTGTAGCTGGATTGTCATTGCATAGTGTCCAGTAGCTCATAATTGATTAATTGCTGCAAAGCTGAACTAAAAAACATAATACAGAGAAGCATATGATATGATGTATGCAATGGAATGCTATGGTGCATATTCAGTGATAATGCACATGTCTGAATATGAAGTGTGGGAACATTTGCAGCAAAGATCAGGAATACCACCCTTTCTGAGCTTACAGATTTACAGTATTTCTGATGTTACACATTTACTGATAATTATTATTATTTACTGATAATTAAAAAAAAAGGTATATATGAAAAAGATTATCACAAACCATCAAAGCCTATCGTAGTAAGCAGATCAGTTATAGAAGCATGGCCTTGTAGAAATTCACTCAATTCATTCTTGTTTTTTCTCTGCAGGTTTCTATGGGAGGCCTTGGTCTATGGATCAGAGGAAAGTCCTCTTCCAATGGTAAGTCTGCCACCACTCTTTAATGAAGCGTTTAAACTGAAATGAACTACAGCTCGTATATGGAAGCACAATGGTGCCACATTTGTCTTGTTAACATGGTCAGAGGGGATATTTTTGTGTTGTTGCCATTCTTCACATGAATAGCTCAGGAGCTGCTGACCTGACACCTGTGGGCTGAACCCAGTTGCACGCCTTTATTTCAGTGCCAGGTAGACCTGAGAGAAATCACTGACGCAGAAACACTCCATAGCAAAGGGGAGGCTCATCTTCAGTCCTGAGGCTCAGCCATGGATGGCAGGAGGAGAGGGAGCAGATATAGCATTTTATTGTAGTGGAAGTATAGAGGGAGGATGATGAAGATTGGATGTGGATCATTTGGTTCCATAGATGTGGATCTGATGAGTCTACCATTAGGTGTAAATATATATATATAAGTTCTTTTTGTATTTCTACTGTGTTGCTTTACATTGTGTTTAGTGCTAATAGCAAATGTATATGTAGCATGCTAACACACTAAACTAAGGTGAACATGTGAAACATTATATATGCTAAAGGGCAGCATTCACCATTGTACATGTGAGCATGTTAGCATGCTGACATTAGCAGTCAGCTCGGTGCACCACTGTGACTAAGTAATGTCTCACAGAGCCACTAGCATGGCTGTAGACTAATGTCCAATGTCAGTCTATTAATAAATGATGTTACAGACTTTTTAATGTTCAGTATATTCATGTTTGTCCATTTACTGGCACAAACATTCAAATATTTACTGTTTCCTCCAGAATGTTATGCTCATCTTAAACTGGACTCAGTATATTTATGTCCTGCTAATACAGAATTTATGTGTGACGGATGATTTTGCTGTGCCCATGGCTCTTTATTTAGCAACAACATCTTTTTTTCCATGCAGAGACCTTCACACCAGGGAGCTGCTCAGCACAACCACACTCTTTAGTTGTTGGCTAAAGAGAGTGTGGAGTGGTACTAGTGTAGTGCCAACATAAAAACAGTAGACAAAAGATAAAATCAGATAAAATCAACATTCAAGATATGAAATCAAACCAAAAGTAAATACAGAGTTTCCCAAGAGACAGTAATCCAATATCAAGGCTGCAGGTTCATGAACCAAAGCTCTCTGAATCTTGACTAAAGAAAATCAAAGCAGCCCCTTTATTGAGACTGCCACAATAGATTCCACTAACAGTTTCATCAGCTCACAAAGAGACGCACACTCTTTCTGCTTTTTCAGCTCTTTCAGTTCGCAGTGATTTCCATGACATTGAACTACAGTAGAATTCTGAAAGATCATTTCCAAGTGCAAAAAACACACATTCAAAGCCATTTAAGACATCAGTAGGCCATTTAAGAAGATTAACACTGTGCCAAATATGAAATAAATATACTAATGAGAGATGTGTCATTCCCTTTTCATTTACCCTGTGTGTATACCTTGTAGTTAGTAGACAACCAATTAATTCTCGATGATACATCTTACAAAAGAGAAATCTGCATAAATGCCTGTTGGGAACTCTTGACACAGTTTTGTAGTACAACAGCCAATAGTGACAATCGACGACATCCCAAGAGATCAGTTGTTCCCTCTGCTCTCCCTCTGCTCTCAGCTTTCCACTGCTCTTAAATATACAGACCAAATCATTAGAGCACACTGTTTCTGTTCCTATTAGTAACCATGATCGAGTCACTATAATGTGTCCCTAAACATCAGGTGATATATTATGCTTTATGATGCCTGTAGTCCACATAGATGCAGCAACTAGCAAACAACACTTTGTCAAAGAGGCCATCTCTGTTTCCTGATTAGACCATGAGGATGAATTTGACTTCCAAAACTTTGTCACTGTAGCAGCAGCTGAGTGTGTGGGATCCAGATTTATTTATAGACCGGCTTTTTTAGACTCAAGTGCGGAGTGCAGGCAAAATTCATACGCTGAGTGTTGCATAAGTTTGGCAGAGTAGGGCTGTGGATGTGTGTACAGTATGTAAGCGCGTGTGCGAGTGTCTGGTTGTGTGTTCGAGGGAGGTAGGTTGCAGCTTTTGTGGAGGCGACTTATGCACCATCTGTCCAGGAAATGAAGCAGTGAGAGAGTGAGGACAGAGTCCACCCACAAATGACAAGGAAGACAAGAGCTGGTTCATGTCCAGAGAGAGAGAGAGAGAGAGAGAGCAATAATCATGTTTTTGTGTATGTGTTTCATGCAGATATTGTTTCACTCCTAGTACTATGCACTATTTATAATTCAGGAGGTCATTTCCTGTAACTGAGGCAGCCATGTAGCCCCACGATCAATACAGTGGACCTTTTCTTGCTGCTTGTAGTTTTTCTGTTTGTTTTTTTTTTCTTTCCCTGCTCATGTCCTCTCTGTCAGCTTCTCAAGTTTCTCTACAGGGCTCCTAGAGTACATGACAAAGATAAAGATATGGCTTCAAATTGTGAAAGAGATTCATTAATAATATTATAAATAACATTTGAAAATTGGAGATTTGGAAAATATAAAGAAGAACTACAAAGTTTTTGCTCTTGTTTTATAGATAAAACCTTTAGTAAACCTTTTTATCTGACTTTCATTTTCTTGTTGCGGACTCTCAGATTTAGTAATAAAATTACTTAAAACTGCTCTTTCCTCCCCATGCCTCCCCTGACGATGTCTTTTTGTGCCAGGATGCAGCACTGGGGGTTGAACACGTACCTGTACGGCCCAAAAGATGATCTAAAACACAGACTATTGTGGAGAGAAGTCTACTCTCCTGAAGAGGAGGGTAAGAACATTCATCCATCTGTAAATCTATCTTTTTAGCACATCCGGGTCTGTTTACAGTTGTTCGGGAGTATACTGATAAAAGTGATGTCTCTTGAGTCAGCATCACGTCGGGCTGAAGACGACATGTTTAAAAATGAAAAACAAATCTGGGGTTGTGAAGGTAGAAAGAAGTGGGCCTCATTTCTGACGCAGAGGTTACCTGCTTGATGCTACATTAGCTACTACCAGCAAAACACACCTGAATCTGCAACTGAGAGTTGCATTGTGGGTAATGTTTTGGCAAAGAAGATAAATGCAAGAAATTAAAAGAAACAAAATGTTTGGTTGTGCAGCATGCTGATCCTTTTTTCAGACTGTCCATCACAAATATGACAATGCTAGCGCCATGCTAAATTGTTGGAGTGCCCCTTTAAGTTTTTATGGTTTGAGGCCAAAGACTTGAACTAAATGCTGCAGACTGACTGCAGACTAGACTAGACTTGTTTTGGGATCAGATCTGCTCCAGGAATTCAGTCGGAGGGCATATTTCATTAAAAGGCTTCAACAGTTTTTATGTTGCCCATTATATTATTTTTATAGTACCCTGGAAGACTGTATAGTCATTTAGAGAAAGCTGAATTCCCACAATGACACATAAAACTGAGATCAGAGAGACGCATTCGTGTTATATGAAGAGTCTGGTAATGTTTATTATTCTCAGACATCTGTAATTGTGTAACACTGGATAGGCCAGAGTATCTCAACATTTTTCTCCTCCTCCCCTCAGGTCAGTTGCGTACTCTCATAGTAGAGGCCAAGTCGAGAGGGCTGAGGTTTGTTTATGCCCTCTCTCCTGGTCAGGACATCGTCTTCTCTTCTTCCTGTGACCTGACACTACTCAAACGCAAGCTGAGACAGGTATATGACACAATAAGATACTGTAACTTTTCTTCATTTTCTAGTTGAGCCTCTGTGATCTGTCTTTTCCTCTCTCATGAACAACCTCATCTCTGTCTGCAGGTATCAGACCTGGGTTGCCAGGCATTTGCCATTCTGTTTGATGACATCGATCACTCCATGTGTCAGGCCGACAGCGAGGCCTTTTCTTCTTTCGCCCATGCTCAGGTCACTGTAACGAATGAGATCTATCGGTTCTTGGGGGAACCACCTGTCTTCCTATTCTGCCCTACAGGTACGAGTGCCAAACGGAATTAAATTGGACTATTTGTAAAATTTTATAGGTGACATTTTTACTTGCCCATCCATGAATCTTGATGATGAAGTATACTTCTCTTTATCGCTCCCTGTAGAGTACTGTGGTTCTCTGTGTTCTCCCAGCATATCAAAGTCTCCCTACCTGCAGACTGTTGGCGAGGACCTGCTGCCCGACATAACCGTAGTATGGACAGGTGAGACACAAACAGCATAAATATAAAATCTTTATTTATTATAATTGATAAGAATGAAACATTTAAGCTGTCTTATTTTACTACACTGTATAAAATGGCTGTATTTGTGCCGACATAAACCACGGTCTGTCAGTTTCACAGTTTCTTCTCTTCTGTTTTTTAGCCTTATTAGTTGACCTGCAATCTCTTGCTTAGTAACAGCACACACACACACACACACACACACTGGCAAAACACAGCTCGGCATGCACACATGCAAATAGAGTGCAGGCACAAAACCACACAAATCATCCTCCGAAGATGATTTAAGTGCAAATCCACCCACACACATATGGAAGTACAATAGGTACACACATGTACTCACATTATCTCCTTCTCTCGTTTAGTTCAGTTTTTGATTGCGTCTTTATTTTTCTCCTGTCAGAAGCTGTTCTTTGGTAACCACTTTACCACTTCGAAGCATGAATAAACATTTACTTTTTCATTAACATGTAACATCGAGAGTTGCAGCTTTTATGCTTGTTTTTCCTACCACCATTCTTAAAGGTGATTTCATGCTTATGTTATTGAAAACAATGGCAACGTCGTGTTCCACAAATAACTGTCGCTTGAAAATTGCTGATTAAATTGCGAGCACAGGTCACACGTATGGTGCTTATATTGACTTGTAAAACGTGTCAAAATAAAGTTGAGAGGAAATTAGGTCAAGCTGCAGATTTAGTGGCCTTGTTTTCTTTGATCCAAACATTATTAGCGAACTTTGTTGCATTTTTATGTAGTTTCTTTGGATCTGCAACCTTTTTGTGATGAACTTGTCTGTTATCCAACTTTCCATGACCTCTTCACTGTGGAAAATATGTGGAGACAGTAACATATCTGTTGTGGTTTGATTGCTTTGATTTGATTTACTTGCAACAGAAGCACTTAGAGGAATCCTTTTTGAACAAAGACAACAGCTCGGCATGTCAAAATATGCAAGAAAACATGCACCTGTGTCAAAACTGTGTCAGGAACATATAAGCATCTTGTGACACCTGATTTTCCACCTATTCCGAAAAGCATTTTTTTTCCAGGAGAAGCCAGTTCACCTTGTTATACCACTGCAAGTTCTCAGAACACACTTAACTTATGGTTACCTGTTGTTATTAGTGGTATTATGTTTTTATTATTATTCTTGTGTAAAGAACCATAATTAAAAAGGTAACTCCAAAGTTCAAATAAACAGATTGGTCTGAAAGTGCCTCAGGAATAAGGAGAGAACAACCCATTCATATTAGTCTCCTGTTGTTTTCCTCAGATTTAATTACACAAAGTCTGTTCGTTAAACCTTTAGGCTTCCATTTATTAACCTTTTCCCTTTACTCTCCACAGGCAGTAAGGTCATCTCCAGGAAACTGTCTGTACACTGCCTGGCTGAGGTGGAGTCTGTCCTCCAGCGCCCTCCACTTATCTGGGACAACCTGCATGCTAATGACTACGACTCCAGGCGTCTCTTCCTGGGGCCTTTTAAAGGCAGAGAGCCTCAGCTAAGGAGCCACCTCCGAGGCCTGTTACTCAACCCCAACTGCGAGTTTGAAGCTAACTACATCCCTCTCCATACGCTCGGAACCTGGTACCGAGCTGGAAAAGAAGAGAGGAAAGGTATGGTGATCGGTGGAGGGAAGGATGAGGCAGGAAGGCAATGGGATTAATGAGCAGTTGGAAGGAGCAAGGAAGGAGCCGTGATGAGACAGGAGATGTCCCCAGTTAATAAACTAATATTGGTTCTGCCAGACCAGAGCCATGCACAGTTTGTCCCATTGCTTCCTGGAGAAATTTTTAATAAGCCAGTGTTGCTTGGCAACTAACACAATTTTAAACACCAGGCAGAAATGTGTTATATTGCCTACAAAATCAATTAACTTTTAGGAATTAAAGGTCCAGTGTAAAATATGAAATGCCCTGTCAAGAGCTAGTGTTTGGTTTGTCCACTCTGGGCTACTGTAGAGACATACCAGTGCAACATGGCAGACTCAAAAACATGACATGACAAATCTACTCAATAAACCTTCAGCAATAAAATAATAAAAATTACAAACAAAAAAAATACCTTTAACAATTCACAAATTTAATCAATGTTCATCTATTCTCACAGCAAAGTGGATCTATTTACAGATATTGTTAATAGACCATAGCTTTCCGATTCAGTCTGTTTCATTTTATTTTAGTCCTGGTATTTTAGATGTGAAGTTTTCTCTAAAATTTTGGGTGGAGCTGTAATACCCATTGCATCACTAATTTGACATTCGGATTATATTTACTGCATTTATTAGTAAGAGCAAACAAGGCAGTTGGATGGAGAGAAAAACCACTGTTGTGTGCGATGCTGTGGTGGTGATGGAGGGATAATTGTGTGGTATGATGAAGGAAGAAATGAGAAGAGTGGAAAGTCCCTCAGTGGAGGCAACAGGGAAGGGATGAGAGAAGAGATAAAGGGCCGGCTGAAGCGATGTGTGATGTGGATGGAAATGGACATGGAATTTTAATGGTGGCATGATGGGGGTTGGGGGTGGAGGGGGATGATACATCAGTACAGTTTTTTAATTTATCCACTAACGCAAGCACGAGATGAGTTGTCTCTGAGTAAGATGTATATCTTTTCTAGTGTACATAAATATTATAATAACTGTGTTCTGTATGAACAGGAGTAATTTGTATCCTCATGTATAATACACAATGTTTTTTATGCTCTAGATGAGGAGTGTGAATACTGTCCTGATAGAGCTCTGTCTGCTGCACTACATGACTGGATGGAGGAACTCAACCAACCACTACAAGCAGGTAAAATGTTATGATGTGTTTCTGTGCTTGTATGTGTGTGTTGACATGGACCAGTTAAATCAATTTATAGCAGTTCATTATTGGCTGCAAATGTTGAGGTTTGTCCAACAAAAATGTCTTCTGGCCACAGTGTTATATGTGTACTTAAAACATAACATGTATTTTTTAAAATCATAACAGGTCGGCAGAGCACACGAGCGGACCAGCGTTCCTCTGCTACGGCATCTCGCTGCAAAACTCCTGACAGATCTGACTGCCCTTCCACTTTGAGAGGAACCTCTACCGTGGCCAAACTTCCTGTTTTCCCCCTGAACTCCAGCTCACCCCCATCGTCACCCACTAAGGTTAACGGGGAGAGAGAGGCACAAGATGTGGAGAAGAAGAGGACAAACCAGCCTAGTCAACCCAATCACCAGCCTCCAGGATCCAGGCCTGGAGCACCTTCAGGCGGAGGCAGGGGACAGAAGGCCCAGGGTCGGGGAGTCTGTGGTGGGAAGGGCCTTCTCAGTGAATCCCAGGTGCGGCTGTTGGTTGGTCTTCATTATCTGCCTCACGAGCATGGTCCGTCTGCTCAGAAACTGCTGCAGGACCTGACCTGGCTGAAAACAAACTGCCACCTTGTCGGCACGAACAGCAAGAAGGCACCGCCTCAGAAGGTCAGTGTGTGTTTTGTGTACATTTCATGTTGATGACATTTGAATTGTTTGATTGATGAATGTGAGTGAGAAGAAGTACATCTTTGGTACTTACCTATTATGCGAACATGTCCTCAGATTGACGAGTGGCGAGGTCGGGCCTCCAGGTTCCTGTCCCTGTGTGAAGACATAGCACAGCTTCACTGCAGCGTGGTGGGTGGGGCCAACAGGGCTGTGCTCTATGACCTTTACCCTTATGTGTGGGACCTGAGGAACATGGCTTTGGTGGCAAAAGCATTCATATGCTGGCTGGGTGAGTATAAAGAGAGATGGAAGCAGAAAACTATGGGGATACAGAATAATATAATGTGTTCTGTTTTATTGTAGTACTAGTATGTACCACTGGTGGTACACATTCTATAGTTGACCTGTCTCTAGTGGTACGTAGAGGAATTCATTTAAAAACATATACTACAACATTTTGATTGAAAATTAACTGAGATTGCTTGTTGTGTCTGAAAGACTATACTACTATACTATACTATATACTATAATCTTAACATCTCCATCCCCTCACTTTTCTCACTCAGATGGACGAGTGTTGAGCGACAGCTCCACCCTGGGCACCTGGAAGAACTGCTTCCACTGTAAGTAGACATGAACTCTAAGCTCTTTGTCTTATCTTTGCCTGAAATATCTCTTGCCGTCGCCTCTGCTGCACAAATTATTTTTATCTAAAGTAAAATCAGTCTGAAACTTTTCCACTCTAAACCCAACATCCAATCATTAATTTTCAGCTCTAGCTTAGTGGAGTGCAGCAGATAAGAGTGCAGTGAGGACTAAACCACCAGTTGTGCTTCAATTATTTATGGCGGCAGCATAAAAACTGAAAAAAAAAAAGGTTAATTTTAGCCAGCATATCTTGAGGCGTGGTAATGCTATAAAACACAGAACTTTTATGCCGGCATGAATATTTAAAGCTGATTTAACTGTGTGATCATTTTACATTTGCACTAACAACCATCTTGGCATTTCATTGGCTCTAACCACAAAATGTCACCAGACTGACATTTGGGTCTTGTCTGTGGTAGGGTGTGGAAAATCCTCAGGGGCGGACCTACTGGGAGTGGAGTCAGAGCCATGGGTGTTCAAAGGGGGTGTGTCTGGGGAGGTGCAGGTGTGTTTGTATCATATTTTTTACTAATACTAATCCTGTTTTGTTACTGTGTATGTGTGCAATTCTTGATAATACGTGACATTGAAATTCTGACCTCATAACTGCATAATATGTGTGTGTTTGTCTTTGTGTGTGTGTGTGTGTGTGTGTGTGTGTGTGTGTGTGTGTGTGTGTGTGTGTGTGTGTGTGTAGATGCTTCTCCCGATAGGCAACAGCAGTGAACTCTTCACTCATCCTCCTCCTCTCTTCCCTACCTCTCGTCTCTATAACATCAGGCCCTACCACAACAAGGACAAGGTAGAAGAAGATACACACACACGCGTTATTGTTTCACATATAATGATAGGATAATTCATGGATTATCAAGTCAAATGGGTGCATCGAAGATAGGGAAAGTTGGGGGATATTTGTGAATATTTGTATAGCTACAGAATACACACTCACTGCATAAGACTTTAGCGTACCTGCTGGGGAAACCGCACTGCTTGCCTCTGTAGAAAAACAACTTAGAAATAAACAGAGTTTGTAAAGGACCCTGATTGTTAGGGATTGTAAGATTTGTAATTCAGCTTTTAGACATTGGTAAGAGGAAACATATGGCCTAATAGACTGGGGCATGAAATCACAGCCATATCTCTAAACAATAATCATTTTGTTTGTGTGTGTGTGTGTGTGTGTGTGTGTGTGTGTGTGTAGAGTTGTATCGGATGGTGCGCCAGCTCCACCTGAGGACTCAAGGTGGCCAAGAGTCCAGTATTGCTCACCCAGATATCATAGGAGACAGGTGTGTGTTTGAGAGTAGTAATCATCTGCCTTGCTAACTATATTTATCACACCAGCATTATTAGCAATATTCACATATATTTTTTAGATAGTAATGTCTTTTCTTTTCCATAGATGTCTCGGGCCGTGCCTGGCGTTGTGTCCCGAGTACAGCTTCATCCTGGAGGATGAGCTGGGTGTGTGTGGTTGCGTGTTGGGAATCTTAGATGTTCGCTCCTTTGCCAAGCGGTGCCAGGCCAGCTGGATGCCTGCGATGAGGGATAAATATCCACACAAAGGGGGCAACACACACCCCAACACACAGGTGAATATATGAAGAAGGAAGTCATCTTTTGTTTATAAATATCGTGTCATTCTGAAGAGCACAGGAGGATTCACACACACACACACAGAGTGTTATCGATGCACACAAATGTTTAGACATATCTGTTCCTGCAGTTATACCATCTGGGTCCCTCTGTGATGGATTAATAACCCACTGGGAAGTTGGTGGCACACTCAGGTGAACAATGCCAATGACACACACACAAACAGATTAAGCCTCATATACACACAGATTGGACTCTTTTTTTTTGTGCAGTTATGGTCAGGGTAAGCATCATTCATGACCAGTCAAATTATTATTTTTCTCTTGATTTATAATACACATTAATAACAGGAGGTAATGTGTCGTGTTGTTGTTGCCCATCATGACAAAACAGTTGAGTGATCTTAGGCAAAGAGACAGAACCGGTGATGAGCAACAGGGACAGTCAGTCCTTGACATCTGTGGAGGATTCATCTGCCCACTCTGTGCGTCATGGTGCACACTGAACTACTTTGGATGACTATCATTCACACTGCAGCCACAGGTGTATGGAGGTGGAAAAAGTTTTCCAGTGGAATAGTGTGTGTTCCTGCTTCATTAAACATGGGGACTTGTTCAGACCATAGGTTTATTGCTGATCAAACTTTAATATATAAATAAATATAATACTTTAATATATGTTTAATGGCTTGAAAACTAGGTAGAGAAAAACCGCCCTGCTTGCAAGTTTCATTCCAGGAAAAACAGACAGGAAGTACATTAGACTAATTAGAGTAGTCTACAAAATAAAACCTGCAAGCACTCTGTTGATGTTATCAGGCATTGAATGCATGCTCAAAATAAATTGGTGAAATTTGCATTTATGATGATGATTAGTGTTTAGACTGTAATTATGTTGTTAGGTTGCTCGGTGACTTGAAAGTCTAATGAGGTATGATCAGTCAAATGTGTCCCATTAGTAACATCTAGTGACTGCTATTTGAAACTACAACAACATAGGACTATGCATGGTACCCTTTTCAACAACCTTACATTGAAACACTGAAATCAAAATGATCTTCCAGGACATAACCCATCATCACATTGTGAGAATGTCTTTGTGTGTCTCTTTGTCCTTCTCTGTGTAGGATTTGATCCAGCTGATGGAGGAGGACCAGGGTGAGTACCCAGACTCTCTCCTCTATCACTTCCCCTCTCAGCTGCGACTGGACGCCCTTCCTGAGCTTGTGGACATCAGTGTCAGCCGCACCCTGCTCACCGCCCTTCTCACTGCACTCAAGGCCAATGGTGAGGACATTGTGTCGAGTCATTGTATAAGTGTGCATTATTATCTTTAAACTTATAAATAAAATACCAGAAGGACTATTAATGCTCAAATCTGACATTGTGTTGGAGTTGTGGAAAACATTCACCTCCACCTGCTGGAGAGCTGATATCAATTCTTTATGTTGAAATCCTGCAGTTTTCATATTATCTGTGACAGACTACCTTCTGTATGGTTCATTGTTTTATACAGTATGAATACCTGATATCTGTTTTGTGGCCATTCCTTTCCGTGTGTGTAGGTTCTCAGGGCGTGTTCTGCGAGGTGCAGCCGACAGATCGTCAGAGGCTGGAGTTCCTGACAAAACTGGGATTCCTGGAGATCCTCAGAGGAGAAGCGAGGAGCAGAGAGGGAGTGGTGTTAGGGAGACTGCTTTGAACATGAACACACACACACACACACACACACACACACACACACACACACACACACACACACACACACACACACACCACCAGAAACACATAAAGACACTTGCACCCATACAGCACCCATACAGTAGATACACAGAGGCACTTACACACACAGAAAGATGTTAGGAACACAGTGAGTACAGCACAGATTAGAGACGGCTAAGCTTTGCAAAGCAGGATCTGTATTTGCTCTGTCAAGAGAGGAAAACTTTTAAAAGGACAATCCCGGATTCCTTTGAGTCTGTGCAGCAGTAATCGGGATGAACCCAGAGATTTCTGGGAGATTTATAAAACATAGAACAAGCTTTGCTAAACATTCAGCAAAGCTGTGCTAATCTTTCTCAGATTCTACTGCTGGCTATGGATGATAAGATTTAGTGAAGTTACAAAGAAGTCAACAACAGAATAGTTTGAGATGTGAGCAGAGCGGTCGACCACAGCAGCTACAACGTTGTCAAAGCGGCTATAATCAATATTTTACCAAATATTTGACCAAAAACAGCTGAAAGGAGAGTACCTATTGGACTTACATACACCAGGTGGCCCGAAACACAAATGCTAATGTTGCTCTGCACCAGCTGGACATGCAGCTGTTTGCTAACACATTCCCCATATCATCTGTACAAGATGTTAACATGTCATTGATGTGTTCACGACTTGTTTCCCCAAGTAGCCACAAAAAATCAGTCCTTGCTGATTCAAGTGAAAATAAGTGGGAACCAAATATCTTTTCCAGTGTGCAACGAGTGTGTGATTACATAAACTATACAGCAGGATATTTCCAGTAGTAATCCAGATAGAAATCCATTAAATTATCCCTTGAAAGATAGATGATAGATAGATGGATAAGACTATATAGACATTTTATTCATTTAAAACTTACTAATTAAAATAAGAAGGCCTCAGAACTGCTGTTTTTGGCCGACCTGCAGAGGGGCACGTCTTAAAACTTCAAAAACCAAAGCGTAAAAAAACACATGTTGTGATCTTACAGGAGGTTTTGTGCTGGACTGTTTCTCAGCCAGGCGCAATAACTTCCTGGAGTTGTTATTCTGTGGTTGCCAGGCAACCAGTAGAGACACAGATTTGTACAGATTAATCAAACGAGTTATAGTGTGGTAATGAGCTTTAGAGGTGTTGGTAGGCAACACGTTACCTTTGGACAGAGCCAGGCTAACTGTTTCCCGTTTCAACTCTTTATGGCGTCATATTTAGACACGAGAGTGGTATTGATCCTCTTCTAACAGCAAGAAAGCAAATAATTCCTTTAAGCTGACATGAAACAATCCCCTGCTGTGCACAACCACGTTCAAGCTGCTCCAGTTGATCTTGTACTCTGCTCCTTCTGCTTCGTTCATAAACGATGATTATTTTCTTAAAAGTTAGGATGTTGTTTTTCTAGCTCCTGTCCTGGTCGGTTGAATAGAGTCTGTGAAACACCAGACCGGACCCAGGCACGGCGTCACTGTTTACACTTGCTTAGTTTAGATGAATGTTTTTATGCATGAAGAACAAACAATTGTGTGACTGTTCACAAAGTAGGAGTACATGTATACTGACATAGACACAAACATGCATTTATAATTTTAATGGAATGCTCTAACATGGCTACATTAATAAAGATTTTCCTTTCATTGGACCTTTCTCAGCCATTATAGCTATAAAGAGGAGAAAACACAATGCAAGTGCATGCACTCTAAACTTCAGAAAACTATTTATTTAGTCAGATTTCTGCGCATGATGACAATCATGCGGACAGATAGGATATATTAAACACACACACACACACACACGCACACACACACACACACACTACACTTATCTAAAGTTTACACTGGGTTCAATTGGATATAATAGATACCTCTCCTTTATTTCATTGTCAGATACTGTAAACATCACCAATGAGTATGTGTGGTGTATGTGTGGGTACTTAACATGGGTAGTGTGTGAGTGTGTGCAAACATGCCAACTAAGACAGCTGTGTCAGTCTGCCTTTATTCTAAACCATAATGAACATACACACACACACACACACACACACACACACACACATGCAGTTATACTAAAAGAAGCACAACAGCACTCACAATCAAATCTTCAACTGAAAGTAGAACTATGAATGTTCATTGTTTTGTAACGCAGCTTAAAAGACACAAGTACGTTTTGTGCAAGTATTTATATTTCTACTTTTTCTTTTCTGCTTTTTTATTATTATTATTATTACTATTATTATTATGCTTGATCAATCACAGACTGAGAGCCACTTTTTGTATGTTTCTTCTTGTTACCAACCTCATCACCATTGTCTGTGAGGTATCATGATAAAAGAATTTAGTCCATGAAGTGAAAATGATGTAGAAAAAAAATCCTAAAAGCACTGAGCTAGAAATGCATGATGTAAAGAAAAAATGTTTAGAGAAGATGTCGACGTTTGTGGCAGAATGTGTCCCATCATCTGTATGACAAAAAAAGGAAATAATCTTTTTAATATGTATTATTCTTTAATGGCTTTCGACCGGGGTGTGTGGTTTGTGTGTGTGGATGTAAACGTGAACACAGGCAACATGAAGCAATGTGAAAAAAGACTAATAATGAACCACGGTTAAACACGTTTACCATTTCATTTAAGAGAATCTGTAATAATAATAATAATAATAATAATAATAATAATTCAGACAGTTGCCTTTCACTTCCTGGCCTAAGCAGTTGACCATTAACAAACACATTAGCTGTCGTCTGCCTGGACTCACTGTCTCACTGTCTGCCTGCGTTGAGGTTTATGTACAGTCTGTTTTTACAATGAGTTCCAGTGGAGTCCTCTGTATGTAGTATGTCTTTGCGGAGTAATGAAGGGGTTAAAAAAAGAATTACTGTTGAATTCAGTCTGTGTTTTTATTGACGATAACAGTTAAACTGTCATTTTAACAATGAATGATTTTATTGAATTGACTTGTTGATTTCATGCCTATTAAATGAAGTTTTCTTTCCCTTTAAATCGCCTGTCGTTTCTTTGTTGGTGAGTAAAAACTGAACAGAAACCATACACAAAACTAGGTTGGAATTTTTACACATTTAATAGAAATGTTAGATTTGAATACACAGACGTATATTTCAACTCTGGATACTTCCTAAACATTTTTAATATTTTATTGCTGCACATACATTGCCACCTTGTGGACAAAATGCTGAGTGACGGCTTCACGTTCGACTTTCTCACAGTCCCTTGGACAGTAAACCTGATGTTGAAATGGGAGTGTATGTCTAAGAATCTATTTATAAAGTCTTTGTATTAAAAATGTATACATGTTATCCAACTCAGAAGTACTGATACAGTAATCTGTGTGTGTGTGTATGTGTGTGTGTGTTCTAGCGTTACACATCAGTGCTCTCCCTTTCTTCTGTGTTCCCAGCTTCCCATTGGCTGCGAGAGCGCAGGTTGTGTTCAGGGCCCTGACTTGACGAATAGGGATGCGGTACGCTGCTAAACTGCCAGTCAGCAGCAACATCAGTGTGGCTGTCAGAGTAGCTGCCCAACTGCATGCTGGGAGACCAACCTATAGGGAAAATAGAGAGTTTTTAATAATGAATAAGACAGTGAAGTCAGACACTTGAGTGAGAACAACCTCTACACAATAAATATTGGATATTTTTTGCAGTTATAACTGTTTCTTGTCTGTTTTTCTACTGAGAAAAAGATTGAAATATGATTTCATTATGAGGTCAATTGCAAATTTACAAAAATTAAAATGTCTAAAGCCTCGGAGAGAGCATGGGAGATAGACTTTTACCAGGATGAACTTCAGGCTTTTTGTTCTACTGACTTTTTGACGTTTTTCACATGAATCATGAAGAACACTAGCTTTATATTTTTTCTGCATGATGCTTTTTTTGGAGGGTTTATGCATTACTGGAGGGGCATGTTGTTTTCATTAAACACAAATTATATTGTGAAAAATTTCTGTATAGTAACTCATGTTGCTGGAGTGTTTGTTTTTTTGCACATACTATGGGTGTACCAGTCCTCTTCACTGTGGAGTGACAGGTCTACAACAACAGCCCAACTGCCTATTATGTGAAACTGCTGTTGGATTGACCAGTCTGAATTAAACATTTAACACCAGAGTGTTGAAACACTGGTTGGAAATCCTGTTTTTTCCATGCAGAAAAGTTTTTTTACACCCCAGAGTCATGCTGTTTAAAGCAATGTACTTTATATTTCAACTGGACTGGAGTGTAGCAGACTCAGAAAGGACACTGAAATGATGCTTTTCACACTAATTGGAAGCTCAGTGTTGTTCTAAAACAGTGCTATTCTACAGAGTAAACAAAATAAAAGAACTGAATTGCGCTTAGCAGATGTTGAGGGCTTCATACACCCACGTGGCAAGAGGTGTGTGGACTTACAGTTCCCAGCAGATTGCTCAGAGCCATGTCAGCATATGCAGAGAGGAAGGCTGCGGGCAGAGGAGAAGAGATTAGGCTAAATATATCCTCAACACACTCACTCTGTATCTTTCTCCAGGTTGTTGGAACAGAGTTTGGCTGCAGTTGGTCCTGATAAGAGATAGGCTGAAGCTCCAGTTGAGACCAATTTACTAATGTGAGTCGGTTAGCTTCCTGCCAAAACTGGTCAGCACTAATGTCCACAGTGCTTCAGCTACAATTTCAGATGTAATGCGTAAGGGAGATAGACTGCATGCATAATTTTGTCAGATTGTTTGTATCCCTGAATTGAAGCCTTGTCTAAATACATCAATTAAATCTAGCTTTGAACTGACAAAACAATTTATTAACCTCCTTACTGCAATTACAGCCATTTGGCGTGAGTAAAGGACGTGAGATAAATGGGTTTAGATGAGTGGAGAGATGCAAAGCAGCTTTCAGATTGAAGGCAATTGGGAGTTAACTGAAGGGGAGTTTTTTGGGGGAGTAAAGTGAAGAAATACGCAGGAAAACAAAGTCCCTGCAGAGTATAATGAGCGGGCTGAATAAAATAATATGCTGCATTCACCTCCTAATTATTTTTAGTTGAAGCTATTCAACAAAATAACTAAGTAGGTAAAATTCAATATCACCTGGTTGAAGGCTAGAGGTTTCAGGGTTTTAAAAGGGTGTCTGTTTGAGGTTTCCTATCCTATTACTGTCAATTTTCAATGCACTGGGTTGCATTTAAGGGTTTCAGCACCAAGGACAGAAACAATGTTAAATATTACATTTGTTTCAGCACCAAGGACAGAGCATATTAAAACTGCATGTTTGTTACTGTTGTCGTTTAGTGGCTGACCACCGTAATGACAAGAATAATGACCGAAGCAAAAAGATTTGGATTTATTATGGAGTCTGTCTGAATATTCCTACAAAATACAAGTAAGGTTAATTCACCTTAAGTCACAAAAAATATTTAAAAAGTATGTATGGCACTGATCCATATTACACACCATTCATTAACCAAAAATAATAGAACACCAATCCTTAGTGAAACACAGGTGTTGATGAAGGATTGCAGTGTGAATGTTATTGGAGGAAAAAACGAGACAAAAACTAAATAGAAAAAGGATGAACAATATGATGTAAGAATAAACTATGTAGGAGCAGCTATGTGTTGTCCATTCTGAAGCTTACCCTTGTGTACACAAACAAACATGAATAATGTGTGAGATGTGTAAGAACACGTGGTAAGCAACGTGTTTTACCCTTTTTTGTACATGAAATTATCCTGATAAAGCTTTACGTCATTTATTTAATCACTAACACTGTCATTATGTACTTGTGTTGTACACAACATTTGTATGTGTGTGTGTGTGTGTTTGTATGTCACCGCTGGCAATGGCTAAGAGGTGGGTCCTCCAGCTGAAGGTGAAGAAGAGTCCTCCAATAGCCATGCAGCCCAGAGCTCCATTAAAGCCAGACAGACCTGAGTACAAAGAATCATGACGCACGGCCACGGATAAACCTGCGCCACAAGCACAAACACAAACACACAGTGAGAGTTTAATCTTTACTTGAGTCATCACTGTCTACATTTGGGAATCACACAAATGCACAGCAAAACATACAAACACACACACACTGATATTTGTCTGTTAAATCTGCTGCACTAGAATTATCCATGTGGTGGTGCTAGACACATACTGTTGTACGGCCCCCTTCGGTTCAAATTTTATTTTGCACATGACCTTATAAGGAACTGTGCTGATTTTGCCTTTCTATCCGCCCATATAAGGAATGTGACTATCTGGTCCAACATGGCAGATGAGCTTTTTGTTAATTACTGCTATAAACATTTGATTACAGGTCTGCTAATAGCAAACTATATGAAGTCTTGTGACAGTATTTAGAGGATATGATGCATGCGTGTCTGCTTTGTCTCTTGGATTTATGATTTTTGCACGTTGTGATGATGGTGTGTAGGGATGGGTAGGAGGAGTGCTGACAAAGACCCTGCCTGTCTCACTAAAATATATTCTTTTGCTTTGCTTTTGGTTTTGCTTGTGTGTGTTTTTCTGTGATTAGATTGTCGAAAAGGAGACATGAGAGAAAGAGAACCCTGACCGCAAGACTAAGGAGACTTTTAACTTGCTTTTGCTATGCTATTCTCCTTTTAATTTGCATGATAATGATATTCATTTTCATGTTTACCAAAATGTATTACACAACATAAAAGTCCTAACAACAATAACATCTCTTCTCCCTCCCTGGTATTTCCGCAGGGTATTGATGCAGTAGGTGGACGAACACCAGGTCAATGTCTCACCTCTGACTCACATCTATACTAAATAAACATTATACTGTAAAGCTGAAGCTATATGCAGACTGCAGAGAGGGACATGATGGCCCAGATAAATCTCTATGAGGCCAAAAACATTGACCTTTTCTCTGCTGGCCTTCAGCAGCAGCTGCACTGGGTCTTTTAACCCACACGTGAGGGAGAATAACAATAAAGTCGCACTGACATCAGGGGGAGGAGGGCTACTGAGGTCAGCTGCAAAGGCCAGAGGGCTTCAGTCAGAACCAGCGAGCAGCATCAGGCTTTGCATTATTATTTAAAACCAGTAAATAGTTTTTATTTTGCCCGCTCTGGCTGAAGCTTGTTGCACCTCTGACAACAGTCAGCATCAAAATTTGGGCGTGGTCCAACACAACAGTGATGTCACAGTGTATTGACACACATTGAAATGCCACTGCAGCAAGGTGACAAGTTTAACCACTGGAGGTCAGCAAAAATACGACTTACATATCCTCAAGAGAGTTGTTAAGGTTTTAAAATAAAATGCAAGTCAACAGGCTTCATGAATAAATCAAGACGTATATGAAGCATGACCTAAACATCCACTGAAGTGGACAAAAAATGTCATGTCGGACATCAGACCTGTGTGGATCTACGAGGAGGCTGTAAGCCTTGTAGTTTCCTCTTTGTTTCCATTAGCTTGAGATCTTGTTGAATTAGCAGCAACTTCAAAATGGATGTAATTCATTCACATTTTCTTGCTGATTTTCTGGAAATTCAGTTTAAAATTTGTATTAAATTTGGCTGTAAACTTACTCTTGCGACATTCTCCCTCATTATAATTATAATGTACATTGTAATCTACAATGATAGGATGTATTGCAGGGCAATGTTATTTCACTGCATCAAATTGTACAGCTTTTGCAACAATATTGTCAATTAATTACACATTTTATGTCAGCCTGGATGTCTGCTTCTTGCTGCACATCAACTGCATCCCTCTGTGGGTAAACAGAGGTCATCAGTCCTGTAGCCCCACCCAGAGCTGCTGCCACTGCTCAGCTGTGGAGAGAAACAAGCTTTAAAACTGCTTACTGACTGTTTCATTGATATATATATACACGACTTATGTTTGTGCAAGCACGAACTCTGAAGCAGAACTTGTGTATTTTTTACCTTCCTGAGTAAGAGTAATATTATTTAAAAAAATATACAGAACACTGTCTGTGCAGGGGAGTGCTCACCGGTATTTGCTGTAGCAGCTATATATTATTTACACACACAAGCTGAATGTGCTCCTGGGTGAAGGAGAATGAATTATCCTTTATTCAATTCTGGTTGCATTGTCACAACAAAATGCTGAAATGCATAGTAGTCATGCTGAAAATGCATGACTATGAGCGCTAAACAAAAGATAAATGACTACAATGACAACAGTATAAATGTTGTTACAATTCATGTCGTTAGGCATCACTGCAGCTGCTCCACCCTGCACCCTCCCTGTATTAATACTGCAGGATTTTCCAAAGAATTCATCTGCAGTAACAGTAAATTTTGGAAGCTCCTCTGTGGACAAATGACCCTGGGCGTGTGCTGTGATTGATTTCCTCATTACCAGGCATTGTGGGCTGCAGTTTAGCAAGTCTGCTCCTGAAGCAGACTGGCCACACCCCATTGCTGCCTCCTTACTCTGTCTGCTTGGCCACTCTGCCATCCACTCCCTCCTTCCTCCATCTCTGTTTGTTTTTCCTCCTTTCACAGCCACCCTTCTTTGTCCTTAAATGCTCCAGCTCCCTCCACACTCATTTTGTCTCTTCCTCGCTCTACACTTCATTATCTTCCCCTCCATCTTCCAATTCATTGTCCCCATTCCTCTTTCATTTCTTGTTCCCTCATTCCCTTCCTCTTTTCCTTCATCACACCCTCTCACTCTCCTCCCCCCATTCTCTCCCCACATAAGGGTGTCATTAAAGACTAATGGCAGTGTGGGAAGGGTGCTCCAGAGGATCCTAAATTTTTTACTGTTTTTATACCATGTATGTGTGTGTGTGAGTCACTCCCAGTGTGATGCTGTCCATGCTAATAGAATGACTCAGACAGCTTTTATCATAAACCCAATATCTCTTCTCCTCTTTTCCAGTTAATGTCTGCATCAAACCACAGTCACTATCTGCACACTAAATGGAGGACAGTGCAATAGGTTGGAATGAACAACTGAAATGAACTGAATATAATGGCTTGTTTTCTAGTGTGTGTGGGTAAATGGCCAACTTTGTATTTGGGTCTCTTCATTCAGCTGGTGAATCCATCATTCTGTCCTTTGAAGCCTTCGAGGGGGGAAACTGTTTGTGGATGCAGCTAAATGGATTGCTCTGTATGTGGGCTAATTCGTTAACTCTGTCCAGACATCAGCAGCATGAGCTGTAGAGGGACACTTTATATTTCTATCCCCACTAACACTTCTCGAACTAAGCGCCTCATTTCAGATGTTGTACGGGCCTATTTCTATAGTTCTTTGTGAATTCTTCTAAGCGTATGTGTTAAAGATTTGATGTTTGTGATTCATCCTCCTAGGATTAAAGCTAGGTCAATGAATGTCTTTTCTCCTTTCAGAAGTTAAACCCTCCCTGTTTAAACTCTGTATTTAACACAGTACAGAAAGTGGAGTGTGTTAAAATGTTATTTTCAATAACATGAATAAGAGTGTAGAGCTGTGCCAGCGACTCTAAGAGGCTGCATAATGGCACAATAGCGCTTTGAGCTAAATGCTAATGTGCTCGCAATGACAATGCTAACATGCCTGTTACTATGCTAACAATTGCTAATGAGCACCAGCTGAGGCTGTAATTATTTTCGCAAATCATTTAAAAAATACATATTTTTGTCACACACACAAATGTCTCATAGACATGCAAATGTGGAGAGATGGTGGAGTGATGGGAAGCCACACAGAGCAGTGCCCTGAGAGCAGTTAGGGGTTGCCAAAGGGTACCTTGGCAGTGCCCAGGAGGTGAACTGGCACCTCTCCAGCTACTAGTCCACCCTCCATACTTTGGTCCATGCTGGACTTGGGCCGCCCAAGCCAAATCCCTACAGACTGATCTTCTACCGCCCCCAGGACGATCAAAGTTATTACAGTACTGAGTCTGCACTCTCTCTAGTGTCACTAGAGTAAAAGTCAATGGATCATCTATGGACCATAAATATCTGCACACAATTTAGCATATGAAAAATGGAGATTTGTGCTCTATAAATGATCAAATACCCTGTAAAGCGGAAAGAAAACTCTGTAGACAAAAACTGTGCACCGCGCACAGCTAATTACTCAAAGATGTACTACACAGGTAAAACACAGTCCTAGCATCACTGATGCACATGCATAATGTACTGCTGCTATTAATAAACACATTTGGGCTGAGGATTTTCAGCATAACAGGCTGGAGGATGATCTGAGGTTCACTTGTTCAAGGCCGGTTGTCTGGCTCAAGATAACAGTGTTATAATGTTATAGTATGTTATTTTCTGACATTTCTGTGTAGTATAGGTCGGAAATAAACATCCTACTCTTGAAAAATACTTTCTTCCTGAATATGAGGGCAGACTGAGAGCCCTCTTCTTCTTCCTCCTTTCTCCTGCCTGATGCTGTATCTACAGTATGTCACAACAGAGATGGCAGATACGAAATTCTTACTTGAAAATACCTTGCCTGCGTGGCTTCACATCCTAAATACAAAGCTATTTAAAGTACTCTGAGTTAAGCATTGAACCCCAGTTGACTTCTCAAGCTGACTCACAGTCTTTCCCCTCCCTTCTCCTCTGTTTGATCCCACTTTAAAGCATTTCTGCAATTATTCTCCTGTAACATGAATGCAGCTGTAGCAGGAGGTGGAGGCTCTGGCCTACATACAACCCCTGATCTCCTCCTCTGGAAACCCCTTATGTGGAAAGTTTCCCACAATGGTTTGAGTGGCAGCTCTATATATGGCCTCATACTCTGTCTGTCCTAGGCAAACTTCATGTATCTTTCCTCTCTCAGTCTGACCCACGCCACTGCGTCTCTCCGTCATTCTCGCTCCGTCTCACAGACAAAGAAGACATTAAGAGGTGATGATTAAGAGGCTGATCGCATATATAAAGCCACAGTGGTTTACCCTGCCTGTCATCAGGGATCCACACATGTCTAAACATCTGCTCTCTGCCTGACTGGTCTCTCACCTCAGTTTTACAGTGGAAAAAAAATATGATTAAATTAATTACAGCAGCACCCAAGTTAGAAATAAATGAGACAGTGACGACAGCAATGATACAGCAGTCTAAAATATTCTGATGGGAACGATTATCATGGAAAATCATGCTGATGTCAATGAAAATGATGAACATGACGATAGTAAAGGTAAGGAAAGAGCTAAGGATGAAGAGGATTATAATATGATGAAGATGACGGCAACAAAAATTTAGATGAATATACAGACAGGGATGACGATGAAAGATTTGTTAAGGCCTGGCCACACTTCTAAAGGGGTCTTAATTTTCATAATATAGTAAACAAAATCAGTTTTTTGTCTCTTTAGTTGATGACCATGGACAAAAATATGTCTGCCACTAGCGTCAGCTAAAGCTAAGGTTAAACTGTGATAGAGAATGTTTGAAAACTTTGGCTAACTTTTTTTAATATTTCCAGATGATTTGTGTTAAAACAAGAAGCCTGTAAAAGGGTTTTTAGAAGACATGGTAATAAGGAAACAGCACCGTTTGTGTTTTGTAGTGTAGATGTAATTAGCCTTCTGGGGTCTAAGCAATCACCCACAACTGCAAAAGCAATTGATAGGACCACAGAGGGTCAAAGTGTAATTTGCTCTAACATAACCCAGGGATGGTTTGCAAGTTTAATATAGAAAAACATAATTGGACAAGCCACACAAAGGTTAGATCTAATCTTTGAAGTTTGAAATAGTACGGTTCATTTTTACAAGAGAAAAGGATATGAGATATGCTGGACAACATATTAATTTTGCAAATGCAACACTAACTTATCTAAAGCAAATTTGGCAGATGTTGCTGACGTATAAACCTCCTCTGGACAGGGCTCCTAACAGCCATGGCTGTTAGCTTTGGTAAAAATGCTAGATTGTTAGTGTAGGTAGTTAGCTAGTTAGCATGGCGTGCTATGTTTTTAGCTTACATTGGACTTGCACTTTTGTTACACTTTCTTGCTGTATTGGTTTTGGGTTTAGAAAGTTGATTAAAAAAGATGGCACCATGCAAACTGAGACACTGAGTATAGCTTTAACTAGTGCCCCGTGTACAACACTACGGTCAGTGTGGAAATCCAGGCCTGCTGTGGCTATACTGTTACACTATGGCTGAACAACAGTTAAGCGAACAGTTAATAATTAGTGAGAAAGGTGATGATAATGACATCACACATATACACACAGTACTGAATGATACAAGAGAAAGAAAGAAAGAAGAAAGGATGAAAATAAGATAGAGAAAGAACTAGAACCAAGAAAAGAGTGTTCATGGAGGGAAGGTAAAACAGATGTAGAAAGTAAGAGCCAACTTGTTGTCTGTGTGGACAGGAGGGTGTCAATTTAATACACACAAGCACATTTTCAGATCTCCTGATCCTTTATGGAGACCTTCTTTTTTTGTTGCTTTTCACTCTGGCACTTCTTTTTGGTCTTTCCCTCAATTTATTCCCCTTGCCTTTTTTTCTGTTCTCCACTCTTCATCCCTTTTTTCCTCTTTCAATCTTCATCTGACTCTGACTCTTTCGTCTCCTGACACTGATCCTTTTTTTTCCCCTCGGGGTCTCTGTCAGGCAGGATTAAGTTTTGAATCTGACCTTGTAGCACTTATTCACACTCTTAACTCTTTCACCGTGCTGCAGCTTCATTTGTTTCTGTGCGTGGGTGAGTGCGGGCGAATTTACATTTATTCAGGGCAGCCGGTTCATCGAGCTCCATGGTAAAAAATGTCTAACAACACCAAATGTTCAGATTCTACTTATAATAACAGCAACAAAAGTCATTATAACAAACAACAAAAAAGAAACGCCATTAAGAATAAATATAAATATGAAGTACAAGATAAAGATAGCTGTATTATTAAAATGAGAATAAATATGTAGGGAAAAGAAGAGGGTAAAAGCATAAAATTCCCTTCATATGGCAGAATTCTAAATGGCTGATTCATTTTATAATTTTTGGACACTTCAGAAACAATTTGAAATTTGACTTGTTAAACCACAGCACTCATCAGTTCATCTCAGAAGAGTTTGCTCTCAGAGAAGTCGTCTGTGTTTCTGGATGTTGTTGATATCTGGCTTTCTCCTTTATACAATTGTGTTGGTTTTTAGTGCTGTGGCGCCTGAGGGATCAAAGTCATGGGCATTCAGTGTTGCTTACCCCTTATGTGCCAAGATAATTCTGGATTCTCTGAATCTTCTAATGATAATATGGCTTGTAGATGGTGAAATCACTAGATTTCTTGCAATTGTGTGTTTGAAATGTTGTTTTTAATCTGTCAGACTATTCCACACAAGTGGGAAGCCTCACCCCATCCTTGCTCGTGAATGACTGATCATTTCGAGGATGCCCCTTTCATATCCAATCACAATACGATGACCTGTGACCAATAAACCTGTTTTTAAAACAGAGCATATTGCAGGAATCAAATTTAAACATTAACTATATTATCTTTGTACTGTATTCATTTGAATAAAGGTCAAAGGGTTTGTAAATCATTGTCTGCTTTTATTTACATTTCACACAGTGTTACAACTTTTTTGGTCTCAGGATTGTATGGAATATCACAAGCCTTATCCTTCAGACATTCAAAGCAACAGTGACAAAATCAATACTTAAACTCAAAGGTAGCCAGAGAAGAAGAGCCAGATTTTAATGTCATATGCACTTGTCCCTTGGAATTAGTTAAAAGGCTAACAGCAGCAGTAAACCATGTCTGGTGGAGCTCTGTATTACAGTGAAAGAAATGAAAACATGGTTCACTTTTTCAGCATCAATAAAGATACAAATGGCAGCAATAGAGACCCTGATTGCCATGTTGCACTCACTCGCATTTCACTGCCTCGCTCCAGCAGGCTGTTTACTCTCGGCTCTGTTGCCTACACAATCTCATTACAGTCACATCTCTTTGATTACTTCCTCGTCACATTGTTGTTCTTATTGCAGCAGTGTGTGCATGTGTACGTACATGCCACCGTTAGTGTATGCGCAAAGTGTGTGTATGTACTAGCTCAGCCCCACTCTGCTGTTTATTACAGTATGACTCATCGATACAAACACACACATACACACACACACACCAAATTATTTTAGGACACTGTATTGTACTAGCAGCAGACGGAAGGAGGGGGCTGAGGTCTTTAACTTCTATCATTTCTCACTCTCTCGCTCCCTGAACAGAGTCACAGTGAGGCAGATGTAAAAGGCATACAAAGCCAAAGGCCTGTGTGTTTGTGTATAAGCCAGTAGTTATCAATGCCTCGGCTAATTGCTCTGTGTCTCTTGGAGCAGCTGCCCACAGGCTGCTGCTGCTGCTGCTGCTCCCTGTTTCACAGTATCATATTCATATGTGCTGCTGACATTCTGTCTCATTGCCAGAGGGATTCATAAAATGTAGCCGACTTTAACCTTGTTAAAGTGTATTGTAATTCAACATTTGCTATACAGGGAGCTATCAAGTTGAGGTTCTGACTCCTGGTTTCAATAAATGGAAGATTTATACTGCTACCTAAGACAAAGGTAATGATACTGCATAATACTGTTAGCTCAGGTATGGTGACTTGTGCATGTCAATAACCAGTAATGGAAGTTTTTCCTTGCCACTGTTGCCAAATGCTTGTTTATGGTGGGAACTGTTGAGTCTCTGTAAATAATGCTATAAAGAAAAGGGCACAGACCAGGTCTGTATGCAAAGTGTCTTCCTCACAGTTAATGGTGCGAATTATGAAATTTAAGGTACATCTAAGCCAAAGAGATGCAGGTTAGGTTAATTGTGTGAATGTGAGTGAGAATGGTTGTCTCTCTGTGTTAGCACTGTGACAGACTGGCACCTTGCCTAGGGTGTACCATGCCTGTCACCTAAAGTCAGCTGGTCGAGGCTTTAGCACATTGCGATCCTGCACAGGGCAAGTGGCTGGCAGAATGACAGAATGGTCAAAATCAAAACAGCAGATGCAGAATTAGTCAGACTTTACGTCCTTAGTATGGGTTAAGCTCTCAAGACACTGGATTCTACCTCCACATAATGCAACCGGTACAATCTTGCTGTTCAATCCCTCCTGTGTGGTAAACATTTTTCAAACCACAAACTGCATTGCAGGCCTTTTGTTATGAATGTTGTCTCCAAGATCCTCCACAGCCACAGAGGACATATTACTCAACTGAGCAGTACTCCTCATGACTAGTAAACTCAGACACTGGCGCTGAAAATGTGTCTAAGAGTCAACTTGAAACTTCAACCCTGATTAATTCAACCAAATGCACACCATGGTGTGAACATGTACAGCATGAAAAGAACACAATAATATTCCCACTTTACTAACCCTTCCAGTCCTCCCACATGGACATACAGGCACACAGACGGAGACTCACCAGCCAATGTTCCAACGGCAGATCCCAGCAGAGCGTGGACGGCCAGCAGGGGGGAGTAAAGCAGAACTGCTCCAAGGATGAGGAGGGAGGGACCCAGGGCTCCACAGGCAAAGATCTGACCCACACCAAGAAGGATGCCACGCATTACCTAGACAAAAGGGAGAAGTTGGAGGAGGGTATGTTTAATTATACACAAGTTTGATGTTCAAATGTGAAAGAGCAGAAACACAAAAAACAGAATGGCAAAATGTATTCAGTGTCTCTCTTGCCAATAAAAATCTACCATTCTTTCTCTCTTTGCCCAGTTTAACACATAGACACAAACACACACACTCACACACACATCTTGCTTTCCCAACAGTCAGTGAGAAGAAGTGAAGAGTTTCCATGGCGACGTGATGGGTGCACCTGCCTGTCGCTGATATTTACAAGCCATAAACGTTCTTTAATTATATTGCTCTTTGTTGTAGTTTGAGTTGTACACGGGAGTGTGTGCGCATGCATGTGTTTATATGCAGAAAGATTAAATACACTGTCGTGATGGGGCAGCCAGAGCGCCATCCACGGCAGAGTGAAAGCTGAAGACATTAAATATAAATAGGACCGACGTCATCATCATCTCTGGAGAGAAGCAGGGGAAAGACAAGAGGTGGAGAGATGGAAGGAGGAACTGGAAATGGATGGAGGAAAAGGAAGGAGAGCAATAGATAATAAAATACATAAAACACTGATGTAAAGGGGGAAAAAGACGAGGAAAGACAGAAGAGAGGGGATGAGATTGTATCACATAAACAGGACATAACCTATGGATTAACTTAACTGTCCTTAAAAACGTGGTTACATATACATGTCACTTATTGTTGAATTAAAAGGAGGGAGAGCAAAGGAGGATGATAAAGACAGGGGTGATTTTACATAGCAAAGCAGAGAAATGGATAGAGACGGGAGGAGAGAAGCAGAGAGATGAAAAGAAAGATTTAGAGGTTTCAGATCTCCCAAGTAACAAACCAAAGGGAATTTATGAAATGAAAAGGACAGCATTTATAAGGCGAGACAGACCGATGGAGGGAACCAGGAAGGAAAGATATGAGTGGAATATTAATAGATTGAACGAAGGGAGAGAAAAAGAGGGAGAGAAGTCTAAAATATAGGAAGAAACCAAGAGAGAGGGAGAAATAATCTGAGTCAGGGGGCTGAAACTTGTAGAAAGTAATGATTTAGTGCGACGGACATACTGTGCCACAGGGTGTGATGCTTGTTAATAGAATCGTGTGTAAATTTTGAAACTATATTCAGGACACCTAACAACGCTGAGAGGGCTTAGGCAGCGTAGCTAATCTAGTTTTATCAGTTTGCAGATCATCGCGTGCAGAAATATATTTATAGGACACCCTTCTCCGCTCTTGGTGCCATGCGCTGAAGAAATCCAGCAACTTTAGTCAGTGTTCTTTATCAGATCAGATTTCCAGCTCAGCGTTTGAACTAAAACCAGGCTGATTTTGTGTAAACTGCAGTCAGTTTACACAAAATCAGGCTGGTTTTAGCCAATCTGACAAATTAAAAACAAAAAAAAAACACAACGGCCCTCAATCCGCTCAGCTCCTTCTGCAACACATGTAGAGTTAGCAGTCTTTTCATTATTAAGATGCTAACTAGTTTGTGAAATACATTGCTTTACCACTTGAAGCAACACCCACCTGTCAATCAAGGCAGCCATGCTAATAAGGAATAACTTTAAGGCTTAATATAATATAGTACAGATACTATAGTGGTAGAAGTCAAACGATGCAAAAAAAAAAAAACACAAGCAAGGTGCCTCACGTGCACATAGCTACACCTGATCTCCTCCACAGACAAACACAACTGCTTAAATAGGCACTGTTCAACCGGTATTACCTCCAGCTGTGCCAGGTCACTCCACTGGTTCTCTGAATTAAGGAACTTTACAAAGTTACCTTCTTGCACACTTCACAATAGAAACACTTTTACCTGGTTTTCCTTTAACCTACATTGTAACCATAATTACATCAAATCACAACTAAACCTAAATAACTCCTAAACTAAATTATGTTCACCCCCTCCCACTTGGAATAATCCGGTGACATCACTAATTATGTCAGCCAAGGGTATAAAATACAGGAAGTGGTTGGGGGCACTTCCTCCTTTTGTCCCTGGACCATATGCACAACATTAATTTGGAGTTGTTTCTGGTGAAAGGGCGAATATAGGTCCAATATACACTTGACTTATAAGTCTGGTTTAGTCACCACCAATGCCTGAGTCACTACATTCACCAGTTACTAAATGTCTCCATAGGCAGTGGGTTGTTGAGAGCGCCTAGGAGACCAGACAGTAGAGTCATGGGCAATAAAACCTAAACAATTAGCTGAATGATGCTGAACCGCTCTGTAGAGCTCAGAGGAACTGCAGAGTCGTGGTAATTCTCTCAGGGTTTCAGCACTGAATGACTTCTACAGAACACATGACAAAAATATTGATTGGTGCAACTTTAAATGATCTCATTTAGATGTATTGGACATCATTTTAGGAATGCTAACAAGTAAGCTTGATGTATATTCATTAGATTTGGAAGAAGACAACTTGTCTGATTCTGAGGTTCTGGCTGTTTGCAAACAAGTAGATTAAAATCCAGTCGCTCTTCAAGCATCGAAACGCCAGCTGCTTCATGGAGATCTAAAGCCGACCGCAGCAGCTGGTGAGAGCCTGGATTATTGTGCCAAAGTTTTGTAAGAAGCAGCTCAAGGCAACTGCATTTCATTTAAATTCAGTGGTCGAAGTGAACTCTCTTCTTTACAAGGTGTACTGTGCAGCACCTTGCATTCTAATCAAGTGGATTTTCAGTAGCATAAATTTAGGCCTTAAGGTTTGATTGCCGTTTTCTTCTTCCTGGCTATACAAAGTTAACAGCAGCTATAAAATAAATTGCCCCCAATGTTTCCTTCCTGGAAACCTTAGTGGCACTACAATGTTTACCACAAGTTGTGAATATTAATGTGCGCAATCTCTAGTCTATAGTAAGTGAAGAAAATAACATTTTATCTTGAATGTGAATGTGACATCTTAACAAAAGCTGCTATGAGTTTCAATCACTAAGCATCGTTAATTAAACCAGTTTTTGCTGATTATAATTTCCAAACAGGAAGCTCCATCAGTGACTGTTGCTAAGTAACCGGTGAGTCATAGCTGGCTGATCTTTTACATATTGTGCTCCTATCAGTGACTTCACTCTGGAGACCGGGCTGCAACATGGCAGGCACACACAGTAACTCTGGCTTTAGTTCAGCTTCTGTTCTCCTCAAAATCTTAATTTTTAAAAAAATCATTTATCCTGTTCTCTTTGAGACTACTAATGATCTGCACCTGTTTTTGTGAGCATGTAACATGATGGACCGTCTCTGTTTAAATATCACTGCAAATGTTACCCTGACAGGTAAAAATTGTGAAAATTGTATTCTTTCCTTTCTATTGGAGCAGAACCTGATACAGAAATAAGAATAATAGAAAATAGATAACACTTATTACTTACCAATTAACCCCAAAGACTTTTTATGAATAAAAGTACATTTACCACTGCCACTTTACCATGTAACTGTCTTGAATTGCTTTTCTATAGTTTCTATTTTTGTATACTGTATTATACTGTATTTTATACAGTAGTAAAATAACCTGTTACTATACGTGCATTTACTATAATTAACAAAGTTGGTTAATTGTGATTGGAGAGTTTGCTTTTGAACAGCGACCTGTGACTTTCTGTATGATTTAACAAACAAACAAAACAAATTTAATTCAACGGTGGGTCTTACCTCTACTGCAATGAGCTCGGTGCTGTTGGTTTCCAGTGCCCCTGGTGGCGTAGCTGGATGGTGTGGGAAATAGGGGTTTTCTGGACCGGTACAAAGGAGGTAGAGGACGATAACTGTGTTGAAGGGAAACACGGCGACGGGCAAGTCCCAACGGTCCAACAGTGAGGAGAGACCACTGAACAGAAAGACACTGGGGACGGGGTGTGAGAGTGGAGGTGCTGATCATTTTTAAAGAAATGGATCTTATTTATGCTATTTACAGAACTCTTCTAAATGATGTCACCGTGGCATTCATTTCACATATACTCAGTGTGAGTGAAGTGGCAGCACTCCTGATACATGCCATTGGGTGGCAGATTATCAGTGTGGAAATGTGAGGGGGAAAAAAGTCTTAATACTTGCAGGTTTATATATATACTAAACAACTAGCAATAACCAGTGTCATCCCGTACTGTGCCTTGAAAGGCACTAATGAGTGAAGGTAGCTGAGTTCAAAGAAGAGACAGCAGGGACAGAGTGGCAAGCTTGAACACATGGAGTCCGTTTTTTAAACTCTTGGGATTGAAAAAAGTAACTCTGGTGTCTCAACCTGTCTAAATCTTTCTGCTGAAGCAGATGTGCAGACATCCACTGTTGTAATTGTAGCCATATGTAGGTACCGAAAGCTCTTTGATGCTACTTCATATTTATACAGAGACTAGACAAAAGGACATGACTTGGAGAAAAGTAAACAAGGAAGTTGGCCTACCTGGTAAGTGCTGAAAATATTTGTTTCCAGATATCAGATTTACTTTTCTATAAACTAAGCTGGCAGAGCGCATCCAAGTCCATTCAGTTTGCTTGCGTCATGTGACACACCTACAAGGTATGAATTCAGACTTTTTACAAGTTTACAGTTTGTTTTGGATTCACACTGCTGTAATGTTGTTGTAATGGGTTCAGCGAGTTCATAGTTACTTGCACGAATAAACACAAACTCACGGTTTTATTGTAACTACTTGGCATTACTGTTATGAGAGCTTGGAAATACGAAAATACAAAATAGCTGCTTCATGGGAAAACTTCTGGTGTGTTTGCACTATTTTGCAGTAGCAATGTTGCTCTTGTGGCATATAGTATACGAAGACTCACTGGAACATGATCAGTATTAGTCAGTTGCTAAAATTGTTCTATTAAAGAGCTCCGCTGTAATTGCTTTCTATCAACTTATGTTTGGTTGCTACAGAAAAACTTGTGACGCGCATCACATGTGGGGAAGTTAACCAGATGTACACTTGCCAATCCAACCAGTTTTTAATGGATAAATGGTGCCCCGGTCATTCCCGCTCTGTGACTTGTTGGCCGGATGTCAGGAGTGTTGAGCTAGAGTAAAAGTAGTATGTGTGTCTCACCATGTAGCTGACCCCAGGCAGACAGGCAGCAGCAGCCACCAGTACCAGTCTCCAGCCGAACTGAACACTCCTATCAGCAGAGACACCAACATGCCGTTAAAACCATGGAGACCTCCTGACACCTCAGCACTACACACAGAAGAGGAAGATTCACATATAAGCAATATTTTTAAAACCATAAAACAAGGTTGTGTATTAACATATTATACTGGTATAAATATTGGGACAGGAACTAGAATAAGAATTGCCAGGCAGTGGGTGTGGATTAAGACAAGGCCATCAGTCATGGAGCTGTTATTGTCATGAATATTAAGTAGGACCCTCCATCAGCTTTAGTCATAAGGTCAAGCAAATTAGAGGCTCGTGTTGCGTGGCCGGCTTCCAGGCAACAGGCAGGTTTTTATTGAGGGTTTAATTATTTAAAGGCGACATTTTTCTGTCGTGTGGTTTTGAAACACACAGATCATTAGCTGTGTACATACTAATGTGCACTTTTTTTAGGCTTCTAAACTATTTGTGTGTGTCTCTGTATACATTCATGTCATTCCACCTGTCTTGCCCTACGACAACAGCTGTTAGCGTAGAGGCCAGTACACCCAGAGTTCCCAGCAGGCCCTGCCAGGGGGAGGCCCAGTACAGTGCAGCCAAGATGAGAGCACCACTCAGCGGGTTGTTGGCTAGAATCACTCGGGTCACCCCTCTCAGACCCCACACCGCCAGCTGCAGCACAAACGGCTTGTCTGAGGAAACAAAGAAAACATTTTACACATTTTACACCTCCTCTTTGGGGAAAATATTTTCAACTCTTTTTTTTTTTTCAGTGAAAGTGGAACTTAAGGAGGAAAACTGGAGCACGTAACGTGTTTCTCAGTTGCGTTTCTTGATGCAAGTACAAGATTTTAGACGAAGAATCAAGATGAGAGTTTAATGATGTTATGTTTTAGGTTGGAGTGCAGCAGCATTCATTGTGGGAGATATGTGATGATTACATCTGCATATTTGCAATGCAGTGTAAGCATTTCAGACTCACGTATGATTATGGCAGTTTAACAGATTCAAGTTTTTGAGAGCTTCTTTTTTGAAAAGTTTTGTAATTAATCACATTATGAGAAAGACTCAGACTTGATGAATTATGCATTTTCCAAACACATTTGATAAAGGTCATTCGGTATATTACATTCTATACTCGTTCAAGATTAGAAGTGACAAATGTTTTGAGGTGCAGCAGTGCATTGTGAGAGTTTTCCTACCCTGCATGTACTTATCCAAGTGTTCCATGTCCCCAGTACACAACATCAGACGGTTAAACACACGCCGACTGAGGCTGGCACGGCTCCTGCTGGCCTCCTCCACTTCTGTTTTGGTATCCATCCACATTCCTGCAGCTGTTGGACCACCCCACCACTATAAATGTGATGAATGTGTTGTAATAGTGTTGGATAACCTCAGTGTTCCACTGTACTTTGTGGTCTGTTTTTGTTCCTCTCTGTTTGTTCCCCTGTTGCTTCTCTCTTCTCAGTCATCCCTTCTCCCTTACTCCTTTCCTCTTCTCTCTCTCCTCTTCAGTGCAGTTTAAGGGGATGACTTATAAACTGGTGCACCGCGTAACGTATTCACTCAGCTTTCAACCGGCTAGAGAAGAACAAAGTCTAACATTGTCCGGACTGGTCAAGGAGAGAAAGATTGGCACATCCCTTGCTTGTGCTCTGTTTTCACATTTCGCAATCACCTTGTTCTCCTGTGCTCTCTTCCCCCTGTTCTCTCCCAGCCTCATTGTGACATCTCTTCACCTATTGTTTGTCCATTTAAGCTACTCATCCACTTTTTATTGCAGCATGCACATGAATGTTTGTCTTTCCTTCATTTGTAAAGCCATTAGTGGGCGTTGTGTTATCTCAAGGTTTTCCAAAAGGTGTAATATATAATCCCGTTATCTCTGCTGCTTTGCTTTCTTTGAGGAAATGGATGCAGAAGAGCAAAATATTGTTAACATCTGATTCCTCTAAAACTTCCGAGAGGTATTTTGGATTTCTGTTGACATTGGTTTTAACAAGCTCCTCACACTGCTTCTGTCTTTAAAGGATTGTTTTCTTTGATCTTGTTTCCACTTTAAGAACAAGTGAGGAATTCAGAAGCAGTGTGAAAAAAAAAAGACTTTGATTTTACTTCCGCTTGAGAAACAGTGTATGCATTTTTGTGTGCGCACATGTATGGCCGTTGGTGCACATCCATTAGCGTGCTCAGAGTGCAGCAAGTGAAGGCAATAACAGCATGTCAGACACCATCACAAAGAGAATCTTTTCTGTCTGAGCCGGTGCAGCAGGGATTCAAAGGCCTTGTTTTTGCAGGTAGAAATTACTGTGCCATTCAAGAACCCCTGACAGATCCCCTCTCTCTCTCCCTCGCTCTATCCATTTTTTACTTTGCTTCAATAAATACATCCGCCTCTCTCTGCCTGTCTCTGCTGCTTGGCTCATTCCATCAATCACAGCCTGTGCAGCTAAGGAAAAGAGCTACAGATGAACGCAAACACCAGAGTGGGCTGTAATAAGAGGAAGAGATGCAGGTAAACGTTGGAAGATTACAATTTGACCTGAGAATGTGTTGGTTTTGTTAAAGCAAGACACACAGACACACACAGCCGCACACATATACCACATAAACATAACCGACCACACTGTAGCTGCAGTCACTTTTAGTATTCATGCTGTGTGTCTGTTCCATTCTAGACTCATTCTAACACATGTTAAAGCTCACTGACTGTACAAATACAGCAGATGGTGTGTAGTAACTGAATACTGACCCCAGTGATATGACATAAAAAAAAAATATATATATATATTGATAATAATGATTTTTCACAACATTCACTTTTACTGTTTGTAACTTGACTTGCAATACATACTGCAGTAAGTAGTGAAAAACGAATGAAGCTGAATTATGACCTGCAGATTTAGAATGCATGTGTATGCTGACAGAGGAGGCATGCGGTGTGCATCTCAGAAAGCGTTACACAAGGTTCACCATCCACGCAGACAATACTGTACTACAAGGCGACAATTGTGGCACAAGAGGTGCAGCTATTAAATGTAACCACAATGGAAGGGTGGTGCAACACAAATATCCAAACATGTCTTGTTTTGCCTGATTTCGAGGCGAATCTGACCTGGTGGCAGGCTTTAATGGTCTTGTTTGTTTTTATAGGTCATAAAGAGTGATCCATATTAAATGGAGACTGTTTCATAACCAGTTAAAAATTCCTTGTAGTTTGTTCAAGTGCCTTTAAAATTAGTAAAATAAATGTATCCCACATTATCTGATATCTTGTTGTAGCTTTTCATCAAAGCTATATAAAGTGTAAACTAAATGTTACGTCACTTCTTCAATGTTTTGAAGCTGCACCACTCTATTAACTGGAAATCTCAATTCCAATCACGGTTATAGAAAACAGATTTGTGTTATTTTATACACTCAACCCCCCCCCAACAGTATGGGGTATCCAGCACAGGATGAGTTTTGACTGGTCCACACTTATAGCATCACTGGAGGTGCTCGGGATTGAACCCAGGACCTTGTACATGCAAGGCGCATGCTCTACTACTGAGCTACACCCCAGAGTAAAGTCATGGCTCATAATCAAATTGAGCTAAATATGAGCTAAATCAATACATTTAATCAAGTCTAATATCTCTTGAGAACAGTGATATATTGCATGACTGCAATGCACTGTAGCTGGTTCCAAATATAGCAATCTACCAAATCCACGAGAATAAAATAACACAGAAATACCAGCAAGTGTTCAGAATTTCAATTGGACACAATGTTATTTGCAAGCATCATTTTAAACTCATTAACCCCAGGCTGATTTTAAATAATGATAAAAAACAAGATAACAATCACAACTAATGAGCATTTGGATCAGTTCACAGAAACGCCCTAAAGCCACTGAAATATCTAATTACTGAACTGGTTGAAAAAATCCTCTCTCTAGAGCAAATGAAGCATGAGGACCTGATAACGTCACAAATAAGGTGCTGAAATTGCAGCCCATCTGGACTTCAAGATGCAATTTTCACACTGTTCATCGTGGTACTTAGCTTTGGAGTCTTCCCAGAAGTCAGTACTAAAGGGCTGCTCATCTTAAAACAGTTCCTTGCTGTCTAAACATTGAAATACGAAAACTTCACAGAAAAAAGCCAGGGTGTGAGAGTGGAGCACGCATGAAACAGACCGATGGCATAGGTGAAGAGGACGAGGAAAGATGAGCAATCATTTCCTTCCCTCACTTTCTCTCTCCTCGCCTGTTGTGAAATGCACGCTGGAAGCAGAAAAACACACACACACACACACACACATAATTTTATTTTGCCACTTTAGGTTAATATGATACTTGATAATTTAATTCACACAGCACTGCAGAGTCAAGGTTAGCTGCTATACAACATCCTGCCTTCACTGTAAAACACTGAGACATTAAGTTTGAAGTACCATTAGAGCCAGCAGACACTTCCTGTCTTAAACAATAGTATTACTGTCTGCACATATCTAAGACAATTCAGTTTTCAACAAAAATGAAAACTAACTTTTGCCCTCTCATACTGTATTTATCAGAAACAGCTCAAGAAAAACATTAAAGCCACCCTCCACTAATGTCTTTTGCATATAGTTACTGACCTTCATTGTGCATAGATGTGCATAGTTTGAAACTAGAAGACTTTTTTTCACATTTGTCTGCTGAAGGAGGAAGTTCCTCAGTGCTCAACTTAAGGCTTTAAGACGTGTAGGTGTGAGTATAATTTTGTGACATCACAAGTAGCCAGTTCCAAATGGTCCAAAATGCAACCATTGGATTCAAAATAGTCCAGTCATTTCAACATTGTGGATGATATAGCACTTTTTATATGCAGTCCCTCGTTTTAGGATTAATAAGTCGAACAGTGAACCCATAATTACAAATAAGGCAACCAAGGACTGTAAGATAAGTGATAAATTGAGCATGCATTTCATCTGATGAAGACTAAAATAAAATAAAAAGCCCAGAAAGAAGTGAAGTTGGCTGCAGTACAGGTCTGTCAGAGTGTAACAGGATTTTTACAGTCTATCATTTCACTTACTTTGCTAGTAGTGACTTACTGAAAACTAGTGTACCAAGAGGATGAAATCCTTTTTGGATCATATTATGTGACATGGCATACGAGGCAAACTAGCTAGCTGTTGTGCTAAATTAACTGTCATTGCCCAGAAAGATATGCATTGTCTGCTAATGTGTGTTGTAGACTCCAGGTGGACAGTGAATCAAAGTAAAGTATTTGGCAACAAATACTGCATGATTCATTGGTTTAAAGTTCTATTGTGTAGGATTTAGTAGCATCTAGTAGTGTAGTTAATGATTACAAACCCACACTTCCCTCTCTCTTTCCTAGTGTGCAGAAGAAACTACGGTGGCTGCAAACCTGGCTGTGTAAAACATTAAAGGCCCTATTTAGAGCCAGTGTTTGGTTTGCCCATTCTAGGCTACTGTAAAAACATTGTGACTTAACATGGGGGAATCCGTGGAAGAGGACCTGTGTCGTCTGTAGATATAAAAGATTTAAAAAGAACAAAAACATAACAATTCTTATTTTCAGGTGATTATACACTAATGAAAACATAGTTATAATCACATTTCTGACTTATACTGTAACTAGACCCCCCTAAATCTGACACACTGGACATAGCCAATGTTTAATTAAAGCAAATAGTCAGTATTTTAACCTCGTAGTCATTATTTTAGTGCTGCAGTAGGCCTGCGGAGCCAACACAACAACAAATGGCTCATTTTCCTAATACTGTCTGACTGCACTGTTGATTAGTCGTCCTCTACCACCTTGACAATTCAACTTCTTGTTGGAAATGCTGACTCTGAACTATGCAAATATGGACACACAGGGATAGAAACTATAGTCGAGCTGATCAGTGGAGCCGGAGTCTTGCTCTGGGTTTTTATTTGATTTATTTTTGTTGACCTGCTGGGATCTGACCATGACCTGCTCCTTGTTCAAGAGGGTTTATTTGATTTTGTTTGTCCTCACCACAAAGACATCTAGAGTATTTTAAGAGTCAAAAGTTACTTAAATTCTTGAGTCATGGAGAAAGGCCTGCAGTTTCTTTATCCCATGCAAACACACACACAATTCCCTCTAACCCAGACCTATACTCACTCCACCATGAACCTTCCAGATCTAATTATGAATCTGAAACCAAGCAATTCATTCATCAGCCCATCCAATCATGACATTTTTTGACATTTTACCTTTCTAGCATTCAGAGTGCACACACACAGACAGCAGCATCTAAATTAACGCTGACTTCTAAAGCATGAGTATCACTGCAAAAGGCTCTCCTTCTTCACAGTCTATTGGGGAAAGCATTGGAGAGTAAAAAGACACAGAGGCAGGAGGAGGTAAATGACTGATGGAGGGATCATTCATGCTGCTCCGGTGGAGGGCCCTCTGGGTGATGAGTGGAGCTCTTCTCTCCTTCATGGTCTTCTCACCATTCCTGCAAATCACTCTTTTAATTCAGTCCTTGTTTCCACTTGTTACCCTTTATCTTCTCCTCCTTCTCTCTCTCTCTCTTTCCTATATATATATATAGGCATGTATATATAGTCACCACACACACACACACATCACACCATGGTTTTCTAATATCTCATTTCACATATGCATTTTTATTGAGGCAATGTCAAAGTGAAATTGAAGTGATACAAACCTGCAGTAGAGCCATTATCTCTGTAATCTGGAGTAAAGCCCTAATGGACCACCACAGGGTTTTGAGCGCTTGTTGATGTGGCAATTCCACTCTGAAATGTTGTAATTTCCACATGTTTGACCATAAATGAACAGATTAGAGCCAAACAATCAGGCACTCCATCAAATTGTGCACATGACTGCTAATAAATCAACTAATAGAACTGTTGTTCCTCAAGAGGAGTACTTCCTCTTGGGTCCAAGCTTTTGATTATGACAAAACAAGTAAATAAAAAATATAACTGGTGTAACAGGAATAGCTTAATGATGTTTTAGGTACTTGCACTTATTTACATGCCAGAAACCTGGCTTTGCGTAGCCAGTACATAACACAGTAGGGGCTTGTTTGCATTTAAAGGAACGGAGACTCGAACTGTGCCTTCTGAACAGGCCCGTTCAGACTGTACAGTAAACAGAAGGCTGGTATTTTAATCAAAGAATGACAGACATTTCATCAGCTTCATTGGGAGCCTGGAGATGCTGGGGATTGAACCCAGGACCTTGTACATGCGAAGCACACGCTCTACCACTGAGCTACATCCCCATAGTGATGTTATGGCTTTTAAACAAAATATACTAAATATGAGCTAAATCAATCATTTTAATCATTTAATATCTCAGTGATATACGACATAGTGGCCTTTCTCTATTGTAGCATTTCTGTTTAAGGATTAACGACTAAATGAACATAATAGACTCTGTAATATTTTAAACAATGCTTTATATCCGACAGGAGGTCGTTAATGTGTTGCATAACTCACCATCTTTGTGAACTCAAACATGACAGTTAGCTGTGATTTCTCTCTCAGCAGACACAGTGACTTATGATAATCAAATATTCATAACATTCAAACAGCAACCCTTACAACTAACAGCTATTAGTCACTGTGTAGCTACTGTACTTCCATTGTGAAATCTCTTTCTTTGTTTTTCTCACTCATACAGACACACAAAGAACATCAACTTCATTTCTAAAACTGGCTGTTTGTTACTGATTGATGTGGCATGGTCAGTGTGTGTAAGTTGCAGTCAGCAGGCTTATTTACAGCCACAGTAAATACAGTCTAGTTTGGACAGCTATGAGAAGGGTTTTAAATATAGCCCTCTCTTACTTTCTATTTCTCCATGCTTGTACACGTCTCTGTTTGGACGTGCAGAAATGACAACCACGAACCATAATCCAATCAAATTAATATACAACGTAAGAGAAAACAGACAACATGGAGGCGGTGAGTGACTGTTGTGTGTTTATGACTCACAGACTGAGTCTACTGAGCTCCTCATCAGGCACTGATACATCAGAGTATGTTGTGCATGTCAATGCATGGGGGATTTATATAGGTCTGAACCTGTTTAACTACAGTGACATCAGGGCTGATGAAAGTGATAGTTTGACATTTTGGAAGATACTTATTTACTAAGCCCTAATTTAATCTCACAGATAAGCGAGTGAGATGAGAAGACTGACTCACATATCTGTGAGCTAGCAACCTGTTAGCTTAGCATAGGGGAACCACCAATCCTGGTTGAAGTACAGTGACTTCCTTGATGTTTCTAAATCATGATAACATGCTAATTGGTGAGCTTTGGACGTGCTGGTAGGTGTAATTTGTTACCTTCAGACAAGGCTAGCTGTGTGTCTTTGTTCACAGCGTTTCTGCTAAACTAAGCTGCATACAAACATTAGAGTGGGATCGATCTATCAAACTTCTGCAAACTTCTGCAAACTATTTCACCCAGTCATCATTTCATCTTGCTCCCAAACAAAACCTTTCATTGGACACTCACACATTGTGTTTGCTCAGTTTCTCTGTAAAGAAAGAAAATCAATCCCAAGTTGTGTTTTTTAGCAACTTCTAATCAATTTAGCTTTGTTTATATAGTGAAGGAATGGCATTAAAGGTTCGAAAAGGAAATAATCAGAAATGTGCCCATATATAAAAACAAAGTTGACCCTGACAGAAATAATCATCTTCTTTGTTTGACTTTATCTAGTGCTGAAATTGAGCTTCTGCAGTAAAGTTAACACCAACTTAAGACTCCAGTTCGCTTCCCAGCAGCCAAATTGAGCCAGACTCTTTGAGACAGTTTCCAAAATCACTTCCACTGAAGTGCCCTTGAGCTAACACTTAACTCTAACTGCAGAACAATGTGTGTTTCTTGCAGCTTTGAGGTGTGCGCACTAAAGCACCATTGAAGCATAAATGTAACCCATAATGTAAACCGACTGTCAGCTAAATCATTCTGAGTCATCAAGGTCTCAAATATCCTGATGGTTCCCCGCTTCATTTGTTCGCTTGGGAATCCCAGAGTGGATTCAGTTTCCATCTCTTTTATCTCATGTCCTTGAACATGACACCAATCAAAGGTACCCTGACCTCCTCTGTGAAACCCATAAATGTTTGATGCTCTGTGGGATTGACCACAAAGTTTAATTTTTCCAACGCAGCACTCAATTAAAAGCTTACTGTAGTTTTCCATTGTTTTGTTTCTCTTCGGATTGTCTTTTCAGTACGTTTGGAAGCAGTATCAGTCGTAGGGTTGTGAACGATAAACAAGAACAACAACATGTTCTTCTAAACATGCCTCTACGTGTGTAAATATGCTACGTAGTTAATTAGTTTCGCTTTTGTCTGTTTTTACGACCGGCAGTTTGCACGGGGTATTTTATTTTGAAAATCTCTCCAACAAATGATGTTGATTCAGCCAGACTTTTTTTGGTCCATGTCTAAAAATAAGTACATTGACATGTGATTTTGTTGTTGTTCTTTTTTTAAATTTTTATTTTCGCCACTGCCATAAAGCAACAATACTTGGGGATATGTGGTCTTTTACATATTTTAAAAGAAAATATTGTACTGTACTGTAAGATAGTCACTTTCATAGAATTGGTTTCTTTATTTTATAAAATATCTACAATAAATATTAACCGTAGAATCAGATCAAATCGTATCATTCTTACACTGTATCGATTCGTATCGAATCGGTTTGTAATAAAAGTATATCGTTTTTGAATCGTATCGTAACCTGTGTATCTAGATGCGTATCGAATCGTTTATCACAGAGAGATGTGCAACCCTAATCAGTAGCGTAGCCTGTAGAATGTTAGAATTTTCGTCCTTGTGCTGCTAGCATGTCATCTCTACCATTTATCTCTCTATTAAAAGGAATATGGGCCGACTGGACAGACTGGTACTTTGATTGAAGGTTTATCCTTAAAAGAACTCAATAAAAACAGATCTGTGCTGTTAGAAATTCAGACTTTTCTCAATCTAAACTTTTTATGCTTTGTCAAAAATATCCTTCCATTTTCTGTGGCCTTTCAAGGCTCCAACCCTTGATATGAAGCCCTTGATCTTAAAATAGTTTGAATTGAATTTATGTCAGCTGTTTGATCTCTGGCTGTGAAAACAGCAGTTTTCAGTGAAAGCTTGACAGGGAGTTTGGGATGCTTTTCCCCAAAACGGCTGCATCTTAAATCAGCATTTTATCTTCCTTCCTCTGACCTGCTGCTGACAAATAAAGCTGAACAGAAATAAATAAATAAAAACTAACATCTCTCATTTTGGCTTTTACTTTATGTATTCATGTTTCAGCATTCATTTGGCAAACAACTTGAATCCTGAGAGACGAAATGAGCTGTTGCCTCTAAAATCAATTTCTGTTCTTTATTTCAAAACCCACAAAAGGACTGGAGGAATTTGAATTTTATTACTTAAGATTATTGCCACAAGAAAATAGGATGACAAACAACCAGGGTGGGGTAGTAACCGATTACATGTAACCAGCCCAGATTACATTAAAAAATCATAGTTACAGTTAGATCAGTAGTTAGATTTGCACTCACATTAGTTAGTTCAAGTTCAGGTGAATCTCTCATACAAGACATATAATCAAACTTTAAACTTGGTTGAAAACTAGACCATAAATACAACAAAAATTCTTATAGCCTCAAGTCAAGTGAAGCTTACCCTGTTCTGGACTGTCTCGTTCACTGACCGGGAGAAAAATCCCAGATGGTTCCAGAGAAATGCTCTGGGAAGTGGCTGCGCGCTGCTCTCTATTGAAGTTAATTTGCCAAAACAACCAGTCAGTCTTGGTCTTCGAAGTCTTTTCTCTTGTAAAACTGAGGTTGTCCAAATAAGTTTTCTAATACTTTGCCTCGTGGTGCGACCAGAGGGTGAAAAAACCACTGGTACCTGACACAGCTGTAGTGGCTGTTTCTCTCCCATGGTGCCATGGGGCAACAATGACTCCATTTAACAGTTCAAAACAAGCTGAAATATTTTAAAACTGTATACTGAGGAGAAAATTGTTGATTTAGGGGCAAGATTAAGCTTTATTTATTACACCAACTTTTACTTTTTAAACTTGAACCTTCAAATGACTGTCAGTAATAAATAAAAAATGACTTTTTTGATCGTTGTAGATCTCATTTTCTAGATTTTAACAGTAAATGTCACAATGATGGAAAAATGGTCCCCTTTCCCCCCCAAAAAAAACAATGTTAAGTTGTTATTTTATATAGCAAATCCCAGTGAATAATACTCTGGCACTCCCTGGAAAAAATAGCCTTTTTCTTTCTAACTGATCTCAGATTACACATCTGATTAATCCCAGTTTGTGTTACAGTATCTCAGTACTCATGTATCCTAATCCAGCTGCAAATATCACATACTGTCCAAATTCATTTAACTTTCTCACTTAGTATCACTTAGTTAATCAACAAAGACATCACCACATTGTGACATAGCTTTAATCATTTCTGCAGAACACCAAGAAGACATGTCTTCATCTTGCTGTGGCCCAACCTTTCGCCTCCTTTGAGAGCGATGTGATTGAGACAAGTGACACTGTTGTGTTGAGCCGGTCGATAACCTTCCTTCTTCTTCCCTCCAGCGGCTGAGCAATTAACCAGCAGCAGCACATGAAGACAAGAGATCATTAGGGGGGCTAAGCCCTAACAATCAACTGGGCGTTTGTGTGTGTGTGTATGTGTGTGTGTGCGTGTGTGTGTGTGTGTGTGTGTGTGTGTGTGTGTGTGTGTGTGTGTGTGCTTCCTGTCTGTGTTTGTGTATCTCTTCCTGTGTGTCAGTAAATGTGGAGGTTGAGCTGCCATCGACGCAGAAAATCATTAGACCCTGCTCTGCTTCTCTGCAGATTCTCTCCTGCACTCCCTCTTGATGAAAAGGTGGATCCAATGCATAGTTAGAAAGTAATTTAAAGTGTAGCACTAAAAATGGCATATGGCATATTTAATGCCATAAGACCGCATCAGGAGAGCAAGGCTGAGAAATTTTGCCTGGGCACATTTCAGCGCATTTGTAGGAAAATGCTAATTTATCTCTTTTCAACACCTCTGGGAAAGAGCTTCAGCACATTCGCACATGCACAATCTGTCAGCCCGTCTCCCTGTCTCTGTCTCTGCCCATTCAGTGGCATCATGTCTGTACTGTCAATGTCATTTGTGCTCCAGACAAACCAGCCCCGACCCTCCACTAAGCCCACAACAGCTGCCTGTCTCTGGGGCTCTTGGCCCACACTTACCCCCTCAAATCCAGGTTGCCTCTACTAAAGCTGGAGAACAAGAAGTTGAGGAGGATGGATTAGTGTAGTCAGAGTGAGAGTTACCTGGAAAAACTACCAATTGGTAGCCCAAATTCATATCCATGCACACTGAGATTTTTTTTCTGATATATAATAATAAAATCTAAACAGGCTGAGTTGTTTAACCTCAATGTGAATTTTTGTGCCTCAGCTGAGCATAAAGTTTGAAAGTTCACAACCTTGTTCACTTTAAATTCTATGCAAATTAACAAACAGTCCCTTTGCAAATAACTAACACTAATTGCAATAGCATGCTTCACCTGCTAATCCACAGAGCCATGTACCCATAAAAGAGAGCATCCAAAGAGCTTTTTTTTAATGGACCTCCATGTTGTCTGACCTCCCTGCAATCAGTTTGATTGTTGTGACTAAAACACAGGAAGTCTTTTAATGATTAAGATAAATCATTCCGCACAAAGATTACAGTCCTTCTGCAGCATGTGCTACAATCATTTAGGATAGCTTGTATTTTCCAGTAGTATTGACAATAAAAAGAGAAATAAAATGATTTATTTGTAACACGTGGCCATGAATTATATATTGCCCCTTTAAATGAACTTTCAGAGAAAGTGAACTTCAGTGTCTTTTTAAAAATTAAGTACTATAATAGTGTGAAATTCATAAATTCAGATGGGTGCCACTGATTTAAGCAACATAATCGCACTGTTAGTGAAAACACCATCTTGTCTGTAATGGAGGCTAAATAAAAGTGACCATTAAGAGCTTCAGTGATTGAATTTAATAGAGGTTTTCATGTGATGGGATATCACTAATGGATGACATGAGGTAATTAACGATTCAATATCGTAAATTTACTTTTATGACCAATCGATCTGTACTGCAATTAGCTGGGAGAGTATTACTGCTTTCACTGTTTCTATGGTATCTGTACAAAACAGACTCACAGAAGATATTTAATATTTAATTACACACAACAGCAAACACGTGCACGCACACGCACGCGCACACAACACTGTCACTCGCCTCAATCACATGCACAGGAAGAATGATGGGGAGTCAGCTAAAGGTTAAGCTGGTGATTACACTGAGCTTAGCTTTAACCATGAACAGAATGTAATATGTGCAGAGCAGTGTGTGTGTGTGTGTGTGTCTGTGTGTGAGTATGACTCTTAGTGGTTACATCCTATGTTCCTCCTTAAGGTCATTTTTGACAACTGAGATCATGTGTGTGTGTTTGTGTGTGTGCGTGTATGTCAATTGTCATGCAGTGCACTGTCTTGGTAAGTGAGTCATATTGTAGCATCTAACACCAGAGTCAATACATCCCTCAGTACTTTATTCATTTATCATTCTTCAGTATCATACTGTATTGAAATATTTATGTATATAGAGTCACGTGAAAAACTGACAATCGATTGAGGATATATGAACTCTGTGGTTTTACAACATGGCTGCTGGTGGGAGAGAAAGCACAGTCAGATCAAGGGTGTGTGTGTGTGTGACTGATAGCTCTCCATGGCAGGCCCCTGCTGACCACAGGCACTGTGGTGAGAGGGGGCAGAGAGCAGGGTAGATGGCTGGTAACAAGAGTTGCATTTGAAAGATGATGCAGTGAGAAAGAGGAGAGGATGTTCTGGGAAATGTACAGGGAGAAAGTGGTCGAATGAGTGCCATAAATAAAAGTGTAGGAACACAGAGAGGGAGACACTGAGAGAGATGGGATTGGAAAGATCAAAAGGAAGTTTTTCACTGCCTTCATCTGTCGCCTCGGGCTGTAAAATGTCTGTTAACAACACATGAAATTCGCACCAATCTCACATGCTTGCACAATCCTTCGTGTTCAGATTTGGTTGCTCCTTTGATCTTCCTCTGCCTTCTGCTGAGCAGGCCATTAGACGTGAGACCATTAGCCTCCACACCCCCCGTGTATGCAAGCAGCTGTGGAAATGGAAGGCGATAAAGATGATGAAGGTCTTTCTGCCAGACTGAAGATTCGATCTGAGAAATAAATTCAGCTTCACATTTTGCTCAGAGGGAAATTTGTAGGGCAGCTGATTCTAAAGAATTTAAACACATTTCCCCAAACATGTTAAAAATACATTTAGATACACCGTCATGGTGTGGATTTCTATTTATTTTTTTTAACTAGACAACCAGAACCAGGAAATAGATGACATAAACTATCCAATATGACTTCCCTCTGATAAAATAAAAGTTTTTGATTGTGCAGTAACATCTAATCTAATTGCTGAGAAAATGTGCAAATCTGGGTACCACTATTAAACTAGGAGTTCATTAAGGTAGCATACAGTAGACAATAATGCTAATTATATTTGTGGTCCATGGACTCTATGGACTTCTTTGTGAAATCAAAGCAGGAAGAGAGCCATAGCACCTCGCTTTAGACTAACTGACCAAATGAACACAGGTCAACAAAGTAGCCTGAGGTTGATGTTGAGTCTGGTGCCTGCAGGGAAACAAGGAGCTACATAAAACGATTTGTACTGAAGGATGCCAAGGAAAAAAAGGAGACTGAGAATGATGTCGAAGGACTGTGAAAGACTACAGTGTACATGCCGCAAGTTATATCTTGCAGCAAATCTTATATCTTACATCTGTCTATCCTCAAGGCTGAGGAATGCTGCATGACTGACAGAACTTGTTAAGCTGACACACATGATGGATTGTTCTCACTCAGGGAATGTACACAGAAAAATGATAATTTGTTGGCAGGTCGTGTACAGTATATACAATATTTTCACTCTAAAACAAGTTAATCTAAAGAATCCTCATTTCCATAGGTAGTAAGAAACACTGATGACTTTTCATAAGATTTGGGGCAATTTTGCCTGTTTAATTTAAGTTTTTCTTCCATCATTTTGACAAATTCTGTCAGATCTTCACCAAATTTAGATGGTTTCCAAAGTCTGTAGCTGAGATCTACAGGTGAACTTATTTGTTCAATCGTGCTTCCAGAAACTTCTTCAAGTCTTAAAAATTTGACCTTTTTTTTAAAATATGTTAAGCACTTTGTAGTTTGTTTTTGGCCTATATAAATAAAGTTATTATTAATCATATTGAAGTTATTATTAATAATATTGTCAGACAACAGGTGAGCAAAACTCTGACTTTTTATTTGCACCGTTCATACATTCCAGGATGTGAAGATAAACAGGACTTCAGCCAGGCTTTGATGAATATAGATTAAAGAGCTGGCACCAATAGTTTTTGCCATAATTTATTACTGTTAAATATGATAATTCCCATGCTAAACATTTATCAAGAGAGCTGACACTGCATTCAGACCAACGTGGAGCTGCGTAACTGCATAAAGCCTCATATATTAAACTGTCCCATGTTGCAACTGCTGCATGAACTGTCTTTAATAGCTTATCCATCAAATGCGTTTTCACTGTAGAGTTCATTTCTCCATCTAAGCTTTATGCAAAGATGCAGATGGAGACGTTTCACTGCCTTTTGCTTTCTCTCTGTGACTGTTTGTTTCATGTGCTGTTGTCCCTGCAGGCAAGACGCCAACAGAGAAAAGTGAACCCAAGAGACTCTGTCCTGACCTACTACTGTGTTGTTTAATCCCTCCACTCCTGTTTCCTCCCATTCATTTTTACTTACAAACTGCCCCCCTGCTATTTCTGTTTATTTTTCCATTGTACATACACTTTATACGTTTACTTTTCATATATTCTCAGTGTATATTGTAAAAACAAGGGATCGGACAAGGCTTCAGAACTGCGATCTGTCAGTGAAAGCAAAAACCTACCAGTCATGCCAACTGTTCCCTTTCGTTCCCATCATCTCAGGCTGCCTCCTTTCCATTTCTTCTGCCTCCTTGCTGGGCCCGACAGAGTGAGACCGCTAAGGCTGGCCGATGAATCCACCCCCTCAGTCTCTCCTGCCCACCTCTGTTTCCCTGCTCCATCAATCTCCTGCCTCCTGCCTGACATTCCTCCTCCTTCTCTTCCAACTTATCTTCCTCCATTTGTTCTCCTCTCTCTCTGTCCCTCACCACTACAGCACTCTGTTGCCATGACAGCAAAGGATACGTCGATTCAAGAAAACAGCGAACCTTTTGTTTGTATGTGCGCGCGCGCACACACACACACACACACACACACACACACACACACACACACACACACACACACACACACACACTGCAGCCCCCAGGTGGTTGTAGTTTTATAACCTGTGTCTCGTAAACCCAACAGGATCTTGTTCTCTATCTTGTTTGCCACCTTTCTCAATGATAGGCACCTGTGGCCTTCATGCCGTTGCTATGGTAACCTATATGGGTCCTTCACTCAGTCCTTCATTGGTTGAAATGACTCAGGTTGTGCCCTGATTGGTTGGATGGCTGAAGGACGTAATTCATTAACAACCGTAGAGGGAGACAGTTGTCATCAGTCGGGTTTATTAACAGTGCTACACAACATTTGTTGTTAATTATGTTTGATAAGCAAAACATTTAATCTTCAGCCACAAATGTTGAGAAGAACTAGTATAACACGGAGGACTTGTGTCTGTAAATTCTTCACTTGTCCAAAGAACATTAACTTTACAGCATGTTGTGTGCTTCAATCCATTTGTCTGGGTCAGGTCAGGTCAGAATTTTCTTGCATGACATGAAGAAATGCCAAAATGTAAGCTTCAGCACCCCACTAAACACATTTACTACTATTTTTGCAGCCATACAGAAGCAATAGATTTTTGCATATGAATTTTTTACTGTACTGTAGTGGCATGGGCCGCTCAGAGTCTGTAGATTTTCCTTTCAACCAAACACAAAAGCAGCTGATTAGCTCCTTCTTGCAGGACTGCGTGCAGTTTGGAATGAAAGCCTTCAGCCTTCAGCCTTCCACAAAGCATGACTGCCTCCTCGTTTAAGTATATATTCAAATGAAGCAGTTCCATTCAGCTGTCATCACGTTGACTAATTAAACATGACAAAGTTTTTAAAAAGAAGATTTAAAGGGACAATTTAAAACAAATGATTTAATGTGCAGTGACACTCAGTTTGCATGCCCAGCTACCCAAAAGCAATCGTTTGCTCTCATTAACAAATGCCAGCCTTTCCCCTCTAATGCCTTCAGCCTCTAACTAATCTATTTCTCTGCGCTCTCACCACCTGACTAATAGGCAGCCTTCAGTCCACATAAAAATGAGGTAATTACTGTGTGTTTGTGAGTTGTGTTTTAAGCATCAGATATGTGGCTGGTGCTTAATGTTATTGTCACTCAGTAGAGTCGGTGATCAGGGTAGCTCGGTACGTGCACTAAAATTGTGTGTGTGTGTAGACGTGTGCATGCATTATGTGTGTGTTTACCAAATGCAAAGGTCTCAGTGAAACTTGTTTAATTGTCTGTCGTGAAGGTTGTTTCCACAATGACTCATCCTTTTTATCCCACAGTGCACCGGGGACAAGACAGACAGGCAGACAGACAGACAGACAGACGTTTTTAGAAAGAAGCACACTGTCAGATTAGACTGGTTCTAGAGGACAAGACAATAATGATTGTTACTCAGAGTGGGATGAATCCTGCAGTGGGGGTTGCTGAGTTCAGGGCAAAAACAATTAAATCATCATCCCTGAACACTCTCACTAGTACGTGTCTATATTGTGTCTGAAGGGATTTAATAAGGTGAGCAACAGAGAAAGACTTTGGCGATTAGGCTCCATAGATGTTAAGCACCTTTATCCACAACAGGAGGCAGGACAGTATTTACCAGGAGTCTAAAAACTGAACTAAATGACCAACCCGGAGCTCATGGTGGTGATGTGGAGATGATGGAGTCTGACAGCAGTCAAGAAATTGAATGTTTTGAGGAATATGGGCAAAAAGATCCTTGGTAATATACAGTGACATTGTGTGAAAACAGAAGTGACAAAAGAGATTTGAGCAGAGAGAAATAGCAGAAATTCAAGGAACTCAAGACGAAACAGGAGAGAAAAGAACTTCCTTAAAAGCTTCTTTTGTGTAAGATATTAACATACCCATAACAGTGTGCAATTTGAATCAAGGATGAATGTGTTCGAGCCACAAAACACAATATTACATTATGTCTGTGAAAACATAATATCAAGGCTATTATCTTTCTGCTGCAGCGCTCTTAAAAATGTTAATGTTACAGTATATAGTGGGATCACATTATATATAGGTAGCAGAGTACTCAGCATTTTTGCCTCACAAGATCCTGGGTTTGTCTCTTACCTTTGTGTGAGATATTTTTTTGAGACAAAAAATAAACAGGAGAAGTAGGTAAAGACAATGAATAGATGGACAGACATAAACAATCTGTGAAAAAGTAAGAAATTCCCTTTGGTTTGTTGCCCTGTTGAGCTCAGGGTGAACATGCAGTTATATTTGCAGCGCTGTCTGCTCATGCTGTTTTTGTTGCCACTGAAGTGAAGTGAATCTACTGTCTTACAGTATACCCCCACTCAGTCCCTCTGGTGACTGAGTCTGTGATTTGAAACCAGTGTTTAGCTGCTGTACGGAGGCAAACACTTTCTAATGTGGAGTCTTATGTAAGGATGTTGTCATCATTAATGATTCACTGGCCTCCTTTGAAGCTTTGTCACCACACATATGCCTTCCCCTTCTCAAGCTCTCACTCTCTCCTGCTCTTTCTTTGCCGTTGGTCCTCTCTCTCCCTCTGTGCATTGATATGGGGCACCCCTGGTAACGATACAGCACTGATAACAGGTTATATAAATTTGTCCTTTCTCCAGTGTGTTAGTCACGCCTTTTTGTTTCTCCTCTGCTGTATTCTCAATAGAGCAACCTTGGAGGGAAGTGTTATTCCTATCTGAAAATACTGTACATACTTTAATGCTTTCATGATATTTTGCATAACTAAGATGCTTTGACAAAATGAAAAATGCTTTACAGTGCACGGCAGCACTTGAGAAGCAAAAGGATGGGAAAATGTGTGTTTTGGGAACATATGTTTGTGTAGCAAGTTATATTACATTATGATAATTATTACTAGAGGATAAAATAATGACAATATTAACGGTGAATATAATGTTAAATACAGAGAATTGATTGCCTTTTGGCAATGTTATTTTCTGATGGATACATAATTAAAATAATAAAGATGAATTATAGTAAATGTGTTTAACTATATGTTAAACTAATAGTTATATCAGGTTTTTGATACAAATATGTTAGTTGATTATAAAGTTAAGCTAGATGTAATGACTAATTTATGGTTACGTAGAAGCTAATTTGTTGCTTAATTCCTCATGTTGTAATCAGAGTTATTCTTTTCCTCAAATTATTCTGAACAACACACTTTCTGTCCTTCACCTTTCTGCGACCTCCTGTGAATCGTTGAATAGTTCTCTTGTGAATTCTACTGAAGTCATCAGGTTTAGGACTCGGTCATTATCTTTATCCTCATCATTCCTGTTCTCTGCTGGTTTCATTATCTGCAAATGACCCTCACATATCCAGCTAGACGAAGGTCTGAAAACACATCACCTATTCACCTACTCATCTCACAGTCTCCCAAACTAACTTTCCCCCTGCTCATCTTTCTCTCCCTCTAGCCTCTGCTTCATATCTCAGCATGGTGCTAAGTCATCCCTCTCCACACCTCCTGTCAGCCTGTGTGACACGTGTCTCACCCCCTCCTCCCTCCGGCCATCTATCTACTTCCTCCTCCATTGCTGCAATCTCAGTTTGAAAACTTTCCTCTCCTCATTCCCTCACTTCCATCTGGAGATTGATATTTTTGAGGCGTGCTTCAGAGAAGTATCGTGCATACTTAACAGCTGAAGCTTCAGGTGTGGCTCACTGTGTATTTTATGGCATTTGTCACAAGTTCAAGTTAGTTCAAACTTAGCGGAGTTAGCTGTTTACACATCGCATCGTTACTTTTGACAGTTGTCTTATAATTCATGAAAACACAGTGACTTCCAGTTCACACTGTTGATTGTCTTTCATTGAACAGTGCTACAAAGATTTTCTGGCAACACATTTTTAGTGTCTTTACCAGCTAATATAAGTTTAATTGGTGCAATGCAATTTAGTAAATCAGTAGTTTAGAGTTTAGGAAGGACTTGACATGATTGATGATTTTGCGAATAGATGGGCAACCCAGTTCAGACGGAATATTTCACTCTTTGAATTCCCCTGTGCCGAGTCTCTAATTTACTAAAAATCTAGCCTATTGCAGCTTCATTTCTTAATTAACAGTGACGCCTCATCTTCTTTTTTATCAGTATAACATGAGGCCACGGCAGCATACAAAGATGATTTAGAGCGAGAGGATTGTTGCTCACCCATGGTGATGACAGGCATTAATAAGAACAGAGATATTTAATTTGGTTTATGTGCTCTTACAGAAGTTCCATAATTAGGACAAATCTGTCTCTTGTACACACATACACACACACGGACACACAAATGCACACACACGTACTCATCGCCTTCTCTGTATTCTAGACAGATTCACACACAAGGCTGTAACTGATTTCATTTCTGTACCCGTCTCTCTGAATCAGATCGACTTGACCCCACTGTGACAGATGTTAGGATCTAGACAGGTTACATATCGATGAGGCCACGTGTTTAGGAGTGTGTTTGCGTGTGTGCGTCAACAGCATCATGTATAAAGACTGTACTGAGGAGAGCAAGGATCAGGTTCTGCATCACAGAAGGTGCTCTTTGATTAGATCCTCAGGGACTAACTGTTAACTGCTGCACTGGACTATCAATGCACACACACGACCATACATGCAGTTAGCATTCTAACATACTGTATGCTGTTCATCCACATACAGAAGTCTCTGCAGCTGCATCAGTTTCATTAGTGGTTACAAAATATTAATAATAAATGAAATTAAATCTGAAGGACATCTGCAGGTCTGGCTTTGTGTGTGTGAGTCTTCATCTTTTGTCAAGTTGTCATTAAAGCAGCTGAGTGGTTTCTAAAGGCTGATAAGGCGGCTGCCCTTGCACTGCCTGTCTGAATCTTAAATCAATGTGGAAAAAGCCCCCACAAAAAAAAAATTATACCTTGCTTCACTGAATGATCTAAAAACATTCATTGTTTGGGCATAATGAAACTGACATTTGCTGTCAGAAGAAAAAAAATCTCTCCTCACTATTATTATTTTCATCTTTTGTTTGGGCGAGATATTGTTCTGTTTTTTATTGATTCAGTCATTATTTATTTTTTACTTCTTTTCATAACAACATTTCATCCATCATCCTTTTATTACATTTTCTCGTCTAGCTCTGGAAACATAAAAATGTTACACAACAATAATTTCGTGCTTAATAGAACGGGCGATGGACAGACATCTAAATTATACTTTCCTTTTCATTTCACAAAAGGATTAGTGCAGCATTAAACAAATAAGACTCTTTGATTCATTCTGTAGTCCGTGAATTCACTGTTATAAGAGTGATTCATTTATATTCAAGACAACCAGTTCTGCCCCCTGAAATGAGAGATGTTCACCTTTCCAACCTACTAATGATAAAGTCCTAGATCACTGACAGTGCTCAAAATATCCTTGAACAAACAGTATCAGCATTCTGCTCATAGGTGGCTTACTCACAATTGGCCCGAGGAGTTGAATAGGGGGATGGTAGTGATGCTGTGTGTTGCGCAGGTGTGTTATATTGCTTCAAAGATGACAGCAGAGGTTTAAAATAGAAACCAGTCCCAGCAAGCGACCTCACAGGTCAGAACCACAGAGGAAGAGTGGAGTGACAGAACATCCTACTTTGTCAGAGGCTTCGCCTCGAAACACATGATGCAACTCGGTGTAAGTTTAGACACTGGAGAAAAGAGGGAGGCAGAGGCAGAGAGAGGTTGTACAGATTCGTCTTAGTTGTATTTGTATGTTTATGAAATAAAGAGAAAGAAAATGAAAAGGCTGGGATTAAGCATGCTGAGCCAGCTGTCCTCCTTCACCAAACCACTTAGCTGATATTAAATTCAGACATGATGACATCATCCCAGTGCACTTAACCACTCAGCAATTATTACATCATCAGACTTGGAAAGGGGCCCGGTGATGTCATCCCCAGGGTGCCCGAGATGACACCCACACACACACACACACACACACACACACACATGTCCACGCACAGACTATTTATTGTAGTGTTATAATTTTGAAAGATGCTTTTACCTGGAATTTACATGGAATGGAGCTGTTTGGTGTGACAATGTTATTAATAAATGTATCCAAAAAACCACAAAAGAGCTAAAATGCTTCTCCTACACACACACACACACACACACACACACACACACACACACACACACTTCATATACTCATGAAATAAAGACTACAAACTCAATTTTTTCTCAGAACTTGCCATATTTTATAGTAAGGTACATACATTTACACTTCAGCTGTCTTTGTGCTCACAGTAAGGGGGACAAAACACCTACAGTAAACAGTATGTGGCTCACATCTTTTCAGAGTTAACACACACATGTGCACCCGTACACAGTCGCATCAGCAAAAGCACTCTCATATCGAAACACACGCGCACACACACACACACACACACACACACACACACACACACATGAATGCATCCACAGTTAACTGTCCCCAGTGCACTCAGTCTGTCCCAGTCGTTTTCTCAAACCACCTAATTTAGGCTTTCTTGTACTTAAGTAATGATATATGAAATACCACTTATACTTACAAAACATGTTCAACAAATCAACTATAAGAGTACAAAACAAAAACATAAATAAAAACAATCTACATCCTTATGAAGAAAACATTGTCGTTATAAAATAAACTTTAATAATCCACATTTTTTACAGCATTGTCAGATGTGGTTCATTCTGGTTTTCATATGATGGACTAGGTTACTATTTATAGGAGGAAGAGCTGAAGAAAGAGGAGAAGAAGAAGGAGCAGAGGAAGAAAAGAAGAAGAGTAATAGCGACATTTAAGACATTCTGCACTGCACACAGTTACAGTGACAATTGGTTGCCATGGAGATGATGTTGCATGTTACCAGGTGATTTTCGGTGACAGTCTTTGGGATCATTTAAAGCTATGGGGTTCCCTTTGTCATGCCCCGCTCTCCCCACTGAACCCCGATAACTTCAAAGATAAGTGAATGATTGATTGAATGATGACATCACTTCAAATGACCCTCCCCATAACATCAAAGTGCCCTCCCCCTTGTTTCCCACCCGCCCTCAATGAAAGTCCAATGGGTACTGACTAGAGGGATGTAAATCCCGCCCATCCTCATTCCATCCCTCTCATGGTTGGACCAGATCGGATATGGATGACAGAATCCATCAACACCCCGGCGTCCTAATCCTCTGACATGGCGTGCCACTTGGCAATCTGGCGACGTGGGTGGTCGCAGATCTCCCTCCAGTGCTCGCCGGGGGTGCCCGCCGCTGACGTTCCCAGCACCAGGCGCCCGAGGATGGTGTTGGGGCAGCGTGAGTTGCCTGTGTCTGAGTCCATCAGCAGCAGCTCCACGCTGGTGTCCCTCAGGCCCTCGTCGGAGGGTAGGTCAAAGACAAAGAGCTCATTGAAGACCGGGTTGGGGGAGCACTTCTTCACGTGGGTCTTCTTCTTGCACACACGCTTTTTCCCATGGTACATGTTCACCTTGACGTACGGATCTAGAGATGAGGAATGACAAGAGCAGACAAACAAAGTAAGGACACAGGCAAAAAAGAGGCATGGTGAATATCTATCCCTGCAGCAGTTGCAGAGAGGCATATTATTCCTAAGACAAATCAATACGACAATCGATAGAGCGGAAATGATGGATGTTAGTGATGAGGACAAAAGAGGCTGGCTGTGTAAACACTGTGTGTGTGTGTGTGTGTGTGTGTGCGCGCTTGTCACTAAAGTGCTCTCTATCACATCCTGATCAGATTACTTTAGTGCGGTGCCGGTGTCATTATTGCAACAATCACAGTATCCAAAGTGGTCTGGGCTGTGTGACCGGAAGAGGTAAATGATTTTTAGTTTTATCTGTTAATGGTTATGTGAAGGAAATGCATATATGCCATGGATTGCATCTTGAAAGGCTCAACTAAAAATGTATGTACCTGTCGGTCCATTGTTTTCAGTCTTGGGCAGGTGGCGAGCTTTGAGGACGACCACGGTCAGAGTGTTGGTGGTGGACTGGTAGCACAGGGAGAGCAGTAACTCGCCTCGGCCTGAGGACTTCTGTGGAGAGACAGGTGAGGTAATGAAGAAGGTGGGGGACAGGGAAAGGGGTGAAAAAAAGGTGATGCAAGAGGTTGTAGGTGGGAAAGGAGACAGAGGAGGAGAGACTTTCAGACATGTTTCTCAGCTTCCAAACTGGTATTCAAACATATTTAAGACAGCAGACCTAACAAGCCAAAACAGGTTTATTTCTTACTCTTAAAGTGAACCTTGCACTTATCCTGACACTGTCTACTGCCACAATGGCTGCATGCAAAAATAACCTCTGTCCCATCCTTCTGTATTTACATCATTCTATGCACAAATAACAAAAGAAAACATGGATTCATTTATCACCTAATAGGGTGTGGCATATGGCAGGTGTATATAATAATACATAACAACAATGTTGTGTTGAATCCTGCTGCTGCTTGTACTTTAAGTGGTGTCGATGCTGACTTTTAAATGGCTGTCAACTAAATAATCATCACCTGCTTATGGGGTGTGTTCTCATATCTTAACCAGCACAGATGTGTCATTGAGAAGCTCCCTAATCTGCCCCGCGTTAGTGCTTTTCGTTGTGTTAAAGGTTCTGCAATCTGTGGTACACATACACATCCGTGTGTGTGTCCACACCCAAGAGAGTTGACGCCTCAGATGCTGTGATCACACCTAAGAAAGATGTCATGCCTTGGCTCATGGTTGCCTTGGCAATGAGAAGTAGCACACAGACAACTTCTATCCCTAACCTGATGGTTATGTCCCTGAAAATACATGTGAGTGTGCTGCCGATGTATTTCTTTATAATTTCTCTGGGGACATTGTAGATGTATTATAAATGATGAATAAGCAGTAACAAAAGTATTCTATTCTTTATTTTATTGTGTTTTTCTGGAAAAAGGGCGATGGCTACACTGCTTGAAACATGCTGTATCGATTCCATGACTTGCAGTGTGCTCACACACACACACACAGACCCACACAAAGCAGTAAGACAAAATCTATGCCATGCAGACAAAGAGAGCCACCACCCTGTTAGCGAAGGGCTGCTTCTAATCAGAGGGAACAATGTAGACAGCTCCTATTGAGAGAATTCAGCAAAAAATCATTTTAAAACAAGTCTCGCTGCATGTCATACAAATAACCACATGGAGATATTAAATACTGGATGCAGTTATGAATAAACTGTTTAATTCACTGTTTTTCTTCCCTCCGTAAAGCTGTCAATCAAAATAGGTTATTTATATTAAAATGATTCAGAAGAACTATTTTCTTCAAATAAAACACTTGAAATAAGCACAGCTGGCACACAGCAGACAGCCACGGTAAAAGAGGTCGAGAGCAACATCAGATTCAACAAAAGAATCCAGAAGAAGCACTGGATACTAAAACTAATTTTCGATTGATTGCCCAAAAATAGTGTTCAGACACAGCAGACTCCTCTCTACAGCAGAGGTTTATGAGATTTGCTTCTCCTGCGACCCCAATGAGAATTGGAATTTTTAAAAAAAATATGGTTTCTGTCAGCGGGAGAGAGCCAGCAGAACATATTTTAAAAATCATCCTCTTGATGATAAAAATATAAAGGGAGCTCTGCTGAGAGGAAAGGAGGGAATGATTCTTTTATATTTCTCAGAATCTGATTTGCATTTCTGAGCACTTCTCTGGAGTACTATATCATATCAGAAATCTTTAAAGATATTACAGATAGCTTACATTCCTCTTGGGAATGTAGAAATGCGTGCAAGCATATCTGCTCCCACCTTGTAGGCACAGTGCTTTTATTTTAGCAGAGGTCTGCAGAGTAGAATAATAGCCCACAAATCTATAATTACATTGATATCGTCTCACATTCCATCTGTAAATGGACAAATGCTCATGTACAGCCAAACCACCAGTCCAAAGAGCTGCTCTATATTAGACCACAAAGATATGAAAAGGATAGAGATATCATCTTACACTCTGTCCTTTAAATTCACAAATACACTGAAGGTAATGTAGCTAACTCTGCTGCCGTAATCCATAAAAGTTTAGTCCAAGCATCTCAACAGCTGGTGCTGATACTACAGTAATGACATTCCTCTAAAAGGAAAAATGAGTACATTTGTGGTCCTCCAAGTTGCCGGGAACAGCCAGTCTGGAGCAGAAGTCCATTGACCACCAGCCCACAGATCCATAATGGTGTGGTGTGGATATCACTCCATTTATTCAATACACTACTGGGAATGTAACAATGTCTATGTGATAGCCTGCTCCTTTTTAAACTGGCCATCCCAACAAAACTATTTTAACTCTGAAGCTGTTTAGATATAAAGATCTTCACTAAATTGTAGACAAATTAACCATAATTGAGATTATTTAATGGTCTAAGCCTTGTTTGCTAAGTGGTTCAGAGTAATCAGATATTGAGGAAATGTAGTAAAAAAAAAAAAAGAAACACCAGAAGCATCCAAACGCACAGCAATCCATTTAAGAATAACACCAGATCTCAATATCAGCTTTCAGATCCATAAAGGAACTCTCCATTGGCCTTATTTAACATTAACACTTCTAACTTTCTAGAGATAGATGCAATGAAAGTGAATTTCTTCAGGGCATTTGCAATATATCTTATTTAGATTCACATTTAAAACGCCCATTCAAGATGCAGATTAGGCTGTTAAATTAACACTTGAAAGCAGTACGAGCGATTTCAGTGTGATTTCAAGAAACATAATATGATGAATTTGCATTTAGTAAGTTAGAGAAAGCTGCATGATGTAAATATCATTATATTTTAAAAAGTAAATGGATTTCAGGATGATTATGTGCTGATTTATGTGCTGTTTAATATTGTAATAGTTATCCCTAAAAGCACTTTGCTTTTAGGGATGATGCAGGCACTGCTGTTATAACTAGGAAAATGATGAGTCATTATCAGAGCAGTTTAGAATTTTGTGGTTAGTTTAAGTGTTACTGGAACTCTCTGTTACACAAACTAAATATAGTGTGTTGCACGCTGTCTAATCAAATCTCAGTGACTGACATCAAAAAAACGGATAACTGATAACAAAAGAGATGACAGAAACAAATATAAATATGAATTCAGAAGTTTCAAACATCCAAATGGTTCCAGATCTTACCTTGACATTCTTCTTGATGATCTCTCGGCTCATCAGGACACGCCCCTCTGATAAGTCGATCCCAGACAAGGGTACAAGGGTCTCTCCGATGACTTCATCACGGGAGAACCTATCAAAACTCAGCACCATGAAGTGAAGGGCCAACTCTGACACTCGGGCCAGCGGGATCCCGTAGAAGCTGAAGGTCTCATCGAAGGCGGGGTCCAGAGTTTTCCTCAGGACTCTGGTCTTCACTCTGTGCTTTTTCTCAGGCAGCAGGGTCAGCTTGATGTAAGGATCAGAGGTCAGCGACTGCTCATCTGTTGGGGTCAGGCCATGGGCTTCCTGCATCAAAAAGTCAAATGAAGTTATCAGTCAAGAATGTGTGAAACCATTTTATTGAAATTTCTATCAAAAAATTGAAGGCACACACACCTAAACACCAGGCTAAACACAAACAGTACCTTGATATGGACAATGAAAGCCTTCCTCTCATGTTGGTACTCCAGGGAGAAGTGAAGGGTCCCTAGCCCACCCTCCCTTTCCTCTCCCTGGGGCTTGTCCACGGCTGGGGTGGGCAACTGGCTTGAGAGAGTGCTGGAAGGTGAAGGGAGGTCACGGCGGTCCATTACCCCAGGTTGAGTGAACCCTGCGTGGGGAGAGGGCAGCTCAAGATCCGGGGAGCTCCGCACCTTCTGATGGTGGTGATGAAATGGCTTGGTGGTGAAGTTGCCATTCAGATCCCGTTTCTCCAGATCCAGATGCAGAGCCTGTCTGGAATCACTTGGACTTGATGCCAGTTTACCGGTGCCGGTCGGACTCATTAGCGACGTAGTGTGGCAGTTTCCATTAACATCAGTTTTACTGGAGTCGTTAGCTGTTGTGGTGGCAGGTGCAGCGAACTTCTTCTTGCCGCTGAGGCTCTCAGGGTAGATGTCAACCCCTTTGAGCATGTGTACAAACTTATAGGGAGGTGTCTTCTGGGATTTGGTGTTTTTACGTTGGCAACAGATCCACGCAAAGGCTGACACAGTGAAGACAAGGCCAAAGACACTCACCACAGCAACACCTACTGGCACTGCCACTATGGAGAAGGACAAAGAGAAGGGAGAGAATAACTTTAATTAAAAATCTGAATCTGAATATGCGCCCCAATAAACAACAGTAAAACAACCACACATAAAACAATTGTGCAGCACAAGCTCAACAGATTTAATTGTTACACTGAGGCAATTGAATCCATTTTGTGAGTCTGAATGACGCAGGCTGCAGTCGACTCAGAGAGAGAAGAAAACAAGGCAATCTGTTCAACCCTGATGGAGTACCATCAGTACTGCTCATATTGCAAACATGGTTTCAGTAAATCAACAGGAAACAGCTGGCATAAGTAATGAACTGCTGGGAAAACCACATGACACCATCATACAACTGGTCGACGTTTTCATGGCAGGTTTATAAAAATGGCTGAACATAGGAAAGTAACAAGACCTCAGCAAAAATGTTGCAAAAAAAGTGGTCTGTTTTTCTGTTTTGGTATCCTAACAATCATTATGATGACAGACCTACGATGTAAACAAGTTAGGGAAGATTTTTTTTTTTTACTAAAGACCAGGCTTTTAAAAGAAACATATTAATCGTTCTGGTTGATACAGAGAACAAACATCAGCTTATGTAACATAGAAAAACAGATTCTTATAGATTTTATTACATTGCAATGCTGATATTCCCAGAGATTTCTGATTTGTGCCCTGTGTTATACTCATTTATATTCCTCCTACAACTGCTCACAGCATAGAAAATGACCAGCACGTTTTTATTGCGTTTTCTTTTCACCTGTAGTGGTACTTTAGGGACTTTATTCCTTTCAATGGTACCATTGTCTCCTATAGTATCACTAAAATGTTGCTATGGAGACATATTACAAGGACATTTGCCACCGAATGCTTCAGCTCTTTGTTTCGTGATGTTGAACTGTGACTCAACAGCAATCACGCTGCCTTCTCGTGCAGTCTGAGTTAATGGGTCTATTTCAATGGAGGAAACACAGACCATTTCCTGCAGTTAAGAGGGCGGCCCAGTGGAAAAGAGCTCAGGTTAACACCCATAAAGAGAGAGAAGGACAAGGAGACAGAGAGGGGTGGAGGAGGTGGAGGGTTTAATCACTCCCATCACTCATCTTTTGAACCTTTTTCATCTGGTCAGATCTACTGTAGTTTATATGTCATCTGCAACATCTCTAATGATTTATTTACATACCTCATATAAGAGCCTTGTTGCCTGAGTGACTGATGCTTAAAGTGTCAAACAATAAATGTAAACGTGTAAATGTTTTTTTTCTACTTATTTTGCTATATTTGACAAACAGGACTTCACAGGTAAACGGTTATGTTTCATTTATTGCTATACATATATGTGTGTGTTACTGGTATTTCCTGTGGTACTATGCCTATATATTAATTTCAAGTGTATCTACTGTGAGCTAGTCTTGCTGTGATAGCTGTAGGCACAGCATCCATCTAAAATTATCACTAATCTGGAGGGACTGCCTCTCATTCTCTCCATGGAAATGAGCAATAAGGTAGTAAGTAAGCTCATTTTCGATTTTAGATCACGGCACTTGTACAGAGTGTTTTCTGCCGTTCATTTTCATGAATATTTCAGCCTGAACGCCCTGGGTGGACTGCTTTTTTTTCCAAGGCAACAACAACAGACAGATGGATGTGGCGACGGGAGGGCGGTGAGGGAGCCGCCGAACCGACAGGAAATAAAGAAAACAAACAGGTGCTTCCCAGGCTTCACCTGTGCCCTACCAACACCTACTCAAGTCCAAATTGTGATATCAAATGAACTCATTTAATACTAATGTCGTAAACATGTCCCAAAGAACCTCCACCCTGTCGGTTAATTAGCTGTCGCCTTTAAGCTAGGTGCAAAATGGAGGCTGGAAGTCTCCTCAAACACGATGTTTTAGGGAGTAAAAAAAGGTGAGACGACACGCTGGACGAAGCCATTCACTTGTAAATAAGCGTGTGTCTTCTCCAACACACCTGCAGTGTCGTTATTTGTCAAACGAGTCAAATTCAGAGCATAGATCAAAAAGTAATTAGCTAATAAAGCTGATAGTTTAGAGAAGAGTCACGTGAGCTGATTACAACAGCACACCTGTGTGTCTTCTTCTTAATGAATGAGACGGGCTGGACTCACCGAGCTGAGCTCCGTCCTCCACCATAGGAGCCATGGTCTCTGTCCGAGGTGCTGAAACGGTCCGGTCTGCTTTCACACCGAGCTCTCTTCTCTATACGGCCAACTCGCTCTCCTGGTGTCGAGGTGCAGTGTATCTCCCGTAATATCTCGGCTGTGATTGTGTTTAATAATGCACGAGCTGCGATGATGTTAGGGCTTCAATAATTGAAAAAGAAAAACAGCCTTGTTTTCCCACAGAGGAGGATGGAGGGATGATCTGTCCGTGCCCCGCTGCTGTTACTCTGTGATGCGTGAGCGTGTCTCAGAGGCGGCAACACCCCGTTTCTCTCTCTCTCTCTCTCTCTCTCTCTCTCTCTCTCTGTCTCTCTCTCTGTTCACCGACTCCTCCCCCCTCCCTACCGGTAAGGCTGAGCTCATCAGTGCTGACGCAGTGGTGACGGAGGCTGGCTGTGAAATCAGGACCCCCGGTGTAGCAGCACAACAGGGCTGCCAATTTCCCTGATTAATTGTTGGGGAATGAACGGCCTTAGTCTGTATCCATCACCTCTCTCTGCCTGTGTGTGTGTGTGTGTGTCCTCCTTCGATAAGACTGGCGAATTGATGTGTTGTACTGTGATGTTATCATTAATTAAAGTAAGTGGTAATTTGGCTGATAGGTTTGTATGCAGTGATGCTTTCCTCAGCTCAGTTTACTATGACCAATTTGTGTAATCGTCTACAGTGTGTTTATTACTATAGGCTCTTTATAGCACACTTTATTACAAACCAACTCAACAGAAAGTAGTACAACCATATGTTGGATACCAACTACACTGTATGTACACATACAATCATCTGCCAGGGATGTTAAAGTATGGCAACTGACACCATGTGAATCATTGCATCTTAAAGTGCACTGTTGAGTATGATTAACATACCAAAGCCTATATTTAATTTCAAATTCATACGATAGGACTGTGGCTTTTTAATTTTTTTTTATTGTATCACCATGCAACTTTTGTAATGTGTAATCTTAATTTAATGTGTCTAACTGTAATACATTGGTGAATCTCTGTGCAGGTAACCCTTTATCCACAGTCCGTTGCACTGTAAATCAAATAGCATAAAACACATAAATGACTAGTTGAAATATGACAACATACACAAGTCAAAGTGTACTGCATTACTAACAGGTTTAACATTTAGTATAGTCGAATACTGACCCCTGGTGTTCATAATACAGATTGCATGTTCGCTGAAAAAGACATGCCAATAGTAAGTGAAATATGGGGGAAAATTTGGAAAATAAAAGTATTTAAAACACAAACACAGATAAAAAAAGATAAAAAAAAAGTTAATCTCCTGTAAGTAACATAAACCATGAAGTCATCCTGTCTTACAGATGATGATTGTTTTCTTTTATCGTCTTCTTGGAAAACCATCAAAATAACTTTAACTTGGATACAAAGCAGGAATCTTTGCACGTGTAACAGATTTGAATGAAACACTCTTGAAAAGCTGACTTTTTAGAGATATGTGGTTCTCACGGGACAGTGTGAACAATTCAGTCTATTTTTCTTTATTACTATATTACTTACTTTTTGAGTTTAGGTCAATTCAACCTCAGCATTTGAAAACAGAAAATATATGAAGCAGGTTCAATGCAGCACATCTTCTGCTTCATCATCTTTATGAATCTTTAGTTTGGTGTAGTAGAGCTCTGAAAACACAAGTCAAACAGCTGTTGCACCATGAAACATCTGGATCAAGCTGTATGGTCACTGGACCCGCTTGAGCTCTGATGATCAAGTGATAGGCGTAGCAATGCTGTCAAAATGGGCCTCAACAGTCCATCCAGAACTGGAGTTCAGATTAAGAGATGAATGTTTCGAGAAGACAATTTGAAGCCATAAGAAAGTTTGCTTGTGTTGCATTAAAACGTCATAGTACAATGTGCTCAGTATAGAGTTGTACGGTTTGTACCAGGGTGTTGTCTGCCTGTAAAACTCAATTTCTATAACACAACATTCATAAATGGTGGAATTGACTATTCCACATTAGATAAGATAAGATAAGATTTTAATGATGATGATCTTGATAATACTTTAATAATCTCACACCGGGAAGTTCACATCAGTATAACATTTACCAGAAGTGTGCAATGCTTCTTCCTTATTTTCTTGCATCTCTAAAACAGGCTCAGAGCTCTGATACAGGTATAGATCTCTGCGGAAATGGTGCCAGAGCTGATGAGGCTAATACTGGAAGTGTTGCAAACTCAGTAGATGTATCCTAGCCTGCTTTAACTTAAATTAAGATGCTTCACACCAACAAAGTCTTTTTCTGTCAAACAGCCAAACAAATATTGCCCAATGATGTCTCTGTACTGAACTAATAAACTCTTCAAACTAGATTTAAAAGAAGTACTAGAACCCCTCTTCTAGATTAGGTAATGTTTTAAGCAATGTGTTAACTGGGACAGTGTTTACAAGAAAGTAGAGAACAGTTGACAATTGACAGCAGGTGACTAGACTAAATTGTTCTGCAGGCCCTCAGTCAGTTTCAATTCCACATCTGCAATTTATTGTATTCTGTGCTGTGCTGAGTTTGTTTTGCGTTTCATAGTATGTGCCTATGATACCAAGTGTTGGTACATTCCGTAAATTACGACTGCCAGATACTATTTCTGTGAAAGAGAAACTAAAGTGGGAGCGTCAGGTAGAACAGGAATAACTTGTTCTGTACATATATGCATCTCATAAATAATTCTCATGTGTCATTACCATGTGTTCTTGGATTACACACGTATTTAGCTTTTGGAATGTGGAAACAAGCAGTCTCCTTGACATGGGTGATGGTTTTATAGTTATTTTAACATTAAATGGACACAGCCAGTTCCACATTTAAAGGAAGGTAGCTAGCTAGTCTGCTATAGCTTGCTATAAAACCTCCTACCTAATTGCTACCAGTGGATGCTTTTCTGTCTGTTCTATTTCATAGTACTGTGAAAATATACACCGCCTTTACTGTACACTTGTACAATCCAATGTGATCCAAAACAACAACTCTGCCATAAATTCTACTTTTACAAAGCTTATGATGTATCTGATAACATAAGGAGCCTTGGACCTTGTCAGAGGCTAAGTCCAAACTTCAAAATGCAGGGACTTCCCTCCTTTAATGGTGTCTGATCACAGGTATCAAATCATACTTGGTACTGGCCCATACTGTGCCAGGCCTGCTCTTCTGTGACCACTAAAGTTTAGCTTTGATCCACTTTAAAAAAAAAAAAAAAAGATTATAGTTGTTTTCAACTGCATTTTTTGAAAAAGTGTTTTAACTAAGTATTGTAACAATCATCACATACTTCTTTGGTGTAGTACAATCTTCATCAAACTTGGTTACACATGTTTCAACTTGATTAATGCATTTCACACACTTCAAATCAACTCAGAATCAACTTCATGATTTGTGCTCAAATCATACATAATAGTGCAATCTTTACTCCCTTATTACGCTCTTATTACTTAATTCAACCATATATGTCAGGATAAAAATCTAACTTGCTCTACATAAAAGCCCACTTTGTCTATGCTACTACATACATGCATAAAATTTATACTACGCTGATAAATTTTCAGTTTTTGTTGACACTATAAGAGGTCATAATTCTACTTTATGCGTAATCATACTGTATGTACCTTGAACATCTCTCAATGTAATAATTCTCAAGTATGTTGCATGAGAAAAATGCAGAAGTTCCTACTTCCAAATAAGTTGTGGTTATAGACATGTGAGTCTTATAAGACAATACATAAAGAACAAACACTTACTATTACAGGCTAAGTTCAGGAAGTTCATTTTTTCAGTATGTTTTCTTCTATTTTGTTTTCACATGGGAACAAATATCAGGAATCTTAAATGTCTTTCCTTTCTAAGAAATGATTTATCTTTAAATGTTTATATACACATAAAGCAAATGTTAATATATCCTGGCAAATACTGTATATTTCTGTTACATGGATTACTCTGAATTTATTGTTTCATTTTCTATGTGGTACTTTTGCCTCCTGAACATGAAGGGAACTTAAAAATGAGAAAAAGTTTCCACCATAAATCATGTGATAAGTGTCACTGGTTCTTTCAGTTGCAAAATTCTAAGGGAATGCCAATTCCTGTCTCTTGCTGATGAAGTAAAAAAAAAAAAAAAAAAAAAGATGAGGGTAATCAGATGACATTCCTCGTCTTGGTGTATATAAACACGAGGTGTAGACAGATTCAAAGGACAAACAGAACACAGGTGAATAAAACTCAATGGACGATGAAATCATTGTCCCTAACCTTTAGCTACTAAAGTGTATCATATTACTCAGTTTCATATTTGTAACTTCTTGTAATTCTATTGTGTTTCACATAATGTTTTTATTGCATTTTGTTGTCTAGGAGTTTGCTTTGTGTTTCATGTAACAACACCAACTACTGGTGGTGTTTTCCTGTAAAGTCAAATGAAAGTAAAACTGAAGTGTCAGGGAGACAAATGGAAATGTTTTGTCCCGTATGTAAACACATTCCTATCAAGTTTGTTGTGCAGTGGGGGCAGTGACTTCAGGAGTATAAAAGACTTTGTCCTGTGTCAGTGTCATCACTTGTTCCTTCATCACCTGTACAGCAGCTCTCCTTACCTTCACCCAGCAGGTAAGTTTATACTGTAGACCTTTAAATATTACAATTTAAAAAGTTGCAGTTTGACTTTTGATCCTTTATGCGCTATCATTTTTATTTAAAACAGTGATGGCAGCAGCAGCAGCTTTGTTCAGTAGCAGAGGAGTGGCTGGTGTCAAAGGCCTGTTCTTCATCTTCACTCTGCTGTGTCTGGTTTGCCTCGTAAGTTCCATGATTGAACAGGATAAACTGGTAAGTATGTTTATGTTTAACCTGCCTTTGCTAAACAGTTGCAACAAATTCATATTAATATAAGAGTCATAACAAGCAAATTCTCAATTTCTGAATTCTGTATTTGCAGAAAAAGCTCAAACAAAAGGTTCAGAAAGCAGAACGAGAACTGGACTGGCAGAAGGTGAGTCAGTTTGAATCAGTTTTCAATTTTCTCACAAAAAATTATCAACTTTAGTCACGAAAACTCATTCACAAGTGACTTTATGTATTACATTGGAAGAACATAACAAAAGTTTGACTTTTACCCATTAGGCACAAAGAGTTTTTACTTCAGACATCATGAATTATTATTCAAAATTAATGGATCCACTGACAGCATTAGTGAAGAAAACCACAAAAGAATTACCTGATGGCTTTTCACCACTGGGGGAACTTATGGACAACCTCAAGGGCTTCGTTGAGAAAACCAAGACTTATGTAGATGTGGAAAATGCTGAGGAAGATGCAGAAATAGAGAACGCTGAACAGGAACTGAAAAAAATTAAGAAATTAATCAAATCCATTGAGGATTATCAAGCTGAATTGTAACTTCCATGTCAGTTAATGCCTGTATCTCTGTGAAGTTCCTTTTTTCTACTGTGCAACTTCATCTTAATGTTTCTCATGAATTCCTTTAAATTGTTTGACATAAAATCTGAGGTTAAAGAAGGGCTTACTATTTACAAGAATACACCAGCAATTTTTACTGAATACATTACGAATATTAAATAACAATTTTGGAAATAGAACATTATTGATGAAATTATGTTTTTGTTTTCTTGTTCTAGCTTACATTCTTGTATTATATTTATAAATATTGTTCATAAATGATGAAATTGAACTATTGTACATGAAATTCAGCATATAGTGGACAACTGCAATAAAGTCAATACATGGGAGTTGTTGTTGTCTGATGGCTTCTTTTTTTGCAATCCTAAAATATGAAGCTCAAAGTGAGAACATTGCTGTATAGTAACTTATCAGAGCAGCTTTGGTAACAGGATTTGACCAATTAAACACAAGAAAAACAGATCTTAGAGATTATTTAAGACTACTCCAACACCTTTACAAAACTTGTTTCTAGGTGGAACATTGTTTTTGTGAATATGATGTCTACAGTGTTGGGTGAGGTTTCATAGGTGTAACATGTTTACTGGAAAGTGAAACTATGAAAATACAGAGCAGGCGCTCTGTAAAGTGAAAGAAGATATAAATATAAAAAGAAAGAGCACTGAGGTCACACTTGTATTTGCATATGCATGCTGCACAATGATAGGCTCATTCACAGCTGTGTGTGACAGGCAACGTCAAATTATATTCATGCAGGAGTACAGCATGCACCTGACAATTGTCAGTTTACCACACCAACCACCTCATATATGGTCCTACATGTTGTAAGTGTACAACAATAAATTTAATTTGAGCACGCTAAGTGACCCAAATCACGCACACCCAGGCTGGCTAAATGCTAAAATGCTCACAGTGGCTCATCCAGCTGTGATTACTGCGTTGACTGCGTTTTATCTTCAGTGAGGTATGTGAGGCCTTCTTGCTGATTAGTCCCTGACACATTGTGACTGCTGAGCACTGGAGGCCGAATGGACTTGTTATGTTATTCTTGAGAATGAATAAGGAGAGAAGCTGAACTGAGAGCAGATTGTGGAGGACTTTGCAGTGCACAAGACTTACAGAAGGCCATTCAGATAGATGAATACACCAAACTAGTGCATATAAGATGGACTCTCCACATCCTACCACAACACAAAAATGAAGCCAGGAAATATCCTGGGTGTGCAGTAATGATTGATGGATGAATTATCGACAAAATGCAAATTTAACTTACTGAAAAAACTGCAAAGATCCATCAGTGTCCCACACTGTATCAACAAACTTAGATTAGAATTAGAATTACTGTTCAGAGGTGGTGTTGGCATACAGTAAATAGTACTATTTGACTACTGTAGTACTTAATATTATGAAAGAAGCTCTTCTAAGAGAAACGACAGTCCACCATTACTTTAAAACATGAATGTCAGTCAATCCGGCAATTTTCAAGAACTTTGAATGTGTCTTCAAGTGCAGTCACAAAAACCATCAAACGCTATGATGAAACTGACTCTCAGGGTCAGAACGCCACCTTACTGCAGGACATTCCTCTGTTTTCCTCACAGGAGCCAGTCAACAATATATTACTGCACCAGGTAGAGCATTTGCACATTTATTCACACACATATACTGCAGAGACACACACACATGCATATATCTGAATTGCCCAGAAATATCTGTTATGTTGCTCAGTGTTTCTGTAATGGTTCCCCGTGTTTCCAGAGCCGGGCTCTGGTGGGCAGTCCTTTGGCTCGTGTCCAGGCTGAAGGCTGCGCTCTGTATCCCAACTGTGAGGTATGTGCCAGAGCCAGAGGCCTGGGCTGTGTGTGGACGACAGAAGGAGCCTGCAGGCCCACAACTGAAGAGTGAGTAGTACAGAAATATCACAATGAACTGGAAAACTTCCAAAGATGAAAGGCAAAGGCAGACAGCAGCAGTATTGGGTTAGATGGTTTAGTTATGTGTAAAAACCTTATAGAGTCACCACTGATAAAAAAGTGAAATCATAAAATGACAAAAATAACAAAAACATTAAAAAGTAAAAATAAGTATTAACTAAAGATCTCTGTTCCTACTAAGACTAAAACTAAAAGTGTGACTATTTTGTGTGTGTGTGTCCAGGCCTGGTCCAGGTGATATGCTAGATGACGCCTTAAGAAAGTGTGATATACAAGAAAATATATCAAAAATCAGTACTTCTGACATGATGTCACTGTTTCCTACGGTGTGAATTGTGGGGACATAGAAAGACTTACATGTCAGAAGAATACTTTAAAAATCCTACAAAGATATATAAAAATAAATGTATGACTTTTTAAATCATCAATTGCCTTGTTCATTTAAAAACAAATTTACTCTGGTGGTGACTTCATTATTCACCATTTTGTCTCACTTTAACACATGTTGTGGGATTTCTCTTTAACCAGTCAGGAGTCACTGAAATACCTGGTATGTGGTTGCAAGACGAATTTTTTTTTTTCACATCAGAAGAAATATTACACGGAAGAAGTTTTGGTATTTTTAATGACTTATTGTTGAGTCAATGTGCAGCCTAGCATTGAACTTATGAAATAGTGTATTGATGCAAATTATGACATACAAGTGAAACCAAACCCATAAAAGACAATAACAGCAAGGGTTATGGTCAGGTGATGACCCCACAGAGTTCTTTGTCAAAGGTAGTATTTCTTTGTTAATTCATTACAGTGGTAAAAATAATACTGAATAATAATAAACACTAAGAGAACAAAGTATTGAAATGCCATTCTTCAACCATGCTGTTGTTTTTTCAGGTCATTCTCAGCGAGTCCTGCACCTGGCCTTAAGCCCTGATAGCACACAGATTTTCTCTGCTGGAGCTGACCAGCGCTTTCACATCTGGAAATGTTTCTCTTGAATTTACCCTAGATATAATAAACAAACATTTAAACATGGTGACACAGTGTTTGTTATTCTTACCTTTCCTTTGGCTGCTCAGTATTCCATCAGCTTTTGCAGCTCTGTGAAACAGAAATTCAGCACTGGTCCCGTGAGTGATTAATATATGGTTGAATCCATCACAGTCACACTAATTGTCTAAAGTGAAATTATTTCTACCAAAAGCCATATTATCCAGCCAGACAGCGCTGATGTGTCCATATACATGTATCTGCATTGAACGCAAAACTTTATTACATTAAAAGATAACTGCACAGTGCTGTTGTTTATTTGTGTAGAAAGCCTACTCACCTGTGTTTTGTGTCAAATTATGTTAAATATTCAGCCTGACAGAGCAAGTTTTAACTATAATTAACAACTGTAGTAATTCATATTATGGGCAAGAACTACTCAACTAAGTAATGAGAAACAACAGTCCATCATTACTTTAGGACATGATAGTCAGTCACTTCAGAAAACATCAAGAACTATGAATGTATTGTCATGTGCAGTCACAAAAACATTAAGTGATATGATGAAACTGGCTCTGCCCCAGGAAAGGAAGAACAAGAGGTTCGTCAGCTGCACAGTTACAGCCACCAGGCTCAACCATTTACAGCACCTCAGATTAGAGTCCACATAAATGACTCATAGAGCTCAAGCAGCAGAGACATCTAAACATCAATTGTTCAGAGGAGACTGTATGAATCAGGCCTTTGTGGTCGATTTGCTGCAAAAGAAACCACTACTGAGGGAGACTAAGAAGGAGAAGAGAACAGCTTGAGCCAAGAAACACAATGAATGGACAATCTGGAAATTTGGTCTGAGGAGTCAAATCTGAGATTTTTGGTCCCAACCGCCTTGTGAGATCTAATCTAATATGAGGTCCTTTTAATTGGTGATCTATACAGCTAGTAACTGTAAAACTGTATCCGTAACTCTTGTTCTTCTCTTCCTCGCCAGTTTCATCTTATTGTTTCATGTTTTTGTGACTACACATGATGATACATTCAAACTTCTTGATATTTTCTGGACTGACTGCTTTCCAAGTGACGACATTTAGCTTTGTTGACATAATGATTAACACATAATCCCATATGCATTCTTTCATAGTTTTGGTTTATTAATTTCTAAAAATAAATCATTGAATGGATAGGTGCATCCAAATGTTATATTGAACTGTATATATTGCATTGAAATAACATTATTGAAGTGGATGAAGACCATGTGGAGATTCTTTATAATGTCAGTGGTGGCTGGTGAAAAATAGTCCAGGTGGGCTTGTGCCATATTCAGTCAGTTTCAGAAACCATCCCACCCCGATACAATTTAACACAAACTGCAGGATACCAGTGCTCTGTGAAATAATAAGTAATCATTTAATGCCAATATAAAAAATGAGGCATTCTTATACAAAAGCTTTACATATATATATATATATATATATATATATATATATATATATATATATATATATATAGTGATTTCCTCCAAGTCCAATGGAGCTGCATGTCATGTGTGATTTTAAGAGTAGTATTGATCCAAACCATGAAAATTAGATTCAATTATATGAAATCAACAGTGCTGGATACACTGAAAAAAGTGATTCTGAGCATTTGTAAATATAACATAAATGAAATCTGTGAAATTAATAATAAAAATCTCAGTTTGTATCTTTACATGAAAATGTATTGTTTGAAATTATTAGGCATTTGTTCAAAATACAATATATTGTGTGTTTTTTCATTTACAAGTCGATCTTCTCAAGTACAAACACTCAGCAAACAATAAACTTGTTTCATTTACGTTGTTCCCGCCAACTGACACCTGCACTCTGGGTACCTCCTGCATGAAAACAGCAGTGCCACATTTCCAGAGGCTGAGCTTACGGTTGAGTCGACTGAACTTTAATGGAAGAATAAAGTTTGCCAAGTAGCTGGTTAGATTAGATATTACTGTCTTTTCAGTTTTCATAATATTGTATGTGGTTTTTCCGTGTTATGGCTCGGAACACCAGCCAACAGGACCGCCAGAAATTAGACGGCGCCAGCCTGTTGGGAAACTAGTTTTCATAACTTTGTATAATCTTTTTGTTTAATTTGAAGATGGATACAAAATAGTTGATTCTAGTGTAATTTGAACTTAGTATGTGGCTATAAGGAAAAAACACACTCCTGCTATGTTTAAGGCTTGTTCGAAGCGCTAACAGGATCGCCAGAAATTAGACGGCACCAGCCTGTTGGGACGCTAGTTTGTAGTTTTCATAGTGTTGCAGAAATAAAAAATAAACTTGCTCAAAAAGCGACTTGCAATTATTAATGCATGAACAGGAAAATTGTTTTTGTTCAAGCAGTGGCCAGAAGTCATAAAAAGTAATATGAACATATCAGACATTCAAGCATCACATTCAGTTTCATGAAGAGTGTAACTATTTTAAAGATGCAACTGTCACAACTTTTTAATCAATCTGGAAAGGAGGAGGAGGAGGAGGAGGAGAAGAAGAAGAAGAAGGAAGGAAGAAGAAGAAGAAGAAGAAGAAGAAGAAGAAGAAGAAGAAGAAGAGGAGGAGAGGAGAAGAAGAAGAAGAAGAAGAAGAAGAAGAAGAAGAAGAAGAAGAAGAAGAAACACAATGGGTTCCCGCAGCTTTGCTGCTTGGACCCCAATAACCAGGCAGGGCAACAAGGGACAGGTGCGTAATGAAAAACAGGCCGGGAAAACAAGACAGGAAGTAGAAATAAAAGACACACACAGGAGAGAACTACAAAATAAAACAAGAAACACAAAACAAACTTAAAACTGTCACCCGTTGCGTTGTTGTGGTTTGTTGTCTTAAAATGAGCCCTTTTTCAGAGTTTTTCCTTCATGCTTGGAAGAAGAGATACTTTCTAAATTGGTTTAGAAAATAAAAGAATGGAAAAAAAAATCACAATTAATGCTAATTCTAATATTTTTCACAAGATAAGATGAGAGAGACTTTAATGATCCCACTCTGGGGAAATTCACTTGTTACAGCTGCTCATATACACAAGGTGGATAAGTAATTACTCATAAATAAGAAATACAGTGGTGATCAAAAGTTTACATACACTTGTAAAGAACATAATGTCATGACTGTCTTGAGTTTCCAGTTATTTCTACAACTCTGATTTTTCTCTGATAGAGTGATTGGAACAGATACTTCTTTGTCACATAAACATTCATGAAGTTTGGTTCTTTTATGACTTTATTATGGGTCAACTGAAAATGTGACCAAATCTGCTGGGTCAAAAATATACATACAGCAATGCTAATATTTGGTTACATGTCCCTTGGCCATTTTGACTTCAATTAGGTGCTTTTGGTAGCCATCCACAAGCTTCTGGCAAGCTTCTGGTTGAATCTTTGACCACTCCTCTTGACAGAATTGGTGCAGTTCAGTTAAATTTGTTGGCTTTCTGACATGGACTTGTTTCTTCAGCATTGTCCACATGCTCTCAATGGGGTTTAAGTCAGGACTTTGGGAAGGCCATTCTAAAACTCTCTGTAAAGCACCAGTTCCATTGGCAGCAAAACAGGCCCACCACATAATACTACCACCACCGTGCTTGAATGGCCGGCTGGAGTTCCGTCAGTTCCGTCTGTTGTAGGAGATACAAGAAGGAACACAGTTGTAAGACTTACAAGTTCATGGAGTAGCATGAAACACCCCTTCCCCCAAAAGGTCACCCATGGGTGCCATAAAGATGCTATGAAGAGAATGACCAGCTACCACACTGGCTATACAATACACTGTAGCAGTCAGACTTATACTCCACTTTGAACAGTGCGTTTATGCAGGTGAGGAGGAGGCCAGCAGAAAGGCTTCATTGCCCTCTTGTGGTGAAAAGTGTGACATTCATCCAGCTCTATCAGTCTACCTTACAACAAGCCTTCTATGAATCTCAACATGTATACTGTATGTGAGGATGTCTGTCATATGTGGCACATGGTAGTAGATAAGAGAAGATTTGTGTGCAGCTATGAGGAAGTTTCTATCTTAACCCTGTGCTGTACCTGAGGAGCTGGAACTTGATGGCCTGTTTCTTCACTGTGACAGGCCTGGTGGGGTTGGGAGGCACCTCAGAAAGATCCACAGTGGGCGGATTCTGGGAGGGAAGGAACAGACAGTAAGGTTAGTCACAGAACAGGAACATCTTCAGATCAGTTTAACTTTAATAGTGTATGGCAACTTAATAGAACGCCTTTGAAGATGTTTAACATACCAGGTCAGGTTTGAATCTTTTGCCCGATGATTCGAGCTCATTGTCACCAGCTCTCTTACTGCTCTGTGAGCTGACAAGACTCTTGGAGTTGGGCTTGGGGCAGGAGTCTTTACTCTCCTGAGTTGTGGTGAAGGACACTGCAGGCAATTTGTCTGTCACAGCCATTGGTTCCTGTACATAACAACAAAAATATTTTTGTACAGTAACAATTTTAGTAAGAGTTTGCTTGGTGGATTCATTTTGATTTACCACAAGTACTAAGCATGTTAAAGGAAGAAGAAACAAACATATAAATAGCTAACTGACTGCTGGCTGTTGCTTCATATTTACTCTTTCAATCTTAAATAAGCCGAAGCCTCACATCAGAAACAATTGAAACTAATTTATTTTCTCATCAACGATGCATGGAAGGGGTTGGCATACCTTGTCAGCTCTGCACTTTTTAGTTGCCATGTCAGACTCAAACCATATTTTCCTCTTGGCTGGTTGACCTGTGCTCACCGGTGGTCTGTGAGCCTGCAGACCATTGGTAGGGTTGCTCTGTGTGGGCTTTGGTGTAGGTACAGCCCTTTTCTTGTCCGCGGTCCCATTGTTCCTCTTTTGGTACGAGGCAGATATGGTCATCCCCTCCTCGTAGATATGAGAGCGGTCTGCCAGGCTGTAGACTGCAGCAGCACAAAATAAAAATATGATCCATTATGTCACAAAACACTGCTCAATTTGTACTGAATTTAAAAAAGAAAAACATACTCATGTCACTAAAGGACAGGAGGTCAGAGGTCAGGTCTATGCCATTTTTAGACATTTCCTTGTTGATGAGGAAGCCAATCTGCCACGTGGTGCTCAGTCCTCTGAAACAGACAGAAATACAGAGCAATGAGATGACAACGTAAAAGACATCTAACCACCAAATTAACAAGCCAGTTTATCAAACTTTTGACTGTAAACTGAAAGTAAATATATAGCATCAATTAGCTGATAGAAAAGAGTAATGGATTAGATATAAATAATATTAATTTAAGGGCTAAGTGTCCTTACTTGTCATTTGCCTTTGTGGGCCCAGTGGTGGAGTGTGAATTCACGTGGGCCAGGGAAATGGCGACGTTCTTCTCGAGCGTCCCCACCAGGTGTCGTAGTTTGGACTCCACCAGGCCAACCCTGATGAAGTGAACAAAACACAGTTTTCAGAAAGCAGAAAGCACTACAGTAGATGTAAATTTAAATATTAAAACTGTTTTGTCCGTCAAAGACAACCACAGGGTATTGCTTTTTAATGTATATATGTGTATATGTATATGTATATGTATATGTATAGGTATCTGTATGTGTGTGTATGTATGTATGTATATATAGGCATATATGTATATAGATATTTTTATAAATATATGTACCAGTAAGGGGAAATGGGGGGGGAGGTAAAAAAAGAAGATGTTCAATGTATAATCTGCTATGTTATATGTTATATAAGATGTATTTTCCACAGAAATGTCTGCATTTATTTCAGTTGTACATGTATACTGTATGTGAGGATGTCTTGAACTGAGTTGTACTTAAACACACGCACTCACCATTCAAGATGCTGCTTCTCTGTAGCTGAAGAAGCCTGCAGCAGAACGAAATGCCTTGACACAGAAGAGGGAGAACAATATCACAGCATTGTGCCTTTGAATACAGGCTGGAGTCTTACCACATTAATCATATTTCATGTTTTATATTTAGATTTTATGTTAGATATTTCTAATCAACCTTTTAATCAGGACAAGCTGATGACACCAAGAATCACATCACTGAACAAAGATGGATACTAGTCTTCATGAAATCCTTATAAACTTTAAATATGACCAATATAACCATTTAAAAAGATGTTGACAGTTTTAAAATGTAAGGAGCCGCTGTAATAAATGTGTGTTTGTAGATTTAATGGCCCAACAATACAGTCAGAAGCAGTACACAACTTCTCACTATCTCCAGCACTTCTTCAAACTGATAACTACATCATCAATGATGCTTTCTATTCTGACCTTACAACTAATAAATAAATAAATGTGTAATTCAACATCAAAAGTTCTGTTTTAATTAGGCAAAATAAAAAAAGATATCAGAACTCACAGTATATTTATTCAAACAGGACAAACTAATAAATCCAATAGAAATAACAGAAACTCCAGACTGATCCAGGAACAACAAATTTAAGTCAAACAGCACACATGAAGAGCTTAAAAACTGATTCACATCTCCAACTATTAACTTCTGAAATCACTTGAACAAGCTTTGAACCATATTCTGAATTAATAACAACAAACATCAAAATCTGGTCTGCACATCTATAAAACAATCAGCATGCAACTACTAAATGTAGACACAAATTTAAGTTCAGTGCTGCTTGTTGAGGGTTTAAAGATGAAACAAAAGATTCAGTAAATCCACGGACGAGCTACTTACAAATTACAAACTTCTGTTTACACTTTCACTTAATAATAAGTAACAACCCAGTCTGCACCATCATTAAAAAACAGCATCGAACAATTATAATCAAGTACAAACTGAAGTCAGTCAAACAAATAATGAATAATATATCTAAAAAATATATTTTTCAAAATTATTGAAAAATAACATTCAAGAATTCATGTTGGGTACAAAAACACGGTAAATTTACAAACAACAAAACCATTTCAGTTACATTATGCAATGTACAAAGAGTGTGAAGAATATTAATTCATGTATTATAAAGCACAATGTATAAAAACAGGTGAAGTCTACATAATTCAGAGTAAGACATACAATACAGAACATTAATAGGACAAAATGTGAACTAAATCATTTGTTTTTGATCAAACAGGAATCAACATTTTCACAGGGTTTACTTTTTACAACCAGGTACATTCAAATCTTCATTAAAAAAATCAAACATCAAATATAAAGCTGTGCCTTCTTTGAAGTTATCATTAAATCATTTGAAAAGGCTTAAAGCATGAAGGTAGAGGATGAAAGTTTTATCAGGAAAACAGAGGTATATGTTTAAAACAGAAAAATAATAAACATGTGAGTATGTTGTATATATGACAATCCATATGTTCATCTTTGAGCAGCTGAATACATACTTGTACTTCCCAGCAAAGTCCACTGGTTCAAAGAGTTTGGACCAGGGAGCTTTCTTATCGTGAATATCTTCAACGATATTAACGCCTGTGAATGATGGAGGGAAAGCTTGTTAAAGTCTGAGTAAATCAAAATCCAAACTTTGTGTGCAGAATAAAATCCTTGTACTATTCTTGAAGTTATGAGTTTAACATGGTTTGAATAAATCTTGGCAGCAGCACAGTCACTGAAGCTGCACTGCCTGTTTCTGACAGACTGATTTTGCATCAGAGCAAACATGAAAGTTGTGAGATTACATCAACATCGTTACGCTTAAGTTAACTGGCCCATGATGCATTTAGCACTGTGAACATTCGGTGGATATCAGCTGAGTGACTACATACCCCGTACAATCTCCTCCTTCATGATGGCTAATGTGGATGGACACACATTGAAGCTGGTGTTTTGCTGGGGGTAAGCAGGGGTGATGATGGGCATCAAGTCCAACCGATCACTTCGGTTGACCTGGAAAGGCAGAAGAACACAACATGTTCAGTTTGCTTGTGCTTTTATATAAATTTGATAATGAATTGACTGATAACATTCTGTATGTGTGGACTAAAATCCTAATCCAAATCCTGCAGAGGTCTTACCACGGGATCCCAAAACGGGAGTTTATAGCCGCAGTCCTGAACTTTCTTCAGACAAATGGGGACTGGCCACTCCCTAACACAAAACACAAGATTTTTAGATCAACTGATCCTCATTTGCAATTTTTTTTACAAAGCATTCACATGCAGGTACATTTGCATACTGTTAACTAGACCCACTCATGATGAAGTAAGGTGACTCTGACTGCAGTGGGTTTCAGTGTCTAGTGACCTTTAACTCAATTCAATGTTTTTTTTTACTCCAGAAATGGGACAACTCACCATCTGGCGTAGATAAAGAAGAACTTCTGCACAAGGGTGGACGGTGCAGCATTTGGGTACAGTTGGCAGATCCTGGCCACCATTATGGCCCACGATACACCGCCCAAGAACCCCAGTGAATTAGAATAAATATTCCTTCCTGAATGGAAATAAGAGAATGAGAGAAACAATTAAAATCTCCAGTTCATGATGTTAATGTAAACAACAGCCTGTCCTATATTGATTTAGCCCAATTAAATATCTGTCTATATATATATAATATATGTCTCTGAAATATAAGTATAATATTGCCTATTTTACATTAAGATTAATACAAACATTCAAATCAATCATCCACCTGTTCACAGTCTCTTGAGTGACAAACAAGCTTAGCTAGTTGTGTGTGTGTTTCACTCACTTTTGGCCCACAGCTTGATGGCTCTTAAAGCCAGTTGAAAGTTCTCAACGTCGGGAACTTGACGGAGGATCTCCTCTGAAACTCTGTAGCCTACAAAAAAAGAATCAGATTAACAGAGAAAATCACATTAAAAAGGGTCAAACATGAATACAGGACATGGTACACTGTCACACATGACAAAAACATTCCTGTGAGTACAGCTGTCAGGTACTAATACTGCAGGATTTACCAGCAGGTGTGTTCTTGCATCTGATGCTTACCATTTAGACTTCTGGCACAGTGCTTGTCAATGCCGTTAATCCAGCTGTCATCCAGCAGGTTCAGGTGATCAGTGATGCTCCGCCGATGCACCTGGGCAAACACTAAGTCCATCTAGAAAATAACAGGACCACAAAAACCGAGATTAAGACATGTGCAAACAAAGCTTTGATGGAGGCACACTGCAGACAGTAGAGTTGTTACTTAATCTCAAGACAAATTACCTCAATCCCATCAAAGGTCATTTTGATGACCGGGACAAACGCGTCTTTAATTGCCTAAAGAGAACAACATGGTCAGTCAATTGCATTAGAGAGAAAAATGTCCTTTGACGTGTATGATGAGCATAGTATGATATATAATGAACCACTTATATGGCTTACGTGTATGTCTTTGACCTCCTTCTGAGATTTCAGTTTCTCAAAGAAGGAGGTAAAGAAGTCGTCGCGCTGGATAAATCCGGGGCCAACACAAAGGGCATCAATATCAGCACCTGTCAAAACAGCACAGATTCATATGAGAGTCGACATTTAAATGTGTCATTGCGCTCTGAAGCACTCTGTCCACCGTGTGCTTTCACAGGAGGTAACCCAGCACTGAAAGAACCTCTGCTGTGAGTCCCTTTGAATAAAAAGTGTCACTTTGAAATGTATGGCTCACATATTTATCACACAGCAACTTCACAGATACGAACCTGCTGTGACTGAACAAAGTTTGATCACACGTTATGAAGCACATTAGTTAAAGTCAAGAGTAACAGTGAAATACAAGCTGCCACAGTCCTGACATGCCCTCACAGCTGAGGAAAGAAAAATTTACCTTTTGAGTGGACTCCCAGATGATAGGAGCCAAAGGGGAAGACCTTTCCACCAACTTTGGCCGTCACAATCTCAGGTACATTCTAAAATCAAAGGAAGTCATGTGACATTTTTTCAGTGTCATATTTGGAATTACTTTTGAAACAACAATACAGATGAAAAAGATGTCTTACCATTGCTTCACACATTTCTGTGAGCCACTCCTTGTAGAGCGACTCCACCTTTTTGAGAACGTTCTCTCTGCAAATGAAACATAAAGAGCATTTTCAAATATCATCATTTCTCTGAAGCAAAGCATGCTGTGGTTCCATCCACGTGTGGTCTATGATTTGTGGCTTCACTCAGTGAGGATGTTGTTGTTTAACTGACTAACCAACTCAAGTAAGAGGTCTCAATAGTGGCATAACATCCAAGTCACACACACTAAACACTAAAAAATAATCTTTTTTTCAGTCCAACCTCACCAAGCTGTGTTAATTACAACATGAAAATGATGAGATGGAAACAGATGTATCATACCTGTGACGCAGTTCAGCGTTGTTCTCAAACACTCCATTTACTATGAGACACTTCCACAGCTCACTGGAAAGGATCATGTCACGGATTCCTGGCATGTCTTGGCTGATACAGTCAGTAACCCCATAATGTTTGCGGGGTGCTGGGCCTGATGGAGCTTGGCTCTTAATTGGACTGATAAAAAGGACATTTGCATGTTAGTGAATTTGTCATGAAGACATATATACACACAAAGCCACATGAAGACACCTTGGTAGGAAGGAAAAAGTGTAAATATAAGGTGCTGATAAATCTGAGTACATGACTCCCATCATAAAGTATCAATACTAGTAGACATGTGAACAAACAGACAGTAAAGAGTGTTCATTACAGACAGTGATCAGACAGAAGAAACTTGAGACTTACGCAGACATGGTTATCGTTATCGTTGGTTCTTTGTGGTTTGAAATCAGTCAGAAATATTTTTCTTCTCTTCTTCTCTTCTCTTCTATCACAAGGTGAGTCCTGTCCGATCTCTGAAGCTCTCACTGTGTGTTCGTCACTTATATATCACGTTTGGAACGAGCGCCACTTCTATTCTCGAATTCGAACCGAACCAATGGGTTTGAGACCAAAGGCAAATGTCACGGTTTTAGTCGTTTCAGTCCAAATAGATATGGTTTTGATACGACTTGTGCTTTTAGTGAAAGATATGAACACTAAAACATCGGTCCCTTTGTTTGTCACTGCACCCCTTATATTATTATTATATTCATATTTTGTGAAGTGTAATGATGAACTTTGACTAAACTAAAAGTAGATCTGACCGGAAATGATCACATTATAACGACATCATTTTTTATTTGTATGGCATGGCAGCATAGACGGCGCCAAGGAGGGGCTTGCCGGTGCTACAGCTCCCCCTGGTGGTAGCATAGCACCCCCGCAGCACCCCCATGAAATCCAGTAAAAATTCATTAAATAAAATAATTAAGATATTTAAGATTTAAGGCATTTTATCTTATGTGCTTTGTAAAAAATGTCCTAAATTAAATTAATTATGTTACGAAATGTATTTCTTGATATTAAAGGTGAAATGTCAGGTGTCACGACCGCCTCAAGTGTTGGTCCCCGCCCCGCACTCAGGGAGCTAACGGCTGGGGCCGCTGGGGCCTGTTAAGCATGTTGTGCATTTGGTTGCATTTTGATGTTTTTATCTCTCATGGTGGCACAATGGTTTTAACCATTATTTGATGGGCCCATATGGATGTGTTCCAATGTCCTGCAGTTGTGTTTTGAGATGGTGGCATGTTCTGGTTATGCGTAACGCCACTGAATCTTTTAGTGGTACGCCAAACAGTTTTACCAAATAAATTAAGAAAGGCAATGAAACGTAGAACGATTTTCCTTTAACAATGTGAACAAGAAATCTCACAGAAGGTTTAGGTATTCAAGTATATCAGATCTTGCTTGCCATGGTTATGCTTGTTTTGCTGTTTGGTTTTGTCTCTGTGCTTTTTCCACCTTTATCTGTAATCTGTAATCCCTCGCAGTGTGTGTGGCAGAGGGCGTAGTGATCTCAGCAACAAGGTGCACCTGTCCACTAATCACCTGCTACAAAAGCCTGGGGTGCAGTCAGATAGTCATGAAAATGACCTCCTATGTCCTTTCCTAAACACTTTTCCTTAACCTTGATGGAAAACATCATGATAATAGTCAGGAAACGTGTGAAGGAGAATTCAAAGGACTTAGGAAATCTACTGGTGCCTAAAGGTATTTTGACCTTAAATGGACACTTGCTCGCTCATTAAAGAGGGTCAGATTTGACAATGTGAAGAATTACCAGAAAAATTACCAGTAAGAGTTTCATACAAATGCACTAATGTCACCATTTTGTTTTCATTGTCACAATTATCTTATCTTACAAATCTTAACCTCATGTTCATTGTAAACATGACTTATTATGAGTAATACAAAGTCTGTTAATATTCAAGTTTAAAACGTGTCACTCTTGCTCTTGTCTTTAACAAAATCATTCAGAAAGTTATATTTTGTGTCACATCTACAGATATATAACACCAGCAGTTATGTCCTTAGAGGTTCAAATGCTTCGTTATGGCAACCAAAAAAGCCAAATCTTCCAACCATACAGTATCTGACAATCTGAGCAGGTCGTAAATAATATATTATAAAAATTAAGCTTAGGACACCCCTGCTGTAGTGTCTCCCAAGCCCATAAACCTGTCCAGTGTCCCAAATGCCCAGTTGGTTATCCAGCTGACTCCTGTCCTTAGTGCCTGGTCGATGATCTGGCTGACACCTTCTCTTCTGTTCCTGGTTCCTCTGTTCAGGACCATTCTCAGCATGCCCACTGAGTCTGCTGTGAGGCTAGGATAGCCCTCATGGGCACGGCGCACCAGTGTTGCACTCCAGCCCCCGACTATCAGGCCATCAAAGCCAGAATGTATGGATCTCCTCCTGTACTCTCCTCCAGATGGAGAGTAGGAAGCTGGCTTTCAATGGCACTCATTTCCTGTGTGAAACTAACTTGATGGAGCAAAGGGCTTTAGAAGGGTATAGCGACAATATTCCACCTGTTTTTTCTCTTTAACTCTGATCATTTTCCATGTTCCATCAAGTGTTATTGTTTATATAAGTGTGTTAAAACATGGATTAGGAGGTGTTACACTGACTTCAGACACCAGAGGTCAGGAGTGCACAGTTTGCACGCACTTGAGCAACGTTCAAGCCAAATAATTTTCCCTGAGACCTTGAAACTGAACTCATGGAACACTTTCAGTTAGCTGGAAATCCTTCATGGGTACAGAAGTATAGAAAAGATGAACAAATAATGCCACAGCTAAGAATATAACAGTCATAACATAAGTCATAACACTGAAATATGAACAATAGGAAACAGATTTGGGTGGAACTTTGTCAGAGGGTTAGACAGGGATGTTGGCTGGACTGTGGACCATCAGGGGCTTCTCCATCAAAATGCATTTTCCCTTAAATAGAGTGCTTCCATGCCAAATTGGAGAAGAAAACATTTGGATTTGATTTACCATATGATCTGCCACTCGAATGCCTCAAATCAAAATGAGTGTCCCACAAAACAATGTCAAGAAGTAATCTGTCACTGAGACAAGACAACCACTTATTTTTGTGTGTGTGTGTGTGTGTGTGTGTGTGTGTGTGTGTGTTACTCTACTACTTCCGGCTGTCTCTTAAGTTTCATTTTCACAGAAAGCATTTCAAAGTTTCACCTTTCATCGATATATTAACATCCGTTAGTGTTGGTACATACTGTGAGACACAAAACACTCCCAGGTAGCAAACCAGTATAAACGTGTGTGACCACAGACTCTAGAACAGCATAGAATAAATTACAAATGTGAAACAGAAAATGATTTAGGCCTCATAGAAAAATGTGTTTTGATCTCTCTATTTATTCTGATACATTTGAACAAATTTGTCATACAACACACACAAACACAACAAATGATGTAAATCTCTATAGGATGCAGCCTGTCCATACAACTGATAATAAATTATAAATACACAACAGCTTTCTCTGTATAGCACAATGTAAAATGTACTAGAAAAGAGGGCAAAACTCAGACAATTAAAAAGAATAATAATAAATAATAATTACAAAATGAAGGACTATATGATTTTCATGTGAAAATATAGCTTAAGAATATTTTCACATAAAACCTGGTGACTTTTTAATATTGTTTTTGTAAACTTTGCTGACTTTGTTATTGCGTGGTAGACTATATATGGCTTTAGGACAACGTAACTACGTAACTATTAACTATACCGTCTCTCTCTCTCTCTCTCTCTCTCTCTCTCTCTCTCTCTCTGTGTGTGTGTGTGTGTGTGTGTGCATGTTTCTAGCTGTGGGGTGTTGTTTTATTGAATATATATTCACATTGAAATTATGGCATTGATTTGAGCCCCACCGCTGTATGGGTTAGCCCCACCGTAGTTGTAAACAGAGATCTTATCTGGACACAATTTAACAAATCAACCTCCTTACTCTACAGTTACTCTCATCAACATCACAAATGCGTGTTTCACGACAGAAGCAGCTGAGACAGACAGGAGGTTGTGGTTAACCATCTATGAATACAAAGATCATTACAATTCAATGCAAAAGCTGTTAAAGTAACAGGAACAAGAACAGGAAACTTCTTCTTAGGGCACACAAGAAGTCCGCTCTGGTCTTCTTGTCTTATGTCGTAGTTAATTCTTTACCTGTTGTACAAACCATCCTCATACAGTGTTTGACTTTGAGGATTGAGCTTAATCAGAAGAGCTGCTTCATCTCAAAAACATGACATTTTCTCTACAGAGAAATTATTTAAATTACAACTCTGAGTTTCCTATGTAAGGACTGCAAAGAAACACATTAGACAACAATACTTCCCATGTATTAAATTTATTCAGTTTGCCAAATATGATTTACATCAGTTGAATGTGTCATTATCAGATTACACATATATAAACCAACAAAAGAACACAACAAACCTCACTTTAATGTAGGAGCTAACTTAGTAAAAGTAGTTTATTTTGTAAAATAGTAATTTTATTTTGTCATGTTGCATAAACACTGTTTCCACTTCCCAAATTGTAATGTTTAGACATCATCAGTACATTTGTTGATCAACGCATTTCACATCCCTGTCAACAGTGAGTCCTTCTCTAACATCTTATTTTATGTCAAATAGTTAAAAGGAATTCATGATTTCAAAGCATCGGAGTTAGAGGCATTAACTGACATGGAAGTTACAATTCAGCTTGATAATCCTCAAGGAGATGGAGAAATTTCCTCATTTTTTCCAGTTCCTGCTCAGATTTCTCTATTTCTGCACCTGCCTCCTCATTCTCTGCATCTGCATAAGTCTTGGTTTTCTCCATTAAGCCCTTGAGACTGTCCATAAATTCCTCCACTGCTGGAAAGTCAGATGATGTTTCCTTCACTAATGCTGCCAATGGGTCAATGAAGCTCGTGTATTTACTCATGAGCTCTGAAGTGGAGGCTCTTGTTGCCTTAAAAAAAACAAACAAACAAAAAAAAACATCACCAACTCAGTTTGTTATGTTGTTACATTATGTTGTGTTCACTGCAGTACACAAAGTCACTTGTGAACAAGTTTGTCTCATCTTGTCAGAGTATTTATCATTTAAGCATCTTCAAAGCAATTTTTGTGAGCAACATGGAAACCGACTGAGTGACTCACTTTCAGTCTGTCAATTTTTTGTTGTGCTTTCTGAATCCCTTCCTTAAGATTTTCCTGCAGGGTGACAATCAACATGCAGTTATGTTTGGTGACTTTTATACAGCACATACATCTACAGATGAAAAATGAAGAGAATTTCAATAGTATGGCTGTGGAACTTCCACATTAATATGAAATTGTTTTCTTTAGCAAAGGCAGGTTAAACAGAAACATACTTACCAGTTGGTCCTGTTTCACCAGTGAACTCACGAAGCAAACCAGACACAGCAGAGTGAAGACGAAGAACAGGCCTTTGACACCAGCCACTCCTCTGCTACTAGACAAGGCTGCCATCACTGTTCTAAATAAAAATATGGCGCAAAGGATCAAAAGTCAAACTGCAACTTTTTAAAATTGTAATATTTAAAGGTCTACAGTATAAACTTACCTGCTGGGTGAAGGTAAGGAGAGCTGCTGTACAGGTGATGAAGGAACAAGTGATGACACTGACACATGACAAAGTGCTTTATATACACCTGATGTTACCTCACTCAGAGAGAGAGAGATGTGTGTGTTACTAGGTATTTGCATGCTTGTACATGCAGCATGACGTCTACCACACCTATTTGTATCTCTGCTACTTCCGGCTGTCTCTTAAGTTTCATTTTCACAGTATAGTATAGTAAGTTTTATTTTTCAGAAGTATACTAACATCCGTTAGTGTTGGTACATACTGTGAGACACAAAACACTCCTAGATGACAAACCAGTACAAGTACCGTGTAATACAGACTCTACAACAGCATAGAATAAATTACAAATGTGAATGATTTAGGCCTCGCTTGATTTATTCTGATATATTTGAACAAATCTGTAACGTGTCACAGACAACAAATTACGTGAATCTCAATGGGATAGAAACAGTCCAAACCAACAATATATTTTATTTCTAGACAGCATTTTGTAGCCTGATTTTTTTTTTCTTTGTCAATAATTCATCCATCAGTGCTATTTTGGCTTAATTTATGTGTTGTGGGAGGATGTGGAGACTCTATCCTTACGTACACTAGTTTGTTGTACTCACCTATCTGAATGGCATTCTGTAAGTCTTGTGCACTGTGAAGTCCTCCACAATCTGATCTAGGTTCAACTTCTCTCTTTAATCATTCTCAAGAGTCCACTCGGCTTTGAGTGCTCTGCAGTCACAATTTGTCAGTTACTAAACAGCAAAAAGGCCTCACATACCTCACTGAAGGTAAAAGTTCCCAAGTCAACGCAGAAATCACAGCTGGATGAGCCACTGTGAGCATTTTAGCATTTAGCATTTAGCTAGACCCAGCATGCACCTGGGTCTTTCACGTGAAAATATAGTTTAAGAATCGATCATGTGAAAGTAAGGGATATTACACAATATCAGACAACTTTTACACAACCATACACCATGTTACACAATATTACACTATTGTTTATGCTGGTGCCAAAGCTATTGATAAAGGCCCACAGAAAACCTGCTCTCTTTCACATCAGGAAAAACAATCAGTAGTTCAATTTTAGTCAAAGATGGCAAGAAATAAGCAAATAATTTCAGTTGGAACACGACAAGCATTATGCTGAGAGAAATAAACATACATGAACAAAAATCTTAGTTAAATTTGTTGTTGTACAATTACAAAATGAAGGACTATATGAAGGAGGTTGGTGTCCACTATTTGCTGAATTTCATGTACAATAGTTGAATTTCATCATTTATTAACTGTATCTATAAAGTATAATGCAAGAAAATAAACTAGCACAAGAAAACAAAAACATAACATCTTTTGTGTGTCATTTTGCATGGGTGTATGGCTGGAAACAAACATTATGCAAAGAAAAAAAGATATCAGACAACAATAGTTCCCATGTATTAGATTTATTTGGTTTGCCCACATATGCTGAATTTCATGTGCAATAGTTGAATTTCATCATTTGTTAACAGCTCAGGACTCTCTTGCCAATATTTATATAGTGTATCTTAACAATAACCAAGTAATATATGTAGGAATGTACAGTGAACACAGTTATCCACCTTAACATTTGAGCTAACTAGAAATAACAGTAATTTATTTTGTATCATTTTACAATACATGTAATATCAGAGATAGAGGCACTAATTTACATGGAAGTTACAATTCAGCTTGTTGTTCCTCAAGGAATTTGATTAATTTCCCCATTTTTCCCTGTTTCTGTTCAAGTTTTTCTATTTTTGCACCAAGCTCCACATTCTTATCATCTACGTAAGCCTTGGTTTTCTCCATGAAGCTTTTGATGTTCTCGAGTTGTTCTTCCAGTGGTAGAAAGCCAGGTGCTAAATCCTTCATGGATTGTGCCAGTGGTTCCATGGAGCTCATAAATGTATTGATACGCTCTAATGTGCTGTCCATTCCTGACTTGTAGTCTGCCTAATAGGGAAAAATGAAAATGAAAATAAAACCACTTCATGACATGTCAACAAATCAGTTTGTTATATTGTTAAATTATATTGTGTTCACTGCAGTACACAAAGTCACGTGTGAACAGAGTATTCACTACTAAAGTTTCTCCAAGGCAATTTTTGTGTGCAACACTGAAATGGATTGACTGACTCACCTTCAGATTGTCCAATAGTTCTTGTGATTTCTGATGGCCTTCCTTAAGCTTTTCCTGCAAATACAGTTAGTTACATTTGGTGACTTGTAAGAATGACAACAAATGTAATATAGCACATAGAACTGCAGACAACAACACAATTTCAACAGTAAGTTTTCTTTAGCAAAGGCAGGTTAAACAGAAACATACTTACCAGTTGGTCCTGTTTCACCAGTGAACTCACGAAGCAAACCAGACACAGCAGAGTGAAGACGAAGAACAGGCCTTTGACACCAGCCACTCCTCTGCTACTAGACAAGGCTGCCATCACTGTTCTAAATAAAAATTATGGCGCATAAAGGATCAAAAGTCAAACTGCAACTTTTTAAAATTGTAATATTTAAAGGTCTACAGTATAAACTTACCTGCTGGGTGAAGGTAAGGAGAGCTGCTGTACAGGTGATGAAGGAACAAGTGATGACACTGACACATGACAAAGTGCTTTATATACACCTGATGTTACCTCACTCAAGAGAGAGAGAGAGAGATGTGTGTGTTACTAGGTATTTGCATGCTTGTACATGCAGCATGACGTCTACCACACCTATTTGTATCTCTGCTACTTCTGGCTGTCTCTTAAGTTTCATTTTTACAGTATAGTATAGTAAGTTTTATTTTTCAGAAGTATACTAACATCCGTTAGTGTTGGTACATACTGTGAGACACAAAACACTCCTAGATGACAAACCAGTACAAGTACCGGCGTGTAATACAGACTCTACAACAGCATAGAATAAATTACAAATGTGAATGATTTAGGCCTCGCTTGATTTATTCTGATATATTTGAACAAATCTGTAACGTGTCACAGACAACAAATTACGTGAATCTCAATGGGATAGAAACAGTCCAAACCAACAATATATTTTATTTCTAGACAGCATTTTGTAGCCTGATTTTTTTTTTCTTTGTCAATAATTCATCCATCAGTGCTATTTTGGCTTAATTTATGTGTTGTGGGAGGATGTGGAGACTCTATCCTTACGTACACTAGTTTGTTGTACTCACCTATCTGAATGGCATTCTGTAAGTCTTGTGCACTGTGAAGTCCTCCACAATCTGATCTAGGTTCAACTTCTCTCTTTAATCATTCTCAAGAGTCCACTCGGCTTTGAGTGCTCTGCAGTCACAATTTGTCAGTTACTAAACAGCAAAAAGGCCTCACATACCTCACTGAAGGTAAAAGTTCCCAAGTCAACGCAGAAATCACAGCTGGATGAGCCACTGTGAGCATTTTAGCATTTAGCATTTAGCTAGACCCAGCATGCACCTGGGTCTTTCACGTGAAAATATAGTTTAAGAATCGATCATGTGAAAGTAAGGGATATTACACAATATCAGACAACTTTTACACAACCATACACCATGTTACACAATATTACACTATTGTTTATGCTGGTGCCAAAGCTATTGATAAAGGCCCACAGAAAACCTGCTCTCTTTCACATCAGGAAAAACAATCAGTAGTTCAATTTTAGTCAAAGATGGCAAGAAATAAGCAAATAATTTCAGTTGGAACACGACAAGCATTATGCTGAGAGAAATAAACATACATGAACAAAAATCTTAGTTAAATTTGTTGTTGTACAATTACAAAATGAAGGACTATATGAAGGAGGTTGGTGTCCACTATTTGCTGAATTTCATGTACAATAGTTGAATTTCATCATTTATTAACTGTATCTATAAAGTATAATGCAAGAAAATAAACTAGCACAAGAAAACAAAAACATAACATCTTTTGTGTGTCATTTTGCATGGGTGTATGGCTGAAACAAACATTATGCAAAGAAAAAGATATCAGACAACAATAGTTCCCATGTATTAGATTTATTTGGTTTGCCCACATATGCTGAATTTCATGTGCAATAGTTGAATTTCATCATTTGTTAACAGCTCAGGACTCTCTTGCCAATATTTATATAGTGTATCTTAACAATAACCAGGTAATATATGTAGGAATGTACAGTGAACACAGTTATCCACCTTAACATTTGAGCTAACTAGAAATAACAGTAATTTATTTTGTATCATTTTACAATACATGTAATATCAGAGATAGAGGCACTAATTTACATGGAAGTTACAATTCAGCTTGTTGTTCCTCAAGGAATTTGATTAATTTCCCCATTTTTCCCTGTTTCTGTTCAAGTTTTTCTATTTTTGCACCAAGCTCCACATTCTTATCATCTACGTAAGCCTTGGTTTTCTCCATGAAGCTTTTGATGTTCTCGAGTTGTTCTTCCAGTGGTGGAAAGCCAGGTGCTAAATCCTTCATGGATTGTGCCAGTGGTTCCATGGAGCTCATAAATGTATTGATACGCTCTAATGTGCTGTCCATTCCTGACTTGTAGTCTGCCTAATAGGGAAAAATGAAAATGAAAATAAAACCACTTCATGACATGTCAACAAATCAGTTTGTTATATTGTTAAATTATATTGTGTTCACTACAGTACACAAAGTCACGTGTGAACAGAGTATTCATTACTAAAGTTTCTCCAAGGCAATTTTTGTGTGCAACACTGAAATGGATTGACTGACTCACCTTCAGATTGTCCAATAGTTCTTGTGATTTCCGATGGCCTTCCTTAAGCTTTTCCTGCAAATACAGTTAGTTACATTTGGTGACTTGTAAGAATGACAACAAATGTAATATAGCACATAGAACTGCAGACAACAACACAATTTCAACAGTAAGTTTTCTTTAGCAAAGGCAGGTTATACAGAAACATACTTACCAGTTGGTCCTGTTTCACCAGTGAACTCACGAAGCAAACCAGACACAGCAGAGTGCCGATGAAGAACAGGCCTTTGACACCAGCCACTCCTCTGCTACTAGACAAGGCTGCCATCACTGTTCTAAATAAAAATTATGGCGCGTAAAGGATCAAAAGTCAAAATGCAACTTTTTAAAATTGTAATATTTAAAGGTCTACAGTATAAACTTACCTGCTGGGTGAAGGTAAGGAGAGCTGCTGTACAGGTGATGAAGGAACAAGTGATGACACTGACACAGGACAAAGTGCTTTATATACACCTGATGTTACCTCACTCAAGAGAGAGAGAGTGTGTGTGTGTGTGTGTGTGTGTGTGTGTGTGTGTGTGTGTGTGTGTGTGTGTGTTACTCTACTACTTCCGGCTGTCTCTTAAGTTTCATTTTCAGAGAAATAGCATTTCAAAGTTTCACCTTATATGGCTTTAGGACAACGCTGTGGGAGGGTGTTGTTTTATTGAATATATATTCACATTGAAATTATGGCATTGATTTGAGCCCCACCGCTGTATGGGTTAACCCCACCGTGAATCTATTAATAAACAGAGATCTTATCTGGACACAATTTAACAAATCAACCTCCTTTCTCTACAGTTACTCTCATCAACATCACAAATGCGTGTTTCACGACAGAAGCAGCTGAGACAGACAGGAGGTTGTGGTTAACCATCTATGAAGACAAAGATCATTACAATTCAATGCAAAAGCTGTTAAAGTAACAGGAACAAGAACAGGAAACTTCTTCTTAGGGCACACAAGAAGTCCGCTCTGGTCTTCTTGTGTGGCAATTAAAACAAATAATAATAAAAATAAAGTCGGTGGACATCAACAGGCATTATTAAGCCACATAAATTAAAAAGGCTGACAGTTGTTATAGAATCAACAGTAAAACATCACCAAGGCAGACAGCACAGAGCTGTATAATATACCAATATAGACTCCACAGTGACTGCAGCCACAGTTACACATATACAGTATATAAGCAAAGAAGAAAACAATAGTCGAATAGTACTATTTACTGTATGCCAACACCACGTCTGAACAGTAATTCTAATCTAAGTGTATTGTATCTAAGTGTGAGACACACTGATGGATCTTTGCAGTTTTTTCAGTAAGTTAAATTTGTATTCTGTCGATAATCTGTGTGTATGTTTCTAGGTGTGTGGAGTGCAGTTAACAAATTGTACACACACAATAACTGAATGGACACACGCATGCACACAATAGAGATGGACAAATCAATTTGCATCAAATCTCTGATTTTCTTTGAGGGTTGGCAAACAGCTACAAACAGAAAGACTGTGTGAAAAGTAAATGAAGGAGAAAAACAAATCGTCCTGTGCATCCTGCAGGATCATTTTGTCTACATAACAATGAAACTAGTTGCTATAAAACTGAAAGTCAGCCTAGAAATAGAAGAGAGTTCTTAGCTGAACAATTTTGTTTGGATTAGTCAGGTTTTTTCTCCTTTATCATGTCAGAGGTGCTGTGGTCACACATTAACATATTAATATTTACTGAAGACTACAAAGAGTTTATCTTCTGACACATTTACAGCTAAATTAGTGGTGCCTTGCTGAAGGGCACCTCGGCCGTGGCAATCTTTTTGAGCAGCGAGAGCAGGGATCGAACCGCCAACCGGATTAAGAACTATCTACAGAATAGCAGTGGTGATACCCAAAACAGCAACTTGGCACTGTTGTCCATCAATAAACAAAGGACAAAGACTTTGGATGTTCAGCGCATCATCGACATCTTTGCCTCCAATCACAAAAACCAGTGGATTGTACTCATTTGAAACTATCAACATGGTGAGTTTTAATATTGTTTTTATTGTTTTTGGAAACTTTGCTGACTTTGTTATTGCGTGGTGGACTATATATGGCTTTAGGACAACGTAACTATTAACTATACCGTCTGTGTGTGTGTGTGTGTGCGTGTTTCTAGCTGTGGGAGGGTGTTGTTTTATTGAATATATATTCACATTGAAATTATGGCATTGATTTGAGGCCCACCACTGTATGGGTTAGCCCCACCGAACCAGAAAAAATACTCTGGCGCCGCCACTGGTCACACCCTTCAGCATGTCATACATGCACAGGGCGCCCTTCAGTGTCTGTTGACGCACTGGGCTTTCAATTGACTCCAATGTAAAAAAAACACTGTTTGTAACACAGACTCTAGAACAGCATAAAAAAATGTACAAACTTGAACCATAAAATGATTTAGGCCTCATAGAAAAGTTTATTCTGATATACCTGAACAAATCTGTCATACTCTCACAGACTCAATGGGATAGAAAAGAGTCGAAACCAACAATACATTTCATATAGACAGCATTTTGCAGCCTGTGCATACAAGTGATTATTAATTATAAATACTATACAACATCTTTCTCTGTATACAGTCACTACAATTAACTAAAAAAGAGGGAAAAGAAGAAGAAAGAATAAACTGCAGTAGTGATGTGTCGTTCGCGAACAAGCCGGCTCTAGGAGCCGATTCTTTGTGCCCCATAGGGGAGAGCTGAGGACTCCTGCTCACTCAGCTCTGCTGAGAAACCATACAGGCAAGGGGCGGGACTTTATTTTGATGGGCACAGTATGCAGCCAATCACATGCGAGGATCATAACCATTATGTGAAAAAAGGAAGTGAGTGTAGTGGTACAGGCCAAGTACACACAGAGTGACAGAGATGCTGGTTAGTTGGATTTAAATGCAAGCATGTTGGGGAAAAAGTAAAGAAATGAGCAAAAACCGAAAAAGAAGTGGCTGCATTTCACTACTGCATTACACACACACACACACACACACACACACACACACACACACACACACACACACACACACACAACCATACTTAGATGCTCAAATTCACTCCTTCACTGTTCACTTGGCGGACACTAGCATGTCCTGAGTGGGCCCATTTTTGAGACTGTAGCATATCTTGATTATTACTTTAACTTACCAAATTTGCCCCTTTTTATCATTTGGAATCCCCAACATTTGGTAAATGAAATTACCAAATAAATTTTTGATTTGACTCTGGAATTACCCACAAATCTTTACATTTGCCACCACTAGTCTACTGCAGCAGTGGACATCCAACTGTATAGACAAGTACAAGAATGAATTTATTCTTCAAATTTAACTAATATGAGAATATTTACATTAAGTTTCACAATTGCTAATTAAAGTGCTTCCTTTGTTAATACACAGCGTGCCACCGGCCCTGTGATAAAGTGTTTGATAAACTGGCTGTTACTGCCACACATTTCAGCCTGAAATAGATCCACAGCGTGCTACCAGAGAGACTTTGTGAGACAAAGTTTTGCACCTAGCTGCTATTTTCAGCTTGAATCATCCTCTAAATGTTACTGCCATGCATAGTAGTTAGCGCACAACACTTTCGCAATTTACTGTCATGTCAGTTTTGATTTTGCCTTACTGGATCCAGTTGGTAGTGTCCACTTCAACCACCGGATGGTGCTGTAGCAACTCCTCCTCTACAGGAAGCTACTCAATGGTGTAGGCCACCCCATTATTTGATTTAGGTGAGTGTACCACCAAGCTACACTAAGGTGTAAAACTACGCAGAACTTTTATAAGGCACTGACCGAAGAATTCTCTTCTCCTTCTGATGAGATTGCAGTCATGGTTGCAGGCTCCCAAATCAAACACTCTAGAAAGGAAAATCCTAGAGATTTTTACAAACGTTTGAGGCGTGTATTTTCAGGGTAAGATTGCTCCAGGCTTAGAAGAAAAACAAATCTTCAAGTGCTTCTTTGTGCAGAACCTGTATCCGTGTGTACGCCCACACATTGCACTCTGGACTCGTCTGGATAATCCCTCAATGCATGAGATCAGGAAGAGAACACAGTTGGCATGGGAAACTCGCCACGCCAAAGAAAAACCCACCAAGCCTGCCAGCTCAAACCTTGTAGCATCTTATGGATGTCCTTTTTCAAAACCTCACCCTCACAACAGCTCAAAGAGGGGGGTGACAGGAAACATCATTTGGACTGAGTGTAACCGCCATGTCCGCCAACTTGAATATCTCGAGTTCCTCGATGCGTGCTTGTGCCTCGTTGAGACTTTTCTTCTGGTCCTGTAGTTCGTCACTGTTTGCCTTTAGCTTGTTGTTGACGTCTTCTTTGAAATTGGCAAACTTCTGTTTAAAGCTTGTGTCGAGAGCCGTTATGTCATTTTTCATTTCTTCTTTATGTTATCTACACTTATCACTCTCTGTGATGTATTTGAGGTTACTGTGAGGTGATGGATTACACGGGACATTTCATTCTGAACTACTGAACTACAAAAGTCAAACTCATGGTGGCACTAGAGGAAAAGTCACCAAAGTCAGCATGATTCATGACCATGAATATCTGTACAAAATGTATTGGCAATCCATCCAATATTGATATCATATTATGAATCGATATTTTAGTCTGGAACAAAGTGAATTGGCCATCCAGCCCACTGACTTTGCCACTCCTCAATCCGTGCCACTGACATGGCAAAATGTAGAACAATGCATTCAAACAACATCAACAAAACAACATTATTATTAAACCTTTATTTAACCAGGAAAAGTCCCATTTTCAATGGAGTCCTGGCCAAGAAAGAACAGCAGCACAAACGAAGAACAACTCAAATCAAAACAGACAATTACATTACAAAATAGTCTTCATTTGACCTCACATTAAATGATTTGGAGGGTCATGCCTTTAAGCCCTTGTCAGTGAATAAGCAAGGAGGTGTGTCTGAATTCTACAGACTGGATTAAGATGTTGCAGGGTCAGTACTGGCTGCTGCGCCTCTCCACTGAAATGCTCATATTTGTTTTGTCCTCTGCTCGCAGAGTTCCTAGAGTTCCACTTGTAAAGTAAAGGTCTCAGCAGAATGCAAACAGTATCCAGACATGTATTTGTAGTCTGAGGTACTGATCAGTGCTTTTCTCTCGGGGAATCAGGTCATCTATCAGAGAACTTTGCAGCAAGGTGAGTGATGTGACGATTGATTATGTGTGCATGTTTATGTTGTGGCAAAATCACTGTATAGGAGATTCAAAATAATGCTTGTCTCTACCCATAGATCATGTTTGATTCATTTAGTTAGCATTACTTGATTTTAAGAACATCGAGGCATGTGTTTTGCGGTAGTTTCGGTGGAGCTTGTGTGTGTATTTGTGACTGATATATGGTAGTTAATTAGGGAAATAAATAAGGGATAAAGGATTCCAACCTTAATCACTCTGTCCTTAACTCTGAACATTCAGTTTACTTTTATTGTTTCTGGTTCATTGACAAGTTGACACACAACTCCAGCTACCATGGCAGGATGCAGAGGATCCCTGCTGCTCCTAGGATCCATGTGTGTCATCATGGCGTATTACCAATGGGGCATGTTACTACAAAAGAGAGGTACAATATGTGAATTTATTACTGTTCCTGCTGTATGTCCTGTTCCTGGTTTGTTTAAGTAATGTTTCATTTGTATTGTATGCTCCACTGCATGTGAAAATGTTTGGAAGTGGATTAGTGAAGAATGACCTCACCCCTGATTACTTTTGGATTTAATGTTCATGCTTATTTCTTCCTCTACATGGGGTTTTGAAAAAGACAAATATTTGGCCTTTACTTTCACCCCTGCCTTTCACCTCCTCAAGAGAAAGGTCACCCTAAAGCACTTAATTTAGCACTAGTATTTTTACAGATACAAATCATATTCTTATTCTTCTTATCACAGCAGAGAGGATCCATCAGCGACAGGAACTGAGAAAGCAGTCGCTGAGAGAAATGTGTTGCGACGAAGAGGCACTTTCTGAGGGAAAGCGCGGCTTAGATGACATGAGCAACAAAGAGTTGGAGAACCTCATTGTGGATGACAATCACGGCATCATTTACTGTTACATACCCAAGGTGATATACACATAAACACACACAACACAATTAAATTACACAATGTGGACCTAACTTTCTTTTGCAACTGTTTAAGAACACCGCCCCCCCCCGTTATTTTTATGATTTAGTGGCATTTGTGTGTTGTCATTGCACCTTATGCCCCGCCCCTCTCCAGCTACCTTCCTGTTCCAAACAGGACAGACAAACTACAGCGGCCACAACATGAAAAATATTTGCTAAACAGACCCTCCTAAATCTTACACACTGGACCTTTAAGTCTTTCGCTGAGCATTTCAGGCCTAAACAGTACTCAGTGAACTGGATGTGCATTTAATTACATTTATTTGGTTCTTACTGTTTCAGGGCACATCTTACAAATCAATCAAACAATCCACATTGCACTTCTTAAAAATCATTTGAGCCTAAGCTATACTTTGGGCCATGCTCTAATTAGAAAATGTTAACATGCTAACACGATAAACCACAATGGTAAAGCTTGTACACATTTAGCATTAGAATGCTAGCATTGCTCTGTGAACATGTTAGTATGTTCACCTTGGCTGAACTGTCTGAAAGGCCTTTGACATGTTCTTTACCTACAGGTTGGGTGTACCAACTGGAAAAGGGTATTTCTTGTGCTGAAGCAGGGTGAGCCATATCCTGATCCCATGTCCATAGAAGGTGAAATGGTACATATACCCAACATGCTCCCTCTCCTAAACAGCTTCCCAAGAACAGAGATGAAGGTCAGTTCATGCAATGACATCTGAAGTGTCCTTGAAGCTACAAATAGAACCTGTATCCACCTGTGTTTGAGAAGTTTGAACTAACAGACATGTGACTCTCTCTTTGTACCTAAGTAATCTTAACAGTAATATAATGGAAGTAAATAAGAAATAATAATAGTAAACCTGAGCTAAATACTCATTTGTTGACTACAGGCAAAGCTGAAGCATTACACCAAGTTCCTGTTCGTCAGGGACCCGTTTGTACGTCTCATCTCTGCCTATCGAGACAAGTTCCTGTTGCACAATAAGTACTACTATGAAATCTTTGGCCGGGACATTCTGCGCCTGTATGGCAACCAGCCTGATGCACCACAGTTGGCAGAAGAGGCATTTGCATCCGGCATACGTCCCTCATTTTACAACTTTATTCAGTACCTGGTGGACCCGAGGACAGAGATAAAGGACCCTTTTGAACCGCACTGGAGGCAGATGCACCGCCTGTGCCACCCCTGCCTCATAAAGTAAGGCCATTTTTACCAGCAGGGCTGTAGCTATTAAAGTTATGTCTGGAAATCTGGAGGCTTTATTGACCTGAGAAGGAATAACCATTCTATAAATTACACATGGCGTTTGTTTACATGCTGATTCAATTTTTTCCCAACAGAATTTTCTTTCACGACCTAAAATCCTGGATAATAGCCATTCCTGAATTGACTAAATCAAAAAGTTAATTTAGCCCAACCTGGGTGTTTTAATTTCCATCTTTTTCATTTTCCTGGTAATATTTTAAAGGTGTAATCCCAAAATAATAAGTGCAGCTTGACATTGGTTTGTTTTACTTGCCAGGTATGATTTTGTTGGCCATCAGGAAACTCTTCAGGAGGATGCCGAACACATATTGAAGACCTTAATGCTGGAGGACGACATTAAGTTCCCTCCTTCTTACGAAAACATGACTTCCACTACTTCTGTGTTGGACTGGTTCAGAACAGTGCCCCTAGAGGACAGGAGAAAGCTGTACAAGCTCTATGAGGAGGACTTTAAGCTTTTTGGCTACCAAAAGCCAAGTGAATTGCTTGATGGTTGAGATCAAGTCATGATTTGGACAACTTCACTTTTTTCTATGCAGCCATTGAGCATATAGAAACTACAATATTTACTTCTGAGCAAAGCGCAATCACTAAGATTTTATGTACACAAATCATGACAAGGATATAACAAATATTTGACTAAAAAGGGGAATATGTAGTGTAAAATTTAAATGGGTTTGTTTTTGCATTTTAATCTGTGATCAACATCCTTTCTGTTGTAGATAGATTGTTTGTAATGTAACAAGAGTGAAAACATAAGTCAGACAATCAAAGCCATAAACCTTAACAAGTGTGAAAATGTGTAATTGTTAAAATTCTTGTAACTTTCAAAAATGCACTACAGAGTTTGAAACTTAATTGTGTGGAAAAGGGAGGACAGATGAGGCGGGAAACAGACAGTGGAGGGTCAAGGATACGTGAAAGTTGAACAAGGTAGGGGCGGAGGTGAGCACATGCTATATCAATGATATATGCTATATGACTCAAGATCCACACTTCTGACACACAACACAAGGATAAAACAAATATTTGACTAAATGGCTTTGTCAAATATCCGTAAACACTGTTACATATTGGCTGTGTTCTGTCCAGCTTTTCTTCTCTACACTATCGAAATATGTTTGCTTAAAGCATCAATTAAATGAGAAACTGTTACATTTTTTTATTTTTAATGCTGGAGATTTTGTTATATTTCCAGTGTAAATAAAAGTAGAGTGATATAAAAGGTGTCATTTGCTGTGATGAACCAAAAGAGAATTATCACGTGACTTAATATGGAGCCTGTTATCCTCTTTCAGCTAATTGTTTTGGTAGCTTTGGTTTACTCTTACCACTCAGTGTCGGTGTTATCGTCAGTACAATGCAGCTGTTTTAAGTGAAATAGCTCTGATAAACCTCCTCTATACTACCTGTGACATATGTCTCTATAGGAAGCAGACAGCTTAGTTTAGCATAAAGTGTGTTAATGTCTTTTTACATTTGGACAGAGCTAGGCTAGCTGTTTCCACGTGTTCCTGGTCTTTAAGGCGAGCTGTTTTTAGTCTTTAAGCCTAGCTAACCTATAGGTAATAGGTTGCTGCTGCCTAAAGCCAGCTGTAACGTTCAGAGTGGTATCAATCTTTCCTAGCCTGGGGACCACATGAATTGGTTTAATTGGCAGATAATTAGTTCGGCAATGCAAAGCTAGGCATTTCCTAAAATGTCAAACTGCTCCTTTGAGGAACTTGATAATGGAACTATTCCTGTGGCAGATATTAAGTCAAAGATAAAATTGCAAGTGCATGTGGGCAAAATGGATTCTTAAAGTATAATCAGTGTGTTTCATATGTTTAAGAGTTCACTCATAACCACAGACAGCCAGATCAACATCAACTTTTGAGGCTTTATTACAAAACAACATGACAAAAACAATGCATTTTTATATTTAAATCCACACTCACAACACAAGGTGAAGGTGGCGTTGTGTCTGGTAAGGTCCATTCTGTGAGACTGAAATAAATTTCACTTTCATTTGAAAATCATTTGCCTTCTGTCTCAGTAACTGTGTGAACAGTGACAGATGTGGGCAGCTGTCAGTCACTTACATCTGCTGTACGTCTTGAGCTTTCCACATTGTCACAAATCTCATAGGTGACCTTCATCCCCATCATCCTCTTGACCTCTGTGGCAGTGTAGACAGGGACAGCCCCGTCACGGTCACTGTAGCCCATCTGAGGGCTGTGCAGTGAATTCATTGTTCTCAAGTCTCTGACAGAACTGGTGCAGTCTGACTGGCAGTCTATGGCTCAGCAGTCCTTTGGTGCCTTTGGACCGATCCAGGTCTGGGATTTGAGTGGTGTGTCAGAAAGGGAAATACAAACAGAGACAAGGAGAGGTGCTGAGAGAGTCAAAGTGCACTTTTTTTTTTGCAGTGCCATGAGGAGAAGAGAATGAGAGAGCAAACAACAAACAGAAGTTAAGGAGAAAGACAATATGGCTTTTCAATGTCTACACATGTAAACATTTCATCTTTGATTCTTTGTAACATTTAAATTGCGTGATGTCACGCTCTGCTTTATGTCCACAGTCAAGTTCAGACTGCGGATATTTACATTTTATATTTACATGTGACACATTTATTCAGTGACTCACAGCACTGGAATATGTTTTTTGTCTCGCAGTTCTTTCCACACGTCTCTCACATGCTTAGACATAAACTTATTATATATTTCTCATATATCTCTGTAGTCTCTCTTCATGCCACAGCTCCCATTCAAAGGCATTTGACAGTAGCCATTTTGCAATTCTTCCCAGTAGTATTCAGTTTATTTTGCAAAATGGTGCAATCAAAAGTGCATTTATCGCCTTTCATATCGAACTTTCTTCACACTTAGCCAGTGGTGCTGGCGATTTAAACATGGGAAAGCTGGCCAACTCGTCCTCTAGTCCTTTCATTCCTTGCTCTACTCCATCCCCCAGCCCCTCATCCACATCATCCCCCTCCCTCTCTACCCCATTGAGCCTCCCCTTCTCCCTTTCCCCTGTCCTTCCATCCAGCATGTCTGCAGCTAAAATTTCGGTGAACTTCAGCCCGCTGCTACTTGTGTTGCAGTTGGCATACAGGGAATTCCCATGGCCATTACTGGGGTTGTTGTGGATCAGGGTGCCGCTGTAGCTGTTGCCATGGTGACCACCGTTACCCTGGTTGCTGAGGAGTGTTGTTGACGTGGTTGTGGTCGCAGTCCCATTACGTTTTTCTGTCAATCTGAATCCCTCAGACAGCAGGCTGGCACTGCTAGGGGACTGTGGTGTGGCTGAGGAGCCCAGCAAGTCCCGCCCCTTCTCTGATGATAGCGAATTATCTGGCAGGTGGTGACCCTGGCGGGCAATGCTGCGACGACGGTTCACAAAGCAGATAAGGAACACACCAAGCCCTAAACCCCCACAGAAGAAAAGGATGTAGATAGCCAGGACATGACGACCTCCTGCTGTGGCCACTGCTCCTCCAGAAGTGGGGTCTTCAAGTGTCAGCTGATAGGCTGCTCTGCGGCAGGGGGTGGGATCTCGGATACCTGGTCCAGCCTCCTAGATTAGAGCAACATGCCAGAGAAAAAGTAAATAGTTATTTGAGCTGTTTGAATTCACCTTGTTGTACTGTTAAGTAAAAATTAAGGTACAATGTGACACATTTTTTAAAACCACACATGTAGTTGACAGTTAATACTAACAATTTATATTTTATAAATAAAATAAAACTGATTCAAAAACGAGTAAGTGAGAATAAATGTATTGCTGTGAGCATCTATAAGTTTTGATATGTTTTCTCTACCTGGCATGTGCAAATGTATACTCCCAGGCTGTCCTCTGTGACAGTCACCTCCAGGTCAGAGTGATGCTGCCTGGTGTGTCTGTGGGGAGGATGCTCCCAGCTACAAGGCCGTGGAGACAGTTGGATGCATGGCAACAGGAGGCGCAGACCTTTAGAAACTCGCATCTCCCTGATAGATGGGGTGCAACGCCCTGAAGGAGACAACAAGCAGGGGAAGAAAGTTAAAACAGACATATATACAGTACATGTATAGAATATAGAAATACAGGTAGAGAAACAGACATGAAAGTTGTGTTTGCATAGTCTGTGATCTCTAAAAATGAGATTCACTTACCCTCTTGTATATCACACTTTCTTAAGGCGTCGTCTATCATATCACCTGGACCAGGCCTGGACACACACACAAAATAGTCACACTTTTAGTTTTAGTCTTAGTAGGAACAGAGATCTTTAGTTAATACTTATTTTTACTTTTTGATGTTTCTGTGCTTATTTTTGTCATTTTATGATTTCACTTTTTTATAAATAGTGGCTTTAATGGTTGTTTTAAAGGTTCAAAACTAATTGAGTAATGCACATGCTATACAGAAAAGTGGGTCGGTTTTTACACATAACTAAACCATCTAACCCAATACTGCTGCTGTCTGCCTTTGCCTTTCATCTTTGGAAGTTTTCCAGTTCATTGTGATATTTCTGTACTACTCACTCTTCAGTTGTGGGCCTGCAGGCTCCTTCCGTCGTCCACACACAGCCCAGGCCTCTGGCTCTGGCACATACCTCACAGCTGGGATACAGAGCGCAGCCTTCAGCCTGGACACGAGCCAGAGACAGTGGACTGCCCACCAGAGCCCGGCCCTGGAAACACACGGAACCATTACAGAAATGCTATTTATGCATGTCTTTGTGTTTCTGCAGTATTTGTGTGTGAATAAATGTGCAAATGCTCTACCTGGTGCAGTAATATATTGTTGACCGGCTCCTGTGAGGAAAACAGAGGAATCTCCTGCAGTAAGGTGGCGTTCTGACCCACTACTGCCACCCGGTGGAGTTCACCACGGTCTGCAACACACACAAACACGTTTTATCAAAAAGTTTCACAACTTTTTTTTTTTGCATTAATTCTTTGGACAGCCAGTTTCAGTTTCTCTCTTCACATTTTCTGCCCTTCATGTCCCCTCCTTTCTTGTTATGTCTACCTCTTTCCCCCCTCACCTGTTCCAAGGTGCAGCACTGCTCCTCTTGGTCCCTCTTCACTGCCTGTCTGGGTTACAGCCAGCTTGGTGTATGTGATTCCCTTCCGAACTAGCAGAGGCGCTGCGGTAACACTGTTCTCCATCAGTGGGTGGTCCCTCACAAACGTCAACACCTTGTCAGGAAGTTTCAGGGAAGACTCGAATCCTTCAGCCTTCAAAGCGCTGTTCAAACACTAAAAAATGTGGAGGGAGGGACAAAGAGAGGTAATGTCCAAGTTTATTGATGTAGTAGAATGTAATGAAAGGTACTGCATAAAGTAGAGGTGGACATATGTCGTAGTTATGTGGTTGCAGTTTAGTACCTGGCCAGGCCTTGGTGTGGGGACAGGTTCAGGGTTAATCCAGTTCTCGCAGGTTTTCTTCAGCTCTTTAAAGGGACCGTCCATCACTTTGCTGATGTCAGACAGACTGAAAACACACACTGCTGATACCTCTTCACGCTGCCTAATAAAAGGAAAAAGAATGGTCAACATAACTTTGGGAAATACACTTGTTCCCTTTCTTGACGAAAGTTAGATGAGAAGGTCGTTACCACTCTGATGTTGTACAATAAATATAAAGCTACAGCCAGGAGATGGTTAGCTTAGCATAAAGACTGGAAATGCGGTGAAACAGCTACCCTGGCTTTGTTTTATAGCAATACCACAACTTGGATTAAGCAAACAATAAAAAACATGTTAATTAGGGAGCTTTAGCAGTTCTGGTACTTTTGGAAAGAGAAACCAGCCATTTTCCCATGCATCCAGTGTTTGTGTTAAGCTAAGCTAACCGTCTCCTGGCTGGCTTCATAATAAACGGACAGACCTGAGAGTGGAATTGATTTTTTTTTTATCTATACTTCAGCAAAAAAGCAAATATAAATATTTCTAAAAATGTCAAACTATCCTTCAAATATCACTATGATACACATGAACAATACCATAAACTAGAGTTTTGTTCCATCCTTTAAATATACCGTACAATATACTCCTACTTGTTTCTTAGCTTACCACTGGGAAGTGAACAGTCCGTAGAAGTGTGTGCTGCTGGGGTCGCCCGGTGTGTGTTCCGTGGTGAAAACATCAGTTAGGATGTTGTAGCGCTGACCGCTGGGTTTGTCCTCACACACCAGCTCAGCCTTGAGGAAGGTTGTCCAACGCCGCTGCAGAGTCTTCATCCCGCCTACATCAGACTGAATAAACAGGGGTAGAAAGATTAAGCCTGACGGTGAATTCATACAAGTTGATCTATCATTCATTCAGTCGAGGCGTTGGGTTACCTTGCAGACCCGTGCCACCCTGGGCACTTTGACTTTGGTGTAGAGGTCATACTCTTTGGCCACCTCAGTGAAGAAGAAGTAGATCTTGTCATCATCTCCTGTGGGGTTGCTGTCTGCAGACTGCTCGATGAAGGCTGAGCTCACAAACTCTGGGTCTGACAAACACACACACACACACACACACACACACACGTTTTCATGTGAAAGTGTCTTAGTGTTGGAGTGTCTGTGTATGTCAACATAATGTGAATATGGGGGTTAACAAGTGTGTTTGCATGCATGCATGTGTGTCGTGTGTCTCACCACTCAGCCAGTTGATGGACCGTTCAGTTCGGATGCGCTCTTGCTCAGGCCCCGTTGCCCTCGAGATGTCAAACAGCGTTCCCAGGAAGTTACTGGTGGCTGCTGTGTATAAGGTACCACCTAAAGAAAAGAGAGATCATTATTTGAGTTTTATTTAAATAACGCACAGTGCATCTTTGATTAGAAACATTCAGCAGTGCTGTCCCACCTGCCATAACAGCTGTATAGTGCTGACTGGGCTCAAAGGGACACTTGCCCTTCCCCGTCTCCATCTTTACACCCCCATCCTCGGATTTCTCCAGGGTGAAGGAGGAGCGCTCCTGGAGGATGACAGGAAAAGAGAAGAAAAGTTAAAACTACAAGGGCAACACACAGAGTGAAATGTATTTCCATAAATTCACAATTTGTTCACTTAAAAATACTATATAAGGATAGTAATAAGAAGAGAAAATGTAATAAATAATAATCGTTATAATGGAAGTAATGTGAGTAAGCAAGAAAGTAAATAAATGACTATGACAACAAGCCTAATGGTGATTATGTAGATCATTCTTTTTTCACGGCCGTCTTGTATTCTATTATCCTCTAAATTAATTGCAGTGAATTAATTTGCGTTCAATTTGATCTCTACAGGTTTTCTTCTTAAATGTCACTATAACTGACACTAATTACCCTAAAAGCTCCAGTGACTTCTGTGCTCAAATACCTTCTAGAAAATGTCACTTGCAATAAAACATCCAAAACCAACCAAATGTAACTGAGGAAACTTGTGTGAGTGAAAAAGACCACTGGAGTGGTACCATAACAATGTGTGTGTGTCACAAAGATTCATTTGCAGCCCTTTATAAAAACACACACAGACACACAAACTAACCAAGAAGGCACACTGGGGGTCGAAGGCGTAAGTGCCACACACGTAGATGCGTCCGTCGCCCAGAAACTCCAGCAGACGGATGTAGTTGTTGCAGTCGGCCTGTAGGGGGAGACATTAGATAGTTTCCTTAGATAGTTTTAGAAGTAGAATCAAGTCTCTTTGTGGTCCCCTATCAACCACACCGAGCTTTAGGAGAAAGGTTGGAGTGGATTCTGAGAACAGCTGAAGTATCAATGATTCTGATTGGAAATTGGAGACCCCCACTGCTGGCATGGACACTTGAGACCCCCTTTGCTACCAGCAGAGATCATCCATGCTAACTCACACTAACACAGGAACACAAGCTGCAACTTAAGACCACTCATTTTTTATGCACGAATAATACACACTTACGTGCTCCTTTGTCCGTCTCATAAATACACAACATAGATGATGTATTTGTTGAGCTCCCTCTCTTTTTAATCTCTCCTCTCTGTACACATGCATATTTAAACAACAGAGGTTATGGAAAAACAACCCTACTGTCCCTCTCCAGATACAATGAAACCATGACGCAGGCAATTTTTTTTTTTTAGTCAGCCTGTGTGTGTGTGTGTGTGTGTGTGTGTTTGCATGCCAGGCCTGAGTCACCTTCTCCCCAGGGACCCGATCCTCTCTGATGCCCTGATCGTGTCACCCAAATCACCCCCCCCCCAACCACCGCACCGTCAGCCCTCACGCTGGTACAGCTCCACGTGAGACGGACAGAGAGCCAGAGAGAGAGAAAGAGAGCTCAAAGAGGGATCAGTTTGGGATTAGCTGTTTCATTGGTCCAAATTAACCTCATTCATAATAATAAGGTTCATTCACAATCTGGCACGGGGTGAATGACTCTATTCTATTTAATTCTATTCTTTTTTGTTTACTGAGTCTGCAGAATATAATAAATCTCATGATTCCTGATGTTAAAAGCTTCCATGATTTTAAAGCTCACTGTGAAATTTAAATGCTCTGCCGCCAAAATACAAAAAATACCTTTATGCTAACTGACACTTGAAACTAAAAGCAATAATTACAGACGTGTGTGTGTGTGTGTGTGTGTGTGTGTGTGTGTGTGTGTGTATATGGCAGTTGGTAGTGACAACCCCTTCGCCTGTATGTAGCCTTTTAGCATCATTGTTTTGGTTTTTGGGCCTGCAACTTCACTCTTTTAGTCCACTCTTACTGCTTTTCAGCAAAGATAACTGCCCTGCACAAAATGGCAGACAGTCAGAAACTAGATGGTGAACATGGTGAGGAGGGTGGTAAGTCCAAATTAGAGCTAAAAGAGAGCTAAAAGTGTGTGAATCTTGGCCAGAAAAACAACTGCATGTGTCACAGAGCAACTGTTTTCTAGCGCGTTAGCCACAACAACTTTACAAGGCAGTTATGTGTCAGTGTTATTTTTTTTTATAGCTTGTCGTGCTGCTCCAAAGTGGCCAAATAATAAAAATAAAGCACATAAATGTAGGTTTAAGGATGAAAACAGATTAATAATAAAAGCTGGCAGCCGAACTAGCTCCTGTTTTACTTAATGTTGCCACAACTGAATAATGAAGTGCTCTGATCAGTCAAGTTTCACTGAGTGGAAAAACAAATCTTGTCCTGTGTGTCTATCAGTCCACACCTATCACCTATCTACTGTAACAAGAAGTGTTGAAAGGCAGCCCACACCTGTATGTACTGGTAAACAACCAGTCAACACTAAATAATACTCACTGATGAGTCAACAGTTTCTAAAGATTTTTTTTTTTTTGGCCTTTTTCAAGCTTTTATTTTTTGACAGAGACCGCTGAAGAGCGACAGGAATGTGGAGAGAGAGATGGGGAACGAGTCAACAGTTTCTTATAGGCTGGGATTTGATGGATAGGTAACACACTTGAGCTCAGTAGAACAGTTTTAATCTACCTTTTTAGTCTCATAAAGAGCATATATTTATGATGATTGATGCAATGTTGACATTATACTTTTATTTCATTACAACAGTCCTGATTCATTATGTTTAGCAACATCCTGCTGATAACATCAGAGCATTGTGTGATGCTGTGCTAACTTGACCTGATTCATCCGACTGACCCTAGTTTTTGCATGATTCACACTTAAACACACACACACACACACACACACACACACACACACACAAACACACACACACACACACACCTCTCTGGGTTTCTTGTTGGGTCTATTGTCTTGTCTTAAATCCAAATCATTTTTTTAATCTCCTGCACTCCATCTCTTTCTCTCAGTTTAACAATTTCCCTCAACATTTCTTGCTCATTTCCATCTATATTCTCCCTCTTCCTGTTTTCTTCCCTCTCTCCTTCTTCTTAATCCTACTGACTCACATGTAATCTTGTAATTAATGTTTTCTCAGAAAAAAATCCACAGCCTTTCTCTTTCCTGCCTTTATCGGCCTTTCGCCACTTTATGTCCTTATAGTGGAAAGCAGAAAGCTGTGTTGATGATGATAAAAATGGATAAAATGGGTAAAAACTAATTGCACTTCCGTTCTATTAATATGCTGACCTCCCATTAGCTTTGTTTGTCTTTTGATTTGACCTCATTTCACTGGACTGAAGGCATTTTTCCAGCATTACCAGGTCACTGGAGTGCATCATGATGCTAAAGCTGGTACTGCCAAACGGTCAAAACCACTGAATCAGTAAGATGTTACTCAACAAATACAGCTCCAGTGTGCTGTTAGTTTACTGTAAGCAGCTTGGTTAATGTCCTATTGTAGTAAAAGCATAATAAAATGTACAGCTTGAGCGTACGGGACGCTCTATTTAACCAGTTTCCACAGACAGTTACCGGACATCTGTGACTTCACATACACTCTCTCTAACTCTATTTCTCTCTCACACACGCGCACACACATACAAGCGTGCGCACACACACCCCTGACAAGTTCTTGGCATGAATCCCAGAACTTCCCATCTGATGCCAAGCAGCACAGGGTTGTGACACACACACGCACACATGCTCGAGCACATAATATAGGCCCATGAATTCACACATTTCAGTTGTCTGAGGCAACTTGAATCTAATAAATTATCTTAAAATGAGATGGCAATATTTATATACTTGTTGGAGAGTTGGGATTTGATAGCTTTTGATGACATCTGAGTCCAAATGTCTTTATGTTTAGCTTTATTTATTTATTTAGTTTATTAGAAAAGTGTCTGAATCATTTAATATCCAATGACTGACTCTCAAAGATTCACACTTTAGTGTTTTTTTGTTTCCGTACAGCGTCATTACAACAAGGTTGTAACAGGATTAATGAAGGACAAAGCTCCTGTAGATACTGTGAGCCACTGTAAATCACTCCACATGCAGGCATCAATGTGCATTGATGGTACTTTTCTCACAGTTAAAAGAATGAATAAAGACACAAAGAGTTGAATTAGACAAAAGAAGAAGGTGTGTGAAGAGGATACACACACAAACACAGCTCTCACACACCTCTGTCTTTCCCTTTGCCACACAAGACTTCCTCTTGTCCACCGGCACATCCCAAACAATCTGCAAGAGAAGAAATGAGAGAACTGGGTAAGTCATCATCACTTGCTCATCAGTAGCTCAAAATCAGAAAAGTGTCCCTGAAAACTTTTAACCATTTTCAATCTAGCCCTAAAGTAAAGTAGATCCACAAATATCTGAAACTTTTTATGTTCTCTCTGATCAATTACCAGTTTGAGAACCCTCGAAGGAACAGTCTGAGTTTTGAGGAAATCATAATTATTCATTTTTTGCCAAGAGTCAGGTGAGAAAATCATCCCCGCTAATGTCTGTACATTAAGTAGGAAGCCACAGCCAGGAGAGAAAAGCTCATTAATTAAGCTCATCACCTGCTGGCTTCATATTTAGAAGATTAAGAAACTAATAACATCCAATGACGCACACACCCTTCCTACCATTTGTGGTGGTTGGTTCGGTTTATTGGTGTCCACAGCCACTATGGCATCCTTGGCACCCAGGTACAGCATGCCTGATGATTGGTCCAGTAGAAAGGTGCTGAAGTTGGCTACATCCTTGAACTCCTTTGGACCGAGAATGGTGTCTGTGGACCAAAAGAAAGAGAGGATGGGGGTGAGATTTTCAAGATTTCCAGAGAAGTTAGTGCAGCTGTTTGTCATCCAACAATGACTTCAATGGATGCATGAGGTATACAGGAAACCGCGCCGCCAGATCCAAAGATAAATATGTTCAGTGGCTTCGATGAGGGTGTAAATGTCAGAATAAATAGCTGACAGGATGAGATAAATCACCACCATACCATATTGCCAGCATGGGTTTAAAGAGATGAGGGAGGGAGGGATGAGAACATGCTGGAGAGAGATGAGAGTAACCCTTGTTTCACCCTGCCCACTTTCACACAATCAGAGCTGCAGATTAACTCCTTTAAATCGCTCTCCGTCTGTCTTCACCACTCTTTTCATCTGTTTTTGTGACAAACATCAACTCCACTCTGTTCCTCCTGCTATGCATTTGCCTTGTTTGAATGTTTCCTACATATATTAATATAGTCAAATCCACTACTGAGGGAAAATACAATAAACTAAATTATGCACATAAATCATAAATCATTCATTAATTTTTATGTGTGTAATCTCAGCTACATTTGGCTCTTTAATCTCAAAACTATCATATGACACGTATCCCAAAAGCTTTTGAATTGTGTTCCAACTCTCCCTCCTACTCTCACTCATCATCCACTACAGGACAAAGCGTGCGTGTGTGTGTGTGAATGTGTGTGTTCATGTCCCAGCTGCTGAGAGGAAAGAGCACAGCTGTGTACTGAGTGTCTTTGGAGGGCTCATAAGAGAGTGTGTGTCTGTGTGCATGTGTGTGTGTGTGTGTGTTCCAAGTCGTACTACATCCCAATCAAACGAACACACTACAAAGAAAAGGAACTCACTGTGCCACAGATTAACTCATCAGGAGATAGATTAAGGCACGTGATGTTTTATTTAACCTCAAACAAACCATTGCGAGCAAAGGAATACATTACATATTACTCATTACACAGCGTAATTGCGCAATCAAACAATTAATGAAACCTGACGAATGACAATAACAAAAGCCTACGCCTATGTTTGTGCAAACACAGATGCTCTCAACTCAACACCTGAAGAAAGACCAAAACGTGACCACTGAAGACTGAAGCACCAGATAAATCAGCTGGGCCAGTATTTGCTTTTTACAAATATATCCGTCTCATGTTAGCAATAACTAACGTGAAAAACAGTGTCTCCAGTACACACTGTAAGCTCGGTTGTAAAATTTTACTCTCAGTACATAATGACTACTGTTCTTTAACAAGCACCTTTAAATGTAACTTTGTGCTCTAGGTACAATTACCTTCAAGAATTATGTAACGTGATTTATATTATGTTTTATGGAGATCTGTGATTTGTTTCCTGATGGACAGTAATTAATCAATATAACTTTAAACATGTTTTGTTGCTTCTGCTGTTCATTCGTAAGAGTTTACATAGTTACCAAGATGTTTTAACATTTTATCTCTTAAGCAGCCACAGCATTAAACGCTCACACACACCGTGCTCTACTTAATGTGCAGGCGTCAAAAAGAGAATAATAACCCTATAAAGACTAGAGAATAAACAGCATTATTCTTGGTAATGGGCTTTTCTAACTCACCTGATAATACGAGAAATACAAGAAAGGGAGAGAACAAAAGCACTCCTGCACACACCCTGTATTATTCTGTCTGCAAGTAGAGGTGAGGAGGTGGCAATGTGACACATTAATAGAGGAGTGTATTCAAAAGCAAAACAGAAAGGTGAAGAAGTTTGATGCAAGTGCAAACAAGTTGAAAGCAGCATTTATTTATTCACCTTAATCAAGATAATTACTAAAAGAAAGACTGTTAACTAATAATTACTATTAGAAATTAACAAGAAAAAGAATATGGGAAAATCCTTTGAGGAAAAATTGACCCCCAATTTGGCAGCTGTCGACTAAAAGATTAACTCTGTTCCTGTTATGGTGGATGGGACACAAAGTACCCTGTCAGGCTATTCTGATAAATGCCACTCGGCGTTGACATGGTTTTCCACTTAGAGCCTGTCTGTGTTGTTCTGTGAAAAAAAAAAGAACCCAACACACTGACATCTGCCTGTAACTGAATCACAGACATTTTCTCTGCCCCTGCCTCCATCCAGACCCCCTCATCCAGTCAGTCTGCGTCTGTTTCCCGTAACATTTCGCATGAATGTCATTTCTCATTCACTAAGGAGCCATCTGCTCAGCTAAAAGCCTCCAGGCAGTCAAATAGCGGGCCGGGTTCTGATTTGCTCATGGAGGGGCTGCACTTCCTGAAAATCGACCAATGTGAGGAGAGAGATGGAGGCAGACGCACATGACAGACAGAAGTAGACACACACAAACACACATTTGTTCAACTCTGATGATATAATGTGACCGTGCCTGTGAATTTTCTCTGTGTTGTCCTTAAATAAAAGTGCTTGTAGTTTCTTCCACTTTTACACCCCAAGCTAATGAAATAAACACATGCCTCCTCAATCTGTCAATCAAAGCTGGCTTGCACTGAAAGATGGAACAGATGTGACGCAACAAAAACATGAACCACCTCGCAGTCCCAATTTTCTCTCCTTCAGAGTCTTCTTATTTTCATATTTGTGTCCCTTTTGTCACTCCTCATCACCGACCCATCCATCCATCCATTCTTTGATCACCCCGCAGCCTCACATCGCCTTCTTCAAACTCACTTCACAGCCTGTGATGTCCTTCTGCTGGTCTGATACACGCATACACACAAACACTCAGCAAAGCAGACATGAGTGTTAGTGACACAGGCCGAAGGCAAGGTCTGGAGAGACGTCCTTGCACACTGGTCTTCACCGACTGTGTAGGACACGATGGCACATACACATATATGAACACGTGCACATGGGGCCACCACCTGCTGTGCACCCTAATGTAGAGAGATGATTCCTAGAGCTACACCATCTGCCCTTCACACACACGGTCGCACACACACCTCTAACCCTACACCTTCAAGCACACGCGGGATACACATATCATGCAGTTTCTTGTTTTTCGCCTCCTGCTCATCTTTTATCTTCATGATGACATTCGTAGCTGTTTGTTAGACGCACTTAATGAATAAATCTGATTTGACATGTGCCACACGGAAGAGGACGCTCTGTAGGCTGGTAAATGCTTTCTTCTTTGACAGCAGAAGCCTGCAGCCCACAGTGTATCAAATATCACCTCCTGTCTGTGTGTCTTTGTGGCGTGAACATACTGTGACCATTCATGTGTGATGTGTGTACGTGGAGATGTGTAGAGGTAATATTACCGATTTTCACATTTTAGTTTTGCTCTCTAAACAAAGAGCATGCTAAAGCTAAAGCCAAAGCTGCTCCATCATGTTTACATGTCACTAGTTGCTAACTTTGTCTGTCTGCTGTTTGGTTCCAGACAGGTAGTACAACACAAAGCTTCAGAGTTCATCAGTGCTATTTCACCTCGCTCCGCGGCTGAAAAAGAGAGCGGTGAAACTGAACCAAAACACTAAAGTTGCGGGCCAAAAAAACGAAACAATGAGCAGAAGGATTTCAAATCTGGGTGTTAATTCTCTTTAGTCGCATTCATCACTACAAGAAACCCTTTTTACCTTTTGAAACAAAAATATATATTAGTGCAGCTTTAAGTATGAATATGAAGCCAGGTGTTCCTGTGCAAAGGGCATCCCACACAGACCACCAGTGTAATCTCTGGATGAATACAAATTAAAAATAGAGCAGTGGTTATTAAAGTGCTTTATTAATGCTGTGACATAACATGGATATAACTGGGACAATAGACAAAATGCAGGATTTACCAGAATATGAGGAGCTTCGTATTAAAAAATTATTCGGATGATGCGTCTTGGAAAACCTGGTGACCTTATACATGCTGATAAAAAAAAAAAGGAAAAAAAAACGACACCCAGGGTATATTCTAAAAAGCGACTGGTGTGACTATAAATGAATAAGTAGTCCTAAAATACAAAATCCTCTCCCCTGCCATGAATCATTCATTCATTATACATTAAACATGACTGAAAGGCAGCCAGGGAGAGAGGCCAACAGAGAGAGTGTGTGTGTGTGTGCACTTGTGTGTGTGTGTGGTGTGTCCATTAACGGTTTAATAAACTGGCTTTTGCTCCTGGGGACCAACCCTGGTCTCTGGCCGCAGGGTATTGTGGGATTGGACCAACCAGGAAGTGATAAATTATACACCTCCCTCCTTCATCTGTCAATCAAAACTGACGGGACGGAGAGAAGTGATGTGTAGAGGCACACACATGCTCTCCTACCCCCACAGTCTCTTAACACACATGCACACACACTCTCTCAGCCCCTACAGTGAGACAGGACACAGCTGCATGATCAACATAGTCCCACACTCTGCAGAAACACACATTTATAGCACTATCATCCACTCAGCTCAATGCCATTTTCCAGCTGCGGTTTCCTCTGAATTGTTCAGCAGCAGTCAGACAGATGTACTTCCACAGGTTAAAGGGATACACCAGCTTTTGGCAGAGTGTCCCATTAGACGGCAAACCCATTAGCAGGCTTCCCTAACACTTCAGCGTGCATTATGATGAGTGATGGCAGACAACGGGCATCATCCAAAGTGAGACAACCCTCCTGTCATTTACACAGGTGTAAAGCTGAACTGTGTTTTTTTTAAATAGAACAGAAATTATACAAAGATAATTATAGTCAGGGCTGATGTTGTCAAGATTGTTTTAGTATTTCAGGTGAACAAGCTGTCTCCAATCTTGTGTATCATATTTCATATAAATTCTATCATTATTCCTACACAAAGCATGGCTGAACATCAGTTTCTTATTCTGACAGAAGTTCTGCTTTGTGACTTTCTACCAACGCATACCTGGACAGGCAGCTGTGACATGAGTGTCAGTGTTTGCACACCTCCCTGCTTACTTTGCATGTACCAGTTCTTGAGAATTTCCAATTTTGCACGACTGAAACATCAAAACATGGCGAGGAGGTTACAATATTGTAAATGTTTAGATCATGGCAGGAAAAGCAGTAGTTGCATCATGGATTAGCTTCAAAACTTCCCGCCATTATTGTTGTCCTTTGTTCAAACTCTGCAGCTGAGCTTACTTTACACCTTGATATGCTAACTCCATTGTTCATAGACTGAACTGCATCTTGCGGCACGTGTAGCACCAACTTCGGAGAATGCACACAACCAGGAAGGCGGCCACCGTAGGCATGTGAATGCATAGTTACAATAAAAACATTATACACAGTAGCTTAATTTGAATATAATTTACAACAAGAAAAATACAGTGTCTGTTCCAGCATCCAGACAATGAAAATGGTTACTAAGATTGTGCTTGTGTTTGTGTGTGTGTGTAAAATGTTTGGTTAACCCCTTCTTATTGTTCTTAAGTGGCTCATTGTCTTTGCTTTGATTGATGACAGAAGTCAGCTATTCAGGCATATCCTGTCCCAAGAGCTGTTTCTAGAGTGGGTTAAGTATGAGAGAGAGGTTGAGCGAAGGGTGATTCAGGATGTGAATTGAAAATAGAAAAGTGAGAATAAAAAGCTTATCCTGCATGTGCTGTTTAGACAAAATATCTTCTTCTCTAAACCTTGGTTTGACAAAACATCACATCGTCTCATTTATCATCTGTGTGCTTGTGTGTGACAGACATCAAGAGAGAGCAAGTGAAAAGAGAAAGACAAGCCTCCTCTTGTAATGGTCACAGCCAGTTTCAGCCCTTTTTTTTCAGTCGATAAAGGGACTCACAAAAGCCTCAAGGCATCAAAGCTGTGTGCTCATTAGATCTATAGAGAGACTGGTAGTCATTTAGCTCCCGTTAGCATCGGCCTCTAAATAGAAATGCAGCTGAATGCTACAAAAGGCTAAAACGTAACACGTGTGTGACTCTTTTGTATGTATAGACTCACTTGAAGTGTGAAGTGAAGTGTTTGCAGATGCGGTTTGGTTCATTTACTTGTAATCATGCAACAGCGAGCAACATCCAGAGAAACATACTGAAGACAATTAGCAGTAGCTCATCTTATAGACTGGCTGCAAATTTATGAAAGCTGAAATAAGAGCAATCATGTCTCAGTAGGAGCCACATTAGACCATAAGATGAGAGATATAACCCACCAGTGAATGCATTATAACCAATATATGACAGCATGCAGAAACAACCTACCATTAAGAGCGACAAGGTCACTCTTAACTCACAGCTGAGTTCACACACGCATTATTGTCCTGTAGCAAGGTCCTTCTAACAGCCTATTTTTCCTTTGTGTTAGATTTATTAGAGCCACAGTAAAGGATTTGCCTGCGTGTCAGTGTGTCTGCAAATTTCATCAAGTCAAATGTAATAGTTTGTAAAAATCTTTTATGGACACTTTAATAAAATGTAAAAGCAATTTGGTCCCTGAAACGAACATTTAAATGAAAAAAAAAAAACGGTTTGTCCAATCAGAGTAAAGTGTCAGCGTGTGTGTGACTGAGCTGATTTCTCACGAGAAAAAAAAAAAAAGTATATAGAGAAAGCACACAATTGTTAGGACCATTAAAAGTGAATTAAGGGACTTAAGTTATGTTTAACAACACTGGAGATGGATTTGAATTGAAGCTTTTCAACTGCAAGCATCTTCGGACTGTTTGAGGATGTATAGAGAAGCTGGTGCACACATTTTATTTAATGTAGGGACTCATGGCAGTGGTGACAGAAGCCATGATACAATATGATACACTTTAGCACCATTTTATAATGAGACACCCATTATTAAGTGTTAATGTAATACAATATAAATAACAGTCCTGTCTGCTGTTGTAAATGTTAGGAAATTCCACTGGAGTGTTCTTCTTGATGAAATTTAAGCGCTAAAAAGACAGAGAAAGCGTGGGGGAGGATAATGACAAGCTGGTGGTATTTATTTATTTATTTATTTTTTACAGATTGGTAACACCTTATAAGTCTTATAAGTTATCCACAATGCAGTAATAAATTGTTTATTAAGGATTAATAAAGCCTAATAAAGCCAAAGTACCTTATTACAAAGTGCTACCCACTTTATATCTGGCCTTCCTCCTCTCCGCTCTGAGGTGAAGACATCAAAAACACCAAATGACCCTGACACACAACGCTGACCTCTCCTTTGAGGTTCTGCTTCACTGGGAGCACACACACATGGACCCACGCACACACACGCACAATGCAAAAGTCCTGAGGGAAGCGGGGGATTACCATGTATAAGGAAAAAAAAAAAACGGTTTAGAGAGGAAGAAAAGGGGAAGACTGGAGAAGATGTAGGAGGGAGGAAATAAGGCATCCTTGTATCAAATGATACAAGGATACACAGAGGGGAGCAGGTTTGTAGGGGGGAGGAGGAGGAGGTCCAAGGTTGCAGTGGCTGGTCGCCTCCTCTACTCTTCTTCTTCATCTGTGTCTTTTTATTATTCAGTGTCCTCCCGGGGTGTGTGTTTATATTTGGATGATCTTACATAAATAAAACAGTAATATTAATGATACAGAAAAACAAACCCCTTTGTTTGAATCCACATAGCTATACCTTAAATTCTCTCACCCCCTTCTCCCAGCTCCCAACCTCCCACAACCTCTCCCACCTCCAAACTCTCTCCCACCCTCTCTGTCTCTGTCTCTCTCTGGCTCTGGGTGATAAGCAGTAGCACTACTAATCAGGCTTGCCCTAAATTCGTCCATGCCCTGCAGGATTAGCATGTGCATGTGTGAGTGTGGGAGCGGTGCGTGAGTGTGTGTATTGGTTTAGAAGCTGGTGCCTGCAGCATTCCCCAGCCCCTCACACATGAAGTGTGTGTACATAGAGCCCTGTGTGCACGTGACGGAGAGTTTCTGTATGAATGAGTCACTGAATCAACACAATCCTGTTATTTTTATCTTACTGTAAGTAAAACTGTACTGTTCCATATAATAAAGACATCCTGTTGCATAATATAAATATCTCAGCATATTATCCAACAAAATCATGAATCATTTAATATAAAGGGATATCAGGCCTTTTAAGAGTCTTTGCATTAGGAAGGAAGAGGCAGGATGGATGGAAATACATAAAATATATCTGTATATGTTCGCCTCTGAAAGTGTTCTGGTATAAACCCTTAAATCTTTGAATCATACTGACTTTACAAGTATTAACATGGCTACCAGTCACTCTGGAAACTTTTGTTATTTCATAACACAGTAACATCTTTCACACAGAGGAGCACATACACAGCACTCACCTGCCTGGCTGTGTTTAAGTTGTGGCTGGTGGATTCAGACTAAACAGTGAGACAATGTGTGTCTCTTTAAAGCCAAAGCAGAACTGTAGCAGCCATAACATCTGTTACACGAGGACATTTGTTCTGTTCCCTGTCCTTTTAAGTAAAGGACGGTTGAGGTTTTGAGGCTTTACTTGTACATTTTAATTTTACTTTAGACTTCTACTCCACTACATGTCAGAGGGAAATATTGTCACATAATGATGACAAAATAGAGTTTCTCGCAGATCTACCAAAGAAACTTCTCAGTTTTCAATTAAATGTTATCTGTTTGAGACTCAAATAAATAAAAGGATCCAATATTTCACCAATATATATATATTTTAAAAATCTTGATTTTGTGATCCTTGGGAGGGGACTGACCACTATTTTGAGTATAAGTGGACTAAACTACCAAATTATATATAAAGTACAGTGGTTAAAAATAGCCTCATGCTGCTTACACAGTGATGTATAAATATTAATAATGTGATAAAGATTAATACATCACTCACAGGAGACATCAAAGTACTTTTGATGGTAACTTTTTCTGATGATACATCTGTATTTTTACATCATATTTTACATATTTTTACATAATTTTATTGATACTTTTACTTAAACGTCCTAAAGCAAACTGATTATTTCTTCCACCACTGATAAACACCTAAAAAACAAGTCTATAAAATATCTGCCAACAGAGATTTGCTACAAGGAATAAGATTTAAATTACTTCCTGTTTAACACGGGCAGAATGAGTCATTTTAGTAGAAAAGATGCCATTTACAAATACAAATGATCTCATTTTCATAAACTGAGCTTGAGTACCTTTTGAGCCAGAGGGAAGTCCTATAGTTTCACTTCCATCTACAATTCTTTGCATTTGTCACCACGAATCTATTTCTGCATATTTCTGTGCTCTGGTGATGACTTTGTGTCCGAAGTGAGAGAATGAACGTAGTCCAGGTAGATGTCGAGAGACTATGAGAGATTGAGACTGTGCTGAAGAGCAAGACACTGTTTTACTATCAACTGTAGGGTAGGCTATTCTGTAGCTGACCTTTGACCTCCCTCTGAGGGATAAAAAGAAAAGAGATTTCTCTTCAGGGATCAATCACGTAGGTAGTTTCCAAAGTGCTGAAAGCTTAAAAAGATGTGCACAACTATCAACGTCACGCCTTGTAATGAGTTGCATCAAACTGACTTCTCCAGAGAATTTCACAGACTTTCTTTTCTTCTTGATTGAATGAGCACACAGCTCTTGCTTGTGTAATACTGCTGCTACAGATGTTTCCCCTTGGGATTAGTGTAAACGACAGCAGACTGGGCAAAAAAGAGAGAAAGAAACAGAGGTAAACAGTCAGAAACAGCATGAGAGAGAGGTATCTGGGCAAAAACCAAATGGCGTGAGATTAACCCACTTTTGCCAACACCACAGGGACCTTTAAGCACACACAAACACACACACACCAACAGACATGCATCCATGCACACACACACAGACAGATGTTTATCACCTGATGTGTTTGGCGGGTGGCAACTCTAAATTGTGGGTTTCAGTTTGTGCTCACTATTAGATTCTGGCACAAACACACACATACACAAACACACAGTGATACGCACTTTTTTGTTGCGACTATGAGCACTAAAAGCACACAGTACACTATATCCCTGTGTAATTGGAAAATCCATGCGACAGCTTTTATTTCTTCTGCAGTTCTTCTCGCCTTAAAACTTAACAGCGCGTCTTTATCCTCTGCACGCACACAACCACACAGAGACCTCACACATTTCTCATAAAACAGCAGAAACCATGCAGTTCTAGCAAACATCTGCATGTGGTGGCACACTCACGCACACACACACACACACAGGAATGATACCATATGCAAGTGCTGAAGCAACAGCTGGTCATTGTCACATGCATGTCACTGATGACCTCTGGGGTCGAGAGCTAGAGGTCAGTTTGCAGGTTGAGAAGACCTAGAAGATCAATAGGACCTAAACCCATATGCACACACACACACACACACACACACACACACACACACACACACACACACACACACACACAGACAGGACTTACATTACATGTGAGCCTTTGCAGAAGAATAAAAAGTTTCCGTCACATGGTTTTCAGCAGAAACTACACCGCACATCATCACCACAGAGTAAGCCCACATGCAAAAGGTTCTGATAACGTGGATAGGGGGTTTTGACTTATACTATAAGTTAAATGATGACTAAGAATGGCAAAGAGTGTAGGTGTGTGTGTGTGTGTGTGTGTGTGTGTGTCATAAAAGAAAATCCCATGACTGACCTTAGGTTTAATAATTAACAAAGCAAATTGTCCTGTCTAGTGGCTTGCAATGCTGATAAACTGTCAGCATCACCACAGAGGCTTCCTGTGTATTTCCACTCCCACTTTCTGTCACACAGACACAGATGATTCTCACATTTTCACATGCTATTGTCTCAGCGATTTCATGTACACATAGTTAGTCCGTAAGTACATTACATTACAGACACAGGACAAAAAGAGTGAGTGAAAGCATAGTAGTAATTGAGGATCAGATAGTAATTGAGGCTAATAGGAAGGAGAGACGGGGCTAATCAATAAAAGATACGTCAATTAGCAGTCTGCTGGCCGAAATAGCTGGGAGGAGAGGGGAGGAGATGGATTTTGGTAAATGATTTTGTTGACATTGCATTAGTTTCTGATCTATCACAACATGACAACTATTTTTCATCATCTCCTTTTCTGTTCTTTTCCCACGCTCAACTCTGTGCCTCATCCACTCTTCCTTCTCCATTTCGGTTGTCCTTACGATGCCATCGTTCATGCACTGAGGCATGAAGAATCAGAGGTTAAAGGTCACGTCATTAATAGTGATTTGATTGTGTCTCGCAGAAGCAGAGAAGTGGACACAAGAGGAAAGGAGTGGGCTGTGGAGGTGTCAAGCGCAATTGGGAGGGGTTGGTTCAACGTCAACACTAATGACTAATGGGAAAAACTCATGATAGATATGTGTGTCACAGATGAGTCTAGCACTTAAACACACAGATAAAGCAATGGCAAGACTACAAGGAACCATTTAAATGAGGAAAGAAATGCAGGGGCACACACCAGTCGTGCACATGTCTCATTAACATTAGTAGAGACGATAGAGGCCTACCTGCCATCTGTTAAAAAAAAATATCTTCCATCCACACAGCCACCATGACAACCACAGGAACACACACTCACATACCAGGTGACCCCACATCCTAGATACCACAGCCTAACCCCCTAATCACACTGCTAAATGTTCTCATGAGTGTCTACCACCGAAGACCACATTTGTTTCCATCCTTTCCATCACAAGTCATCTTCGAAAGCCAGCAGAATGTTGATAAAGGCTGGATTAAGATGAATGTTTTTTTAGGTTCTCACTTCCTACAATATCCACGCATGGTGACTATGGTGTGGTTAGGGAAAGATTGTGGTTACAGAAAAAATACTAGGGTTAAAGTTAGGGAAGGTTACAGTCAATAAAACGCATGGAAGCCAATGAAAGCAAATGCTTGTGCTGTTTCCTGCATTGGTACTGACCATTAGCATTGGTCGTAAATCATGAGGTGCAGAATTATCTAATATGGATGTAATTCCTTGGGATACAGAGCAATAAAAATCACAACAAACCTCTCTTTAAAAGCTCAATGTCTCCTCCAAAACACCCTTTGTATTCCAGATGTCTGGGGCTGGGTCTATTCTTGTACAACAGAACAAAAGAACCAGTGTGTTGAACTGAGTTTGGCCACCGACAGAGACCAGAGATCAAAGCACCCAACACTGAACCACTGGCCATTGAGGGGATGTTTGTTTGTGAGGGGAGCTGTGTGTATGCCAAAATGCTTTCAGCCTTCACTGCTGCCATCTAAACAAGTACCCAAGTCTGTGTGTACATTTGAATGATATGCAGATTGAATGACCCTCAAAAGTCTATTAACACTCTTTAATAGAAGTAAATCTTTCTCTCCTATCCTCTCTCTCTCTGGACTTGCTCCAGGTAAAGTAGTCAGTACTCCAGGAGGATCCGCTGGAGCTCAGTGTCCCATAATGGCCCATCCTGAGAGGGGAAAGATGCTCTCAGCACCTCCTTCGTCACCCTGGTTCTCTGCTACTCTCTTCTCAGTTACATTCATCGCAAAGAATAATGGACGCATTGTTACCGAGACACAAGTGACTCTACTGTATATGTCCTCTGTGTCTGTCTGTATGTCCCTCAGTCTCACATTACCAAAATAACTGCCTTCATCCACTATAGAGTCCAAGCTGCAAACTCACCAGTGCACATCAGGGCCAGAATCATACAAACACACACCTCTCCATGTGGCTGTCGGTGTATTTATATTGGAGGTTTAGCTCGATTAGTTCTCACCAGACACTGACACAAGCATGACACTCTCTTTGACCTGTGGCCCGTCTCTCCACGCAGTCCGATCCTTTCACACACTTTTAGCACCACAGAACTGATAACACTTTGGAATTAGTGTCAGTGTGATTGTGTGTGTGTGTGTGTGCGAGTGTGCTTGTGTGTGTGGTGCTATAGTCAGGGCGATGACCTTGCAGCTGCAGACAAACCAGTCTTACCAAACAACACAATGAAAACATGGAGAGTTCCCAAAACAGAGAGGCAGAAAGACAGAGAATGAAACATTTCCTTGTAGAAAACTCTCTTTCCTCCTCTTTTTGGCTGCTATCCTCCTTTCCTTCCATACTTGGCTGATTTATCAAGGTCAGCTGGATCATAGTTCGTTTTGAAGCTCCTTCAAATTGCATTTGTTAGCAGTTTACTACCTCACTCTCTCAGAGTGTGGGTGTGTGAGTGTGTGTTTGTGCAGTTTTTGAATCTATTAAACATAGCACCGAATCACACAAGAGGAACTCTAGAGGGGGAAGAAAGAGAGAGGGAGAGGGAGAAGGAAAGAGAGGAAGAGGCATAGGGGAATCTGAATAAATAAAGGTAGTATAGAGGGTAGCGATAGGCAGGAAATGGATGAGATGGAGAAATGAAGAGAGTTCATGTAGAACAAACACAAAAAAGCCACCTGCACCTGCAACTGAAAAAGTCTTGCAAATGATGTACGATTTATATACATGGGTAGGGGCAAAATAAACTCAAAGTAGCACCATAAATGTTAAGAGTTGACAGTGTTTGTTTGCTATATGACATAATAATTGCTGCATTAGCAGGAGAAGCACAAACTTAACACAGACATTAAGTGCTAAATTCGACGTCTGCGTTTTTAAATATTAATAAATGACTTGCAGGTGGTGCTGGTCTTGTATTGTTTTTGCTTAACACGTTATTCCAGCTAAAATAGGATGTTCTTATCATTTATATGATTATATCAAAAGATCAAGATGAAAACCTTTTTGAAATCAAGAAAGACTGGATCGATTCTCTTGATTTGACAGCAATCTTTTTCTCTCTCTTTGCAATAAGACAGGAACTCACTGACCTGAGAGAGAGAGAGAGAAAGAGGAAAAGAGAGAGAGAGAGAGAGAGAGAGAGAGAGAGAGAGAGAGAGAGAGAGAGAGAGAGAGAGAGAGAGAGAGAGAGAGAGAGAGAGAGAGAGAGAGAGAGATGGAAAGTGCAAGGTGGACATATAGCCTTGTAGTGTAACCGGGGCCATTTTCTGAGCCCTCTCTTTATAGGAACGGCTGCAGCAGTTCAGTGTGTTTGTGTGTGTCTTAGGTGATATATAGCAGAAAAGGTCGACAGGTTAAGTGCTCTGTTCTTGTGAAATGGTTGCTGAGGTCCGCTGTGTGTCCGCTGAGCTGATAGCTTTATCTGTCCTGCAGGCAACTCTCAGAATCAAAAGACCAAACTGAAAGAGCAGATGGAGCATCGTGCATCCTGCATATCTGGTTCAGGCATCAGTCTTTTTAAGTCTTGTTTATCTGGGCAAACGGACTCTAATCCACAATGAAGATTCAAATGGGGAAACAGTTAATAATAATCAATAATCACCACCCTGATGGTAGTTGTTATGGGTGACAGATTTGATGCATATTGCTTGCTGGTGAACTGTAAATGCTCAACGGTTAAAAGCTTGGATGAAAAATATGCTGTTGGCTTCTAAAATGTCAGCTTTCCAGGAAATTCATGAAACACAGCTTTTAATTTGGCCGGACATCCGTGCCCTTTTGAAAATAATTTTTTTGTGGATTTTCATGAGCCCGAAGGTTATTAAACATAAACCTTGTCATGTAATCTCTCAGCTAAAACAAAAACATAAATGAAAAACTCATCAGCCGGGAAGCATTTTGGAGATTTAAGATAGAGAGAGAGAGCTGTGTGCGTGTATGCTGGTTATGAATCTCTGACCCCAGGTCATTGTCTGTCTTTGGTTTGTTGTTGAGTTGAATGACCGAGGAGCCACACCTCTTACACACAGAGTCATGCATGAATAAAACATTTGTTAAAAGAGATCAAAGGTGTGTGTATGTATATGTCATTATGTGTCACAAACAATAGATCACTGCAGAGTCACAAGGGATGAACGCCTCGAATGTGTCTATCACATACAGAAGGCTTTATTTATTCATTGTCTGCCATGTTCAAAGGCTGCTCCATCAGTCCTATAGTATGGCAGACTTCAGAGCTGATATTCATCTTTAAAGAGATAATTTAGTGTTTATCAAAGGTTTGAGCTGAACATTTAACAAATTAATGGACTAGTGGACCGACAGGAAGTTGAATCCTCAACTACTTTGATGAAGAATATCCAGAAAAATCCAAACAAAACAAAAGGTTTTCAAGATGGACACTGATTTGGCTTCTCTGAGACTTTGCAGGAAGCTGTTCCAGAGTTGTGGAGCAAAAACAACATATTCAAAGGTGTCACCTTTCAGAAAAAAAAGAGGAGAGTTGGAGGGGGGACGTGGAGGCGGGAGTCAAAGACACTATGTGAGGTGAGGGGGACAGGTGCATGCCGATGTTCTAAAAACAGCCAGAAGGTAGTTATTGTTGTTTGGATGACTTGGCCCACTCATCAACACAGTCAGCAGTTAGAGGAGCAGCAGCTGTGACAAACAGCTAACGGAGGCAATTAAGGTACTCAGCGCCCACTTGCTGCAATTAGCAATAAACGGCACAGAAATCCTCGAAATCATAGAAAAAATGATCGGCATTATATCCCCAGAGCTTGAGAATCATCGAGTTTTCTTATGTATCAAAGTAATCCAATAACAGTTGTCAGTGTCAAACCCTGACCGCCTGTGCACCCTGCTGCCATCTGGCAAGCGATACAGAAGTATCCGCTGCTGTACAACCAGACTACACAGCAGCTTCTTTCCTCCACCATAAAAAATGTTTATTTTTATGACTTCCATCTCCTCCATAAAAATCTTCTGTGAAAAGGGGCTAGAACTTGAATTTCGTTGTGCAACCCTATGTTGTAGAATGATAAATAAACAAACCTTGCACCTCGTAAAGAAATGATTGATTAATCATTGACTTACACAAATGGTTTTAGTGGACTTACTGGGATACACCCTCCACCACATCCAACCAATCAAAGCAGTGACCATTCTTGATTTGACACATCAATGCCTTATTTCATGACTGCAATAACAAAAACACAATACTGTAACTTAAAATAACTGAAAACTGTCGACAGGCCAACTGTATGAGAATATAGAGTGTGTCTGTGTGTGCACGGGAGCCATAAGTCAGTCTGTGTTTGTGTGCGAGTGTGTGTGTATCAGAAAATGCTTCAGTGCAACAAAGTGATTCTTACCATCAGACACGCTGTGTGTGTGTGTGTGTGTGTGTGTGTGTGTGTGTATGTGTGTGTGTGTGTGTGTGTGTATAGCAGGAAATGCTGGTGACAGTGATGAGTATCTTTGTTAAGCCATAATCTTCTAAAGAAAGTAATCTTAGACAGGTGAGAAAGCAACATATTTTTATGTAACACACACACACACACACACACACACACACACACACACACACACACACATACACACACTCACAAGCACTCACAAGCACACACACGTGACATTTTAAATACAATAATGAGAGCTTGGGGCTGCCTACACTCTCTCTCGCACACACACAAAGACGTGCAGGGACACTTCATTCTAAATAAATGATGCATTTTATTTCCACATGGCCGAAGCTCCTGTGCTGATTCACTGCACTGTCAGTGTCACAGCAGAAATCTCTAGCATATGGGTAAACAAACACAAACACACAGCATATGCACACACCATTAAGCTCCACTGAAACATGAAGCATGGTGTTTGTCTCGGATGTTAAAGGCAGTCAGAGCTTTTCAACACAGAGCGGGAGTTAAAGGGTGAGGATCAAGTCAAGGCAGATTATTTATATGAAACATTTAAAGTGAGGCAGGATGAGGGTTGAGAAGTTCAGCCAGCGAGCAGCTGCTGCTCTGCAACTCTCAGGCCTGCTGGAGCTTCAGGAGGTGATGAGTGGCTGGAGGCCACGGTTAGTCAATGTTTTCTTTCTAATTAACTGAAAAACAAGAGTGATGCTTAGAAAGTGTTGTCACACCAGCTTTTTACACTCACGGATAACAGGAAACAAATAGAGGATTGAGTTTCATGGGATGTTTGTGTGCTGTAAGTATTAAGTTTAGCTCCCTGCAGGGTAAAACAACTTCTAACATGGAGTATGGTACAGACTGAGTTAGATGGTGCGGTGTTTAGCTCAGCAAAGAGAAGTGTACTGTGAGCTGTACCCTTGTCAGTTTCCTGTTCGAAACACTTGTCACTCAACTATATTAGATGTCAGCCTGAAATTGCCTACAGCCTGGAACAAGAAACCAGGAGCCCTAAACCACTTCAAGCGCTGAAGTGGAAGGGGACAATATGTCTGCAACAAAACCAAACAAAAAATAAATAAAAATCAATGCTGTTGTTGACGTTGTGTACCTCAAGCTTAGGTTAGATGTTGTTGCTTTAAATTTCTGACTGCATTGCCTCTTGTGACTGCCAAATCCCAAATCACTACTAGCTTGAGAAAACAGTTGTATAATGTAAACTATGGAGAGCTTTGTCAAGTCCTCAGAAGAATAACCCTGATGACATCATCATCTCTGCTTGGGCTTAGAGACTGTGAAATCATATCAGAAAGTTGTGTTACAAACTTTGTTAAAGTATGGATGTGTAGAGTTTTAAAGATGTTGGCATTTACTAGAAAGGAGGGGCATACTAAAGGCAAGTTTTTGGTTGCATTGTGGGAAATGTAGTTTTAGAAAAGGAAGCTTAATCCATAGCATTAGCCCAAAGTAAGAATATTTCAGGCTCTTCTGTTTTAATTCTTCTTTTTTTTAAAGTCTAACTCGTGAGTCCTTCAATTTTAAATATTTAAAAAAATTGGAAATTAATTTACAACAATATCTGCAATATGTGCTGAGTTGAATAATTTGTCATTTTCAGAGTGGTTTTAATCTAAAAGTATGTCCTTGTATTTTTATCTCAGCTGGGTTAATGGACGCCTCAAGATCATTTTCCAAGGTCTTCAACGATTTTTAAAGAGCTAAAACAATGAATCTATTAGTCCACTGACAGCAAATCTATTGGCTAGTGGCAGCTTTGACTGAAACCAAAGGCTGCGGTTAACAGTCGTGTGTATTTCAGTGAACAATGAACTGAAATTTTAAGTCATACACGTTCAAAATGCAAAGGTATTACTCAAGCTATGAAGCTCAGTGATTCCACGGATCTCTCGCTCCTTCTCTCTCCGTCATATGATTAATGCCTGACCAGAAATCAATACTCTCCACTCCCACATGTGGGACAAAGAGAGTGAGGGGTTCTCATTTACTGCCTGTGTGCTCTGCACATGCTCTGCACATGCTCTGAATGCACTGTTTACAATCTTGGATAAATGTCTCTAACTTAAAGTCTGACAGTAAGAGCTGAAAAAACACACTGACACTTAGCTGTTTGTTTCCAATGCCCTTTAGGACATGCCTACTTTCACCTTCTCTGCTATGACAGACGCACACACACACACACACACACACACACACACACACACACACACACACACACACACACATACACACATACACACATTAGACTAAATAAATCCCATTTGCCTGCAGGGCCTAGATAATGTAGGTTTGACATTTAGAAAATACCATTTGCAGAGAGGAACTGAAGAAGATAGACCTACACATATACCACATGCACAATGCTGTGTTAGATAGATGGTGGGTTTCACACCTGATTCCCTAAAGACTGCTTTACCCATAAGCTCCTCCTCCCCACACTCAGACCCTGTGTACAGCCTGATAACTATATACTTATATCTACCTCTGCTTACTCGGCTCTTTGATGACATGAGCCAGTTTTTAGTATTGTGTAATAAAGAGTGCTCCCCCCCTATAAATACACTTCTGATTGTTGGGAAATTAATGCCAGTCTTTTCCCCAATGTGAAGCTACTGTCATTTTACACTTCCTGCAAATGTTTTCCATTAGAAGTCTACGATTAATGGAAATTATTCATGGACTGAGGAAACATTGAAACAAAAACTTTATAATCAGGCAGAATATGGCACAAATGGAATACAATATTTATATCTATGTTTTCATTAGTGTATAATGACTTGCAACTAAGATTTTTGACATGTTTCTACAGTAGCCCAGAAAAGACAAACCAAACAGTCACAGATAGCACCAGAAGCATTTCACTTGCCCAGATTTGGTCACTTTTCCTTGGGTTATGTGCTTCTTATGCGGTTCGGGTGGAGTTTGAAACATCAGCTAGAACAGACATGATTAGCTCCAGCAGCCGCGTGGGCCACATCGCTGCCCCTTTACTTCTTTAGCCATAAGAAGTAAAGGGTGAGGTGAAGAGTATTCAGTTGGTTGCAATCTGCAACTTCACCACTAGATGCCACACTGGTCCTTTGTTGTGTTATGATATCATATACAATGTACGACATACGAAGGTCATTAAGGTCAATATTAGATGTATGAGCTGTAGCTACCAAAGTCATTGTGTGCACAAGCTTTGTAATGCTAACACTATGATTGATAGAGGGTGCAAATGTTGGAGACAATACGAGCCATTTTTTATGCACATTTTTGCTTAGTGTATATTCATCATGTGCATGTAGCTCACTTATAGTGGATCTACAGTAGATGTTGCTTACTGTGCACAGCAGCGGTTTGTTTTCATGAGATTCGATTAATGTTAATAGAATCCTGACATGTACAGATTGAGGTTAGCATCAACTCACACACACACACACACACACACACACACACACACACACACACACACACACACACACACACACACACACACACACACACACAGAATAAATACTTAAACACAGTATGTTTAGTCGTTAATCATGTCAGATAGGTTGCTTCAATCCATTTATCTATCCCCTCACCCTTTCCCTCTCTTTCTCTCTCACACACACACACACAGTGACAAATTGCTGACATGACTAAAATATTCCTGTGTCTGGAGATGAGATTCCCAGTCCCCTGAGTCCAACCCCCTAACCTGATTTCATATATCTCCTTCTCTTTTTCAAAATCTCTCAGGGTCACATACACACACACGCATGTGCATGTGTGTGCGCCTGCGTGTATCTTCGTGTGCTATAGGCTAAAGGTCATTTCCCACGATGCCCTGCATCTCCAGGCACCTCTGTGACGTCATCGTCACTCTGGGCGACAAGGGGAAATAAGGAGGCGGGGCTTTCCTTCCTGACCCCATCTCCAATACAATGGAGAGGCACACATCCACACACACTGTTTTGGATAGTGCAGGAAAAGCTCTTACATGGGTTTATGCAAAAGTCTGTGTGTACTGCATGTAAATGTGTGTGTTTATCCTCGAAGCTTTATGAACTCCACTCTGCTGTTCATGTTGTAAGGGAGAGTCATTCAGGAGTTGGAGGATCTGGATTAGTCACATGAAACAGGAAGGAGAACTGAATCTGAAGTTCAGGTGGCCCTTGTGGCTTCAGAAATAGGTCTGAAAGCAAGAGTTAAAGGTTTTGGTTGATACCACCAACCATAATCTTTCACATAGAAGTGTCCCCGAACAAAAAATACTGAACCAAAAGCAGGAATAATGTCTGACAGGGGAAGTAAAATAGCCACAGTAAAGAGCACTTTAGTACCAAAGATGAGGACATAAAAATTAGCACTTTTTCTTTTTTAAATGATATCGTTGCCAGAGAATTCATTGAAAACAACCTGCAGACTTCCAGTAAACTGACCGCGACAGGTTAACAGAAGGAAACAAGTTTGGGTGCTCTGTTGTGTGTCCCTTAATTCATTTGAGCTGGCTCTTCTGAGAAACTTCACACCACAGTGCAGGAGTGCCAACGTGTGCAAGGTCACACACTCAAAACACACAAAAGGAAATTTATTGAGCATCAGTGGTTTTTTGATTTCACATTGATTTTCCCAGGTTGTTGTTGTTGTCGAGTTGTTGTGTTTCCTGCTGCAAGAAGATGCTGACCACTGGAGATTAAATGAGGCTCTCTTGGGACAAGAACAGCTCTCGCAATCTTCCAGTAATAAGATGGAGATGGAGAGAAAAGAGGAGCGAGGGGAAAAGAGAAAAAATGTAAACACAAATGAGCTTCTGATTATGCACTTACTTCGCAAATGAGTAAAAGAAGAGAAAAAGTTTGAAGAAGATTTAGTATTTTTTAAACAACAAGTCTGTTTTTAGTCCAAATAAACATTTAGAAAATCCTTAAATATATAAAATAACCACAAGTATGATATGCATCATATATACATACAAAGGCAGAGAGAAGGAGACACACTCTCATACATACATACTGTACTCTTGCCTTCAGGCTGTTATGGAGAACCCGTATCCCCAGGTACTATCCACCCCCTTACTCTTTCCTGCCAATCACACACACACACCTGCAGGACCTGCTCTTCAACTGATTAATGCGTGTGAATGTGTGAATGTGTGTCTGTGTGTTGCGAAATACTAAAGAAAATGGGTCAGCTAGAGAGGTCAGTCATCAAGCCACAACCTGCCAGCTTGTTGCAGTGCCCAGAAACAAGATGAGGAAGAGAGGAAGAGAGAGAGAGAGAGAGAGAGAGAGAGAGAGAGAGAGAGAGAGAGAGAGAGAGAGAGAGAGAGAGAGAGAGAGAGAGAGAGAGAGAGAGAGAGAGAGGGAGGGAGACAGGCAGTTTATGGCTACGGTGATACAGGCGTACAGTGTAAGGTAATTGCATTAGTCTGAGTCTTTTCCTGGAATGCAACTTCTACAGTGGCAACATCCTCCATGTGTTTCCTCCCAACTGCCACACATTCAGAAGTTGGATGTGACCTCCTTTTAGAGTGCATCACCCTCATAAATCTAAGTTCACCACGAGGGTGAGATTAGTGATTTATTTGATCAATGTATTGATGTATTTGTTGCATATTTAGTTTCATTGATGTCAATCAGTCGTTCTGTCCTAGTTTCATGCGGTCCATCGCACATTGCATTGCGGGTGAATCATCATCAGCGAGCTCAAAGATCAGGGTTTTTTTACTTTGCATACCAACTGTTTAGAGCATTAGTGACTTTGCCAATGTAAACACAACTACATCCTCATACATACCAGGATGTATCTTCAGATTGCTGCAGCTTTTTGGAGCCGTACACAGCCTGAGAAGAATGCTGCAAACACCACTTTGGGAAGTAAAAAATATGGCAATCTCTTCTGCGTGAAATTATTAGATAACATTTTTGATTTATGAGCAAAAAAAAAAGTCTACAAAGCATTCCCTGCTGCTTATAAATCTTACTGCCGTCAGAGTGACGATAAAAGATAACAAGATGAGCTTATCAGCATTTTTGCAACTTTCATTTGAATTATAGCAGCTAGATTAAGAAGACACACGAGCTTTTGTTTAGTAAATTAAGAAGAAACCATAAAAAAGAAAAACTGAGGGGTGAACGTCCCTCCTGTCCTCAGAGGAATGTTGTTTGTCCTATTGGTTAGCCCTTGAGATAACACTTAATCATCCGATTTTTTTCTATAAGACTGCAGAGGACATAAGCTAAATATTTAAACAATCAGATAATGACATTTTTAACATAAGTATAAGAACATTTTGTTGTTTGTTGAAATATAAGCATGCAGCAGAGCATGTTGCCTCTGTAGCTGCGCTCAACCAGCATGTTGCACTGCTCATTAACCCGTTTTGCATGATCACTATGGTGCCAAAGATCTTCATCCGATTGGCCCGATGGTTGTGTACTGCTTCGCTGGCACACAGAAGAGTGAGTCAGCACAGTGCAGCATCACAACACAGAAGATTTACGTTCCCTTCAGCTTCCTTTCCGCTGCAACTAACTACAACCCATAAATCCAGATGAGTGAGAGGAGCTCACCAAACTGCAGCTAGGTGACTGCAACCAGGACTTTATAAAGTATTGAAAGGATGAGTATCATTACATCCTCTCTTAGCCTGAGGAGACTCTGTGCTGCAACAAAAACTCTGCAGAGCTGCTATGTCATTACATAATCAGCACTAAAGATCAGTCATTCATGTGTGAGGACAGTGTGTCGGATGGGGAACAGAAACACACAACTAAATGTGTACTTTACAATGCATAAAAAGGATGTGCACTAAGCACATGCCTATCTCTCTCACACACACGCACGCACACGCAGAGCAGTGCACAGTAATGATATTGACATGGACAGAACCAGCTTCCACTGCACATCTAATTGATGTTGACCATCCAAACAAAGACAGCAGATCTCTGCTGTCAACTTTAATCAAAATTAATTCTCCTCCTGTTTTCTTGCTTCTTGTCACCTCCACGTCTTCCTCTGAGAAAATACATTTTTTCCCCTTAAAGTTAAGTCTTTCTTCTGCCCTCCCTTTAGTGTGACTTTCCCCTCAGCCACCTCTCTGTAAGCGGCGGCTCCATCCACTGTGTAAGCCAGCAGGGGTGGTCGCTCTCATCTAATAAGCCCCTGTCACACAGATTAATGCCCGCTGGTGATAAATCCCCCCCTGGAACGGGTCAGACCAACTGTCTGCTTGATTAAACCCAAAGGGAGAGAGAGCGGGTCACACAGCAAGAGAGCGAGGGAGGGCAAGACAGATAGAGGAGGAAAAGAAAAACTCTTTTCATCTCCCCTCCTCTCAGGCTGCCATCGGTCTACAGGACATGACAGCTCGTCTTGACTTCCTGTCCTTAGTTCTCATCTTTCTCCTCTCTTACCACCTACTTTCACTTTCAGCCGATGATGGTGATGAGAAAATGTCTTTTTAGCCTCTCTTTGTCTCTCTCTTTACACTTTTTCCTCCAATTCTGACCCCTCTTTCCATGAGTGCAACCACAGATGTACATCACTGCAAACAGACTCTTCCTTCTCATTTTCACATCTCCTGTCTACCTGACCTCCCCCTTATCCATCCTCACTCTCTAATCCTGGAAACACCTCACCTTATCTTTTTAATGGCACCATCATACTACTAAACGATATATTTTTCATATACTTTCTTCTACAGTGATTAATTCTCCGTTGTATTCCGAGGCATAAAATACCAACATATGACCAATTTGTAACATATGGTGTATATAGATTGAACTACCAAACAGTATATGAAGAAGTAAAACACCTGCACAAGCTACAACATAAAATACATCAATAATAATATAATAATGGAGCTCTACAGGGGCGACGCTGCATCATAAGTGTTAACACATTAGTTTTGAATGCAGAACCTTTACTTGTAACTGAGTCTTTTTTTATTTACTTAAGTAAATCTTTTGAATGCTTGTTCCACTGTTACTTGTCGGCCAAACAACTAATATCAGCCATGGCAGTCAGGCTCTAATGAATAGCTTTAATAAGTTAAAAAGGCAACAAACAGTAGTGTGTGGTTAAATGTGTGTATACGTGCAGTGAGGATAAGAGGGGAAACAGCTATTTTAATCTTCTGCACCCCACTGCCTTTATAATCACTAAAAGGCTTCAAATCCTCTTGTTCACTGCAGTGGCTCCACAGTATAAAATCCCTGTTCACCACGCAAGCTTCATCATGGCAGGTCTGACTTGTTTTTGTGTTTGTCTTATGTAATACACAAACGCATACATATGATCAAATACTCACATTCAAAAGATAAGTGACCCAAAACAAAACCAGAGGAATTTGGGTGCACCACCCTGTCTGGGTTTACAACACACACGCATGTGGTTGCACCTGTATGTGATAACACACCTGGAGGGAGGAGCTTCACCGATCCTCCCTTCAGAAAGACATTGAGCAGAAATGAGACAAATGAGAGACGGTGTTAATTTACAAGTGAAAAACAAGATGGAGGGAGTCTAAAAGACTCTCTCAAAACAGAAAGAAAGCTTTAGACTGTTTATTTTGTGCCTGCCAGCTTGTGTGCGCGTCCGTGTGTGTGTGCGCGCTTGTGAGTGTGTATATACATCAGTGTGTATTGTGTGTGTGTGTGAGGGTGAATTTGGTCAGTTTGCTCAAAGGAAAGCAAGATTAATGGCCCTTAGCTCATTCCTGGCAAATACTAAGATCGGTGTGTGTGTGTGTGTGTGTGTGTATGTGTGGTTGACCTAACAAGGAAAGCTTTGTCCGTGTGATGGATTTTAGCTGCACCTCAACCTGCTGATCAACTTTTGTATGTGTGTGTGTGTCAGTGACTGGGAAAAACTACAAAAATATCAGCACTTAAGGGTCCAGTGTGTAGTTTTTAGTGGCACCAAACAGTGAAGCTACAGATTGCTACCAACTGAATGCACCTCACCTCACCTTCCCCTTCCAAGCATGGAGAAGAAACAACGGTGGCTGTGAAAAATGTGAAACACCTGATCTAGAGGTTTGTCTGTCCTGGGCTACTGTAGAAACATGGTGGATCAACATGGTGGGGTCCATGGAAGTCGGCCTACTGCCTCTGGAGGTATCAAAGGCTTATTCTAATGTAACAATAGCAACAACAACTCTTATTTTCAGGTAATTATACACTAATGAAAACATAGATATGAATTTTATATTCCATTTCTGCCAATAAGTCCTCCTAAATGTTACACACTTGATCTTTAAACTGTATCTCAGCAATCAATGTCATGCTTTCACAACATATATATACACTGGACTGTATGCTTCTATAAGGAAGTGTCTTCAGATTTAAGTTTCAGTTGTGTCTAAAATAAAGCTTCTATGTCACTCGGGCCGACAGCTTCCTCTTTGGTCTAGCAAGTTATTTTCATAACATTAGCAGTGCGTGTTATTTTACATCTTTATCAGGTTGGCTGATAGCTGCAAGGCCAATATAACAGCAGTGACTGCTTCACAATGGTTGGGTTGGCCCGCTGACAAGGCATCAACTAACACACACACACACACACACACACACACACACACACACACACACACACACACACACACACACACACACACATACACACATGGATAAGCAAAGGAACAAAAACACTGCAAGAAAGAACACATGAACATGCATTATAGTGTGTGTACAGTATAAAACATTGCACATCATGCATGAACACATACACACCTCAAAGAGCTCATTCAAAAGGACTTGTCATGCACTACGGTAGCATGTATGGCTCTTGTGAAAGTAGAGAAGTACAACCGAAGCATCTATCTGAAACAGCAATGAGGCAGAAAGGGAAGCAAAGGTGAATTTATCCTTAATCCAACAACAACTAACCACCGCAGTTCTTTCCATCTTGAAAAACTTTTGCAGCGTGGGATTATGTTAGCAGCAATTATTGTCATCGTTTTCATGACTTTTATCTGCCACAAAGTCACAGCTTCTAGCTTTAAAAGCAACCTAAATGTGAGTTTTAGATTTACAAGCAATACACTGTGCTTGACAGCAATGGTGACATGCAAAATGACTGCACATTCTCAATGCAAAGCAGTCAGAGTGTAAAATAAACTACTGGCGTTGAACGTGACATGGAATACATAAAAATATGTAAATAAACGGAACAGGTAAACAAGACGAGTCAGTCAGACTAACTTTAATACTTTAGATTTGAAAAGAATGCACTTTGCTCTCTGTTCACCCCATCACTTTGTAACATGCACCAGCTCAAATGGTAATTTGTTAATTCCATTCTTGGTTAACCTTCAGGCATGTTAGCCTCTTCTCTCTAACGCTTTCCACTATAAATAGTGTCATACATGACTTTTATAGAGGTTCTTAATGGAACTGTGCCTTTAAAACTAAATGAGTGGAGCACTTCCTATGCCCCACTTTTCACCTTCAACTGTCATCACCACCACTGACGGTATGTACTGTATGTGTATGTGAGTGTTCTGTGAGTGTGTTTGTGCATAAAAAGACTCATGGGCAGGGTCGGAGGCACCTGACGGTGCAATGTGCTTAATACCATAAACAGACACCCGTATGCTAGAAAGCACACACAGGAACTTTACTGTATGAATGCAACCAATTGATGGGAAGAAAAAGACCTGCATGCAGGAAAAGATGTATGCAAATGTTTCCCAGAGTGCTTGGTACTGACAGACTGTGAGAGAAAAAGAATGATATTCTTACACATGAGCCAATAAAGATTTTCACAACCCATAACTTTTTTCTGTTATGAGCACATTTAGTGACTTATTAGGCTTTAAAATATAGCAGTTTTCCACTGTATACTTCTGTAAAGCTGCTTTCACTGGTTCCCAACATGAGGGTCCTGGCCCACACGAAGTATCGCCAAAGTTCCATGACAGGTCGCAAGACTCTCCTGATTTTAAGGACTGTAACTTTTTTTTTTTTTTTAAATATACAACAGGCCTGCCTGTCAGCATTTTATTAATTTCAGTGAAATCAGAGCCTTGAGAAAAGTGGGCAGTTAAAACAACCCAAAAAATGTCAAACATCAGGGGAAGGAAAATGAAATGTATTGAAATTTTGATTTTTCTAATAAATGAAAAATAAACGCTATATAATCTGCATGAAATTCACTCAAATTGCTGGTTTCACACAAACGTCCTGCAATCACTACTTATTTATCAGTCATTATAAACTGTTTTGTATTGACTATAATATAAGAGGAGTCAGTGAGTTAGTGAGGAGTCGTCGAGTCAATGATAGAAACAGAGTCCCTTGAAGAAAAGGGTTTGGAACCACTGATTTACATCCTTTTGTTCTCATACAACTTCATCAAGTCTCCCGGCCTGTTGAAACATGACTTAGTAGTGCTTTGCCTTTCATACAGCACACATGGTATGCCTACTGTTGTGGTTGGGGAGATTATTTGCACAGGTAGGTACATAACAGCTCCCTGGGCTCCATGAATAAGCTATTAATACTGTTAATCATTCATCAACACTGAAACTTAGAGGCAACACCAACAGCTCTGCCTTCTGCGTGTTTTCTAACATGTGTGTAACTGGGTCACCTGGTTAAGACCGTTTCCTATTCTCACACACACGCTTCTGTAAGAATAGGACACACATGGACACACTCAGACAATCATAAGGAGAACATAAACACTCTGTCAGTGGTTCTTAAAGTAGCCACCCACCGTGTGCGTAATATCTTCAAAGTACACACACACAAACACACGCGAGCCTTAAACAAACTCATTATCAAAGTAATTCACATTAGGGTCCAAACTACAAGCTTATTCCCTCTTAACACACACACATGCACAGATTGACCTAACCCATATGTTTGAGTGGGATAAGTCCACATCACCTCTTAGTGTCTCTAATGCATTAAGCTCTTTCTTTCAATTCCCTATTAGTGCAATAGCCAGGCTCAACGCAGCAACATGCAAACACACACACACACACACACACACACACACACAAACAAACAAACAATCCCATTAACAGATTGCTGTCCATTCAATACCTGTTAGTTCAGTGACTGAAGGCCTTCATGATTGATGCAGGCATTCATGCATCAAGCTGCAGTTGAATGATTCGTCTGTACAGGCAGATTGAGGAAGTATTTCAACAGTGATGGAATGAAAACAGGTTATTTCAGTAAATACGAACACACTCTATGTACACTAAGATATACTCTTATCTAAGGCTTTTCAGTTATGTGATCATCATTTAGTCAATAAAGGTCTGCTTTCAGGCTTGTGACAATGCATTGTTATGATAATCTGGTTTAAAACGGTCATTTATCTTACTGTAAGTATGAGAGTTTTGTCAATCCATAAGGGAACACTTTAACCTTCAGTTTAGCTGAAAAATCACCACGTTTGGAGAAATCACTTCCTCAAAGTATGAACTTGCGTTTAACTGACTTCACTTACCTATCATACAGGATGAAATGGTTTATCCATTTCAATAAACGTCCCGGAATTTGTGCTAGCAATATCCATATGCATGCATATCCACATACATGTTTCCTCAGTGCCTTAGTGACATATCAGGCAGCAGATATTAATCTAATCTGGACTGCGGGGATCTCATTATCATTCTGTCCAATGGGGACAAGGGGTGCTGTTATATAAAAGCACTTAAACTGATGAGATTTCTTATAAGAAGCAGTGATGTCATCTGAATGGACACTCTGTGGTATGATGTCACACTGGAAACTTTAATTCATAATGGGATCAGTGTATTGTGTCTGACTTCACAGGTCACATGATGTCTGAAAACGTTTCCTACAGATACAGTACTTTACTGTGAATTCTATTTATCTTAATTCAAAGAACCCAACATGCACTATGTCTTCTGTCATTTCCTTAATGATTGTTGATTAGCTTTCATCCGCTCCGTTCAAACAAACGTTCTTATAGCGATGCCACTGTCTCTGTATTTGAAGGCCTGTGTAGTGCTTTGTAATGTCGACATGCTTTCTAGATCAGTACGATAAAGCTTTTAGGAGGTTTTGCCTGCTTTAGTGATGTTACACACACACATGTACACACACACATTTTAGGCAGTCTGTCTTCCATTGTAATGTTGAGCTAAAAGATGAAAGTATAGTGTCTGTCTGGCTCTAAAGACCCTCTCTCTCTTTTTCTGTATTCCCTCTGGACGCACACACGCACAAAATACACATAGAGGCTCGGCAGACACTTCAATTATGATAATGTGGATCAGCATTAATGTATCCTTACAGCACGGCTGGCTTTCAACAATGTGTGTGTGTGTGTGTGTGTGTGTGTGTGTGTGTGTGTGTGTGTGTGCGTGCGCCAGACAGCATGAGAGGAGGGGCAGCTACTGTATCTCATTTAACACAGGTTACTCCCTCCAGGAAAGCAAAATGTTGAGGTCTTCAGCATTTGTACCATCTTATACAAACACAACAAGAGAGAGACACACTGTACACACTGTAAATGAAAGTTTCTCGTGAAGGTTGCAAAGGGAAACATGGACAAACAGAAAGATAAGAAGATTCAGGGAGCTGAATCTCTCTGCTGAGAGGATGACCAAGTAAGACAAACATAGGGTCAGGATAAGAGAAAGCCATTGAAATAAACAAAAAAGATGGGAAAAAGTGATTTATTTTGAAAAGCAGACAGGCCTCAGTGAGATGAACCTCATCTGTGTTTTTCAGTCTGTGTGAATCTGAGCGGCAGCCAGTTTCAACAGCACAGATGGCCTCGAATTTGGCCAGAAGAAACTCAGATTATACAATCTAAACAATGTAAAACATTCAGAATACATTATAATTCACTGACAAAGAATGTGCAGTGGTGCAATAGGGCCTCACTAATTTAGAGATCCTGGGAAGGGACCATTTGAACATCCAAACTATTATGAAAACACATCTCTGTGAATAAAAAAATTATAAACTCCACTCATTTGTCTGCACCAAAAAAAAAAGCAGCTCTTTCATCACAACCCTGCTGTTTTCCTCCTCCTCCTTCTCGTCTTCCCTCCTTCCTTCTTGCCCCACCCCTCCTGCCTCCTTCCTCCTCCTCTCCCAGACTCCCTCCCTCCCTGTAATTACCACCTCAGACTCCAATTAAAAGAAACCACAATAAAGAGAGCAGAGGACGGAGACCAAGGGGCGGTAAGGGAAAGAGGTAAGGGGACGGCAGAGGGAGGGAGACAGAGGGGGGAGTTTAATGAGAGGTTTGTCCACACACACATGCATGCACACACATATACTTATATACATGAAGACATACACCCCAAAACTAGCAGCATGTGCAGGTTAAACAATATTTAAAACATGCATTTTTAAACTTGAAACAACAAGAGACAAGCATAAATAAGAACAAGAATTATGTGTGTGTGTGTGTGTGTGTGTTTATGTGTGTGTGCGCGCGCGCAGATCTCCATGTGTAGACATGTATGTGTAAATGTCTATATACATGTGCATTTGTGTGTGTGTGTGTGTGTGTGTGTGTGTATGTAAGAGGGACTGCTGACAGTTTTTCCTTTGTGTTTTGCCCCGGCCTGTTTCCTGCCATTAAGGCTCCCAGTGCTTCCCTTAAAAGCACACACACACACACACACACACACACACAGCCACACACACCAAATTAAAAAAAAGAAAAATTAAGAGAGGAGAACAGGAGATCAACAAGTCATGCAGACAACATAGAGAGAGAGGAAAGAACACAGTCAATATTTTCTAAACAAAGCACACACACACACGGAACCACACAAAATATTACCAAAGAAACTCTCTGCAGCAGCGGAAGACACTAACAATCAATAAACACAAAGTAGGAACAGCAGGGTAGCCCTTACTGTCAAGCTGTCTTTGTGTGAGTAAGTGTGTGTATGTGTGTGTGTTTGTAAGGAAGAAATGGGCCTCATGGTTGTGTGCCAACCAAGGCTGCCAAAAAACACACACACACACACACAAAAACACACACACACACACACAAAAAGAGTGAGAGAGGAGTGCAGAGAGGTGGTTAGATTTAGTAAGCTGCCAAAGAGAGAGAGCGAGCACTATATACAGAGAGGAAATAGATATCTTGGTTCATTATACACACACGCACACACACAAACACACACACACACACACACACACACACACACACACACACACACACACACACACACACACACAGTAGCCTCAGACAGCCTTATCGCTTTATCCTTTTTATTTAGAAGATCCATTACTCAGCTTCTCTTTGAAGACTATGAGTGTGTGTGTGTGTGTGTGTATGCTCCAGACAGGAGTCACTGTGCTGACTTTATGACCAGGTGTGTTACCTTGATCATAGCAGGAGTGGTAACGTGCTCTGCGTGACACACCAAACACCCTGCAGAGTGGATATGTGTGAGCACACACGCTTGTTTTCCTAGCTTCACTGAACTGTAAATTCACTAGAAACCGTATGCCGCGCTTCTATTTTCTCTGGAAACCGGTTGGACTGACGTGTGTCTTGTTTACAACTGTAAGCCAGCTTAACCTGACGGTCCAGTTCTAATGAGGTGAAATTTCAGAGCAGCTGAGTGTGTGTAATTATCTTTGTGTCATATGCATTTACTCTGTTATCACCTGCCTAATAAGACATCTATAAATGGGTGGGTGGAGGAAGCTATTTATATTAATTGTCATAGTAATCATAAACAAAGCTACATGTACTAGCTTGTGCTTGACATGTTAATGAATTCAGACACTGCGAGGTTAAACTGCTGGAGGTACACGAAGCACATATTAGCTGCCGGGCTCAGATTTCTTCCACTTTTGTACAGTTGCTGAACTACTACCTGGTCCCAGATCTGCTTGATTAAACACAAATGAATTCAGGAATATGGAACAGAGCCCAGGTTGGATAATAACGCAGAGCCCACCACCTTAAAACCTTTGATGTTATGGTTTAAGAGGTGCATATTCCCAAACAAGAACACACAAAGCCTCAAGCTTTTGGGATCTCAGGAGATCCCCATGGGTTGTTGCCCATTCTGCCCAGCTGGGTAATCCTGCCTTAAATTTAGACCACCAGAGGTGATGCAAAAACAATTTCATGCGCCTAAATGTGTCAGAGTTAAGCCCTGTTCATACTTGACACCACCGCAACACCAGATGGATGTATCATACACAATCAGGCCTGATCCTGCTTTAATTATGCCACAGTATGGTTTGTTTACATTCTTTCATTTACCGTGTGATATAAATTGACGGTGGGCTACGCGCGCCTGGCGTTACAAGCAGGTAACTTATATTTTGAGACGACCGCCTTGCAATCGCCGTGTTTGCAAAGTGCAGATGGCTTTGCGAGTTGTTTGTGGTTACTGAAAGGCAGCAGATTAGTGAGCCTTTCTTCAACTTCCTTAATGTTGTATTCACTATCAACAACTCAAAGCAGAGAGCAGCCCACACAAGCAGCCTAATCTGACCATTAAAAACAGTTTTTGCAGCGTCGGCCACAGCCACATTGAGTCCTCATCTAGCTTTTTATCCAAGTATTTACAAGAATTTTTAAGAGATACATTTTGAGTTTGTAAAGGACAGCATCTATCCAATGTATGTTATTAGCCATAGCACATCCATGAAAAGTTTACTGATGATTTGAGTGAAATGTAAAGTAAAAACAATTTTCCTCACCTTTATCACAGAATGGACTTTTTTTCAATACTTTGCTCCACTCACATCACTGTACATTTTCACTGCTCAAATACTTTTGGAGACTATGCACGGAAGCAGAAGTATCACTGCTCTAAGAAAGTAGTAAAGCTGGAATTTACAAGACATCTCCTCTGCACTCAAACTCAGCAGTCTGCACACGATGGATTCTTCCAACTTCCGACTGTCACTGAGAGTCAGTACAGCCAGTGCAGCGCTGGTGTGAGGAGATTCACCACAAGATGAAGTGTCCAGCTTCTAAACAACCTCTTCTGACACAAACACTGAGACAACAGCATCATAAAGTACCTGAAGTTTTCTATTCGATTGTGGCTGCTGGAGATCAATGACCGAAAACAAGAGATGGAGTGTGTGCTTGTTTGTGTGTGTGTGTGTCTGGGAGGAAACAGCCAAAGGAAGTATAATATTCACTTCGGGAGATGAGAGAGGGTGTGTGTGTGTGGATGTGTGTGCATGTGTGTATATGTGTGTGTTTCCTTCCTCCCTCCCCCCAACACTCCTCCCCTTGTCTTTATGCCGACACGGGTCCTGTAGAAAGAGCAGCTCACACGTTAATGTAAACAAATCACCTAACACTGCTAACTCCTTTCATTAATAAAGATATTAATTAAATGCCCATAATTCCATAATTATTAGAGGTATATAGATGGAGCATGTCTTCACATTCCATTCTTTTCGACACACATACGCATCACTATACACAGAAATACAGCAGACAGACACAGACAGACTGACGGGTCAATCGATTGATGATTTTTGTTGATTCCTGACTTCCAATCAGTCTGGATAAACAGCCACCAACTCTCTGAGGAGGTTTTCATTGTGACTGCAATGTGTGTGTGTGTGTGTGTGTGTGTGTGTGTGACCTGGAAACAGCTAACAGGTCAAGTGGATGCTGTCAGTCCCTCAACGTGAAAAAGGTGACCCTGTGTGACCTCTGACCTTGTCTTATACCTGCAACGCCCATCGCCTCCTGTCTGTCTGGTTGGTTTTGTCCTGGACCAAACAGATCAATTCCACTTCTTTCATCAATCACTATTAGTCTCTGCCCCTTTTTTCAAAGCTTATCAGATCTGTTGTTTCAGTTTCTTTTAATTTTACCCTTTCCTCTCCTGCTTTTCATCTCTTTTTTCTTGGGTCCCTACACCCAAATATCAATAATCAACCATGTCCAAAAGTCATCAACTAGTCGGTCCCTTCTCATTCTCCTTTACCTCACCTTGAGTCTCCTTGAGTGAATAATAAAATCAATACTGACTGATATGATTGACGATGATCCCAGTCAGCAGTGTTGCAGCGTGACCTCTCAGACAGGACACAGTTCTCAAACTTAGTCTGGCTTTCATCGCATTAAATTACATTTTTAATTCATAATGCCTCAAGGATTGTCCTGGTTTGATTAAAATATTAAAAAGTCTTCACTTTAACTTGAAATTAAATATAACAGGGGAGAAAAATACAACCCTTCAGCTTAAGTGTACCTTCTGTGTCTAAATGCTGAAAACTGTTATTATTATAATTGGTTTCAACCTGCTTTCTATCAGATGGGATTTTCACGCAACAGAGCGCTGGAGGGGAAGGAGATGAGGGCAGAAATGAGTTGATGATATATGCTTGAGCACTGCAATCATCCGTACAGTGCTTTTGCACATCTAGCAAGATTTTTATGAATGAGGGAGTGAGAAAAAGGCAGGAAGGAGGAATGAATGCATGAAGGAGAATTCCAGAAAACCACCTACAACATCAGTCAACCATGTCATGACCTTCAAGTGCCTTGTGTTTAAGCTGTTCACAGTGATCACACGAGGCGGGGGTAGACGTATCGGCGCAAGAGATGCAGAACTAGGACCGGGCAAAAAAGCCACCAAGAATCTCAATCATTACATCCTCCTGGGAATGCGACGAAGGGGAATCTGCTTGCGTCGACTGTGTGTGTGTGAGTGTGTGTGGCCTTTGACATCTGACTCGGCTTGACCTTTTACGCTGACAAGCCCCAGTCACAGGAGTGCCTGTGTGGGCTGACCATTTGCAAACAACGTGGGAGAGTGCATTGACAACTATGTACGTGTACACCGCTAATGTAATTCTCAGAATCAGAGAGAATGTCTGGGCTTCATAGAGAGTGCATTATAAGCAGAAGCGTATGAGAAGCTAATGAACTTTGCTGACGAATGTAACGAGTGAGAGAATATTTTCTGTAGGTCGATGACAGCTGAGAATTTACTCCTCTCATCATTCTTTCAGTCACTTCCTCCTTTTCCCTCCTTAGCATGCAACTTATTTTTGGTTAAAAAACCTGCTAACACCAGCCCGTTGCCTTGTTTTTGTGAGAGGCTTTAGCTTAGTTTGAGATTTAGCTTTAGTGTTAGCTCAGTTTTGTTTTCTCTGAGCTTAGCACCAGACAAAAGGAGAAAAGGGGGGATTGGGAAGATAACAGAAAAGAAAAACAGGCGAATAAAAAGAAAGAACACCGGAGACAGAAAATAAAAAGGTACAGCAGCAACAGAGAGTGATGCTAAGTTTTGAGAGAGGAACTGACTAGACAAGCCATGATGGAAACATTTAAACCACATGAGGTATTTCTGAGAATGCTAATGCGATATTTAGATAAGACAGCAGGTTTTAAAATGCCGCAGCTTTCCGTTATGCACTCAAGTTAGCCACTAAAGAGCTGCGGCTTATCAGACATCACTAAAAGAAGTGCTAAGAGCATGTGTGATGCCTCTCTCCATTCCCATGGTACCACTCAAGTCCACTGGGCCCCATCAACCATGCGTAGACAGAGAGAGATGAGGACTAGAAAAGACTAAGAAACAGAGAGAGAGAATAGGATGCAGGGATGATAAAGAGGAAAGGCTGTTCTCCTTTCTTTGGAAAACCACTTTATATTCCCTGTTGGGCAAGAACAATGCAACCTCAACCCAAAACACATAATCTACTGTAGTCCACATGTATTCTCACAGGCAAAGCCCACTTCAGACAGCTCAGCGGTTACACTCTTCCTGGCCTAATCCCAAGGCATTTCTGTGACATGAAAATATGCAGTGATGAGAATTTCGCACATCATGATCCCTCCAAACAATGAATATCTTTGACCAGATTTCCCAACAGCAGCATAAAAGCCTCATATCACCACACGGAGTGTCATCATGAAGACAACATTGTGCGTCACACGCATCATGTAAAAAACCAAAAGTCTGTTTCAGGATGATGACAGTGTAAAATTCGAAATAAAGTAGTCACTGTATTAACGTGAATCTGATCATTCGAGTTGGAGGTAGAACTCGAATGATCGCTTGAAGACCTCCTCCATGAAACATTTATACATTTTTATGAAATAAACAATGTGGCCATTGTTTACTGCTTATGAAATTTATCACAAGACGAGATGCTTCAGGCTTAACATCTGAGCCAACTATCTGCTGAAGGAAATCCTGATCCACTCTTCATCTGAAATCTATTCTATTTTGAAATTTTAACTCCAATGCCTGTCCCAACTATTTGAAAGACTGCTAATACTGCCAGAGCTGTCGGATAAATATTAAATACACAAACCCCTTTAAGTGCTAAAGCACTTTTACACCTCAAGACAAACGGAGAACGGGCAGACAAGCAACTGGGAAAATTCAACTGATTTCATTTGAGGTTGACGGCCAAAATTTGCTGGCAGCGGTTGCACTTTTCACACTCGTCATTTCCCATCATTTGGAAGATTCCTTGATTCCCAAGTTTCACTTAGTGTTAAACTTGAATAAACAGTTTTATCTGGCAAGTAATAGCAAGTAAAATTCACTAGAAGCACAGACGAGATCAGACAACAGCCTCCAGCCCCACCCACCACACAACAGTATGAAATCAAGGCACTAACGGTATTTTCCAGCCTGCTGTGATTAGTTCTTGTTATAAGGGTCTCCCATCCATCCACCCACACACATAGTTCACTGCTAGCCAAGTGAGTAATAAATCTTCTATCACTGAAAGCTACTGGAGTGAGAAATGTTTGAATAGAGATTCTGTTGAGCTCCTGTTGACTACAAACAAAGAAAAAGTATAGTTTTGGTGAGCAGGCAGGGAAACTGATGCTGCCAACCAAGCAGGTGGTACAGTGGATGGACACTGGGTGGCCTTATAATGCTGGTATACCTGCATAGTTTCCGACCAACCAACCTAATCGAATTATACACAGCTCCTCTCTCCCTCACTGTAAATGGACGCTGATCCATGCAGTCGATGCACCGCTGGGAGCCAGACCCTCCCTTATGTGCCGACACCCTAATGAGTTTCATGTGAGGGGCATTAGAACGGCTGGAAGACCAGTGAAACTGACTGGAACTGGCAGAGGAGCACTCTCTGATCCAGTCATAACAGACATACACACAGAAGTGTAATGTAAAGTCAACATTAAGGATTTCTTCATTAAAATATCTAGATATAAATGTGAACTTTATGAATATGATTTATGTTTATTAATTGTTTCTAAAAAAAACACAGCTATGGCAAACTAAAGGCTTGTTTCTGATTTCTTTAAATGAAAAGCCCACACACTGATGGTAACTTCATTATGTTGCAGGTAATTTCAGCCGAGCAGTTTTATGACTTTACCCCCAAACACTTAACCAGAGAGTTGGAACAATTCCACATCAGCCTAATTAGCCGTCCTATCATTTAATATTACATCTCACAAGCACGACAGACACATGTATCATAACTGCAATGAGGCAGTGAGAAATAACATCTTTATGATGCCAAACAGATGGATAATATGGACCAATCTGACTGTAAAATAAACATATCCTGAAATAAAACCAGTGTAGGTTCACTGTCACACACCAGAAAATAAACTTATTGAAAAAGGAGAGAGAAATTCTTCACTTTGTATCAAAATTTTATTTTCAGTACTAATGTGTTGAGCAAGATTCGCCTGTTGGTGGCGCTAGCTGTAAATCCTGTAGGGACCACACATGAGACAGTATCTACGTTACATGCTTTCATGTGCTTTTAACAGAACTGTATCTGAAGGCAGCGAGCATTAGCTTCGACACTCAGCTGCGCAGGTTGTCACTTGGATATTAGTGCTCACGCAAACCAAGCCTGACACACAAAAACACAGACACAGACACACACATCACCTGACCAGTTGCTCATAACAACTACACTGTCTTATATAAGAGTCTCTCCTCGGTTATCATAACACACATGCAAACAAACATGGAAGCATGCACACACACCCTGGAGAGGATGGCAACTACTTTCATCTACTTTACTTTTAACACTTAGCAACATCTGATTTAACTGCAGAAAATCTTGTAAAAGACAGACAATGATGCTGCCAGAAATACAAAACACTGATGCATTGATGCATCACTCTCTCGTTGCTATTTGTTGGCAGTTGCTCCAACTGTATTTGTCTTGGGGCCAGTGTGCCACAGGCCACAGTTGCATAATGACACAGAAAAAGAAAGAGCGAGCTAACTTACAGACACTGCATTCATTCAGCAAGTGAGCAAGATTTAAAAGCAAGCAGCGACTGTCTGAAGTAAGAATTTAGATGTAGTGCCGATCATAAATTGGAGACACAAAAGGGTTAAAGCACAATGAGCGCTGCTGCAGAGTGCAGCAGTGGAGCAAAGCCCATTAATACAGTCAGGTGGCTTGAGTACAGGCGAATGGTCAATGGACACACGGTGATGCAAGCTCTAAGTCTTTTCCTCCTCACTGCATCTGGGTGTAAACACCATCACATGGTAGAGAGAGAGAAAGGACCAGGAACAAATAATGAAAAGGGAATGAAAGAAGAAAACACACTAGGAAAAAAACTATGTTAAGGTTAAGGTTAAACAGAGAGACAGTCCAGATAGAGTTATTACCCCTGCAAAGAAAAAAACACGCATTCAAAACATAGACAAATGCAGACATATAGACACACTCACAGAGACGCTATGCAATCTCCAAAGGGTCACAAAACAGCTCTGCGTGACTATTGCCCCATAAGCTTCTTATTATTTTGTTGTGATGGATGTCTCCTCTCATTTTATGTTTTCCATTTTAGCTGTCAGCCAGTTTTCAGAAAACAGGAAGGCTGGTGAGTCTGTGCTGCTGACCCCGACAGCCCCAGCACAAAGGGGGAGCTTGTTAGGGAGCTGGGCTAGTCTTCCATTCACTCCTATAGCCACCCCGATCTGCGTCTGCTTCTCTTTCACCGCTCACTATTTTCCCACTTATCATTTTTGAGTTATAGCTGTAAATGTGAGTCACAGATCCACTGTTCAAGAACACTAAGGGCTGTTTTGGGGTCATTTTGGAGCTCCACAGTCTGAAGCTTTTCAAGCTCCCTGCCTGCATCTACTCGGCTGATGTGTCCCTGAGCAAGATGCTGAATCACTGCCAGCTTACTGGAGACTGATCCTGACCTCTGCCTCCTCTGGATCAGAGCAAATGAAAAGACAAAGTCCCCACATGCATCAATCACCAGTGGAGAGGCGCATTTGACTGAACTGTCCCTTTAAGTTTGAAAGCTGCTACGTGTCTGAATGAAGCAGCAGCCCGGTGTTTCTGTCCAATCTGTGCACTTGTCGTTGGCATGAAGCAGACAAGTCTGGCACCTGCTTGCTTCGTCAGCATCACCATTTATCAAGCTACAATAAAGACAGAAAGGAGCTCGTTGGCACCGCGCCCTGAGTGCGTAAAACAGCAGCGCAGAGCAGAGGTTAATGGACACAAAAGCAGGTTAAACTTTGGGTTAAATTGTGTTTTGCGCCAAGCACGACCAAAGTTATCACGTGTGCTTTGGAGTGATCATCTTTCAGGTCTGCATATAGTTATGTTTTATGAGGAAACAATGCAAACTAGTTGGAGATGTTGCTCCAGCCTCGCACATGTTATTGTTTTGATGGCTGACATCAGCAGCAGCAGCAGCAGCTACCCAACCTTTTTATTTGCAAATATATACTATAACAGAAATTCATCAAAGAGCGTATCAAATTAAAGAAAATAGATCATTTCAGTTTGGATGATCACCAATATTTCTTCTCCTGACTTTTTGTTTTCCTTCCCGCTTACACTCACCTCCCAGTCCGCCCAGAGTCGCTGCCCAGGAAGCTCCCCAGAGCAGGCATAGCATCGGGAGCAGGATCAACATCGCACCGCCAGGAAGCATCATGATTCGGCTCCTGCCCTGGTCCAGGAGTGAGTTGGAGGTCCGTCCGATCTGATTTCAACACCAAAAGTCCCGAACTCGTGGTTTCAGCTGCGATGCATCATAGTCCTGATCCGGGCTTCACAGGTTTCTCTGAGTTCAAAAAGGTGCAGGGCTTAGTCCAAGACAATGATGAATAAGTTGGGGGTTATTCTAAATGAAATAAATGCTTCCTTTTATATTTTATTGTTATTCTGCTACAGGTTTCTGCTCTTCCCGCAGCTACAATCTGCACAAAGCGCACAGAAGTCCACGCATCCGCTCAGCGTAAATATGAGGGCTTGTGTTATCCACTACAAGAAAGCGACATGCTGAAAACCTGCAGATAAAATACTACAGTTATATTTGTGGTGTATTCCAGTCACAAACTGTGCGTCAAAGTAATCCAAAGTACCGTCCTCTCGTGCAGGAATAATGTCCGGTGTCCTGGCTTAGACCAGGCTGAAGCCTCGCTCTTATCCCCGCTCTGTGCCCCGGTGTCGCCGAGCCTGTCCCGCTGCTACAAAATAAAACCTCCGCTCGTCTTCACTTTAAAATGATTTGTAGCAATAAAAATCACGTTTGGGTCCGTGAGGAGAAATAAAATCCCGAGAGCGCGCTGTGTCGCCGGAGCTCGAGCGCTGGCACAGGGTGCACGGTAATATGGAAGCTAGTGACCGGCTCGTGGATGTGCTGCTCTGAAGCTCGAGCGCTGCCTGAGTGTAAACCAACCGTCTCGCGCGCCCCGCCCTCCGGAAAGGCAGCGCGAGGGCATACAACAGGTAAGAGGATGATGTCACAGCTGACAGGTGCAGCCCTATTTCGTTCTTCAGAAACTCAACAAGTGATTAATATCGAACCTTCGAGGAAAGTGGAGGTGTCTTTCTTTTGAATTATGAATTCATTTCATGTGTGGGAACATGAGCAGTGGGGTCAGAGAGTAATTACAGTTTTCTGACCACTCCACTATTATCCTATCATGCCTGCCCTGCTCCTGTCATCCAAGCCTGAAGTGGTTCAGGTTAAGCCTGTCATTACAGTCCTAAAATGCAATATTCACTCAATTTAAACTGAGATTACCTTATCTAGAGTGTGAAGATGAGACAGGTCATGTACAAATTAGGTTACCGGATATATCTCGTTTTCCAGAGGAATAGTATGTTAGTCATATTAGTCATTTTCAGATATACTGTGTTAAATGGAAGTCACACTCCTTTATTCTTTATTAAAAATGGTTTTGTTTGAGTTTGTGTTAAATGTCTATTGCCCAATATCTAATCAGATCAGAAATCCACTATCAGTGAGGTTATAATAGATAATATGAGCCACCAAATCTCCAGAGACTCAGCTGAATCACCCTTCCTGTGAATACTGTTGAAATCCATTAAGGAAACTTATTTTTATTTTTATGTATTTTTTTTCCCCATCCATCTAGATTATGAATGAAAAGTTTTCAACTGTGATGTTTGTTTTGTGGTTTTAACAACTTTCATTCAAAACATCTATTTAAGGAAGGCACGTTTGATTATAAACGTTCCCTCTGCTCTTTTTAAGGTCTGATTTCCTTAATCATCTGACATCATGAAGGGGCGGAGCATCTAAGATTAAACAGTAGCTGTAAGGTCATGGTCTGGAGGCTTTAAACACACTAATAATCCACAGAGAGGTTGTTCTATGCCATGTGCTGTTAATTTCTTTTGATATTTACTTCTTCAGTCCTTCAAAAATGTCATTCAGTGTGACACAGTTATTTGAAACACTAAAAACTGCAGCCGTAATAGTTAAGAAATTGCTAGAGCCCGTGTTGTAATTTTAATATCAATTGTGCAGCAGCCATTTGCAATAATATCCCGCCCCCTCTCTCTTTTGAGGAGAGCATGAACGGCTGGCAGTGCTGGCCAGCCGATTTCACGGGGCGGGGGTGCAGACATGTACCCCAACTCCTTAACAAAAGGCAGGGGTCACAGAGGAGCCTGGATTAAAGGATTTTGTAAGAGGGGGAAGGAGGAGGAGGACAGGGGTCAGAGGTGAGGGATCGTTGATAAAGAAAAGCCAAATGGAGCAAAAGAAGTGAGCGGCGCCGTCTCTAATCGAGCCTGATTAAGCTCACACTGTGCGTGTCTCATCTTTACGCGGCCAATGACTTTTGAACGACTAAACATCACTCAGAATCACAATGGATGTCTTCATCAGCGGCAGTTGTAGCGGCTGTTGGAGATGAGGGCACTTTGAAACCCCACTGCGCCTTCACCCATGACTTTTAGGTGGCTAACATATTCATCAATGTCAGTGTGGAGGTCCTCATCCACGTCTGGGTCAGTTACTGTTTAGACTGGACGCAGTGCATCAGGGATTAAGCAAATAAGGACGGTGTTGACACTTTCTTTTAAGCTTTAGACTGTGTTGAGTAAAAACCAAAGTATTTTGAGCTGAACCCAACTGCTGCCCCCTTCTGGACAGGTGAAGCAAGTGCTAAAAAAAGATTTGGCATAATGCACTGAAAACATGGGCTGCAAATGAGGATTGGTAGACACAAAGACAAAGCGACATGCACAGATGCAGTCAATTTGTTTGAAGCCTTCAAACTATTCCACACACACACACACACACACACACACACACACACACACACACACACACACACACACTGGTTTAAATTGAAACAAAATTTGCATAAATGGGCATAAATTAAACAGAAGCACCAACCACAGAGGAGTATGGCCTTAAAGGGATTGCCATGGCTGCTTATCTGGCCCTCCCTCTCACATTAATATTCAGACCCTGATGTAAGGAAGCTGCAATCCGTGACCCTGCACTCCTTTGGTTAATGTGTGTGTGTCGATTTGCATTGTCACAAGTCTGTAAATGTGTCAAGATGTTGTACAGGATGTGTGTGCATGTTTGCAAACACTGTGTGCACATGTATGTGACACTAGGTTAAGACCAAAGGTTTTATATGTGTGTATTTGTGCATGTGTGTGTCTGTGAGTGTGACTAATGGTTGGGGACCACTGGTTGAGCTTGGCGGAGGTCGTTACGGGTGAAGAGGATGACAGAAAAGAAAATCAGACAGAGAAAAGAGATGGAGAGAGACAGACGAGCCACCACCTCCAGCAAATGTAATTGTATGGCTTGAAATCAGCAATCAGCTTTAGGCCAGGCAAACACACACACACACGCACACACACGCACTCATGTGACATTGACCTTGTCCTTGGACATCAGGGCAAACAGGGGAGCAGTGGCAGAAAAAAAATGAAAATATTGTTTGTCGTGAAGTCTTGGAGTTAAATAAATGAAATTAGAAAATGTGTGACTGATCTATGTGCTGCGTGCAGTCATGGCTTTTAATTCTGTTCTCCCACTTAATCAGTAACAGCCCGTGGAAGTATGTGTGTGTGTGTGAGAGAGTGTGTGAGGGAGACAGAGGAGGTCGCAAAAGGCCTCTTCCCCGAGGAGCAGAGGGGCCACGTGCACTCACACACACGGACACACGCAGAAACATTAATTTAGTTAACAGCTTTCACTTTTCTAATTAAACCCAAGATATAGTGCACTCTGATTTTCCCTATCTCTCTCTCTCTCTCTCTCTTCACCCTTAAAACTCTCTAGCCCCCATGTCCTCATTTCCCATCACACTTACCACCTCTCCTTGCTGCATCTGCGCACACATTTCCCCTCCCTCCCAGCATCTAAACGTATCAGTCAAGCTATTGTACAATCGAGTGTGAGCATTTCACCCAGAATGTCTGACTCAAACAGATTACAAGGCGAGCGTGGGGTCAATCCCCACCCTGTGTGATATTCACTATTTCATGTTCGTATCGCAGCTGGCAGGCTGCCAACTGATTTACCCCCCCCCCCATCCCTTTACCTCTACTGAGGAGGAAATGGAACAAACAGCCCAAGACCTATTCCACTAATCCCCCAACAATGGATTCTGTTGTTTTATAAAGGGCGGAGATGGAAGAGATTCAGGCAGTGGGTCTGAACTGTTGTACTGAGCCCAGGTAAGCCTTGAGATTTGGATCAAGCCTCAAGTTAAAGCATTTGATTTGTTTCATTCCACCCAAATGACCCATGAATGTGTGTATTTTTGTTCAGGTTACTCAAGATAGTCAGACATGTTAGCCTGCCACTAGATGTTAATGATATAAGATTTCACATGGTGGATAATAAGATGAGAAATCACTGAATCGACCATATTATACTTCATAACCAATAGATAGATTCAGCTATTCTTGCCACGAAAGCTGAACAAACAGAAATATCAGTCAAACATGAGCAATTGAATGAGTGAATCTATCATATTTCACATCATATTTGTTTTAATTAGAGATGGGTTCTTCACCCTCTGCACATATGAAATCCTGGGTTCAATCCTAAGCATCTCCATGTCTTATCTACAGAGGAGTTCTCATACTTCCAAACACTGAGACCGCTCTGGGTCACTAAATACTACATGATATTCAAGCTTACAAAGGCTCTGCACTGCCTCATAGGTGATTGATTCCACCAGGCACGGCTGCAATGCGGCTATCCTAGACAATGCTTGTGATTGCACCAGAAACGAGTTTCAGAAGCGGGGAATATGTGTGTTTTTGACGGAAGCCGCATCAAGCAGTGCAGAGCAGATTGAGCTGGCAGGAAGTCAGATACAGAAACGGCATGGAGAATCCAGTCAATTTTCAAAATAAAACACCCAGTGTAGACTCCTAGTCATAAATACAGATGAAAGGGAAACAATTTAACTATGTAGCCTTTTTATCCGTGGAACATACACATAAATCAAGAAAGAAATGACAAAATTTGAGCCAATTGCTACGTGGGCAGTGGATGAAAACAGTGTCATTACATGACATGTTAGCTTCCTTAAAAAATCATTCATGTCAGAAATGATAACCTGCCAGAAGAGGGTTTGAAGATAATCAATTTAATAAGCAAACCTGTCATATTTCACTGCTTATTTGTTAGTGGTTAGAATAACTAGAGATGAGATGACTTGGGCAAAAGAGGGGATGTAGCTCAGTGGTAGAGCGCATGCTTTGCATGTATGAGGTCCTGGGTTCAATTCCCAGCATCTCCACCTCTTACCTTACCGTAATAGGGCTTATTTGTGACCCAATTACAACCTACACCTATGCCCTATACTGCCACAATGAGTGTACAGGTTTGTCATAATGGCATTGCCCATAAATCTACACTACACAGTCTATAAGACCTTATTTAAAATAAGTTAACTACTAGTCTAACTTTGCTCTGTGGAAGATATGCAATTGGATGAGAGTTTCATAGGAGATGTAGCTCAGTGGTAGAGTATGTGCATGTGCATCTATGAGGTCTTGGGTTCCATCCCCAGCACCTTCACTTCTTACCTACAGGGGAGTTCTCATCCTTAAACCCCTTGTGTCACTGCATACTATGCCATACACAATGTTCAAGAAAAAACATTTCACCACATTGCACTGTATCCAATGTGAGTAACAACTATAACATAGTGCTGCTCTTGCAAATACGTCAAACTGTTTTGCCACTGCACATTCCTGCACACAGTCTAAAGACTGCCTCGCCTCCTTTAAATGAGGATTCAATTATAATACAGCTCTGTCACCAAAGGGGATGTAGCTCAGTGGGAGAGCGCGTGCTTCGCATGTATGAGGTCCTGGGTTCAATCCCCAGCATCTCCACTTCTTATTGATAGCTCTTAAACACTACACCATACACACTGTACGGGCATGTCTCAGGTAAAGTCTGTCACAAAAAATCTGTTGTAACCTTGCATTACTTCCAAGGTGACTGAGACACTTTGCCTATCTACGGAGGAGCAAAGCAGGAATTTTGTCAGGGTGAATCAGTTCGAAAGAGTCCACATTTTTTTGGTAGGAATGGCTTAGTTGTCCTCCAACATTTTTTTTTTCATTCAATAGATAAACTGAAGCATTATGAACACAGTAACATGAAGTATTAAAGACTTTCATGCAATGTCATTTTATCTTAAACTTTGCTCTGCGTCTATGTTCATGTCCTTCAGTTTACCTCCTCTCACTCGTTCCTGCAGGTCCTTCCTTTAAGCAAACCGATGAAGGGATCAGTTTTGCTGCATGCATCCTCCCCAACAGTAAGACAAGTAAGAATATGACATTATTTCTGTGGTTTACCTCCACACAAAGAAGGCTAATTTTAGAAACACACAGATTGTTCACTTCATATTGCCTCCTGGCTGTATTACAGGTATGTCATATTGGATGTAACATAATTAGGAGCAAAGAAAATATCTCTCATATCTGCCCTCTAGTGTCTTTAAATTGATGAGTAAAAATGCTCCCAGCTTTCTCAAATTGCAATAATCTGTCAACCTGTTCTTTCACTTATTTCCAATGTGAGATAAACACAACATGACCGATGCATCCAAGAAACACATCCGAGATACATGTTGTCGAGAGGCTTCTGCTTCAGCTGCACCTGCCGAGGTGTTGCAAAGCAATGCTTGGCATAGGAAACAAAGCCCTTTCGTGTCATCACACGCAGTTCATTGTGCATGTTTTCAGTGTTAATAAAAGTTTCCTAATCTCTCAAACATTAGCACGTTTGCAGCCACTTGTTTCACTCGTTTCAGGCAGCCATGAGGGAGAAACATGTAGATAGCACATCCATCGCTGTGATGTGAATTAAAGATGTTCAAACAATGCCAGCCAATCAATTATTTACATGCTGTACACACATAGACAAGCACAAACACATACACAGACTCACACATAGACGCACCGTATTAAACAGCCCTGTCTAATTAAAGGGATCATTTCAGCCATAATTAGCCTCTATGTCTGTGGTGTAGCGATTCTTTAGAGTGAGCTGAAATATAATCGTTAGCCTCATCCCTCAAAGAGCAACCAAGAAGTGCTTCGTAAGACACACGCTGCTATTCAGTAGTGACTGGTCATTTTAATTGAATACAGCTAAAGCTAATCACCTATGTAATGCAGAGATTGGAGGTGCGAAGAAAAGTTGTGGAGTAGTTGATTTTATAAAATACGAATTAGTACATATGGAGTCAGCTACAACACAGTGTGTAAGCATGTAAACAGAGAAACAGAAAGGAGGATACATTTATGGTTACATGGTTTGCTAAAAGCAAATGATAAATGGTTAAAGCGTCCAGCTTCTGCCAGCAAACCAATTGAAAATTCAATTATATAAAATTATATCGATAGATTATATCGTATAATCCCCACTATCATGAATAATCAAATATTTAGTTAAGCTTAAAATTAGGTGGTGGTTGACTTCATCTGACAGGCCTGTGGGGGCACGTCAAAAAAGACAAAAAAGGTAGCGAACCAATGATCTAATGTATGCTGATGTGCTGAGGTCATCAGGTCACATGTCTCACTTTCATATGTGTATGCATGCATTACATTGGACTGTGTGAGTTTTTCCAGATGAACTTGGCAGCAGACAACTACACGCTGCTGTGATGACAGAAAAGTGTTAAATATAATTATTCAGATTTCTCCTTATGGCAAAGAAAGGTAAAATGGAATTACCCAGTGTTGCTGTCAGTCTAACCTAATTCCTTATGTGACATCCTGGTAGATTGATTCCACAGCAGATGGTGTTATCAATTATTGAGTCTGCGAAGACGACGCTGGCCTCAATCAGATTAAGTAGATTATGCCAACATCAACTCCCTTATGATCAGACTCAGTGTCTTAGATCAACATCGAACATCAAGATGCACAACCCCCAACACTGCCTTCTTAACCATCGTTTATACAGTGTCAGGCTCTTCATACTGGTCTTAAGTTGTGAACATCCTCTGGGTGTATTTGTGTATGTCTTAATGTATGCATGCATTTCTCAAATCTGACCTAAATACACTCTACACTGCTGAACGTCATCTGACGACGTACCATGATGGAGTCACTGCCAACATACTCAGTGTTCCACCCAACCCAATGCAAATGTCCCCTTAATCCTGTTAACCCACTCACACACTTGCTGCGTGGAGAAGCAGAGAGAGAAGGAGAAAGCCTGGGGCAAGTTTGACATTGTACTCCTCCACCCTGCTGAGATCTAATTGAAGAAACAAGTGTTCGGTACAAAGTGAAGCTCCTTGACTCACTGTGACATTAATACATGACTAGTGTAAAAAAACAAAAAACTGTGATCCACAGTGTACAAATCTGAAAAACAGGATTGTGAATGTGGGGGTGCATAGGAAGAGGAAGCAAATTTAAACACCAGCTTACATTATGTTTAAGTTGGTTTTTACAGCTGCTTATGCAGTGGATCATGTAATCCACAGGCGATTTACATGGAGTCCAAGAACCCTGGATGGGTGAAGAGAACTGGATACAATGTTGGAGGCAGGACTTGTTCTTCATTCATTCTTATGGAAGCTTCTCAGTGAAGCCATGAAGCCAAAAAAGCCCTAGCTAAAATGTTCAACTAAAATGGTTCCATGGTAAACAGTGTACTTATATTAGTATTAGCAATGAAAATGAGCATAGACTCTAAGTCTTGTTTTAACCTGATCCACAGGCTTCTACATGCCGTTTCCCCTCTGGTTGATGTGCAAAGGTTTTTCAACTTTCTTTATATGCTTGTACTCTCAACAAGGTTTCAAACAAAAAATCACCTTCCAATAATCTATCCACAGTAAAAAAATTTAACCCATGGTCACTATCCCAAATGTTTGTGTGTTAGTCTGGGTGTGGAGTGGTAAGTGACAAGCTGTTCTTATAGATTTGTGTCATGTGAGACGACTGGGGTTGTTGTTTCTGATAAAATCTGACCTCTCAGAGGATAAGATCGGTCTATTGTCTGCTAAACTGTTCTTGACAGCATGTTCTGACCCTCATCCAGCTGAAAATATGGGAATGGAAAGGGGTGAGGTGGGATGCACAAGGCATCATTAGGAGCAGTTAGAACGTCTACATGTTCTACAATATTATATTTTATTATATTTCAGGGAGGAATGACATTCAAGTTACACCACTATGGTAGATTTCATGGTAGGTTTTTTTTTAAATGCAGAAATATTCTTGTTAGCACAGTTCCCAGTGTTGGGAGATAAACTGTTGTGGGTGTCTGATAGCAGACATTTAAACCCTTTACAGATTACACACTAGCTTTTGAGTCTGACTGGGGTAGCCTCTGTTTGCTTTATCATTGTGCTGCAATGTGGGCCCAGGCAGATGTGGAATATTCCCATTTCAGGCAAGAGTTGCTTTGCTGAAAATGTTCAAGGTCTTCCAGTGTGAAAGCATTTATTGTTTGAGGGAGAAGAAAGCGTTGGCTGTACTGGAGTCAGAGCTGTAAAACTGTGAGTCGAGTCTGATACCAAGACTGGTTTTCTCCAAATGACATGCGTTCATACTCTGCCCAGAACTGAAAACATTTCATTTGGGCCCCCCACGCAACATATGTGATTGCGTCCAATAGTTTGTTACACAGAACCATCTGGGAATCATTGTTGGAAACAGTTTGGAAAAGGGCATGATTGATTGGATGAACCATCTTCGTTACTTTCTATCATGTGGGAACTTCAAGGAATCAGATGACCCAAGCCAGCTGAGAGAAGACAAACAACTTTTCTGTCAAGAAAAGTCTTCATAGCCGTTCTTTGTTCTTCTGTCAATGAAGACAATCTCTGTAACTGATGCTAGGAGCATCTATGGTAACATCTTTAATCTGCACCATTGTTGTTTTCGACCTGAACAGTCTTCACACTCATACACCAGACATTAAACGATGCCCATAGCTCATGCGGTACTTCCTCACAGGACACTGATTGGTCCAAACTACTGTGGTTTCGATGCTATAGTGCATAACTTGAAGCCTGGCAAGATGGATTTTCATGTGTATTCTTCTGATCACGAGTCCCGCTGCCATACAGCTATGCTCTTCCTAAAGATAAACCTGAGTTTTCAGGCATGCTAGCAGCAAACCTAAAATTACCGACTTTCCCATGAGCTTCAGACATACTCGCTGTTAAGTGCTCATTAGTAAATCTTAGCAGCACACTAAGCTAAATTTTTAATATGATAAACATTATACCTGCTGGGCATCAACATGTTTGGCACTGTAAGAATTTTGCATGCTGGTGTTAGTATGAAGCTCAAAGCACCACAGCTTCATAGAGCAGCTAGCATGGCGGCAGATTCATAGCCCTGTTTACATTTGGAATAGCATACACTGCCTATTTTAGCCAAGTTTCACTTGCAGCTGACTTGAGCTTTTTGTAGCAAATGGACCTGTATCATTATAGATATATACAGATAGTGCATCAATAAGCTCAAACCGTTCAATTAAAACACATTGTGAGTTTTAAATCAGCAGTATAGTGTGAAGAAATACGACCTGATTTTAAGGCTTGCATACTCAGTAACAGAAAAAAATTACATAGCAGCCAGACTGTGTAAGATCACATTGGAATAATTACACAGCAGCCAGTGTTGAAAGGATAAGAGATTATGATTACATGGATGAAACTGATTATTTCATTCAGTTGATTCAGCAGTTGATTACACAGATTATTCTGCACTATAGATCACTGATTAAATGATTGTGCATATGTGTGGCTGTCTGCATTTATAATTATCCTCAGTCTAACACGTTGAAGACCGTTGGACTGCTCTCCAGTACTTAACATATTACTTATACCCACAGTCATTTTGTGGAAAAAAAATAATGAAATGTTTGTCCTGTTTGACAAAAACATGAATATCATTAAGTGACAAAGACAGGGCATAAGTGCACTTGAGACCGAATACATTTAGTGTAGGTAGGTTCTTTTATGCAGTTTGAGTGAGACTGTCCCCAGACCTATTTACTGTAACACACAAGGTCAAAGTGTAACGTGTAACATAAAAGTTAAAATGTAAGAATAATTTCTAGGGGACCCAACTGATACAGATCCGCTTCTGTCAGGACCTGTAGTTATATGTGAAAGATTTTGAAATAAGTAAAATAAGCTTTATTTATGTTTTGTACATAAATTAATTAAATTAATTGTTAATTAGTGCCATCCACGTTCCTACCATCTATTTAGTGCTATGTCACTGATTGACGGTGGAAGTAATGTGCAAGTAAGCAGAGCTGTGCGCAAGCAAAGTCAATGAAGAAGATTACTGGCAAGCAAGCGTCAACGAATTTGACAACTGGACAGTTTTAAATATTTAAATTACTTTGCAAGTGTTTTGTTAAACCTCAAGGGTACACATTGTTTTCAAGTAAACACCACAATGCTACTTTACCATAACAGTCCTTGAAAAGCCCAACAAACAGAATAATATGAATTCTAGTAAAGTGGATTATAATTAAATGAAATGTTGAATCTGTCACATATTTGTTATTTATTGCTGCAGCAAATAGAATTAAGGCAGCAACATTGCAATAACCCTTGCTGGTTCTTCAAAAAAAGGAGAAATTTTAAACACTGAACCAACAAAAAGCATTTAAAAGTCCATTTAGCTCAGCGGTAAAGCACATTGCATGTATGAAGTCCTTCAGTCCTCAGCATCTCCAACTAACAAAACTATAATTCTATTATCAGTTTGTTTATGCTCTCCTTTGGGTCACAATACTACAGAATACAGATAACACAGTGCACATCATACACCAAAAATCCTTGCACTTCCTAATAAGGCTGCTCTTGCGACAAAAATGAAAAATACACATGAATTCTTGGATGTGATAGCCTTGATCGGGTTAGCTGACCCCGGTTGTCCTCCAAATTTTTCGTTCACCACAGAAAATGTGGAGTGATGTGTATGCAGTAATATGAAACGTGGGCTTTATGTAATGATTCACTGTTATTGTATTCTTTGGTTATATTGTTTGTTTGTACTGTATCTCTATTATTCTTCCTCTTCTCTTATGTCCCTGTAAGGCCTTTCCTTAAGCAAACAGAAAAGAGAGGCCCCATGATTAAATAAAGGAGGGAAAGAGAAGGGGGTTGAGACTGAAGAAAGAGGTAGATGGAGAGGAGTGGGGGTGGAATAAGGAGTAGAAATACTGAGAAGGGGGTAAATTAGTCCGACCGTAGACAAAATGCTCGGATGGATGAAAAATGAATGTTAGACTGAGAACACACTAACATCACATCTATTAATAAAATATATGGTTCAATAATCAGCACATGAATATTGATCTCATCAGGAGGGAGAGCAGGTTTGTAGAATGAACATGGGAGGGATGAATCCAGCTGGGCGTCTGCTCACATGACAACAGCTCAAAAAGCAGTTTAAGCTTTTGCAACCAGGGATGGAAAGAAGAAATTCTGAGGCAATTAAAGGAGAGAAGGAGTGACAGGAGGACAGGAGGGAGGAGGAAGAGAGTGGCGTCTGTGCCTCCCAAACATCTGCTGACTGATTAGCAGGAGGAGAGGAAATAAAGTTTGTCTGAGAGCTTAAAATATAAAGTGGATAGATCAAATAAATCACTGTATGAGATTAGAGAGAATATTACTGAAGTGTAAGTCCCCTTTAAGAAAAAAGGGTTCATCCATCATTAGGTGAAGGATTCAGTGCCCAAATGTATGTGTGCATGACATACATACAACATATCGTACATATGTTGTATGCAACGATAGCAGTACTGCACTATAGTACTGTAGCATGTGTATCACATCTTTCTAACAAAATATCTGGCTGCAGTTTGAGCTCTTTGATAATGTACTGCCTTAACAAATGAGCTACGGCTCTACAAATCTCTATCTGTTGTGTCTCAGTTACCTGCTTTCACAGTGATCACAAAACCGCTTAATTTCCTTGGTTTCAGTGCCTGCCTGCACTTTATTGAGTTGCTTCAGATGTTGTCAACTCTACAAAGTGCAGTCGAGTGTATGATGCCGTCGCTGTATTCTGGAGACACACAAGAGATGAAAGCTTGACAGCAACTTCCAGTAGCCGCCGATGTTTGTGATACACTCGCCTCTGCTGCATTGTGATGGCAGTTTGTCTCCCATGAGAACAAGACTGAACAGATTTTTTAGACAATGTCAGAAACAATTCTGTGTTTTTTCTTCTGAGCGTAAGAACAGGTAGTTTCTCTGGGGTAAATTTAACCTGACAGACCTGGTTTCTGGCGTTACCCTTTGGGAAAAAAATATAAATCTGTTCAGGAGGAAAGGGGGGGTGGGGGAGGGGGTTGTCAAGAAATATTTTCATCATTTTAGCCATTCACTCCATTGGTCTATATCACATCTTGTCCAGAACTTTTCATGAGGCAAAAATTGACAGTCCATCTATACTGAAGCTTGTCACAGTTAGATCAAATTACACAGCCATTTTCTCCCATAGTTAATATGGCATACCACACGACAAAGCTGATCCTGTGTGCACTCAGATCCACTCAGGTATTAGACACGCTGACACACAGGACGGAGACTCGTGGCAGTAAAACGAAACAACTATAATTTGGGTCTCTGTTCCCCAGAACCGTGAAAAGCTCAACCTCAGTTATCCTCTTCAAAAATAAGATGGCACCTTAAACAGAGTCAAATAGGGCCCATTAATCAGTGTATTATATCATGGCATGGAAATATTAATCTCAGGTAAAAGTAGGTTTTAACTTCGCTCCAAAATCCCTCCGTAACATGTCTGCACCTGCAGCACAGGTTTAATGAGTGAAGTTAAAGATGATTTCTGTTCTTCAGCACTCATGTGTGACAGAAAAAGACTAAACCTGGGGTTTTAATACATTAACGCTTTTATTCATGACACTGGTCACACAGTCACTGCAACAAGAAACTGATTTGCTCCTGGGCTCCCTCATGCAGTCTCCTTTTTATCTGCACACTCTCCATTTTCCCCATGTCCTCATTCCTTCCTCCATCTCTCCTCCGAACACTGAGTCTCTCCCAAGCTTCTCCTTTGAGCTCCTGCAGCTCCCTGAAGACAGACAGACAAGGAAGCAGGCTTTTGGTGGGGGGATGGGGGGGATTGTGGCGCTGATGGGGGGATGGAGAAGAGGGTGCGAAAGAATAGTGTTTCCAGAATGTCAACACCCACACATGTGCACACCGACTTATATGAACACGCACTGGAACCAGCTCTCTAACCACCTTACCCACTGGCACACACACCAATACTCAACTGCTGCCAGTCTTTCCACCCAAAACCCCCTCTGAGGCCCCTCTGTGGTTTAATTGGTGTAATTATATTTGCATAAGGCTGTCCTCTTTCAGCTAACACACACACACATGCACACACACTCCTGACAAGTTTTAATAGGCAGGATAATTGAATATGGTCTCCCCCCCAGTAGTGCCCTGAAGGGTCTATCTGTATACCCTGCAAAGGATCAGCACTCCATACGTTTACTTAGACAAATATGAGCTACTCGCTCATCTGTTAATTATAGAAGGTTAATGAACTTGACGGGAGCGTTTGAGGTTGTCATTTTAAAGATGATTAAGAGAGGTAACACCCTGTGTCACACACAGAGGCAAAAACTGAAAACCCTTCTTGATTTTAGTGGTACAAAGAAAAAAAACTGCTAATGAAAAAGAGCAAAAATAATGAGAGAAAGGGTTGAAGTAGAAATCAGCTTGACATTTCCCAAGTGTAATTTTCCCTTCCCTGATTATTACAAGGTTACAGCTCAATATGTGAGACTGAATGAGTGTCTGCTCCTGCAACAAGAGCCACATAATTGCCAGCTAAGCAATGCAAGATGCTGATGAAAGTGGTTACAAGAGACTCTAAGTTGTTTTCTCTGTAGCTGCAGTAATTGGAAGAAGCCTTGAGGTGGCCCATTAAAGGAAGGATTTATCCTCTGGATAATTATATATCATACCACACAGTAAATTTACATTTTATGATAAAGGACAGTAGGGGTGTGCATTAGCACTGCCCTCACAATTCGATTCGATTCAGTTCGATTCTACAATCAAAATTCTACTGCACACAACAAGGCAAATTTTTCATCAGTCATGAGGCAATACAAGCAGTCAGATATCGAACAACAGATTTTATTGGCTGCTATGTGTGTATTATCACTCTCCTGTATCTTTGACATAAATGTCATTAAATAAAATAAAATTGTCCGTCACCAGCACAACATTTTTATCTGTTAGCTGCCATTCCTCCACAACATCCAAGAATAGCCTCGCCATATGAGCACCAGTGTGGCTCTCATAAACTGCTCTTGTCTGCAGCACATGTGATACAATCTGCCAATCCTCACTAATATAATGTGCCGTTATGGTTACATAGGACTCTGTTGCGACTGAAGTCCAGGCGTCACTTGTACTGGCTTTACACATTGATTCCATTACCTTTGCTTTGGTTTCTTTGTACAATGTGGGAAGCGCAGAATCAGTGAAGGTAGCTCTTGTCGGTAGCTTATACCGGGGCTCAACTGTTTTAAGCATGTGGCGAAACCCCGCATTTTCTACCACAGAATAGGGTCGTAGATCCTTCGCTATGAAACATGCCACCAATCGTGTGATCCTCTTTGCTCTCTCGGAGTTGTGTGGCAACGTTGACACTAGCGACTTGTCAATTCTTGGCTGGGATGTGTCGACTTTTTGTGTTGTTGTTGTTGTTGAAGCCAACTCAGGATGCCAACGATCAACATGGTTCGTGAAGTTAGTTGTATTGCAATTTTAGTGTGGCAGGTTTTACACACCGCGTAAGTCTTGTCTAGTTTCCCATTAACTTCGTAGAATCCGAAATGTGCCCAGATGTCCACTTTTCAAGCTTTGGGTGCGTTTTTAGTTTTGCTTATAGAGCAATGGCTGCATTTCTAAAATATCTATTTTATCTCATTTTAAGGCCACATGCTAAACTCAGAGTAATGTAATAAATGTAAGCATACAATGTGATAAGCTTACTGTAGATGATTCTTAAAAGCATGTTTTTTTAACCGACTCTTAGTATTTTTAACTGTACAATTAGTATAGAACGAGTTTCATATGACAAAATATTCCTGCAATACATTCAACTTAATTATTCATTAAAGAAGAAGAATCAAGTTGCCATCCCCAGCTGCTTTTCAATGACATGATGTACTTCAAATAACTCCTACACGTCTACGTCTGGTGAAGAAGGCTGTGTATGACGAAAGTGCAGCATGCGTTTGAGGGTGTTGTATGATGTCAGGGAATTTTCATGATGTGAAGAGCCCACCACTCGCCTGCCTGATGTCCTTTCGTAGGTGTTGAAAAGACAATCACTGATACAGCGAGAAAAGTTTCTGCCACAGATGAATGGAAAAGAGTCATCACATGAATAATATAAATGAAAATGTCACAGCTCTGAAAATTCCCCCAATGACCTTTGCGACACCCACTTTCAGTGCAAGTCAAGTCATCAGTTAAACTGACTCTATGAGGTGTGAGCCACTCAACCCAAGAGTGTTGGTTCTGTGTCATCATGTTTCATAGTTTTAATGAAAAAAGCAAACATTTGGTCCCTTTTTTAAAAAAAAACTTCCAGTGCCAGTGAAGATGAAATCTCTGCAGTGTATATGAGCATTTAATATAATGGTTACAGCATGTGATGCTAAGACTAATTAAAAGATTCTGTTCAGAGCGTCTGTGCTTAATGAAACTGTGAGAAGATGAAAAAGAGGAGAATATAAGTGGAGGGAAATGATGACAAGGATTAAAACCTAAAACCTATGCCATCTTATTGTGTGTGCATTATTATTATTATGTCTGATACATATTTTGTCTGTTTTCCACTAGAGCATCTTATTTATAGTATGAGAAGAGAAATTACAAAAGGGAAAATTAAATGGAATGGACCTCTAAATCTGGAAATATAGGAAATCAACGGTTTGAGCACTTCACCCAGAGTTCTGATATTGTTTCATTTGAATGATTTTTAGAGGTCTGACAAGGCAAAACTCATATTTCTAACTAGTATTTCATAAGTAAAAGGCTAAAAGTCCTCTTTCTTTACTTGTTGTTTATGTCACGACCCATCACATTTATTTTATGACGCTGGGAGTTTCCAGCTGATAGGTTGGATACCACTGCTCTAGATTCTGTAAGTGATAAACAAGCTCATGCCTCACACAAGGCAACATTGTGGGTTCAACTCTCAGACTCCTGTCATTACTATTCCCTCTCTCACACGTATTACCGCTGGTACATACTGTGCACACTGCTGGTGTATTACATACAAGTATTATTACTGTAAATGACATGCAGTGAAATGCCTTACAAATATGTTTTTTCATTAAATTATTACCTCTTATACTTTCTAACAATACAGTGAAACACATTTGAAATGGTCTTAATGATAATAAAATCCAATCTTCTGCACCCCAAAGTGAAATGACTCTAATTCTGAGACTCCACCTCTGGCCACGCTGCTGTGACAGCTGCAGTTTTACATAATGTCCTGTTGCATTTTTTAGCCGTTTCTTCTTTATTCATAGAAACCCTTTCCATTTTTTTTGCTTTGTTAACTGCATCTCCCTTCCCCCTCTCTCTCCCTCTCTCACTCCCTCTCTCACTCCCTCTCTCTCTCTCACTCCCCTCTCTCTCTCTTTCATTTATGAACTCACCTCACCTACGCTATCCATCCCCCCCTCTCCTCCTCTCCCTCCTCCTCCACCTCCTCATTTTCCACACACACACACACACACACACACACACACACACACACACACACACACACACACACACACACACACACACACACACACAGCAAAACCCCTCGCCTAAAAATGAAATCTGATTTTCCTTCCCTTTCTCTCTCTCTCTCACTGTCTCTCTCTCTGTGGATGAGGGTCTCTGGGTCTTTTGTTCATCCACCCGCTCATGTGGCCTCCTCCGGTTGCCACAGCAACCGGGTGTATACATACTGTTGCTCCAGGAGAGAAACCGAGATGGAAAAGAGAATGGGATTCAAAGAGATGAGAGAGGTTGAGAGGGATGAGATGGAGTCGGAGTCAGGCAGAGAAAGAGAGAAACAGCAAAAAGGACAGAAAGAGGAAGAAAATGTGGAGCGATTAAGAAAAAGAGGAGGAAGTGGAGAAAATGGGAGAACAGGAAAAATGGGAAGGGAGGACAAAAGGATTGAATGCAGATAATATTTTCCTTCCTGCTGCATGAGCAGTATTTTTTCTGAGCTCAGAATATTCTCCTCTAATACCAACAAATGTATACATGTTTCAGTGCTCAGCATTTCTTCATTTTCTATCTATTTGTTCAGCAGAAGATAATTGATTTTTTTTTTTTTTTGACGCACAGCAAAGTTTTTAACCTATTCTTGTGTCTTGGAACTTATCTTACATGTTTCAAATCAGTGTCTGACAGTAGTACAGTAATTTAAAGCATACTGTGCTGCAGTTGCACATTTTGCAGAATGCTCCAGATCACAGCAAAAACAGCAAAATAGTTTTAATGTAAAATGTACTGCAACGAGAATGCAAAAATGTAGAGAGAAAAAAGCTACATAACTCTCCCTCCTTTCTCAAATAACCATGAAAATTATAAATTCACTCCCTGTCTTATTCTCATATGGTCTGTTTTGCACTAGAACATCTTATTTAGAGTAACAATAGGAACAGAAAACACAAAAGGGAAAACATAAAAAAAGGAGGACAACATGGAATGGGTGGGAAGAACTAAAAATGAATCATTGAGGAGAGAATCAAAGGTAAGAAGAAAAAAAGAGAGAGAGACACAATAAATATCAGCATCCTCATCCGGGCAGCATCTTCCTCCACCCAGTTGTCTGTGTTTGCTGTATTAGACGCCCTGTAGGAATCCAAACCCTGCAGACAAGCAGCCATCTGCCATCTTGGCTCTGATCCAGTGCTGCTCTGTGGAGCCAAGATGGTGCCCAGTCACACACATTCAAAAGAATTCAGAACTCACAGTCAAACAAGACATATTTTATAACACATTAACACAAACAGACAAAGGCAAAGGCATATTCATTGGTATATTATTTGCTACACTGGTTAATAAACTACATAGTGCATTGTGAGATAAGCGCGTTAAAAGTTAACGTATGTTCAAAGATCAGGTTTTGGCCATGAAGCTAGCTACAACCAGCTAGAGTCAAACAGATTAATCCAAGATGGTTTGTTGTGCCCATTTATAGCATTGTAATCACACCAGATGAAAAGTCTGAATTGTTCATTCAGAATTAACAACAGATGCAAACAAATAGCATAGCTTTCATCTCTTTTTTAATCCGTTGAATCGACTGTATTAATGTTGACAGTGGATTTTATGTAAAGATCCTTAATGTAATATTTAGGAAATTCAATATAATATGCATAACTATGTTTTCATTAGTGTATAATCACCTGAACATAACATTTGTGTTTGTGTTACATTAGGATGAGTCTTTTATATCTACTTTTCTAACTATTTGTAGCTGTGTTGGTCTAAAACTGATCTTTTGTAGTCAGGAGATGATGTAGCTTAGGGGCTAATGCACTATGAATGTAATTACTGCTGGCATTTCAAACTTGGCAGTTTCACTGTATGACTTGCGAGACTTGTAGTAATAACGTGTATCGTAGGCTACATGCTTGACCTTCTGCCTGACTACATGGGATAGGACACAAACTTGCAAAACGTGTAATATGTTCAGGCAGCCACACTGCTAACATGCAGTGCTGTATGAACATATGCTAGCCAGCAACCCATATTTATATGGCTAAGCATATGTTATAAATTGATTTAAAGGACAAAAGGCAGGAAGAGGGAGATAAAAGAGCAGCTGGACATGTGGATAAAATCCAAAAGAAAGATGGTTTCAGCTGCAGCTTCTTCTCTAGAGGACAAACCAGGACACAAAGTGACCATTAACACTAGGTGACATTTCTTTGCCATACAGGCGTCCACTGACTGGTTTAAGTTGGTCGCAGTGTATAGGCATGGCTGGTGACCCGCGTGTATCACGACTGACTGGCTGAGCAGCTGATTAAGCAATAATGTACAGAGACGGAGAGGGATAGAGGAGCTCTCGTTATCATAGCGATTAACCATGCCAAATGCACATACATGCACGTACACACATAGAAATGTGGGATCATGACACGACTCTCTGATCTCAAGCTAATGCTGATCCAGATTCATTGGCATCAATCCATCTCTCTCTCTCTCTCTCTCTCTCTCTCTCTCTCTCTCTCTCACACACACACACACACACACACACACACACACACACACACACACACACACACACACACACACAGATATATACACTCCCTCTCTCTCTCTTCTGGCAGTTTTCCATTATAAAATGGCTACTGCCTTTCATGCATATACATACCCACATGCTCAGAGGCCACCAGAATACACAAAATTAAATTGCATCAAAGTTGATCTTGTTATCCAGATATATTTGTATTTTTATGCGTCTTTAAATATTTTACCTTCCCGTTTGTAACTGCTGGCAAAAGCTGTGAAAGAGCAGCTGAACTAGTATGAAATGTAGGAACAGTAGGAGTGTTACAAGTACCTTGAAGTGTGTGATGGAATTGTGAAAGAACCTGAAATGAGTTGAAGCATTGCTCTGAAAGGTGCTGAAATGCCAGGTGTGAGCACGGAAATGTGCAAAAATGTGCTGAAAGAGGTTGGACATTCAACTGAAAAGGGTGTAAAATGATTAGAGAAGAAGAAATGAAGTTAAAGTTTAATGACTGGACACAATCAGTTGACAAGTAAGGAAGCAGTGTAAATGTTAGGAGTGGTTGCTAAGTGGTTTAATAATCAATTTTTCTGTTAGAGTCAATAACATTTATAACAGATATAGAACACACAGAATAGATGTGTTTCGGTCTCTCCATCAGTCAGTGTTTGTTATGGTTCTATATTTTCTTCTGTTGACTATCTTCATTTGTGAACTTTGATATACAAATTTTTGCTGTTGACTGATAGCAAGCCATCTTGACCTTTAAAAGGAGACGGACACAAGAGTCCAAAATGGAGGAAGCTGTCATACAGTTATTTTATCGATCATATAAATGCATCTTTTGAATAAACCATGCAAACTTATTGTCCCATTACCACCCGAGCTACACTAATAAGCTACTGAGTTTGCTAACTGAATGTTAGCAAGCTTGTTAGCTCAGAGAGCTTTCTCTCCCCTGTTAAATAACTTTATAATAATAGCATATGAACATATTGGTGTACAATAATGAATAAAATACCAGAAAGAAAAGTAGGTCTAGGGTCAAGATAACTTGTGAAACTTGTTAAGATAGCCTCGGTGGCTAGCAAGTTAGTGGTTAGCTCTCCAGCTACAGCAGTTCACCCACCGTAGCCCTAGCCGTAGCCAGGAAGTAGGGAGCAGGCCTACCACTTGCTGTTTAAAAAGTGTATATATATTTAATATGATGACAGATAAGGAGTTATTATGTAAAAATAATGCAATATGCCCTTGTATAAAACTCAGTAGCCTAGTGTCTTGTCCAAATGCAAACAAGAGGGTTGTGGTTGCTTTTTCAGCAGAACATAGAGACCCAAAGTTGTCAAAACCTTTACCACCATCACCCCTCTGAGCTACATTATGTACATTTCATTTTAATAAGATGTTATCAATCCTGCATTGGAGTCTGGAGTTGTCACTGATGATATAATCTACATTTATCTTAGCCTCTCTTTACCAGGTCAGGGGGATTACATGTGTCTCATGTCCAGTGTCTATTTAATTACAGATTACACGTGATTACACAACACACATACACACACATGTATCTCTTTAATCCTAATATCATTCTTCTGACATGTGGTGAAGGTCAGCATATTTCAGTTGTATGTCTAATGACTGACAGATTAATTAGAGTATTTAATCACCTCAGTAATTTGTGTACATTCATGTATAAATGTGAGCGTGAAGTTGCCTCAATCCAACAATATATCTTGAGTGAGGTCGCTGCTGGGTCAAATGCTGCATATCGATGGTACATCTGTGTGTGCAGGCATGCATCAGTGTAAGCATGGACATTTTATGCAAGAATGAACATTACTGGACATTATGAGAATGTGTGTGTTAATATATGTCTCAGCTGGTGTCATTATAACATGCTTTGTCCATATGTGTGTGTGTGTGTGTGTGTGTGTGTGTGTGTGTGTGTGTGTGTGTGTGTGTGTGTGTGTGTGTACTGCAGTGAGGGGTCTATAATCTGCAGGATTAGTGCCTGTGGATTGAGACTGAGATTAAATCCAACACCAAGCAGGGGCTCGTCCTGCAGATTAATGTGTGTGAGGTCATATGCTTTTATTAATGACATCTCTCAAGTCGTAACCAGGACAGAGACAACATGAGAAACATTTTGTCTGCCCTCACTTAGAAACAGTGTGAGAAAAGCTGTTGGACCTTGATTTAGACATTCAGTGATTACTGTTAAGTGGAACTAAGCAGCAGTGTGTGAATGCATTTATTTAATAGCCTGAGAACTGCAGCAGACAACAGTGAGATTAAGTAGATTCATTTTATCTGTCTACATTTATTTGTGGCAGTGTATTGATACTGGCTAACAGCGAAAAAACAAACACTGTCTGCACCAGCCAAACACGTCCTTGCATCATCAGTACCTTGATCCTCAGCAAATACAAAGAAGAAGACATGATCTTACTTATATGATGCAACCTTACAGGCTTTTCCAGGCAGCAAGCCTCAAAGACACTCCAACCCACGAGCAACGTCACTCAAAGTACATCCACACAAATCCACACACACACACACACACACACACACACACACACACACACACAAACATGCATATGTCGTGTTTTTAATCTTGCTGGAGCAAAAATCAAAGTTTGGCAATATTTTTTTTGTTCCGGCAAGATTTTGATTCATGTTTTGTTTTTGTTTGTTTGTTTTTTTAAACTGTAACTGCACAAGAAGAGAAAAGAAGATTTAAAAATATATATACGTTTCCTCTAAATGGCTGTTTTAGAAAATATATATTACAAGAAATCAAAGCTTTGGACACAAAATATTGTTTTAACTTTTTAAAGCTTATACTGGTTTCTTTCTCTTCGCTCTGGAGGATCCAGACATATCGACATGTGTAGACATTTTTCTGCATTTAAACAAAGTAGCCTATTCTAACCTACTTTCTCTCGCTTTCCAAAATCATCCTCCTATGCCACACACACACACACACACACACACACACACCGAGCCCCCCTCAGTTTTGACCTTTAAATACACTGTCAGGTTTCTTTTATGTATCTTTGTTGAGACGCAAACAAAACCTGAAATTGCCTGTGGGCTCCTGCTCACAATCTCACAATCAATGCTTTTTGACATTTAGAGGGGGGAATGTGCGTACAAGAGTGTGCGCATGCATGGGTGTGTGTTTCATTGTGTGCACAAACCACCCACCAGATAGACAGGTGAGGTCAATTTTACTAAACTCCTGTTCTAAGCAGCACCTGCTTACATGTATTACAGTGCACATTTCAAAGCAGCCTACGTGGTGACATTGTAAATGAAATGCAGCCTTGTTGTCACTTTCCTATTCTGTACCACTGGTCTGTTTGAACAGTGCAATTTCAGGGAAGTCAAGATTCATTTTCAGTTTAATGTCTAAAAAAACAAGGTGGTGAAATCGGCTGTTAGGAGGGCTGGCTCCATTTTCCTCTAGGAGTGTCCTAAAATGTATGTTATACCTGTAAAAAATGCTCTTTTTTAAGTGCTTCACAATTACAGCAAACTCACTATAATGCCCACATGTGAAGTATAAATAGTGTATGACGCTGAAAAGCCATCTGATTACACAAAATAAAAACACTGTGCCAAATCAATACCCATCTGATCAAGCTATCCCAGCTAATGGAGGGCAAAGTAGCTCAAAGTATTGACAGTATGCGTACAGTGGCATTGAATCAATATCAGCCACTCAAACCATAGAAAGACTTCAAATCAATTTTAATAAAAAAAACATAGCATAAAGCAGAATAAACTGTGCTGTCAAAATGATACAAAGGAGGGTAATTCTTAACTCAAACATTTTAACTCATGACCTATTGGATAATTGAATAGGCCTCCTGAATAGTCAATATAGTGCAAAGCACTGCAGAGGCAACTCTGTCAATACGGGTTGCTCTGCACTCACACACTCAGGAGTGCACAATTTGACATGGCAATTCTCTGGATCTGTGGATAAAGCCAGAGCGTGCACTGTTTTGTCAAAACACACATACATTTTTCCTCTATTTTTCGTCTTTGTGATTCCTGATTTGTGTGCACGCTGACAACCTGTTGCCTCATTTCCTTGAGTGCCCCGACTGAAACGTTCACACTTGCGACTAATTATATACCAGCCTGATTGAGTGTCTGTCCAACTGCAGCATGGTAAACGCCACTTCAATCAGCAGTCAACGACATCATTGTCCCTGTCACTGTGGGTTCAGGACAGAGGCTTGTGACAGCTGCCCAAACTGTCAGCCCAATGAAGGACACGGTGAGGATGAAGACGCCCTCCAGATATGGGTATTTGTATCTCATGCATCTGTTGATTTTGACACAAATACTGTATATGAATACAGAGAAGGTGCAGTCAGGATAAAAAGTTGGGTATGTTCTCTGTGCTCAAGATAAGTTTGAAGTGTGTTAAATGACTGATATCGTGTCTGCTCATTGGAGTATTCAGGGAATTTAAAATGAAAATGTACAACAGGACCAAAGGTCTAAGATTGTGTTGGTTTACAGCACAAATCAGTCCACTCTGTCTTGAAAATAGTCCCCTACTTGCCTCAGGCTGTCCTCAGAGTTTTTTCTGGTTGACCACTTAAAGGTCACGATTTGCTCTGGGGCTGAGTTCACCGATTAGGTGGAGGTCAAAGTACAGGGTCCATCTGACCCGGTTCTTAGTCACATTGCATTGCATCCCATGCTGCTGTCCCATGTCTTGTAGCCTTGTAGACTCCATAAAAATGTCAATGCTTTGGAAACATCAGGATTCGTCAGTATTTTGACTGATCCTGTTTTTAAAGGCATTACTTCTCATATATTTGGATCGAAGACAGTAATCCTTGAATTTCCCTCAGCATTAAATAAAATATCTGTAATGGTATTAAATTATGTTTGCTTAACAAAGAGGAAATGACTCTGTTCTATCATTTAGAAACTAAAACTGTCAGCATACTAATTCACACACAGAAATCTACTCCATTGTAATACATGTTCTGTGTGAGACCATTTTACATGGACATTTAAATGAATATGTGATCATATAAAGGAAACCAAAGATCAATGCACATTTTGCAGAAGTTGGTGTGTATCTGTGCTTATGGAGGAAACTATAACGAGGAAGTGAGCTGCTATACTGACACAAATCTGTATCCATTACATGGCATAGCACTAGCATCACATGGCAACAACCAACCATACAGAAACATACATGTTGACGTTGTGTATCAAAATCAGAATCACCTTTATCATATGTTATTGATGACACATAAAAGGAACTTGAAATCTAAGTCTATAAATATATAGAGCATATAAAGCAACAATGAACAGCCACAATGGCTATATAAAAGTTGAGCTGCTTGTGTAAACAGGAAGGATGAAGAGTGCAAAGTGCACTTTCAGCTTTAGCTCTAAATAAAGAGGCGGCTAATCTGGGAAAACTTCACAAGGGACCTTTTATGATTGATGATCTGAGTACACTATTATCAATACAAACCGTGGACAGGGCTACAAAAATAAAAGCTGAGTTATAATGATGGAAGCAGGAGAGTGGTGAGATGTTGACTCACTGAGTCGAAAAATTTAATTTGGATGGACTTGGTGTGTCTCTCACTAATCAGATGGAAGAAAGGTTGATGTGACAGTGACAAGGGAAAGCAGTCTTAAAAAGACAAATTCTCCAAATTGAGCCTTGCCAGACTATAATAAGTGAAGCAAAAAGGAAAAAGAAAAAGTAGAGTTATTGGGTTGTGATAAATAGTGTGCTGTAAGGAACTAAACTATTTAACAAATGACATTGTGTTAAGACTGCCCTTAATTTTAAAAAAGTAGACAAGCTAAGTATGAACAGCAGCAGATCTCAACCACCATTATCCCAAGATTAAATCTGTTTACAATGTGAAACACTAGCTAATACTGTTAAAAATGCACAAAGCTCAAACTGACTCCACACAACATCAAACACAACAATTGGCTTCAAGGTATTAGTGACACAAAGGAGCATATTGCGACAAATGTCGTCTGTCTAGACAGGATGAGAATCACCAAAACACAGTGACACCCCAAAACCGGTCAGCTGAGAGACAATTATGTCCTAAAGCCACAATGTCTCATAACAATGGGATCAAAACAGCATTAATACCCATGTTCGAAAACAGCTCTCCAACCCTTGCATCCCTTTCTAATATCCTCTTCCACGATTCACCCCAAAACACGTCCCAAATAATCAGCTTAAGATATAAGACTGGGGCTTTTTATTTAAGTGCACTATAAAAGACTGCAGTGACTTGTGTTCCTTTGAAGAAAATTACTACAGTAATGACTACAGTTGGTTATAAGAGTAAGAAAAATTAAATAAAATTAAATATAGATGTCAGATTTTTAATATCAGCTCCATTGTCTGCAACTCAGCCTTTCAGATTGTACTTGAACGCTTTCATTGCTTTTGCATGAGTCAACCAGAACTTAGTCATATGAACAATAGCCTCTACATTTCATTAATTCAAGCACTGGGATTGTGATCCATCCGAGTCTATTCCCTTTTGTTTGGAGCTTGAATAGTATTTTATTAATCCCTCTCACGGTTCCACTTGTATCCGTCGTTGACTGTGATTGGATCAATGGGGTTGATTTAATCCACAGTCAGGACAGTCAATACCTGTAACTAATGCTAATTTAGATGTAAATGATAGCAGCCAAATAAAAGACGCACTGTCAAGGTCATGTGAGGACAAAGGGTTTTTCAAATGGAATCAGGGCAGTGGTTGACTAACAGGAAAACAACAGCACAAGCAATGCAAGTGGTACTTAAGATGTTGAATAGGTTAAAAAAAAAGAAAAAGAAAAATCCAGGTATCTTTTCAAAGAAATCAATAACAGGGTCAAAGTCCAAGAGTCTGCAACCAGGCTAGCAGCTCTGTCAGGTCAGCTGTGTTTGAGCTTAAGTTGCTAACTTGCTCATGTTCAGGAGGGATAATGTTACATGTTAGCATGCTAACATATGCTAATTGGCGTTAAACATAAAGTACAGCTGAGGCTGATGGGAATGTTAGTCAAAAAGCAATTATTGGAAAATTTAGACGTGATGATGGTGCTAGAAAAAGACTTAGGGGATTATTATTGGTGTACTATATTTAATTTGGTGTACTATATTTATTTACATTAACTTTACTGGGGTAATAAAATAAAATATTCCCTATATTCTTCTGTAGTTTAACACATATTTTCTATTGCAAAATTACAGGTTATGGTCATGGACATTTAGACACTAGCCAAAAGAGAACCTATTTGTAGCTGACATTATTACACGACTCTCCTTTTTTTTTTTGCTGTCATATTGGCAAGTGTCAAATTTTCACATAAAAGTCAAATCTCACACTGAGCTAATGAAAAGACAAGTAATGTAGAAGCACAGGCAGCTCTTCCCACAGAAAAATCTTTTTAAAAAATAAAAATAAAAAAAATGCAAAGATGCTTCAGACCGGAAATTGAAGAATTACCCACATATGCTGACCAGCATAGGTAACATTAAAATCACCCCATCTCCCCTAGAGAAATAAATGCAGCCTGAATGGGGCTTTAGTGGGACTCTGGTGCATAATAAATATCTAATGTGCTCTTTCTCACCAGTTTCCTCTTCACTTATGACCAGAAGCATCTTCTGAGCTCAGGATTGCATATATGTTGCATGAGAACTTCATTTACAGTAAAAAAAAACATTGATCAGTTATTGGTCAGTCTTACTGTAACAGGAAACATACATACAGCTTTTGTCTCACAAATCAAGCCTTAAATATTACATGATAAGGAGATGTGGATGCCTTCCAACCTTTAAGCATCTTAAAACAATACAAGTGCCAAATTAATTGAAATACTAAATGATGATCACTTCTACAACAGCGGTCACCTACCACCCACTTATACACACAGTAATTGCTCAGCTGATGCTTTAGAAGGATAGTTGCTGGTTCCACTGGGACCTCTGTGGTCACTTTAATGGATTAGCTGGCAAGACAATAGCTAACACGCACCATATTGCATTTGAAATCAGCTAATACGTTCTGTTTGACAACAGTGGCACCGGCTAATTCTGTCCTGAGGTAACTGATCGTGTGTGTGTGTCTGCATGTGTGTGAGTGAGCAAAGCATCCAGCCACCAGCAGTGCAACCCTTTTTGACCTTAAAACACAAGTTTAATCCCCTAGGAGAAGACTCAAGTGTCCTGATACATCCTCCGCAGGCAGACACATAACAGCTCACTGGTCATGAGATGCACTCCCTATGGTGTGGGAATAAACCCTCTTGAGCAGACGGAGGAGTGCTAAGGAGGGTGTGTGTGTGTGTCTGTGTGTGTCTAAAGTGTGTTTGTGCAATTGTGCCCTTCCGTTGCTCGCTCAATCACCTGCATAGATTTGATCGCATATCATTTCTGCGTGTGTGTGTGTGTGTGTGTGTGTGTGTGTGTGTGTGTGTGTGTGTGTGTGTGTTTCACACGGGAGCTCAGAGGACAGCCGTTAACAATGATATCACTTCAGCCTCTATAAATCTCTTTCTACCTCCCAGTGGGCGAGGAGTGGTGGGAGGGAAGAGAAGAAAACAAGAGTGTCAGGAATGAAAGAGAAGTGTGTTTGCGCCTGGTGGGTGATGAGTGTGTGAGGGAAAGAAAGGGAGGGATGAAGGGAAAAAAGAGATGACAAGAAAGAAGTGCTGCTGTTGGTATGGTGCAAGCATGTAAATCAAGGTTGAGAAGAACAGAAGAAAGACTTTATTAAAGGACAGAGATCAAAAGAGACTCAGACTTCCTGTGTGTTTCTCCCTTTGTTACTGTCTTTCTTCCTTTGAGGCTGTCTTTAGAAGAAAAAATATGACTGTAATTTTATGTTCACCTAACAAGGTCCTCAAGAAACTGTGTGAAATTATCTGTCAGAGCCAAAATGGATGACATGTAATGTTGATTTACTGCTGCAAACCGTAGTTAGTGTCAGAGTAATGACTTTCACATTGTAAGCTACTGATCATACACTGAATCCAACCAAATGTAAATGTTGTTCATAAAAGGAAGATGCATGTTAAGTAGATATAAGTAACACACGTATCACTGTTCTCATCAAACTTAATTCCAAATAAAGCAGGCAGATAAACAAAAAGTTATGATAAATCAACTGTATGCTAGTTGGTCACCACCAAACGGCAAAAGCTGTGTATCAATTCACATACTTCCACACTTGCACTTGCTATTTTGAGCACATAAGCGCGTTTACGCTGTCAGTTATGTTAAAATACAGTGTACTGCGAGTACTCATGGTGCACTCATAATGGTCAAAGTTGAGTGTAGAATGCTGAACACTTCTTGTCCTCAGTGGTTGCCATTTTGGCTAGGCAGCAAAAGTGGAGGGACCACCAGCATCATCAAAATGGCGGCCGAGGAAGCTGCTGGAGTTGAAGCAGCGGTGAATACCACAATATTCAAATATAATATGTATTTACATTTTGGCTGTCAAATGTTAGCGCTAATGCTTCACCCAGTTTCAATTTCACGGAGATTTCAAAGATGAAAATGTTGCGACCATCACAAGTGCACCAAGGATCGTGAATATTGTATTTACATTCATCAGATGCACAAAGAGACTATAAAAGAATTGTAGTGTTGCTCTGTTAGTTAACATCTTCACCATTTCAACTAACCAAAAAGCAATTATTACCGCTTTAACTAGCTAGTTTTTGTGCCTAAATCTTATCAAAGCTTAAACAAACATGTCTGTCAATGAAATAGCCATATGAATCATTTTTTGTAACAGTTATAACTGCAACGCAGACAGAAAACACATTATAAACACAACATATTTTGTTGTTTGTTTTGGGGAACTGGGAATTGCTTTGTTTTATTCTGTTGAAAAAAGTCCGCTTTCCTCCTCATGTCTTCTGTTTTCTGCAGGACTGGGCATCTTTCCTGTTCTGGACAGGTGAATTGGCAAAGCTCTAACAACTGAGCAGGTGGCACAGCCCTGACAGTGCAGATGTGACAGTGTAGAGATGTATGAATGTAAAGTCCTTGGTCATCCTGTCCTTTCATCTTTGTCATCAGGAGAACAGCGCATGACGCTCCCCAGGAAATGGAAATATTAATTTCATTGGACATACCACATCAATCCTCCACTCTCTCATTTCTACATTCTCTCCCACTTTCTCTCCTCTCTACCTTTTCTCTCTTCTCGCTCACCGTCTTTCATGTACAGATCAGAGAAGCTTGCCACTTATCACAGGAGTCTAGAGAGCCTTTCCTATAAAAGCTGGTGTTACATGCCTGATTTAACAGGGCACACACGCACAAAGACCCGTCTGTCTCTGTCTGACTTTCTTCATCACGTTCCTGTTTGTAGGACATCCCTCTCTCAAACACACAAACACACTTTCTCCACACAGAAGTAATGTCGCTCACTCATGCACACACACACGCACGCACACACATTGGCTTGCCTCAGCTCTTATTCTCTCACAATGGGATTAGTGGTGTGATTCCTCCACTCCTTTTAAGTGGGCACACAACCAATCCACTTACGATAGACTCCACTGAATACTGAAAAGAGTGGAGAGGAGGGAAGGAGAAAGGAAGGGATGGGGAAAAAAGAGGAGGGAGGAGGAGGAAAGGAGAACAGAAGATGAAAGGACGTGGACGAGAAAGGAACGGAGTGAGGAAGATGAAAAGAGGAGATGGAGTTCAGAGGAAACGGATCACAGGAAAATTAATCCTGTTTGTGTGTTTTAAAAACACGTTTCACAGGATGGATGGAAGGAGGGAGGACAGCAAGAACAAGCAAAGAAAGAGAAGAAAAAGCATAAAAGAGACTCGGCGGCAAATTTATAGCTAGAGGTGAGGCAATCACTGATAACTCTAACAAGCACACACACACTCTCAAGAGTGGACCTGTTGCCAGGGTGACAAGAGGCAGCAAAGGCCCGCCTCCCCGCCGTGTTTCACACAGTGATGTCATCGGTTGCCGCCGGCACCGGGTGGGCCCTCGGCCAATGGGACAAAGGCACCAGAGGGCGCAGCCTGTCCTTGTCTGTTTTTTTTCTTTTCTTTCTTTTACCCCTCTCTCTTTCTTTCATCAGGTGCTCTCTTAGCCCGCCCTCTCGTTTTCTACCCCTCTTTCTTTTTGACTTATTCAACTCAGCCAGCGGGCGGCTGCAGAAGTTGAGGCTTTAGGTCTTTCACCGGTGGTGAAGAATGAAGCTGATTAGACCGGCTGGGAGAATATTTCACAGCAGGAGAGGCCACAGTGACTGTTGAAATCCAGTAAAAAGAAGGCCATAGATACAAGTTTGTTTGTGTCAGTGGTACACTTCCCATCAGAGCATTTTTCATTTAAACAAGAGTCTTTTGCCTTGCTAGCAGCTCTGCGAGGCTGTTACATAACCGACTACATAACTAATAAAGTTCCTTCTTTGGGAACAGTATCTGTAATGTAGCTGTCATTTCAGAGCTAACACTGGATTGTCATCATTCAAAACTGCATCTCTGACTAACCACCATCACTTTCCTCACCAAATTAGGAGATAAAAAATGCTGCACATCACATTTGAAACAGTGTTTTCTTTGACTACTAAACTCACAGACAGTCCAAGATTTTCTTCTCTCTCCTCCTCTGCAGCGATGGATGCCTTTCCCACTACACTCTCGACTCGAGGAGACTTACTCGCTATCTGCTCTCAGAGGCTGGAAACCTCACGTGTCAGGAGACATTTCCCATTCACACGCTGATCCTGCTCAAAGAAATAAAAACAACAACTTATTTCTGCAGCTAGTGTACTGCACAAGGCTGTGTGACTTTTATTATTCTCAGCGTTTTAATGGCTATTGAACTTTTTATTTTGAAAAGCTGTTTATCATGTAAATGAACATGTATAAAAACCTCATTACCAAAAGTGCATCTTCCATTTTCTGTTATCTTTGGAGGTTTCTTCCAATGTTCACATGCTCCCGCTTCGCTATTCTCCTGGTGTATTCTAATATGTTTGTGTACTCGGCTTAACCTTGTTTTACTCTCAGTCTTATGACAGCTTGTCCCCACTTCATACCCCCTGACTTTATTTGTGCATTCCTACCACCGTAATCTCATTTCATTGTGATGAGTCTCTTGCCTGTGCCATTATCTCGCACTTCTGCAGAGCCTTTTGTCAGGAGGGACGACTACATCCAGAGTGTTGTGGTGCTTTGTTGTCCCAAAGCTTGAGCCTACAAGGACTCTTCACACCAGATAAGAACATCCACTGTGTGCGTGTACCAGGTTAGTGAATGGAGCCGTCGGGGCGAGACTGATTGCTAATTATTGCATTGGACATTGGTGGCATGTGGAGAGGGGATGAGATAATAGGAGGAGAGGACAGCAGAGAGGGCTGTCAAAGGCCTGTACCTGACACACACACACACACTGAAAACACACATTTTCAAACCAGATTTCCCTGTTCATACACTCTAGGGCACATGCAATATGAAGCAACTTCCTTTGTGTGTTTGTGGTGGTAAAAGATACTGCTCAAAGACAAACAGATGTGATGTGACAGAGTGGTTTGACCTCTAACAAAAACTCAACTTACACACCAACAACATCACTCTCTTGTGCAAATGTGCCATGTTATGTTGTGTTACATGACAAACAGTTGGTTGTTGACCCCTTTGACAGTCCCTAGTAACACTTTCCTCGTTGCTAAGAAGAGACAGGAAGCAGGTATGACAATGGGAGACCCCGACAGGACCTTCTTCCTGTTTGGAAGTTAACAAAAGGTGAGGTGAAGTTGAGTTAATTCTCAGTGCTTGTTTTCCTGATACCCATCCTAGCCATAACAATTAGTGTGGGAAATTTCAAAAATGACAGTAAGGTTAACGTGAAGGTACATCCTGTGAGGAAATAAATACCGTTATCAAATAGCCCATTTTGGCCTGTTGGTGTTGTTTTTTAGCCTTGAATTGCTGCTGAAAAGGTTGAAAGGATTATATGGCTTTAAATCAGTGCAAGGTGTTCTCTTTACATAAGCAGCCATGTCGTGGAGGTAAGATAATGGCATGGAGAAATTATAATAATTCAGGATGTTAAAGGGACAGAAGCAGCAATGTGGCAGGTAAACTGCAAAGGCTGCAAGGAAAACAAGGTCCAGAGTCATGTGGAGGCTGTTTGCCTCCTCCCTTCCCAGCGTTGTTGCTGTCGTTTTTCCCTCTCCATGTGTTTCTATCTTGTCTGTCTGTGTGTATGTGTGTGTGTCGCTGGGCATCGCCTCAATTGCCCTCTCACCTGCCAAATCACCTCACCACCTGTTCCTCATTTACCAATCAACCACTGCAGTATAGAAGACCGGCTCTTTCTCACAGGTTGTTTGGTCTCCGTAGTGGTAACAAGAGCTGTGGCTAACTCTGTTCTTTTGTAACTTAGCTCTTTTGTGATTTTTGACTAACCTGATTTTGTCTGTTCCTCGGTAAGACCCCGTCTGCCGTCCTCCTTCCACGTCAGCTCTGCACTCTTGGACTCCTGCCACCACCAACCATGCACCACCCCAGACACCCTTTTCCCTGGATCACCTACTCGCCAGCACATTGTCCCTGCTGTTCACAATAAATTGTCTTGAACTGATTCAATCACTTGGGTGTATTTGCATACCAAGTCCATAATAATTCAGCTTTACATTTGGTCTTTTTGTGTTTCCAGTTCTGGCCCATGTAGCAACGTCTAGAGGCCTTTGAATTCACAGTTGACTCAATTACATGGGCTACAATGACAGTGTAAATGTGGACAATATAGAGAGACTATATCTTTAAAAAGAAAATTGAGCACATTCTTCCTCTCTTGGAAATAAAAAGCATGATTCATAATCAATAAGACACACCATTGCTCAATTCCGCACACTCCTGCTGCATTACCTGGTCTGGTATGGCCAGTAGCTTAATGTGGCTAATGTTTGCAACCTTAAGGGACTTTCATAAATATTGCTGTATTACGCACCTTACTGGAACATTACATCATCACTGGCTTTATGAGTCATCTCTACTTGGCCTATTTTACTCTGCGTTTTAGAAAAAAAAAACATTGCTAAAATATTCATAAAATATGTATTTTATTAAATTAAATGTATCATGAAAAATGTATGTATTCATTTATTTGTCAAATTAAAAGTCTGAATGAGTAAAGCCTTGCTAACAGACTGACAAGAATTCGTACTTGGTGAATTATAGACACGTTTGTTGCATAAAAAGTGAATAATATATCGCGCTTGGTGAAGAAAAACAGCATTTTTCAGAGCTTGAAATCAGTTAGCTGAGCTGTAATCAGAGGCGGATGAAATTATCCATTTAACCTCATGTTCCCTGTGCTCTGAAGGCAAGGGAGACCAATATGATTATGTAATTTATTCCACAATAACCTCTTTAGAAGATGAAGCTAGACAGCGAGCAAACTGTAATCAAGACATGAATATGTGGAATGTGACATTTGCTGGAAAAAGTCAGTGTTTGACAATATTCACAAACCCTTGCGCACTGATCACGCTTGGCTGATAAAATGAATCAGACTCTGAAATTACATGAGGATCACATTACTGAACTTCTCACTGGAATATTACAGCAAATTACATTTTGAAGTACTTCTCTTACCTAATTTTGTCAATTTTGATGCTCGACTGTGTAAATGAGATTCGAGAATGTAAATTAATAATAATAATTTTTTAAAAAAATTAAAATTCTGTCAAAAAGGTCAAATAAACAGACTTGCATTAACTCTCAATATTGGTAGAGGAAATGACTGACACGCTGCAGACAGGATGCAGCCTGTCATAATGAGGAGAGGTCGATCAGCGAGTGGACAGGAAACAGGTAAAACTGCACGCGTTGCATATGTATAAGAACTGACAAAACTATGAATGAACGATTTATAAATATTTATATTTATAAAGCTTTTTTCGTACACAGAATGCAGGTCAAAGTGCTGCAGCAAAAACACCAAAAACTCACACAAGGAGGAGGGAAAACTTGAGTTACTATTTATAAAATAGCATTGACACAGTCTCTTTGGAAAAAATAAAATAGACAGCTGCAAGTTACAGGCTATTTTTAAAAAGACATGTTTTGAGTTGTTTAAAACTGCACATTGCGTCAGTAAGTCTAATATTAAAAGGCAGAGTGTTCCATCACTAAAAAGTTTTTGAGTCTGAAATATTTTAGCTTAACATGCTGGTTCAGTGGTGGTCTCACCTTCACTAAATTGTGCAATATAGCAAAGTTTTATCAGTGAGTTAAATGGGCTGTGATTGTGCTGTGTTCTTTCTGATTTAGCTTAGCAGCAGCTAGGAATCCTCTTTTTTTCCCAAAATCATATGATCTGTGTATCTAATTCCAACGCACAAACAAAAATGAAATATGAAACGAAACAGAACAGACGTTGTTTCACAAAGTTAAGACGAGCACGTTTCTTTGAAAGGTGATTAGAGCTATCTGTCTCCACTTGACATTAATCAAAGTCTGCAGACACGAAAACAGCATCATATGACAGTGATAGTGATACATGCTGTGCCAGTATCTGAACCGCATCAGGAACTACACCGGAGATAGCATGACTCATCGGGAAATCGGGGAAAGGAAAAAAACGATAACATCAAGAAAGGAGTGAAACAAAATATTGGAAAGTATGTCTGCTTTCTTTTTCTTTTTTTTTTTGCAAAGGTGAAAACATGTAGCAGTGTTTGTTTGGACTTGTAAATGACCTACTAGTGAGGTGAACTAGGTGAACTAGGTAATACTATCTGATCAGTTTTTTTAAAGTTCCTGGTTACTGGAATCAAGTTTAATTTTAAGCACACATTAATTACAGTTTGTGATCAGCAGTGTTGTGGGTAACGCGTTACAAAGTAACTCCTGCCACCACCATCCATTACAAAGTAATGCGTTAGAGTACTCTAATTACTTTTTTCGTGTAACATAATGTGTTAGTTTCGTGCTTTAAGCAATCAGTAACTTAGTTATTTTTTTTAAAAAGTAATCCATTGCTTTAAGAATTTCTCCGGATAAGGAAAGAAAAATTCTGCAGCCTGCTTTTTGTCAGACAGTACTGTGCCACCTGCGGATGTGTCAGCAGAGGCGCAGCGCTGTGATGATGCGCCTGTGCCCTGCTGACCTACGTTACCTGTGTGTGTGTGTGTGTGTGAGTGTTTTCGAACCGCCGGCAAGATGGCAGAGAGGACAGCTTTTGAATCGTGGAAGTACGCACATTATTTTCAATTCGCCAGCGAAAAAGGACAATAACAACATAATGGTAAAATGCACACTCTGCGTTGGTGAAAACCTTCTGTCGACAGCAAAAAATTCCACTTCCAATTTAAAAAAACATCTTGTATCCAATGCTGACTGTCTTTCCTGTTATTGTTGTCCTGCAGAATTAATTTGGTTGGATGACTGACGTCATTCATTGTCAGGACTTCTCGGTGCATTTAAAGGAGGCTGTGTGTCTGTGTCAGTTAAGTTGCAGCATGTGCGAGGCACTGCAAATGGCTGTTAATTTTTGGTAACGCATGAGTACTCTAACGCGTTACTTTTATTCATAGGTGACACTGTAAACGTAACAGATTACGAAGTAACTATACCCAACACTGGTGATCAGAGAATGCATGCACACAATGTCTATCCTACAATACTGTAACTGTAAGTCACAGATCAAACAAGTCAGACAACATTTCACACTGAGAAACACTTAAAATTTGCACGATAGCGCACACACACACACACACACACACACACACACACACAGACACACTGATTTCTGTGTTCTTGTAATTAAGATAAAGTGCCAATTTAGTTTTCTATTAATGACTGGAACAACTACATGTCCAGTCAAGTGATTTGGTCCACTTTATTTTTGGTTTCTATAGCAACAGACCTATTGAACCTCTCAACGCTTGATTAACAGTGAAGAGTGCGCACGACACATAATGTACTCCATTATGACAAACTCCATCCATTGTTAATCAAGAGGAAAATGAACAAGCCACATATTAATAAACACAAAGAAACAATATATTCAATCCTCTGCATCTTTTTTTTCTGTCTCAGTTTCACTCAGATCAGTTCAGTTCTGTTTAGTTCCCTCGTACAGGATCCCAGTTGTCTTACACATTTGTGAAATAAAGACTAGATAAGCCTTTATCTTAGCTGTTGTTAGTAATCACAAAGTACTAGCCGGACGATCGTGAAAGAAACCAGGATACTGAAGCATATGAGCAGGTGTCTGATGACTGTCTGACTGGTTGTGTGAATCTTTGACTCAAGTAACTTGCAAGTTAGTGAGAAAAACTATAGGGATGCTTGCTGCTACGACTACTAAAGAAAGTGGAGAAATCAAATCACAGTGTTGAAATGTAATTGTGGCAAACTCTGTGCCCTACAAATTACATTATATAATACTAAATGGTTTTGCAAAAATATGTTTTCACTACCTGGCTCGTACTCAGTGTTATTAAACGCTCTGTTTCTGTGGAGGTGGAGTGGATAGTTTGGACTTTGACCAGGGTTTGCATCTGGACTCCCATGTGTGCTCAAATACTAATAAAGTATGTTGTGGCTATTGCTTCTATTCGCTTTTGACTTTTTCGACGTTTACTCATGACTACTCATCTTTCCTAACCATAACCAAGTTTTGTGAGTGCAAAGCAAGTGTACTTAATCATATTTAGTAGCTATTAGCCGATATTGTATTGCAATCGGGAATATTGTAAGGAAAACAAATCAAATAAATGCTTAGAGAACAGATTTGCTTATTTGCTTATTATGTCAATCATAATTCAAGTATGATTACACTGATAAACTTAATTTTTTAGATAAAGGATTGCTATACACCAAAGGCTGCTATACTTATAACTAACTAAAGTCATTTCAGAACTAACAGAAATTCACTTTGATAGCGAGGTGTCAGACTACAGAGAGTGATCAGAAATATGTGTGATGTTCTAATCATGCACACAGGGATATGATAAGTAGCTATTAGCTATTATCAATGTGAATAATGAGACAACTGTTTCTGTAATTGAAATATTGCCAAGAAGAACAATCATTGCAAAATAAACAATATAACTTCCAAAATAAATCCATAAAATGTACTACAGAGTGTCGAGAAGTGGGGAAAGTACAACTAAAAATGGTCCGACTACACGGGCTAAGTGATGAGTGCAGTCTGGAGAATTTAGAAAGACTTAATCAGTAGAGCGGTCCTTATCTCTCCACACTCACTCTCTGTTTCAGTCCTAACTGGCCAAGCAGCATCATTACCAAAGAAACTAAGGCATTCAGCTCTGTCTATTTTGAGATGGCTAAGCCTAGCCTAGTTTTTCTTTGTGAATTGAGCAGTTTTTAGCCCAAAGCAATTAGGCAAACTCAACAGCCCTGTCAGCAAATGCACTGAATGCAATCCTGCATTGAGAAATGAACCACTGGTTCCATCCCGTCTCCATTCAACACATCTTTTTCTTTTTGCTTCTTTTTTCCTCTTCTGATGAAATGACAGAAAGAGTGATTAACTGCTGAAATCCACTCGTTGGCCCCCTCACAAACACACACACACACACATACAGTGACACACATGAAAACTCAAATTCATCATTCATGTTTCATGTGAGGCGCGCTGAATAGTGCCGTTTGGAGAGACCAATTTCCATGACAACAGGTCTGAGGATTAGGGTGAAAAACTGTCATTCCAGAGCAATTGTCAGAGCACCTTGATTCAGAAGAGCACTTAAGAGTGAATGGAAGGAGCAGAAGACGGGGGTGGAAATGGAGGAATTTGGGTCGGTTGGAAAGATCAAGGGAGAAACGGAGGAACGGGTAATGATCCTGCTGAAGATCACTTTACCTCCACATCCTTACTCATTGTAAGTCACTATGGATGAGAGGTTAACACCTAAAATGTACAATGAGACAGAGATGAAAAGAAGAGGTGGCAGTGCAGAGGAAGAAGAAGGAGGGAAAGGAACTCATTAAAGAAGCATCCAAAACTGTCCAACAATCCCACCGACAGCTGAAGCTTTCCCTCTTTGCAAGGTGGCTCAAGGTGCTAAGACACTTGTATGATGTTTGATTGTTTTCTGCCTGTTTACTCCTGGTATCAACATACATCTTTGGTGGTGATCCAATCACAAATGGACAATTATAAGTAGACATGTGAATGCAGCCAAGAAGACATTTTGAGATCTGATTGCTCAGACCACATTCAGAGGTTCTGGGCCACATTCATTCAGCCAATGGCATCGTATTAAAGTGCAACACAAGAAGAAGTCACAACAGTAATTTCCTTTTGGGCTGAAGAGTCAGTACAACAGACACTGGGTGATTCTTATTGCAACTAGAAATGGTGTCCATGTTTATTTGCATACAGAGCGGAGCAGTGAGATCTATCACTCGAGAAGCACGTGGAGTCGCATTCTAATGTCCACATGAGATTGGACAACCCAGGACGCATGTTAATGCCCGGTGTAAACAGGGCCTTTGGTTTACTTGTGTTTGGATTCTTTATGGTTTCAAGCTCTTTATTTTATATATATATATATGTACATTTAAAATATAGATAATTTCTTTTGTTCTGCTTGTCTTGTGTTTCAACAACTGCTGCAAAACGAGATTCCACTGTTGTGACAGTTAAATAACAATGAAGGGGCAGTGATGTGAAATAAAGTTGAAAAAGTTCACAATGTGTTTTCTCTTCTTATTTTTAACTTAATTTGTATTAATTTTATGGCTTTTGATAAACCTTCAATTACAATTAAATTACATTGAAGATCAGGATGCACACTGGAGATTTTAAGTGTCCACATCACACTCATGAAAGTTCATATATTGACGATTGACTTCTACACAACCTGTATTTCAAAACATCTGAAACTGAAATTTAAGCTGAGAGAATGAATGTCAAAACAGTGTCAAACTCATTCAGCACGGTGAAGCTTAAACATCCAAGTAAAGTAGCTATAAAACACATTTCTGAGTAGAGCAGGACTTCAAAAGTTAGTTTGATAAGATCATCACTCCTGCAATAATTCGACGATGAAGCGATGATTGAACTTTTAGCATTCATCCAACATTGCTTATAGTTGAAAAGTGACTGAGGCAGGCTGATGATATTCTGCCTCAAAACATAACATGACCATGAAGAATTCTCAGCTGCAGAAGTAATTTTAGGGATGCTACATGAAGCTGGAGGGGACTGGAGCTGGTTAAAGCAACACCTTGACGTTTTGAATTCTAGTTTCTTTTGCTTCACCTAATCTTTCTATGACAGAAGGATTGCCTCCCACAAATTTCATATTCACTTTTCAAAGCTCCGCCAAAATGAAAAATCATCTTGTGTGTTGCATGTGGTTTCCACTATGGCAGCTTGTCGGTCTTTCACTTTTCTAAAGTTTATAACTAGCTTTATATATTTTGAAACCTCTGAGCAAAAAAGGGTTTATGTATTAATTTGATTATTTCATATTCATGAGATCCTGATCCTGATCCATATGATTCACTGCTGTTTAGAAGTGATTTTTTTCGTTACACACACATTTTCAACGCGCCCGCAAAAGTAACAAGACAAGGCGCTTGTCATTCAGCACACTCTCTTCTATGATGATCAGCTTAGAACAGTGTTTCCACGGGTGGATGCAGCCTCCCTCCAATTAGTTGTTCCCGAGCTGAAGTTAGCAGCCGTTCATGTTCATCTCAAAACATCTGCTGTTTTTTCAGGGATCTAATAAATACATGATTTTTATTCTGCTGCAAAGCTGCGCTAACTGCATATGTCTGTAACTTTAACATCAGGTTAAAATATTAGAAATTGAAGGCATTTGAAAATCCACATCTTCCAGCAATTGAACACATTTTGCGCTGACATTTTACAATACATGTTGAACATTGTATCAATTCATTGGCCTGGAGGAGAAACCTAAATTGCACATGGGAGACAATGTTACCATTCATTAGTGTGCACATGACATGAATTTTTAAATTATGATCAACAGAAAACAATTCATGAATACGTTAACAAGCATCCCCACCACCCTCTGCGAAATATTACTGTTGATCCATGTATACACACACACACGCATACAACACAACACACACAACAGTGAGCTGTTATTATACAGCCCTGAGGAAGACAGTGAGGACGGAAACACAGAGGGAAAGCGGTGACATCGTTACCATGATGTACTCAGCTCCACTGTCATCACGTCACCTCATACACACAGGACACTGTGTTAAGAATAACCAGACAATGGCTGTCTGATCACATTGTATAATATTATCATATTATATAACACATGCACCAACAACTGACCTCAGGTACAAAATGTCAGGACTTTAACTGGATCATCTTCATGAGCTACAGGCTTTATATCACATGCTGAAAGTTGTCTCGACTGCCTCTGCAGGCCATTTATTAACCTGCATAAACCCATGTGCTGAAAATGATCTACTGTGTCAATGGAATTAATAAAAAAAACAATCAATTCATGGATTTTTGTGTCATTTTTAAAAAAGTTAAAACAAATACACAGCCTTCAGGTCATTAATATGTCAGGCCACCACAGCTGTCACAATCTATAGTCTGTCCTGTTGCTTGTTCCTGCTCCCAACGTGGAATAGAGAGTCATGGGAACAAAGAGCAACAATAGAGTGGATTGTTGATGAGTCACATGACACATTGGCAGATCCGATGGGACCATGTGGTGCTGTAACTGTTACAGTACAGAGCTATACTCTCTATACTGTCCCTCAGCAGAGATAAGCAGGAAGTGCTTCCTGACATCTTAACATCACACATGTGGCAAGAGGACACAAAGGAGACCAATGTCTACTTTTGTCTACATCTACATAAAAGTCTGTTTGGGCACATCGGGCCCAGCTCACTGTACGTGCTGAAATTTCTGAGCTAAAATTGTGTTTTTGTACTGACTTGAATCATACAGCATGTGATCTGAGAAAGAGGTAGATCAAGATCAAGTCAACTAAACATCTTGAGGGCTAATAGAAAGATCTTAAACTCATCTAGAATCTTAAAAGGCCTTATTTTGGTCTTGCATCTTGAAAATTACAAATACTCACAAGGTGCAGTGTTCTCCCTGTGTCTGTATGGGTTCTCTCTGGCACTTCGGCTTCCTCCCACAGTCCAAAGACTTGCACTAATAGGTTAGTTTGTATGTGTCAGCCCTGAACTGCTGAACTGGTGACTTGTTCAGGGTGTACCCCACCTCTCGCCCAGTCATCAGTTGCAATAGGCCCAAGCCCTCCCGTGACCCTGGGGGTAAATTATGGAAGGTTAAGGAAAATGGATGGATGGACGGAACATTACTATTAAAATAGCTTGTTTTGTTTTGTTTTTTTTACCACCAATTTAACAGCATTGTCAATGTTGATGCAACTCAAATAACAGCAATGTCTGCATGGGATCTTCAAATTGTCCTTGTTATTAGTGATTCAACTTGCAGTAAATGCAGTAAGCTTAAAAGGTACCACATCACTAGTTTGATTACATAATGGTTATATTACAAGTCATAAGGAATCAATGAGATCATGAGACATACAAGACCTGATCATAATAACATCATAACTCTTTAAGCATTATCCCTCGAGATATTGATGTCCAGTCTGTGATGAGTCATCCATGTTCACGAGGAGGTTTTTCTCCAGAGAACATCACTCCTGTCCATGTGATACATTAGAAACACTGACTTATTGATGAAGCTGCAGTCACAGGATCATCAGGAGCTTCTGTTGTTTGGTTGTTTCATCCGCCATTTTGTCACGCAAACTGACGCAAAGCCCCTTAGAATGAGCTCACAGTTAAGGTAAAGTACCAGCTGAGTTACTGGAAACAGATCTTCTGAGGATGTTTTGGTGATGTGGTGCAGACTGGAAGAGTCTGCCTGTTGGCAAGTATCAGTTACATGTGCATGTCAAATTCTGAACAAACATGAGGGAGTGGCATCAACCCTCACATTGGTTAAAAAAAAAAAAAGGTCTTTTCTTGGCTGCAGTTCAGCTAAAACCCTTCATCCATCATCGCATTAGAGAAGGAAGTGTCCCATTTCGAAAACAAATTAGATTGCCAATTGATATGTAATGGATAATTACATTTAGCAGTACTTGAATGATATCAGTTACATGCTGAATCAGCCGGGCGTAGGGCTGCAGAATGAATTGCTCTGGCAGTAGTGAGTCTGCTACCTGCCTTTTTACAAGAAAGAAAGAAAGAAAGAAAGAAAGAAAGAAAGAAATGTTTGAGAAATTGAGAAATGAGCTAAATAAACCACCATAAAACCTTTTTTGGCCACTTGGGGGCAGTGTAAACAACTTTTTTTTTTTTTAAAGATTTTTTTTGGCCTTTATTTGACAGAGACAGCTTGAAGAGTGACAGGAATGTGGGGAGAGAGAAAGATGGGGAATGGCATGCAGGTAGGAGCCACAGGTCGGATTCGAACCCTGGGCTGCCGCAGCAAGGACTGATGTACATGGGGCGGTTGCTCTACCGACTGAGCTAAATGACACCCCAGTGTAAACAACTTTTGATACTTGTTAGCAAACCGTTGCTTATTTACACGTAGCAACATTAGCCGTCATGTAGTCATGTAGTTTTGGACTCCGGTCTGCTGGTGAATGTTAAAAAGTCCAATATTCACTCTCCTTTTACTTCCTGTTTTAGTCTCTGTTGCTTCTAAATGTTCTATTATGGTCACCAGCTAGTTGCTCACTTTGTCTGAATGTGGGTTGCTGCTGAGCAGTGGATTCATCAGACCTTTTTTGGAAACTGAGAGTGAGCCAAAACAGTAAAGTTGTGGGCCAGAAAAACAAAAGAATTAGCTGAAAGACACCATAAATCTCTGTGGAGCCAAGCAAAGTTAGGTGATGATTCTTGTGACCTCTTTCACATTACACACAGTCATTTGATTAATTGCTAGTATAAAAATATTGATTAGTGCAGTCTTAAGAAATTCTGGTGGGAGGTTTCTGACCTTCAAAGTGTGTGTTCTCTGACCTCACTATGGCGCCAAGTCATACGCTCATTACTCTTCATTTAGTTATGTAAATCTCTGATATGTGCTTATGTGTAGAGCACCACTTAGTAGCACTCAGAGAGACATTAGTGGCCTCTCTGATGACCTATCTACTGGTAACACGAACTCTAGATCAGAAAAAGAAATGGATCTTCCTGTTTTCTGGGAATCGTCTGAGCTGATTTGTATCAATACAGACCTCCTTTCTACTTTGAAATGTATGAAATTAAGCAAAGCAACAAGTCATCCTTTTGCCTATAAAGACTGTGTTATCTGATGCTGACGCTCTCTTTGTCAAGGAAGACGTGTTCCATGTCACAGAAAGCAGAAATCCCATTAGACCATTAGGCCATAAAGGGGTTGCGTTCCCATCAAGGTAATTGACCATTACTGTATATACATCCACCCTTTTAGCTACTCCTGCCATGTTATGTTCTCTGTAGTAGCAGTAAACACAAAGAACCTCACAGTAAACAGGTCTGGCTTTGTACTCTGTGACGTCCAAAACCTTGCTTCACCCGCCTGAATATGCACAATAATACACACACTTGGCATTCCAATGAAGTAATTTTCCCACCAAGATTAGTACAAACACTTAAAGTATTAATGCATACCATCGCTAAAACCAAAACACACGCACGCATACACTTCACGCAATTCCTATAATACTCACCATTACACGATCTATATAACAACAGGACAGGACTGGCTCTGGGTCTCATGTGGATAAAAAACTGCGTGGTTTGTCCCTACTTGTACGTCTTAGCTACAGCGGATTTAATTGAAATTTTTCATTTTTTAGTATACACACATCCACAGAGGTTCAAACTAAAACTTCAGCTGCCCTGAGGGTTCACAGTTGCCACCATTTATAAAGCTTGTGATACTTTTAATTTCATGAAATATGCAGCCATGATTGCCTGATTAAACTGCTTGTGAAGTGGCACTCCAGCAACAATAATATATCATTTATAAACTCAAATATTTGCACTCTCATGTCTTCAGGTGGCATAGGTAAATCCCATTTGTGGCATGTTTACACTTGTGTCTTACATGTCCGGTAGAAGTTAGCAACTATGAAGTGGCATCGTGCATTTGTGGCAAATATCTTCATATTCTCAGTCATTAGAGCTGCTGAAGCTGCTCTATGGCGTGATTGTGAACACTTTCCTCTAGCATCTTTCCATGCAAGTCATAAAATCTTCAACATAACACAAATAATCTCTGAAAGCGCCCTGTGAGATTTTATTGCCCCTGACGACAAACCAAGCAAGCAAATACCTTAAGTAGTTCAGTGGAAAGCATACCTCTTGTGTAAAGACGGATGTGTGAGCGGTGTTCTGTGCTAATACTGTACACAAGCCATTTTCACAATCTTTAGTTCTTAACCTCTTCATACAGACTGGCTAACATGCTTAAACAAGCCTTTTGTTTTTACACTGAATTCCTGTATGTTCATTGTCAGCATGTCATAATCAGGGTGGAAGTTTTCTCTAAACATGTTTAACACATTACTCTTAATTAGAAGTATTTCCAAAAATGTAATTAAGAGTAACTTAATTACATTTTTGGAAATACTTCTTTGCTTTTTTATCTAGAGTTAGATAAAATAATTAATACCATTCTCATGATTAATATGACATTTGAAAGCAACACAATCCACCTATTACCACCTCTAAATCTAACTACTAAAGATGTTATAACTCTATTCTTTTAGCAATAACCCCATGTAAAAACCACTGCGCTTTTTGTACTGGTAAAATATTGAACTATTCCTTTAAGATGTATCATTTGTAAGTTCCAGGCATATTTTAGGGATGGGGATTTGTAAGCAAATGGCCTAAATAATGATGTGAGTTTGAAACAAAAAAAGTATGTGCAAGTAGCACAAAATATAATGCGATTGGACGCAGCTTCACTGTCAGCTCATTAAAAGGTTTTTTTGCCCGCTATCCGCTTCTATCTGACCCTCTTCAACTAAAACTGCCAGGATGTACTGAGGGGATTTTCTAATTTCATGCTCCTGTTCCCATCTTTGGGTATTAAAGTCAAACTTCTCAAGGCAGCAAACAACTTAAGGCAAACGACTTAACATTAATCTAACCTCAAAAAAACAAAACTGAACCTGACAGTAAAAGTCAAAATGGTGCAAAAACCATAGTGGACTTAAAAAAAAGCAACTAGTGTGCAAAAGTACTGGACAAACTTTCCCCCAATCCCCCTGAGTAAATCAAAAAAGGCAGAGCGGATTAGTGGAAAGCTTCTATTGACCTAGAAGTGTGTGTGTGTTTGTGTGTGTATTCATCACAACTAAATTGGGAAACACTCTGTGTGTTTTATTACGCGAGTGATTAAGCTCCAATCATAGTGGTGCACCTAATCCTTTACACGGGCCAGTATATACAGTAAAGTGCAGGTAAAATTAGAGATTCAAGCACTGACAGGTGGGATGTGGAGGAGGAGGAGGACGAGTGAGACGAGAACAAATGAAAGAAAGATAATAATGTGAGATGGAGCAAGTGTGTGGAAGGAAGGAAGGAAGGATAAAGAAGGGAGGGAGGAAAGATGGATCAGATTTGGGGAAGGAAACTTGCTGCTGTTCTGAACATCCCAACCAGCAATATTAAACCCTGATCATCACGCACACACACACACACACACACACACACACACACACACACACACACACACACACACACACACACACACACACAGGCTGTGCTTTCAGATCAGGATTTCCACTGAGCACCAGGTACAGAGAGTTGGCAGAAGTTAGTACACCTCGTCTTATCTCCCATACACAGATGTGGTGCATGTTCCACATTTCTTCATGTCAATCTCATACACCCGACACACAGTAACATGTTCTGTGTGTGTGTGTTTGTGTGTGTGAACTAGAGAAAGTCAGAGAGAGAGACAAAACAGCAATGTGACTACGCATAAGCCAGCTCTCATTTTGCAACCCAGACTTCACCAAAGCCTCTTACACAGACCACAGCCCTCTACAAAACCCCTTCATACACCACAAACACACACACACACACACTCATCAAAAATCATATAGTATATTTCCTCCATCTCCAATTCCTTTCACATCTTGATTGTCCCCTCGTGGCGTGGATGGTCTCACACACAAACATACACCGACACACCTGCACTGACTGTCTGAAAGCGCTTGAATCGAGCAGACCAACCATCAGGAACTCATTTCCATATCACTCTTTCATTCTGTGCCCGGGTTCCTGCACTTTGCCTCTCATTAATCTTTCCCTCTATTCATCTAGAAATAATGAATAGAAATAAACACATGGAAGGAGGACAGGACGAGGTGCAAAAGTTTTTGAAATAAACTTTTCAAAAAAACATCTGTGGATTTTTTTTTTCTTTCTATCATCAAGAGAGAAGCAGGAGTTTACTTTGAGCTGTGGTGTTTGTTTTTCTGTGCTTGTCTCTGGGCAGATGCTCAAGGCATCCTTGTGAGTACTACTAAATTTTAAAAACATTGTTTTATTAAAACACGTAGTTCAGTCAATTCTTCCCACAGTTAAATGACTGTTCAATTGGTCAATAGAATGCTTACATTTTATCTGAGAAGCTGGAGAATGATCTGCTTGAAAGATGAGTTAAATGATTAATCAATCATTTTCTGTCAATCAGCTAAACAATTAGCAGACTAAATGGTTCAGTTATTCAATAACATTTTAAATTTATGTTTAAAAAAATATTTAAAATAATAAATTATTTTACCTCAAGCACCCTGTAAGCAATTACAGTTCAGCCCTCTGGGCAGACGCCGTCAAACTCAGCACGTAACTGTGTTTTTTATTCAGCATGTTAATTAATTAAAATGCAAATGGAAACTGTATCATAGTGTTTATAGTGTTGATTTACAAAGTATGTTTGAGGTATGGCGTGATTCGTCTTACTAATAAACAATCTTTGGAGATCATCCTTGCGCGAGCAGACAGCACGAGACAGACGCCGCGTGCGTGGGACTGTTTACAGGTAGTTAGCAGGTGTTAGCCTGCATTAGCCACCGTTAGCCAGCTAGCCGGCGTTCGCGTTAGCCAGTGTTAGACTAGCTATTTATCTAGTTAGCTTTAGTTGCTTTACTTGTCAGATACTTTCAAGAATATTTAGTATATTTTCTGCTTTTTATATACCGTTAACTATTCCTGAAGACGTTAATTGAAGGGGATAAACACCTAGCTAAGGTAACAATTAGCTATAAAGTTAGCTAAAGTGAAAATAACAGAGCTAACGTCCTATGAGGTTATTCTAATCTAACCTGACTGTATGTATGAAAGTAATATTTAGCATTTTGCAGCTGTTTAGTTGTGTTAGTGATATTTCTTTCTGCCATTATATTGTCAGCTCTGACAGCTCCTAATTCACTTTGCTTGTTTTTAGCTTTTTCATCTCACAAACACTCCATTTACGCTTTTAACTTTGCTTTATAGATATGGCCAGCATGGCTCATGACACACAGACACACACACACACACACACACACACACACACACACACACACACACACACACACACATACTGTCTCTTAGTTTATACTGTTTTGGTAATATTGTCTCTCTGATGTATGCACGCCAATGAAGAAATTCATCCAAACAGAAACCAACTCAATAAGTTTGTGGTAAACAGAGGCTATATTTTTTAGCTATTGGACCGAGTCTGATTGAATTTATGAATGTTTACACAGAGAGAGGTCTGAGATGATGTGAGATCAAAGGTGTGTGGGTGAGAGACGTGTGATCCGGGTGGTGAGGAGGACAGACTTTGACTTAGAAGAGGAGAACTGAGTCCAAGACAGATGAGAAGGGCAGAAGATCAAACAGCACACGCACTTTCACACAATATGCCCTTTATTACCGGTAAAATAGCCCTTTTCTGTGAAGATCAGAGCAGAGCGGGGTTTCAGGACAGTGGATTTAACAGCTCGGTTGATAAAGAGGGCTCAGAGCTCAGCTTTCGATCGGAAGGGATTAGTTCTGTCAATGGCTTTTTGCTCTGATAAGAGTGGTCCAGGCTTCCGGCTGTTTTTAATACGACATGTTGTTATTTCTGCTCCTATTTTTGGGTTTAAACCTGGTGTGCTGTGGTGCTGTTTGTGGCTCAGACTTTGTTTGTGGACATCAGCAGACCAGTATGACTGTTTAAATCTTGTGCCAGACAAGGCAGGCCCAGTGGCAGATTTATGGCAACACGATGACAGGAAGTTGAAATATTTCATCCGCCGTAAAATGAATTCATCACTCAAATGCAAAAGGTAATTTATAAACAAACTTGCCCTCTCTTAGTCCTTCAAAATGTAGTTTGTTATATTTAAAAACTGGATTAGAGATCCAACGTGTTATGCTTAAAGATGGATTCAAACTTAATGAAATAACAAAAAGCCCCCAAACCTCGCGTCATTGTCTCGTGAAAATTGTAGAGTAATCTGTTGCCTTGTTTCCTATTTCAGCCGTTTTCCCCCACACTCCTGTGGTCGTGTCTGTTCTCGCCCAGCGAGGTGTGGAATTTACAGTAAGTGACTAATTGCACTGATGTGTGTCAGAATAAGGGGTCATTGATGTTGCTAAATGAAGGAGTTTCCCTTTAGTAATGATGATGCCCGTGACCAGGCATGAAACGACTCACATTCACACAGATTCGCACAGACGCACACTCTGTAATGGCGGGGTTTCAGATGGTGCGATTGATTCTGTGAAGCGTGAGGGGTTTTTTACTCTCCACGTCCTTCAGGCCACGTCCTCTCGCTTTTTGACAAGCTGATTCCATCTGATGAAGCTTGTGAAGATATAAAAAGAAAAAACCTTTTTTTTTCCTGATACATATGGATTAGGTAAAGGGTTTTGTGTCTATAAAAAGCTTAGAGGTCTTGACTTCTTTATCCCCCCCTTTTTTTTTTAAGTGCAACAATGACTTGATTAATGGATTGACAGAAAAAATATTGTGTTTGAGGCATTTTCAAGCACAAATATCAAACTTTTGCTGTCAGGGTTTGCTGATTTCTTCTTTAATATAACTGTAAATAAAATAGCTTTCAACTTTGGACCGTTGGTCACTTAAAACAAGCAATTTGAAGCTGTCGCAGCAGTAATATGGTCCTCTGCACACGCTACACAGAGCGCTTGGTTTTAGTGGACTTCTGACAGCTCTGCTGCCACTTTGTCATTCAGCTGTAATGGCCTTAAGAGTTCATATGGCTATAAATACTGAACGACAAGTTAACAGTCTTCATTCATTCACCACAAAGTGAGGACCTTCTGTGTGTAATAAACTCTTCTGGCATCTCGGGGATGGCAAAATATGATGTCTGCTTTACATATGTGTTACAGCAGAGTTCTGCTAGAACTTTCCAGTCTCCAAACGGATTCTCAAAGTTTCATTTCAGCCATGAACATTCACAACATTAATTATGCACAAAAAAGTCGTCACAAAAAGTGTCACATTGGCCTCATCAAAAGTCAGGAAATATAACTGATAACTGAGCAGTTTCATTTATAGCTGCGAGCTCATCAAAGCCTGTTTATTCATGTTCTGTTTACAGCGGTGCTCAGCGATCGTGATTATGACAGCTAATGTACTTTAATGTTGTTGACAGCATGGGCTGATTCTCATTACAGGGCGCTGGTTTGTTATTATGTCTGTGTTTTCTACTCGTTTTGGTAATTGCTGGTTCCCCTCCTCTTGGTCTCCCAGCTTAGAGAGGTTACACATGAGAACGTTACATGAGAGCTCACTCAGGTTTTCAGATATTCACACATGGTTCGTATTTGTACACGCAACATTTGGACTGAATTTCAGCACAAAACATGACACATAAAAGCTATTTCTCCTTTGTCATTCAACCCTGTTGTATTTTGTGTTTGTTGTTTTTAGATGTTCGCAGACAGAAAGAAGTCAGCAGGTAACTGCAGCTCTGGGAACGTGGTTTACTCGTCCTCCTCATTCCTGTGCCAACCAGCGAGGGTCCTGATCGTAGAGGCGCTGCCCCCCAGGTGGTCTGAGATCTGTACGGTGCTCTGTGATGCTCTGGATAACTTCCTTTCTTTGGCCTGTAGTCTGGATGGACCCTGTAGGATACCACTACTCAGCCTGTATGCTATCAGCAGGCAGCAGGAATGTCTACTGCCATTTGTGGTAAGATAGATGAGAGTGAGCCGTTATTGCTTTTTCTCTTCTTCCTCCTCTCTCACCCCCTTCTCTTTGTTGCTTTCTCTCACTCACATTATCACACTTTTATTCCTTTTTCTTCTCTGTGCCGTTTCTTTTTTAGCAGGTCCGTGGTAACCTCGCCAGGCTGCGTTCCTGTGTCGAGGAGCTGAGGTCTATTCCAGGTGAAGGTTGTGTCAGAGGAGCAGCCAGAGGAGGCGAGCTGCTGCGACAGGCAGTGCTGGACAGTCTGCAGCAGTTCAAACAGTACATCAGACATACCAGTACTGGCAACCAGGCCAGCAACAACACACCTGTGGAGGTGAACATAAACACACCTTCTATATTCTTTTTCAAATTATAAGAAAGCAGCTGATATTCATGAGCTGCTTCTACAATGAGGAAACCGGCAAATCGGCACTTAGCCTTCCTTAAAGTGGTGATATGTTTAAGCACCACTTCAATCATGACCTTAAGAAGTGGAGATGCTGGGGATTGAACCCAGGACCTCATACATGCGAAGCACGCGCTCTACCACTGAGCTACATCCCCATATGAAACCCTCCTACACACCTAGATCTCTGGAATAAAAGCACGGGTGTCCACAAGAACACTGCCCACATGAAAACATCTAAAAAATGAGAAAATGTCTTTTCTTTGTCTTCAGTTTCAAAGACATCGAAGAGTAAAACTGTGCAACACCAGCAATAAATGAGACAGATGAGTGTCAGCTGGTTAAAACTCTTCTACTTTTTACTCCTATTAACCATTTTCTGATTCTTTCACCGAAGTTACATTCTAAAGCACACCGCCCTGCAGCTGATTTGGCCCGTGTCATTAGTGTAGTCTTCAGTTTGCATTACTGTGCTTTAACAATGATCGCTCGTAGCACAATCTCTGAGTCCTGAATGACTCGGCAAAGCAAAAAGTGGAGATGCTGTGGATTTAGCAGCTCTCCATAATCACCTTGTGCTTTTGGGTTGCAGATCTAAGGCAACATTCAGACAGAAACAGGTAAACCAGTCGCCGGCAACGTTTTTTCAGTTCATTTCAGTGGGGGTTGTGTGTTTCCGCACCGGCAGTCCGCAACGCAGGGGTTGCCGCAAAAAACGTCGCCAGCGTCCGGAAGAGAAGTTGAGCCAGATTCAACTTTTGGGAAACCGGAGCCCCACGTCACACTCCACAAGCCAATCATACATTCAGATCGGTCAAACCTCCACAGACAGCCTGAAATGTCTCTGAAGCAGAGACTATCCAGGTGGACTAAACTCTGATAATCTACATGTGTCCGAATCGCAATTTACGCCGCAAAATAGTGACATGAAGAAGTTTAATTTGATTTGTGTCGGATGATTAGAGAGAGGGAAAGAGCGCTTTGGTAGAGAGACATAGAGTAACAATAACAGAGAGCGCGTGCCTCGATAAAGCTGCTAATCAGCGAAATAAAAAGCTATTTCCTGATTGTTTCACAGCGGTTACATTCAGCAGGTATAGAGCCACCCATGTTTCCCTGTTCCTGTCTGAATACATGCTTAATAGCATTAAAGCAGTCTTGCATCCTCAAACCATTTAGGGCAGTGAAATTGGTCAACCATCCACAGTGCCTTAGGATCTGCTACAATTAATGGAGATGCTGGGGATTGAACCCAGGACCTCATACATGCGAAGCATGCGCTCTACCGCTGAGCTACATCCCCTTTCTTTTCACAAGTGTCTTGGTCTCCAGTTGCATCATAAAAGAGACCCCCTAACTGCAGCAACATGCAGGCTTCCAGGTTCCTAGAAAGCTGCTGTAAATTTCCATCCACATGAAATGATAACTTCGATCGAGTATCATATCGTAGAATTGATCATTAGAATTGTCATGTCTAATTCATGATGGAGGTTTGTTGTTGAGGAAACACCAACAGGAATACAGCTAAATCTTTGTTACTGTTTTAAAACAGCCACGCCCACAATTTAGATGTTTCTTATCTTTCCTACAGCAAGTATAAAATAGAGATTTGATCACATATCATCAATGATACCTGTTAACAAAGCAAAAGACCTGGACCTTTTTTCCAGCATGATAGGAAAACTTAAGGGAGAGATAATGATCCAACATTATATGTCACATAGTGTACATCGGCTGAAAGCTGATAACCTGAAGATAAATTTGAAATGCAGCTCGGCACTGTGTGTCAAGTTCTTCTAGTCATAAATCTGGAGTAACCACGGTTTATTCAAATTTATGATGTTTAGGAGATTATTATTTAATGTCACTCCTATACTCCATGTTCAGTTATGTGTCATAAACTGTTGCAGCTTCAGACGATGGCATCCACACTAAACTGCATTTTTGTTTTATTCACTGTAGACAGAACTTTTGAAAAACACTGGAGATGCTGGGGATTGAACCCAGGACCTCATACATGCGAAGCACGCGCTCTACCACTGAGCTACATCCCCTTCACAGTGTCCATTCGGATTCTGTTAGTCTGTTACTTTGTTCTGTATAACTTTATTGTTTTTGAAGCCATTTCCACTAAATTATATTTTTCTATCTGTCCCTAGAGATTCATTATAAAGGAGAATCTCTCCAACTGCAGATTCGCACAGACTGAATAGACGCCTTTGATATTCAAGCTTTGTACGTCATGCTAATGTAGGGAAGAGGCTCCACTTATGTCAGTTAAATGAGCTCTTTTCACGACCAATTTAGTGTATTTAGCAGCTGCAAAAACATATTGAATTGGGAATCTAATTTGCACCTTTAAAAGCTTCAAAAAAGTCTTTGTTAACAGTTTTATTTTAGTGTCTGAGATCTCTTAACATCAGTCAGTCCACTTAAAACCAGCTCGTGTACATTTCAAATGCAGCAAACAGGCTCCACTTATCTGCTGCTGAGCCATCTGTCTAGGAGGAGTAAAGCTCAGTAAAGCTTTCAGTTCTTTCCTGCTAGAATATCCAGTCAACTATCACATTTATACGGCTAATCCTGACAGTGCACAAAGTATTTAAACCACTTTTTGAGTCGTAGTCTATGTTAGTTTCAAGGCAAATCCTTTTCCAAAGTTGTTTCACTCACTGCAGTGGGCGGAGTTGTTCAAATCGTCGCTGTCACTTTAATAAATCTATTTATTTCTATTTATTTCATGTAATTCAAAGCCAGCTTCGGGCTAATGTCCAGCACATGCTCCAGGCCCAAAACATCTTAGATGTTAGCAAATAACAGTTTAGAAGAATGGAAACGTTAGCAGCCATTATTGAAAGCATCTCATTTGTTAGATGTAAATGTCGGGCATATGGGGAGGTAATTGAGAAATGAGCCACTCACTGTCCTTGTTAAATTTGAACATCATGTCCTCTGGGTACAATGCTCGGGGTTGTTGACGAGGATTTCTCAAATCCAACCAGCTTTATTAGGAAGCTCCGGGCAGATGATTACACTAAGACTCACTGTTTCCTACAGCGGCTATGAATAGCACTATTAAGAGACAGAGAGACACTAAGCAGACATGGCCCTGTGTCTGTGTGTGTGTGTGTGTCTGTGTGTGTGTGTGTCTGTGTGTGTGTGTGTTGTGTGTGTATGTGTGTGTGGTACTGATCCACTTATACAAAACATGTTTTCATTCATATATACGTTTCTAGCATTTGTGTGTGTGTGTGTGTGTGTGTATGTGATATATGTGAGGCTTCAGCAGCTGATTCTACTTATGGCCAAACAGCAGGAAGCAGAGAGCACAAGCCATTAATAATCCCATTATAATATTCATTTACTGTTAATGTGATTCAGTAGGCTGCTCAACATTAGCCTAACATTAGTTTATCTCCACCATCTTCCCCAATTAGCCATCTCAAATCCACAGAAAACTCATTTCATCTCTTTCCATCATAAGGCAGAGTGGCTACATTTGTGTCTTTTATGTAAATCTGCACCAAAAATGTTCATTATCCAAAAAATAATGCAGTAAAAACACATTTTAGAGTGCATAACCAGAAGTTTTTCGCATTCACAATGGCATGACAAGTAAGATAATGATGAGCTGATAGAGTTAGGGGAACATTAAACTTACAGATCGTAGGGCAAGAGAGCAGTTAAAGCTGCGTTTTTTTCTCATGAAAACATATTTTTATGGTCTGTCTAAGTGTAGATTTGTGTCAGTTTGCTTTATTGGGACTAGGACAGCAGCTCTGAGATCATGTGTTTCATTTAGAAACAGTGATTTACATTCTGTCATGTCATGTCCCTAAAGTACACAAACAGAAACACAACAGTCACACACAAAGAATGCTTTGCTGTGGTGATGTTGTGGCTTGTTCTTCTAAAGATATGACCGCTTCAAACACTAACCTCGGCTTTCATATCGCCAGCTGTAACGATTCAGAAGTAAGCCTTCGGGAAAGAGTTGTGGGACGGAACAATTATGTGGCTTTGTAAAATTAAAACTGATTTTTCATTCTTATTAGTAAGCAATAACAATGTTGGGTTGTAGCTGGGCTTTCTGTCCTCCCGTTAGAGGCCCTCTAAATTTACGGTATTAACTGACATCAAGCAACTGTCAAAATTGCTGCCTTAGTTTCAAATACATTTTGCGTCCACTTCAAAAGAGAAGATTCCACATTGTGTTAAGTGGGAGACACAGTGAAATGTACGACTACAAATAATGGTGCACAGTTTTGTGCGTCCATGGTGTTTTACTCATACTTTTTCAACTCCATACACCTGGCCAGTCACAGCCAGTGGTTGTGAATGTAAGATTGCATTGTCGTACACATCCTGTCCAATTTCAACGTCCTAAAAGTACAGGGGGGAGGGAATTTTAGAAGTTGTTTAACTGTCTGTCAAGAACTTCATTCGCAGCATACTGACCCCTTTATGTGTGCCTATTAGGCCCAGAACCTATGCCAAAATGCTGGGGTGCTGAGGTGCTCTTTCTTTCCCTTCATTTGAAAAAAATATTTCTTATTTGAGTCTTTATTGTTCCAGGTTTGCTGAGGCATTTTCCTCTTGCTATATTCACAGGTTACTGTGGTGACCAGCCAGCCAGGGCGGAGCGTTGTTCGCCAGTTGGAGATGGGGCTCAAAGACGCTGACCTGGTGTCACTGAAGCGGCTCCTGGTGGTACAGATCTATAACGCAGTAGAATGGGGCCAGGACAACCCGTCACCTGAGGCCACGCACACTGAGAGTGAAGGTGGGAAACTAAACACACACACACACACACACACACACACACACACACACACGGTTAGTACATAAAGTTGATGGAAGGTTGGTAAAAACAAAGACATTCACACTGTGAGTATACACATGACTGTGTCTAAGCAAACAAGCGAGGAGCATTAATACAAAGAGTCAAACGACTTGAAGGAGGTCTGCTATCTATTTCCTGAACCAACTTCACTCCCCCTCACTTTTCACATACCTTCCCCCTGCGCTTCCTTAATCATCTTCAGTCGAGTCGTGTAGCGCTGACCCACTTAATACTGCATTTTTTACTGTTTGTCACAGATCTACAGTCAACACTCGAGACACATGTGACAGTTTATAGAACGTGGCTACAATCCAAACATTTGCCAGTCCTCTCAGAAAAACTAATTTCATAATGATATGTCATTCTTTGTAATTACTGAAGGTTCAAGCGGTGTGGTCTGAGTAAGTAGAGAGTACAGTGGTGATTGGATAGAAATGAAGGGCAGGAAGAGAGGAGACGGAGGGAAATAGAAAGTGAGAAAACAAAATGAAGAAAAACATACAGCACAGCAAGGAGGGAGAGAAAAATGAGAGCGAGTGAAAGAGAGAGGGGTGTGATAAACACAGAGAAGTCTTCTCGTAAAAATATTTATGCACCGTCTGAAATATTTATTCCGCAATGATAAATCTTTTAATCTGTATGGAAGAAGTAACTGAACTGACTTTGTTTTCTCAGGGGTGTTTGAGATGTTAGAAACATGATACTAATGATGTCATGAGTTTCAACTTACCTGACACAATTATGTCAGTTATGTAATCCTTCCTTATTTGTTGTCACCACCCCCTTCTCTGTTATTTTTACATCATATCCAAAGTGAAATGTTATGCTTATGTCCTAGTTTTCGCCATTAAACCATGGCCTTGTTCCCCTTGGAGCCACTCCTTGTTTGGACTGGCCTTTTAGTAGCGGTAAAACAAGTCATAGACTTTGTAGTTCTATCCTTAAGAGGCAAGATGAGATGTAAATCTTGTTTTTTTTTCAACTAAACTAAATTAAAGCAGAGAACATAGATAAGGGATAGCCACAGGGGTGTGGAGGATCTGCTTTTGTTGTTGAAACCAGATGGTATCCACTTTTATGCTGCTGTATCGCCTTATATTATCCTGTCTTTTGTGGGGCCTCCTAAGGGGTCCCAATGAAAATCCTTTTTAAGGAGAAAGAAAAGAATTCTCTGACTTGTGATACATTCACAAAATCCCTAAAATGAAACCACCGTAGTAGGAACATAACTCTTATAACTGCTGTAATGATTGACTTTGCTTCATTTCAAGGGATTACAAGCAAAAAAAAAGTAAACTATTGGCCAGGTAATGTGGGTAAGTCTTGATGCAAAGTGCAGCAGTGAAAAAAAATCATAAAAAGATGAATGCAGTTAAGTACCGTAATATCAATTTGGTGTTTATGCAGGTACAATAAGAAGAATGAGGGGTGAGCATATTGTGTGTGTGTCTGTGTGTGTGTTAAGTCTGACTGTAAAGAGTTTACAAGAAAATCAAACCAACAGGAATCAATAGCTTACGTGTCCCTGCAGCAGCTGCTTTAGTACAAGTCCCCTAGTATTTATTGTATTCATCGATCAATATGAGTGATGCTTTTTCTCGTCTCTCCAGTGTCTAATAAAAAAGCAACGCCTTTGAACAAAGAAATGTTTGGAATGGAGCCTTGGAGACATGACTATGTAGTTACCACAGTTTGATGATAGTGAGGTCAACACCCTTTTAGCTGCTGGGATGCCACTGGGACCAGATCACTGTGTTCTTCCACAGTGTCTCTAAATGTTTATAGTACCGAGAAACATAATAATCAAGTTGAGCTCTTCGATACTACACCCTCTTAATTATGTCAACACCAGCGGTGCTAGACCACAGAAATGGGTCTTTCCACAGTGGAGAAAACATGATCGTTGCTACCATAACATCTTCATAAACAGTGGTATTGGTCACATAAGCATGAAAGTGGTTTGAAGCGCAGATCTAGATTAGTTTCACAGAAATAATGTTTTTCTGCCTACTGTGTAACTGAATTGTCAGTTTGAAGATGTGTTTACTGTCACTTTAAGTTTTCTCATGAATACATAATGTTTTGACTCAAAGACTTGGAAACATCGTACAGTAAATTACTTCTTTTTGGTCTTCTTTTCGTTTGCTCAGTTATCTAGGAATGTGCTTGAAGTCTGTGAAGGTTCTCAGTCATCCAGGTCATCTTTCTTCAAGAAGGTTAAATCTGGGGCAACCACAACTGCAGCTGCAAAACTGTCTATAACCAGGGGTGGCAGCAGCTCAGTCTGGAGGGATTTGGCTTGGTGGCCAGTTCAAGTCCAGTATGGACCAAAGTATGGAAGGTGGACTGGTAGCTGGAGAGGTGCCAGTTCACCTCCTGGACACTGCCGATGTGTCCTTGAGCAAGGTACCTTAACCCCCTAACTGCCCCCAGCATGCTGCTCTGTGTGGCTGCCCACGACTCCACCATCTCTCTGTCTCTCATTTGCATGTCTATGAGCCCTTTGTGTGTGTGTGTGTATTTTGGGTAAAACTTTAGTGAAAAAAAGAATTTCCCCTCGAGGGATCAATAAAGTATCTATAAAAAAAGAAGAAAAAAGTTGCTCCAGATTTAACCTTTGTGAAGAAAGTAGGAAGGTGTTTGTTTGAGAAAGATTGCAAAATAACCAGGTCTTAAAATATCTCCTTGAATATGAGACCACAGTGTCTTTTTATGTAAAAACCAGTGTCCTGAATGTATGATATTTCAATGTGTGACATTACTCACAGTAAAACCACAAACATTTTGGATGAAGCTCTGAAAGAATCAGCCAATACAGAAAAGGAAATGGGGTCAGCACTGCATCCAAGAGCTACATAGACCTCAGAGTTCATCTGGCTTTAATCAAAGATTTTTTTTAAAAAAAGTTGCTGTCCAGTCAATATGAATTCTGCTCAAAAGGTTGCAAAGGTCCAAAAAGTAGTTCAGGCACTGCTACATGTGACACCCTTGTGAAAGTTCAACAGTAGTTCAGATACCTGCCGTTTGGGGTGTAACCCACAAGTGTGGAGGCAGAGCTGCTCACAAACAACAGCATAGAGGGAGATGCCTGTGTTTGAACTTGCATTCATTAGTCAGTTTTCCATTTCCTTTGTGATTCATCAACTTTATTATCATTTACATGACACTTTGTAGCGAAACTTTGCTTATCAGATGTGGGATGTAACGAGCATTTTGAATGGCTCATTGACCCGTTGTCTAATTTCTTCTTTCAGTTTGTAAAACTCTTTGTAATGGACATTTTACTATATTTACCAAACCTAATACGGTCAAATTTAGAAAGCAGTGTTTACTCAGGGAATACTCTGGAATCTGGGTGCGTTGTGGAATCTTAATCATGTCCGTGTGTGGAAGATGCTGGGAGGAAACACTCTGTGAGAGAAATTGCGGCAACTTTCTCACTTAACTCAAGACTATTTATTTTAGCTGTGTGTGTGTGGGTGGGTGTGTGTTAGTGGGTGGGTGTGTGTGTGTGTGTCCATGGCGTATATTATAGGAAGTAGGTGGAGTACCCTATTTTTGCACAAAGACTTTACTAATAACTTCCCTCACTTTTTGTGTCTCATCTTTGTCACTCACTTATCTAGTGACAAGAAAAGAGGTCACAGCTCTTATCTAGAATAAAGAAGGGTTATTACATAACCGGTGTGTGTGTGTGTGTGTGTTAGGAACAAATACACACACAGTACAGTGCAGCTACTTTATAGAAAAATCAGTTAAAAACAACAGTTATGTAAATGTTGTATTTTTAAAAAAAGCTGACAACCGATGTGCTCAAACTGCGTTAGTGTGTGTGTGTGACTAAGATGTAGCACGACTGTACTGTGAGCTCTGCCGTGTGTGCTTATCCTCTCATATGTGTATCTTTGTGAGGACCAAAATGAGTGTAGACATTCTGATTGGTGCTCACTTCTGCAGAGTTCTTTTCAAGTTAAGGTTAAGGTTAGGTGAGGATAAGGGTCGAGGTTAAGGGTGAGGAAATGCTTCACGTCAACGAGGGTTCTCACAAGTGTAAGTACAAACGTGTGTGAGTGCGTTAAGGCCAACGCCTTGATAAGTATCCTGTTTTGTTGCAACTTCCTCAGTGTATCTTTAAATCCCCGGCCTGTGGTGTAATTGTACAGTTGAGCACCAGGGAGAAGATAGAGAAATGGGTCACAGGGCGAGAGGAGCAGAGCGAGACAGAGACGAGGATGATTATGGCACCAGTGGTTTTGGTGTTCCACCTCACAGATGAGCAGCCATGTTGTCGACTGAAACAGATTGTCCCACACTGAATGCAGCACGTTCTCTGAGACAAAAACTATTCATTTCAATTGTTTAGATTCATAGGAGAAAATTCTAATTGCATATTTCTTGACTACAAAGTCATAGAGAAATGAAACTCCAGAAATCTGTAAGTGATGCGTCAGATGCAGAACAAATAAGTGAAACTGTGCTGTGACAAATATTCAAACATAAACTAGAGAGTAGGTACTCCTGGGACACCTCGGTAACCCAGTGGTTAAGGTGCAAACCACAAAGAGTAACTGATGGTTTCAATTCAGGAAGACTTTGTTGCATGTCATACCTCTTTCTCTCTCCCTCCCTTTCATCTTTACAAATCAATACAGGCAAAAAATAATAATAGTCTTTTATTTTTAAAAAAGCATCTGTTCTCAAAACATCTATCTCAGTATAATTATGCGATGATCTCAATATTCAAACTTACATTTTCTCCCAAAAGAAACTGTGTTTTTTTTCTGCATGGTAGACACAGGATGATGTCATAAAAGCCAGACAGATAACTGCTGCAGACATAACATAAGTTCTATAAATGCTTGCTTATGTTTTTTATGGGGCATTCCCCAGGGATGTGGCTCCTCCACGCTTGTAGACAGTGCAGAGGAGTTTTTCTTTTTTTACCCCTGTGATGACATTGAGGCCACAGTTTGTTAAAATTGGAAGAAATGATGCAGTTCAGTCGTTTAAAAATAATGTCCCAGGGGGGTGGATATATTTTTCAGGGTTGACACACTGTATTTAGTCTCTGGTGACCGCTCATTGTGTTCTGTTGAAGCGATCAGTTAAATGTAGCCACTTCACAGCTGTAGGTTTTACAGCCATCGTTTCCAAGAATTCTCAGACCTCAATGACAAGAGGAGACGGAAGCAGAGGTGAAGGAGTGGAGGCAGACGAGAGAGGGGCGGAGGCAACAACGCCTGTTGGAGCAGAGAGATAGAGAGAAAGATACAGGAATACAAAGACATGCTCATACAGAGTGGAATACAAAAATAAAGAGAGGAGCAGACTGATAGACATGAAGGCCAGACAGGAACGGTGACAGACAGGTGTTGATAACAAATTCTCTCTGGCCCATTGCCTGATTGAGGCCAAGAAGATGGGCTGACATCACCTGAGGCTGACTGTAGCACTGGCATTAAAACAAATATCCTTTCAGTTACCAGAACTCTTTCTGTGTGCTTATGTGTCTCCTCCTTACCAAACAGAAATCAATCCATTTGTGCTGTAACTTAGACCAGAAAGTTACCAAAAACAACCACATTTGTGACATTGCAAAGGTTGGAAGCCAAGAGAATAAAGAAGTAGAGGTGACACTGAAAATGAACTCTTATTTCCATGTAATTTTTCAAGTATTTGGTACTACACTGTAGTCTGCAGTGTGCACTAACAGCAACAGCGACACATTTTTTAACTGCCAGTATTAAAGGAGACATTTATACGAGCTGTTACCTTCCTTAGCTAAGAGAGGTTAAGGTAACTCCAGTTTTGCAAACTGTTTTGAGTCAGGTCCAAAGCCGTGATGTCTTGCTGATATAGCATGTTTTTAACTGGATTCCAAGAAGTTGGGATGCAAAGCAACGGCTCTTCTGTTCCTATGAAGCTACATCACCTGATGATAATTCAACTATAAATGGAGATGCTGGGGATTGAACCCAGGACCTCATACATGCGAAACACGCGCTCTACCACTGAGCTACATCCCCTCTATCTTTGTGCCTAATGGATATTTTACAGCCACTGAAGTCCCCTTAAGGCATTCGCCTCACATTGGACTTGTACACGAGACAGCATAAGATGAGACTCTAGTCAATGCAAATAACTGCACACAGAATTGTATAACCAAATAAAGCATATTTTAATTTCACATCTCCCTTTCTGTGCATATACACAAGCTCATCCTCCTTCCTTGCTCACACATTTCTGTGCAGGGAGCCAGTAACGAAACATTTAAAAGTAAATTATCAGCAAATTCATTTTCTTTTGTCGATACTTAGCGAGTCACGTTGTGTCAAGAAGTAGCCACTGAGCTGTGTCGGCGGAGCAGTTTCATATGTCTGTCCACCACTTCCGAACAAATCTATTGCATTTTGTTAATGGAAGCTAATGAATAATGTCCCTTATGTAAGTCAAGTTATGTATGTCAGAGATTATACAGTTGTGTTTCTACCAGCAAAGGGAGCTAACCAGTTAGCTTTTGTTCCTGTGGGACTTAAAATGTGACAGAAAATTCAGAGGATGGGGAAGTGCTAGCTAGTGTGGAGTGTGGAGCAGACAACACAATGTATGATTTGGGTCCACCATTTATTCTGCACGCCAGAGGAAGTTCTTTCCAGACATAGCAGTTTAATGCTTTCCTCCCTCCAGACTAGAGAAGTATGAACTCTAGTCCAGCTTGCTAAGTCACTCTGTCTGCCTCTTCTGCTGTGTGTATGTCGGTATGTGACATGAATACATTACAAAGAGAGTATCTCTGTCTCCATATTGTGAGTGTGTGTGAGCAACCTGTCGCACGTTGACACTTTCCATTCAAGCTTAGTTTCCAAGTCATTATTTAAAGTCATTTTCTAAACATGCGTCACATTTCAATGCAGCTTCTGAGCATAGGTTTGGGCATCACGTAAGTACACTATGTACACACTTTGATGCAAATACACACTGGACAAAACTTATATTCACTCTCAAGACATCATAAGCTGTAAAAAGAAGCATCTGCTTTGAGAGTGAGACGTGTTATTTTTGCACAGTCATGGTCAGCACTAGAGGACACCCACTGTGTGTGAGACAGTCATGCACATACACAGACACACCCGTGCACACAAACACCGTCTGGAGCAGCTACAGAGATTTATTACTACTGTCTGACTGTCTTCAGTGAACACCTGGACCTTTCTCCCCTGAGCTGCATCTCTCTCTCTTTCCGTCTGTCAGAGACTGCTTAAACCCAAACAAAATAACAAGATACAGAATAAACTGGACAAGAATTTAATCTCTCTAATTTTTTCAAAAACTGAAACAGAAAAAGCAGAAACAGATGGTTTACTATCACATGGTTAAAAGCACAAAACATACAGTGAAAATCTTTCATATCCCACAGTACTTTGATTTAAATTTAAGTCCTTAAATGTTGTCTTCAACACGGGTCCCTCTGTGGATATAGCATGTTTTTAACTAGATGGATTTCAAGAAATGGTGATACAAAGCATAGGGTATATATGTATGTACATATGTCTCATGTGTATGAGTATCTGAGGTGAAAGATTTCGCAGGGCCTGACGTATCCAAGCAGTATATGATGCAGGCATTGAAAGAGGGGATGTAGCTCAGTGGTAGAGCGCGTGCTTCGCATGCATGAGGTCCTGGGTTCGATCCCCAGCATCTCCAATGACAACCATTCATATAAAAGTCTCCTTAAATACTGGAACAAAATGTGTTAGTGTGGACTTGAAACACTTGTGTAGTTTCAAACACTTCACTGATAAACCACAGAATTACTTGGAATAATTAAGAAATATCATCATATCTTTGCAAATATGATTGATAAAAGACTGGTTTAGCTAACTTTCTAGTCTAAGTTGCAGCACAGATGGACTGATTATTGACTGCTATGGAGGAGACACATATATACACAGAAACAGTTCTGCTAACTGAAAGGATATTTGAGTTAAAGCCAGTACTACAGTCAGCTTCAGGTGATATTACCCAATCTCTAATCAGGCAATGGGCCAGAGAGCATTTGTTATCAACACCTGTCTGTCACTGTTTCTGTCTGGGCTGATCCTCTCTTTATTTTTGTATTTCACACTTTATCTGCATTTCTGTATATTTCTCTCTGTCCCTCTGTTCCAACAGGCATTGTTACTCGCCTCCTTTCCCTTCTTGATTTGCACAAAGTCCTTAAGTGTTGTTTTGAGTCAGGTCCAAAGCTGTGATGTCTTGCTGATATAGCATGTTTTTAACTGGATTGATTCCGAGAAGCTCTTCTGCTTCTTTGAGCTACATCACCTGATGTGATGTAAGATGCTGTTTCTTCACCTATAAATGGAGATGCTGGGGATTGAACCCAGCACATGCAAAGCACGCACCCCACCACTGAGCTACATCCCCTTTGACAGGGCACTTTAAGCTATTGATGTCATAGCTGTCAATCACAAGTTTAGGGTTATGTATAAATCAGTTTTTCAGGATTTGGCATTGCTCACAATATTCGTATTTCTTCAAACCGCCAGCCTGTTTCATATGAAAAAGGAAGGAAAAGGTGGAAAAAATCGAGCTGCCTCAGAAAAGGTGCCGCGCTTTGCATCTTTGTAGGCAGCGGCAGCGCGTTTGAGGATGAGAAAAGTTAAGCTTTTTAGAATAATAGACAAGGCATGGAGGGATTTTAGTGAGTCAGCTAATTACAACAAGAAGTAGAAGGTCGTACCGTATGTATATAGCTGTAATAACCAAAAAGTCAGTTTTAGATGTTACTGTAATTGTACAGTGAGAGTGAGCCAGAGGGTCATATTTGACAGATAAATAGATGTTAGCAGTATCTTATTTTAGATTTGTTTATTTCCAGAGGCTCATACGCTGATGTACTGAAAAACACTGAAATCCTCATTGATTTGACTTATGGAATGGATATTATCACAGTTCTATAAATCATCATTTCCACTGTCAAGATATAACAAATCTATTCTGATAAGCTGCAGTGTCTCCGTTACTCCGTTGACTGTGTAAATGATATATACTGTTTGTTTGTGTTAATGTGTGTTAAGCTTTACTGGGTGTGTGTGTGTGTAATGTTTCTAATAGATTCATTGTCCATTTATCTCAGCTTGGTAGCAGCTGATATGATAACAGCTTTATGTATTCTTACAGTGGCAGCAGACTGCATGTACAGTTAACATCTCTAAAGATGTAATACCAGACTGTAGCAATATTTGTGTAAACAAAAAGGTTAGTCCAGTCACACAATGACTTCTTTACAGTATTTCTAAACTGATTAATGACTAATTTGGTATTTTATTAACGATAGTAGCAAATGTCTCAGGCTGTAATTCAGAAAAGTTCATCTTCTAGCTGATGTTGCACTCTCGTTCCTTATTGTTCATCAGCAGAGACGTCTTCAAAATGTCTTTTTAATCTTTGATGCCATATGTGCATGAGGTAGTTTATGGTTGAAGTTAAATTAACAACATGTATTCTTATTGGATCAGGACTTGTTATATATAGCCATCCCATTGCATGGCTTCCTGCAAACTAACTATTTTTGCATTTGTCTCCAACATCACATCCAGCAGTGGTTCGATTTGCTCTCAAGCAATTTCAGGCACCACTGAACTACATCCTCTACTCATGTGGCCATGCCACTATGTTTTATACCCAAACGTATTACTTTCCCATCCAAGAAACACTAATCACGACCTCTATTAAGGACACAAATGGAGATGCTGGGGATTGAACCCAGGACCTCATACATGCGAAGCACGCGCTCTACCACTGAGCTACATCCCCTCCTTGTACTTGTCCACATGTTTCACACTCTAACTGTCAGGTCGCTGTCTCGCCTCTCTGAAAGCCTGAAATTCAGCCTGAAGTTCTTTCAGGATCTGCAAACTACAAAAAAACTTTTAAGAATTCATCCTGATTCTTACTAATTGAAAGAAATGTCATGTGGCTCTTGAAAATATATACCCCATTCTAATTATTTAGGCTTTGTGCATTCTGACGTCTGACCAATATTTCTTGTCTTCATTTTTCGTCCACTTACTTGCTGTCTTGCAGTCGTTTCAACATTTTTAGCAAATGGCAACCTCTGTGGCTGGAAAATGAAGCCAACACAGAAGCAGTTCCACAAACGGCCACTTGAGGCGGGCTACAAAATAAGCCAAGACGTGTTTACAGCCCGGTACAAAAAGCAGTTTTAGTCTCTATAATTAATGTCATGGCCACTGTACAGGGGCTTAATTTTTATATGTAACTCATCCCTTCAAGTACTATTAAGGCTTAAAGTTATGCATAATTAGGAGCCTGGCTACTTTGATTGACAAGTCGATGTCCTGATGTCGTTCCTGAACAGAACTGACACACTACCTTTAACAGATTGGGTTATAATTAGACTGATGTCATGTAGTCTGCCCCGACTTTAAACTCCACGTCTCACTATGTTATGTAATGACCAACTTCTCACTTTAAAAATGAGCTGCTCTGAAATAGCATCTTATAAAACACATCATCTGACCTTGTTCTTTCACCTATAAATACCTGTTCCACTCACCAAAAAAAAAAAAAACACTTATTCAGCATAACTATGTGTATGTGTTCATTATATGCGACTGTACATAGATTTGTTGTCTCACAAGGTGCAGTATTATGAAAATCCATGCGATGAATGCTTCTCAAAACTCCGTGTTAATCCTTTTTAAGAGGCTGACAAATCTGTTTTCACATCACCATATTTTGAAAAATATTCAGTCGAACATTTTAAGTCTTTTTCACATCACCTCGCAGCTTTGTCAAAGTATTTATTTCCTCCAGATACCTACTTTGCAAATGCTTCTCAATGCGACAACACAGGCATTCCATCCACACATACTTAGTCCTAAAAGCCAGGTTTCAAGTGACAGCCCTTATTCTATTCAAACACCATCCATTGAGATTGGTTGTGTATTATCCCACTATTGATCTGTCCTCCCATCCATCCACCCATCTGTCACACATCAATAACCTCCTTTATTACTTCTCTAGTTTGGCTCTAAGCTTTGAGGTAAACATTATTTCCTCATACACACACGTACCAACACAAACACACCCAGGCGGTGTGCTCCTTAAAGAGGATGTTTGCTCAGCTGATAAATGCTGAAGAAGCTTGAGATTATATAAAATGTTGGACGGGATAGTTTATCATTCATAGCATTTTTGAGGTCCATTTAACAGTTACAGTAGGTTTCAAGTTTAAATTGGTGGATGGCTGTCTACTTTTGCGATAAAGAGCTGAGAGTTTCTTTTAGAATGTGCACAATACAACATCAGAGAACATCCTTTTTAAAACTTAGTAAGAAATTATTAAGTTATCCCAATTTCCAATAAGTGGCATAAAGGTAGATTTTGATTGAACCAGCAACCCATTGTTATATTCATGTCAGGTTTCTGACCTTTTTTTTTCAAAGTTACCAGGACTGCAAAAGTATATGCAAGAGTGTATATTAAGAATACATGACTGTGCACATGCAACAGGTACCCACCTGTTTGTACTTTACTTTTGAAAATGTTTCATCAAACCACATTCAAATTAAATTTGTACTCTTTAAAAAGTCCCTATTGTAGCCGTAATGTCTGCATAGATTTGCACTCAAAGTATAGTCACGTACTGGTGAAATATTTACCTAGGCTTAATGCTTGTGATATATTATATCACTTTAGTCATCACTACCTGTGAGCAGTCCCCTCTCTTCATATTACATTATTGTACTTAAATTGGCAAATTGAGGAATGGATGTCTGTTTCTAAGGCCACTACAAAACCAAACATGATTTCCAGAAGTCTTATGAAGTCTGCAGGAAAATACAGATATCGAGTTTGTTTGAAATTAATAAACAATTCTTGTTCATAATTTAGGATTTGCTTAGATTTATTAAGAGGCCAACTAAATATAAATTCTCCATCTTTGTTGTCTGTGATTTAACTTAATGTTCAGTTTTAATATAATTAGAGTAGCTTTAATTATTACTATTATCATTTTTATAAATCACGATTGTGAATTGTTTAACCTTGAGAATTTTCTTTTTCCCATCGATAGTGTGGGATGATGATGAAATAAATTAGAGGATGTTACCGTTGCTCAAAATGTTATCCGTATTTAAAGGCACAAATTAGAATATTACTCATGTATGTGTTTGATTGGTGATGTAACATCATTACTAAAATTAAACCACATTAAATAAACACATAATCTTAAGTGCTTTTTGTTTTGTTTTGCCTGAGACATCAGAGCTGAAGGTAGAAGCAGTGTAAAAGCAGACTCATATCTTGGACAGATAGCTCTTTCAAACTGACACCCCATCAGCAATTCTTGGATCAGTCCCGCAATAGAAAAGGATTATATCCCATTATATCTCCTCTAATCCTCTCCCTCTCCATGCAATCGCTCTCCTCCTTCCTTCTCTCTCGCTCCTCTCAAACAGTCCACAGAGCTATATTGGTGTTTTCCTGCAGATTTTTCTCCCTGTCTGCCTGTCCACAAGATAAGCTCACTTTTACAAGAGACATGACAGTTTTTGTGGTTTAGACTGTGTGTGTGTGTGGCCCTCACCGATGTAATTTTCTCATATAATTTTCACTTTTCTTCTAATCATACTCCGTTACACAGGACCTGCCTCGCTTCATCAAAGCATGGCAGAGAGATGAGAGGACTTTCTCCTCTTTCCTTCTCCTCTCTCTCCAGCTACTTAATTACATTCTCCTCCTCCTCCGCCTCCCTTTTCCTCTTCTATGTCTCTTTGAGAAAAGAAATTCTCTGGCATGTTTTTGTCTCCAACTCTCTCTCTCTTGCCTTGTACTCTTTTTTTTCTATGCTGTATCCTATTTCCTCCCTGCTTTTATCTTGTTCTCACTTTATCTCTCTTGTATTACCATAGATTTATGATGTATTAACCTAGATTTATTGTACTCCTCTGCTTTAACCACTTGTGATTTTCTAGCATTGGTTTGCATAGATTTAAACTAAACTCCCAGTTGAAAAGAAAAACTTTGAAACATTTACTTCAAGCATGAAATGAGGTTGTGTTTATCAGCCTAAAACTTGCTCTGTTGTGTTAGATCGGGATGTTAAAAACACTCTGACTGGTGCCTGTTCTCAGCCTGTACACTCTGCATCAGGTCACAATTGGATATATACATTTTGCTATGATTGTGGGTGTTCTGTGTTGTGTAATCATATTAACACTGCCTGCAGTGCTGTGCATTTTTATCTTTGTGACTGCCACCTTGAATATGAAATGCTCTTTTTGTTTAAAAGGCTTTTCCTTCTCCTTGTTTGCCTCCTGCAGAACACTTAAGCCATTTCTACACCCCACACAGTTGCACTTGGATCAGCATACATCCCGCAAATCCATTCTGAGTCGCAAGAATAATGACTCTGAAAATGTCTGTCCCTTGAGAGGAGGATTATAATCCACTGGCCCCCAGCCAAGAATTACAGAAACAGTAAACCATCCTGAATGCTCACAGTGAGTCATAGTTCTTGTATCACATTACAATAATAGTGTCAAATATCATTCATCCCCAGAGGCAACTTCTCTCCACGGGTAGTTAAGGCCTGCCGAGAAGAAATCCTGGAGCTTTTTCAAGGATGCACTGGCAGAGTGCTTGTGGACATCTGGACAGTGAACGGCAGAAACCTGACCCCGAATGAGCCCAAAGCCTTAATCTGCTCAGCCTTAAAAAAGATCAGTCACACACTGAGGTTCAAAAATGTGTCTGTATCTGCTCCAACTTGTCATCAACTTTTTTTTGCTAACAAGAAAAAGATTTCATGAAAAGTTTGGAAATAGTCCAGCACATAACCCCACCGTAAAATGTACGATTTGTAATTTTTGCTATGCTAGCTTTATGCTAAGCTAGGCTAAGCTGTTGGTGATAGCTGCCAGATATGAGGGTGGCAGATGGAGAAGCATATTCCCTAAAATGTTGAACTATCGCTTCGAAGGAAGGGTTCACCATTTTTTGAGTCTTTCTTAAAAACAATAGTCAGGTGCGTGCACTTTATGAACTTTGCAACAGGTTTTCTTGGCTGGAATCTGTTCTCTCTCTCTTTCTCAAGCTCTTTTGTTCTTACCAGCTAATATAAGATGGACTTGATCCACACTCCTCCTGCTGTGCAGAAATGTACTCAAAAGGTTATCTGAAGTTAATATTAGGCCGTCAGAGTTGAAATGCAACCACAAATCAAGTGGTTCTTCTACAGTTACGGCCTTTTAGTATAATGAACAAATGTTCAGAGGCAGCTCAACGGGGAAACGCTGTCTGGTTTTATTTTATTGCAGCAATTTAAATTCTTGGACGTTTCAAAACTTTGATATTTTTTCAGTAGTAGTTTTACGTCATCAAAATGTTTTAATAAGTTTAACAAATATGTAATTTCATCTTGATAAATTGTCTAGTATGTTGCTTCGGGAGGAGCTAGAGGATAATATTGATGGTGTTCGTGACCTTCTCAGTGCATCAATGGCAGCAACTAACTCAACTCAACTCCTGTGAGATGTTAATAAACACCATTCCTGCATTTTTGTGTAATTGGTTCGGTGTGAAAACAGCAGACTTTTCCTTCTCAGCTTCTATTCCAACCACACTCTCTCTTTCTCTGACGTTCAGTTCATTTTCCATCACAGTCAGCTAATTCACTTCAGTATGAGGTGGATAAAAGTGCGGAGAGTGCTCAGGAGGAAACTCCACCCAGACCTGCTGACATACTCGCATACATCCAACTGCAGCTACTGCAAAATGTTGACACAGACAGGAAGCACTCTGCACACGCACTCAAGATTATTTAGCCATAAATTCAAAAGCGGGAATGACAGCATAACAGAGATTAGGACCAAATATTCTGTTCACACCATTGTTTTATTTCTTTGCGTTTAAGATGACTGATAATGAAGATGCATGAATTTCAGGAGTGCAAGTTTTTCATCTTGCCACACAAACACACACAGTGCCAAGGTCAGGCTGTTCACGCCTCTGTGTGACGTTAGCAGAGCAGCAGGTGGTCATACAGATGGAGAATGGTATCACTCTTCACACCAGGATATGGAACCTATTAGTCCCACACTGAGAGATGGCTTCACATCATGTGCACACGCAACTTTTTTTTTTTTAACCTAACCCCTCCTAAAAACTTCCATCAATCTAGCTGATCTTTTCTATTTTGCTGTTTTCATCCCAGTTTGTGAAAAAGACACAACAAAGTTGAAGTTTTAATGTATCAACTGCTTCGTGCACTAAAGGGTGGGGTCTCTAAAGGTTTCTTATTTCTTCTGGTTGCGTTTTATAGATATATATTCGCAGAGATGTTTCAGTTATCCCTCTCTTCCTCTTTCGTTTTTCTTTCCATCTTTGTGGTTCAGAACAACAGATGGTGGTTGAAGAAAGAGCGAGAAGCATAAAGAAAACTAAGGGATGGGTGGTTCATGGCTATTAAACACCCAGAGCAGCAACACCCAGTTGCACTTTCTTTTCTCTACTCTCTACTACCTGCATCTGTTTGCTATTATCTTCTCTGTCAATCATATTCCTCTTCTGTTTTTCTCTCTCTCCACTGAGAAAGGATGGGAGTGTATTGAGCCCCTTTTAAACATGTACAATTCAACATGTCGGCCTTTTTTGTGTATCCGTGCCATCTTCCTGGTCCTGATGTAGTTTTACTGTAATCCTGCTGAAACAAACAAAGAAACAACGCCAAAAACTTAAACTACGTCATGACGGCAGTATTACTATCCTGCTGGAAAGCTGTAGATTGACAGGAAAATAGTTGAGAGAACTAAGCCTTAGTGCTTAGGGCTCTACCAGCTGAGCTACCAAGACACACTTCTTTTAAAATGACAAGTCTGAAGCCATCAGATATCTAAACTGCTGAAATACCACTGAGACAAATCTTAAATTTGAACCACCACCACCATAGCTTCTGTAGCTAAGGAGACTTAGGTGAAAAATAATCCTTATTTATAAGGATTATTAAGATTATTAAGATGTTGACTGATTGCAATGCTCACCCTCAGAGATACAACAAGACAAAGACTCTCTAGTGATTACTATGTTCACTACCTCAGTTTAGCATGTTAACATGCTAACAATTGCTAATTAGCACTAAACTCAAAGTACAGGTGAGACTGGTGGGAGCATGGTTTTAAAACCAAATGGCCCAATGACCTGATGATGGTACTAGAGGACAGATTCATCCTACATGAACATGAACATCAACAGACTGATATTGCACGCCCTAGAACCATTACAATACATTTATTTAGATGCTTTTATCCAAAGTGACTTTGAATAAATGCATTCAGCCACGTGGGTACAACCCAACAACTACAAGACTCATGCAAGTCCATCAACCTCATCAAATAAATCATATGCTGAAACACACCGCTAGGGTTGCTCAAAATGTTTTCATCTTCAACCTGCTAGAATTGTCTTATCATCACAAAACAGAAACTTCTCATTTGTGTCATTTGCCAAAGGTTAGTTTATGTCTCGGCATTAAAATTAGTCTCTAAACTCTTGATTGGAATATCTAGAAAACATCAGTTTATCTCCAATATAGCCTCTGCATCCAAATATCACTCTCCCAATTACTGTCTTCCTTTCATCTCTTCTATAATGACACACTTTCTCTTCTTCCTCTCACTTCTTTTTCACCCAAATTTACTGTCTCGTACTTCCTCCTCTATTTTCATCTCATTCCCTCTCTTTGGAGTGCACCCTGTTTCTCTAACCACCAGTTGAAAGAGGACAAAATTACTCCTCCGTGTGCCTGTGTCTGTCTCTCATCCTGTCTTCTTTATCTCTGTTTGAGCATACTCAGATAGACTGTGTGTCTCTCTCATCTTGGCTTTCAGGCCACTTAAGGAAAATAAGGTCCTTCTCTTTGGAGAGGTTTGTTATTTGCTATCACCTCTCCAATCTCTCAGCCCTGCTCCCATCTCCTCTCTGCAAAGGGCTCTCGATCTTCTGTCGTCTCTCTGTCTGTCCCTTTTTGGTTTTTATGACACTAAACATCTCTTGGAAACGTTCAGAGACTGAGCTTTTGTTGATTACTGGATAGTCGACTTTTTTTGTTCTTTAATTGTTTTAATCAATCAATCAGTCAGTCAATGTTCTTCAGGTTTACTTCCTTTAAAAAAGTTGACATCTGTAATTTTTCAGTCTTTCCTTCTCTGTAACCCTCTGCTGTGCCCTGATGAATACTGTCTGCAGTGCGCCTCTCATCCTCATCACTTTTTCAAGTGTTTCAAAGAAGTCATCAGGCTGCCATCCTCTCTGAGTCTATGTGTCCTTCTCCCTCATCTAACCCTCTTCTATTTCCCCATTCTGCTTGAAACCAGGCAGTTGATCTCTCGCTGTCATTTTACTTCGCCGTCTCGATGTAGTTGCAACTCATCTTCCCCAACAACCAAGGTTCAGAACTTGTTTATTATTAGTTAGGTGACAGGGCAGATTTTCTGGTAGCCTGCAGAAAATGTCATAAAAGCATGAAAATGGAGTGAAGGATTTATTATGTTGAGCAAACATTTTTATATCATGCATCTACTTGTACATGTAGAATCAAAGCATCGGGAATGTGGTCACCTAATGAGCTCACCTAAAAGGGTCTCCCCCTATTTTTGACCTTGTCTCATCACTATATGGCTTCTTTTTTCCTCCTCTCTTGTTCTTCGTCCTCGATGATGACAGCCAGATAACAGCACTGTTGCTGCCCTCTCGTCCTCTTGCCCTTTTCAAGTGTCAGTCTGCTTTAATTATCCCCACGACCACATTGCTTCATCAGAAGTGACTGCAAAGCAATTAGGTCACACAGCCGCTGGTGTGTCGAGTGCCTGTGTTTCAGACCAGATGATCAATGTCCTATTTGTCACAGTCTCAAACTACATCAATGAGCTATTCATCATTAATGCTCACACAGACGCACTGATAGACAAGGACAGAGTGTGTGTTGTCAGTGTCGCTCTATAAGTGAAACGTAGTTGTCATAGGGAAATCCCAGAGACTGAAGTTAATCAATGTGTCCTTCATCTTTATATAGTCTTTGTGGAGTATGTGTCAGGATAGTTTTGGTATTACATCATGAGTTACTTAGTGAAATGAGACTGATTTTCTGATACAATTATGAAAAACCTATTATTTAATCAAAATTTAATTAATGTTTAATCGATTATTCAGGTTTATTTCAACTAAGGTGGAATTTTTATAGCAACAAATTAATTGCTAAGATTTGGGAGTCAAAGTGAACAATAAGTCAGACTTATTTTTATGATACGACAATAGCTTAAAGTGATAATGTGGTTGGTGACAATGCAGTTATAAACAATGGAATTGATGTCCAAACGTTGTACTAAAGTGAAATTTGCTTTAATGAAGAGATCAACCCCTGTAAGTGTCCACTTACATCTATTAACCTCATTTGATGTTATTAGTAAAATGCTATCATTTGCATGAGATGTTAAATTGGATCAAGTAGTCAATCGTGCTAAACAACACAGGAACTCATGATGAAAAAGAATTCCAAACTATGTTTTAATGTTGTGAACTTTCAAAATAATCTCCATTATTTTGATCTTTATGGAATTAGATAATGTGGTCGTTAGATTTTATGAAGATTTCCACCATTACATAGCACAGAGTTCGTTATCTCAGTAAAACTAATCCATTCTTAAGTGAACCAGCAGTGCTCTGCTTTCTCTTCTGGTACTACATTAGCTCACTGCGTCACTAATATCCCCTTAAGCTAATGTATGGGGAAATTAGTGAGCTCGATGGTCATAAGCGTGATGCATTTCCTGTTGCACAGAGTAAAAGGAACCATTACTGGGCATGGACCAGGGTGGGACAGAGGGAGTTTGAGGGTCAGGGAAAGAAAAAGTTTTGTCCTTCCTCACAGGGACGGTCAATTAGAAGAAGAGACTGAGAGGATGTAGTTATCTATCCTGAGTGATTCATATATTGTTATGTTAGTTCAATTACGAACTTGCAAAAATAGGGCCCTATCTGAATATTCTGGAGACAGTATTTGGGGTTTGATGAGATGCATCTCTTCTTGCGGGGCTGTTTTTTTTTTTTTTTTTTCAAATGCAGATTTTAATTTGAACACACTTGTGAATTCAGAGCGTTTATTACCGAGAGTGAAATTTCAAATTTAAAGTGACAGACCTACCCCAGTGGACAAAATGACCTTCTCTGACAATACTTAAAAGACATTCATTTAACAGTCATTACATTTTCATCCAATCACTTTGTGTTGGAGGTGAGTCACAAGTTTGTTCTTCTCAAATTGTACTTCAAGCAAGCAAGAATGCCAGAGATTCAGCAGCCACACAGCAACACCAAGGTGTCAACTAAAGCAAACATAGTCAAATGGTTGTTGTCTCTTAGGTGTGCAACAACATTACTGAACATCTGGAATCATAAATGAGTCATTTGGACAGGAAAAGCTCTCCGGTCATTAGACAGGTGGAGGCAGTAGAGAGATGCTAATGTAAGTGTAATCAGGCGAGGCATTAGCAGCAAACTTTTAAAGGATGTGTGTTTCTAGAGAAGTGATGAGTCAGCAATAGTAACTGATTTCCTGCAGTTGAAATCTAAACCGTCTGTTACTGTCTGACTGTTGCAACAGATGTGATGCAGAGGCTCCAAGGCAGTTTGTTGACCCTATGGTAGAAGAAGATATACTGTAACTGAAAAGGCACAGGTTGTACCCAATAGCTAAGCTGTTTCAACAGATAAAAATAGATGTTCGTGTGTTAATATATTCCATTTTATTCATTTAATGAGCAGTACAAGTTGTAAACATTAAAACCTTAAATAGTTACAATAATATGGAGGTTTTACACTTGCCTGTTTACACATCCAGCAGACATAGAGCAACAAGAGCACGTTGCGAGTCATGTTTTTGGTCACCTGATGAATGTAGGTTTAATATTTACTCCACTTTCAGCTCTATTTTGGTCTCCACCAACTTCTGAGGAAAATACCTGGCTAAATTCACTAGCCTGTTTCTAACTTTATCTGCTGCTTGGAGGGTGGGCAAGTCGTGTAGTCGTGGGTTTCTGCTGAAAACAGCTGCCTGCTGCAGCTGGAAATTACATGAATAAGAGCGTTGATAGTAGGCGAAATAGTAAAACCAAAACAATGAGCTGAAAGACACTAAAACGCTCAGTTGAACTAAGAGAAACTGCAGTCAGGTGATAATTCGCCACACTGCAAGCAAAACCTTACTTTACCATTACTCTGTTTGTTTTTATAATTACACGTTTTAATTCAGGGTTTATTAAGCATTTTATATTCATATCATCAGAAATGTTTATAATAGTTTAGTTCAGTGGGGCTCTCAGGTGGTAGAGCAGGCTAGCTGGGCCCACGTGTCAAAGTGTCCCAAGACACTGAACTGACGTGCCTCTGCCAAATCAAATATGTGGATAACAAGATCTCCATAGGCGGGGCCCCACTTTGCCAGTGAGATGGAAACAGATGATCTGCTGTGGCGACCCCTACAGAGAGCAGCCGACAGAAGATAAAACGAATAAGTAGATAGTCTAGTTCTCTTACTGCTCTGAGTTATTGGCCATTAGCAAGTGTGTATGCAGACACGCATACTTAATGAGGTTCGACTACCACCTTGCATCCTTACCTCAGCATGTGTGTCACACTTTATCTTCTCACATATGCAGACACACAAACAGAGGACATGCTAATGAGAAGCAGGAGAACAATTACCCTTGTAGGTCAGAAGGACGGAGCTCTTGGTCTGGCTGTAGATCAAGAGAACTCTGGGGAGACGAATGATAACACGTAATTGTTTTTTTAATCTTCCATACCTACTCGGAAGATTCAGAAGGAGAGGCATCTGTAGGAGGATTTAACTGTGTAAACATTCTTCGTGAAGTCAGATAAGCCCGCTGAGGAGACACAGACGGCATCGCATCACTTCAGCGCCAACGCTGTCTCACTGAACACACACGTCGAGGTTAACTGCTCTCACCTATCATCCTCAGTCAGTAATGTATTGCTTTCTGGAAGCCAGCATGACACACAGACGCAGACGATGGACCGTCTTGAGTTATTTATGCTGCTGTGAGACGCAGCACACCTCATTTTGTCTCCTTATCTCATACACACAAACACACACAGATACACACTCCATCGTCTAATTACAAGCGTTTCCGACAGTGTGGTCCATCATCCTCACCCGCCATACCCATCCATCGCTCCTCTATCTCATCTTCCCCTGTCTTCTCTCCTTCTTCCTCCTGTTTTTGCTCTCTGTGTAATTTATACTTCCCTCCTTTTCTATCTACTTGCACGTCTTTCTCTCTACAATCCTCCACTCTCCTCTCTCTCTCACTTACTCTGTCGCCTCCTCTTTCCATTCCTACTCCCCAGACAGACATTATCTGAGGGAATGGCGATTGATTTTCTACAACCGGTTTTCCTCCATCTCTGTACATCTCTCAAGGATTTTTCTCTTATCTCCGCATTACAGTCTAAAGACGAGCACACATCCTTTCTTCCTCCTTCTTGTCCTCTTGACCTCTTTTGCCTGCACATGTCTTTGTAACGTCCTGTTCCTCAGCTTTTACTTTTCTGTCTCTCTCTAACTCTTACTGCAGCCACTATATCTTCGCTCAGAAAGGTAGCAAAGATATACAGCCGGATGCAGGTCTTATTTTACCGCTGATCCACAAAAGTATTAGAAAATGCACTAGTCTTTAATCCAAATAAAGAGCAAGAGTCAGAATTGAAAGTTTGACTTTACATTGAGCTTTTTTTGAAACTTGTAAAGTAAAAGTGCCATTAATACATGTTTGTTATCCTCTTTAATGTCTTTCTCTCCTCTTCACTCTTGCCTTCACCCAGCAGGGATCTAACTGCAAACATCCATCAGCAAAAAAAACCCCAGCAAACACAATTCCTTCCCCTCAGATGAAGTACTTATTTCTGGATGAAGCACTTTTGGAAACTTTGGCCCAGAACCAAAAATAGCTTCCGTACTGTAGCTACCTCTGACAGATGAAAGAAGCAATGACACATTTAATTCTAGCAATTTAAACTTTCTGATTTTCTCCCTCAAAGTTTCTGGCAGGAAGAGTTTAAATACTTTGTCTATTCTTCATCCATCATCTCAGCTCTTTCTCTGTTTTAGCCCCCTCTTCTGTCAACCCTCCCTCGCTCTTACGGTGCCTCCCAAGCCTCTCCTCTCCCTTTAGTCCCATTAGTTATCTCCTGATGGGTCATTAACTATTAAACACCAGATAGAGGGAACAGGAGAAGAGGGGCCCTGTGTGAGGTTTATGTCTAGTTTGCAAGAATAAATGGATATAGGGGGATGAAAACAGAGAGCGAGGGTGGGGCAACCCCATAGGGTCTCTTTTTCTTTCCTGTAATGATGAGTAGAAATCAGCGGGCAAAAAGAGGAGAGCTGTGCGGCTGCTTTCTTTCTGTCCTCCGGGATGAATCATCACTGTAAGTACAGAGCATGAAAGAAGAGATAGACATTCGCATTAAAATCTCTAAATCAACAAGATAGGCTGCTTTTTCTCTGTGTCATGTCTTCTCTTAAAAAAGTTATTTCACATCCAAAATGCAGCCGTACTTCTTCCCTTCAGGAAATCAGAACATCCAGTAAAGCTTAAGAAGTTTTTTTTTTGGTCAATCCAGAGACAGTGAAACTTTCTGATGACGAAAAGTTCAAAGAGGCTTCTGTATCTGTGGAGTCACTGAGGACACGCGTAATGTGAATTTATTTAATTTTGCTTCCATCTAGTGGTCATAGATGGAAATTGTTGATTTTCCCCATGAACATACTTTATATTTACTATCCATACACGACTCACGTCTGTGTGAAAACATGTTTGGCTTCACCAAAACTCATTTCAAATTCACCTTTGATCCACATGCTAACCCATACCCTGTGTGTCCATCTTCAGACTGTCTGATGTTGGGAACGGAGGTCGACCTGAAGCAGGTGGAAAACAGTGTCTTCACCATGGAGATGGTGTTGAAGGCGTGGCTTCAAGAGCAGGGAGGAGACAGAGAGCACCTCCACCTCCTACTGCCCAACCCCCTGGATAATCCCATTCCAGGTACAAACATACCTACATACATGTATGTCGTCAAGTTTATCCACACCATGGATGTATGTGATTTCAACTGACAACTGATGTCAATAATGACGCCTGTGTGTTGTCACCTGTGTAGTGTGTGTGAAGTGTGACGTGCAGGAGCGTCTGATAAGCCCCGCCCTCATCCCACTGAACCCCAACCTTGGCGTGAAGACGGAGAGCATCCGGGACTTTCTGCCTGTCACTAAGGGATCAGCCAATCAGAGCCAACCACCACGGAGACTGAAAGTAATTAAGTAAGCGATGGGGTTGCAGGGAGGGGCTTCTTACTGAAGTCAGCTTCTGTTGCTTTCAGCTCACATCTATCCACATATCATTTTCACATAAAAGTGATTAGGCAAAGTCTCAGACTGCTCATAGGCCAAGAAATGTGCTGCACAGAGTAACATGAACCACACTGATGATCAGTTGGCATTAGGGTTGGGTATTAAAAATACCAGTACCAAAACCAGTAGCCTTTAGTTGATACAGATAGTACTTCATAGATATGATTTCTGTCTGTCACATTCACGCTTCTTGTCTTATACATAGTTATTATACAGTTAACAAGCCCATAAAGCATGTGTTCTTGTATGATTATGTGTGGATGCTCCATTAGCCATGTGTGTAATGTTGTGTGTATTCAGTAAAATCCTGCCTGTCTACGAATGGCTCCATTCTGACGGCAGAGACTAGTGGCATATTTCTTACATGAAACTCTCCATCCACATCAGAGTCTGCTTTGTTTTCAGCTTCATGCCTGAAAGTTCCAGTCAAGGATTTTCCCCAACTTGTTTATAGGTATATGTTTTTATTTTCATGTAATAAAAACTCACGTGGTGACAGTGGAATAAGGGATTCAACACACGATAAGTAGGCGAAACTCAAGGACAAAAAACAAACAATAACTGTAAATGTTTCATCAGCCATTAAAAACACATCTGATGAACCAGCTCGCTGACTTACATGGTGTGTAAGCTACAATATATAGTATCCTTAGCTTTCATTATATGTTCTTGCATGGCAAGTGTATTATGGCAAAATGAATATAGTTTAGTTATTCTGAGGCAATAATCATTAAGTAATTAAATTATAAATGTACATTTGAATTTTATTCCTTTCTTCCCACTTCTTTCCTTTTTTTTTGTTATAATCAAACTCCATACACAAATTCCTTATCATATATTGGTATTCCAACATGTACACAGCCTCAAAATACAATAATAATAAAATAATAACAGAAATCATTAAATACAATAACAGGAGGGAGCAATACTAGAATACATTCACAGTAAAACAAACTATGTTTATTAATCTTAATAAGCTCAGTGTACTCTGTGGTTAGCTTATCTACACACCACGCTGATATAGGAGGCAGATATACATCAAGCCGAACGTGGAGGGTTGAAATCATGCAGTACACAACATGATGGTGCTTTGAATCCTCTATAACTTATTATACTGTACATGAACACTTTAGTTTTTTCAATCAATAATCAAATGTTACACTGTTTAAAAGGCATGTGCATTGAAACAAACTAATTACAGTAAGATCCGTCTGACGAGTCAAATCACAAATAGCAGCAAACTGGTGTGATTGTGTCTCCGGCTTTTATTTCTTTGATACATGAGTACTGACAGTGTCTTGAGTAGATTTTTAATCTCATGTACCGCTCGTTGATGATCTAGAGACAACTGACTCCTTCTGATATAAATAGCTCTGTTGTTCAAAAGCTTAAGTAATTATTTCTAAAATACACACACGCAGACAGATTGTTACATACACAAAGGAGTGCTGCGTGTGTTGTACATACACACACTTTCTCCACTGATGATAGAAAGCAGACATTAAAGGCCTAACTGAATGGTGAATGGTTTCTTCCTCTTCCCTGATTTGCATTAGTTTTACATTTACAGGAGCTGCATTGGGATGTAATGTGTGTGTGCGTTTGTTTTGCATACCGGGCATTTCCGAAAGTTATTGCGCTCCTTGTGTGTGTGTGTGTGCTTTGCATACCAGTCAGTAATTATTTACAGCAGTGACATTTAAATGAAGCTGGTCACAGGGATGATGTCATTCTGTTTTACGCGACAGTTTCAGTGGTCATACAGAATGTTGCTGTGGAGGAAAAATAAAGATATCATGGACATGTGTGTACTTTTTTTGGGGGGGGGTCTACAGTACATGCTAACTAAAGTGTGTGTGTGTGTGTTGCAGGACTCTGCGTGCAGACGGAGTGTGTGAAAGTGTGTTATACGGCTTGCCGCTGGTGATCCGCCCCACCACCTGCTGGCAGCTGGACTGGGATGAAATGGAGACCAACCACAACTTGTTCCACGCTCTCTGCCACACACTCAGGGTGTGTGAATGTGTTTACTGTTTGTCTCATCTTTTTATCAGCAGAGACTGCTTGAATAATATGAGTCAAATTTCTGTTCAGAGTAGAAGAAAACAGTAAAAGAAAAATGATATTAAACAAATGTTCTAAATAATGAATATAAATAGTTTAATATAGATCAAATCTGCATGACTTATTTTGATCTTTCTCTTCTTTCTCTTCTTTGCTGGATCGCCCCTTCTGATTGGCTCTTACTTTTTGTCCCTTGTAACATTTTCAGCTTCGCTCTGTTGCAATACAAATGCCTGAAACCGTTTGATGTTTTTCACTATTTCAGAGTCGTGACTTGTTCCTGCTGCTGCAGGTGGAGCCCGCACAGAGGTCCACAGCTGGAGACTCAGGTCCATATGTGTGTGTGTGTGTGTGTGTGTGTGTGTGTGTGTGTGTGTGTGTGTGTGTGTGTGTGTGTGTGTGGACACCACTGTGTGAAAGTGTGAAGTTATCAGTGTGTGAGTGTACTCATATGCCCTGTGTCTGTGTACAACACAGGTGTGTGTTCCCACTATGTCCTCCAGCCATCCCCGTCCCTCTCCCTCCTCCTGAAGCCTGTGGCCTCCAGAGAGTTGCTGCTGCCCTGCTCGCAGCCCGTGTCAACTCAGGAGCCTGCACCTGATGCCGTGCAGGCTATACAGGTTAGGTGACAGATTGCAGAAGTGGAAACAGGTATCCAGAACTCAAAAGGAGAAATAGATTTGTTTTAAACACCAGCGCACACACTGATACCAGGACTTGAGTCGGGCTGATGAAAAATTCCCACCTTCAAAACAGTTCCTTATTGGATGGGCACAAAGCCAGATTCATTTCATCACCTAGACTTTATTTAGTCTCACATGTGCATAGCTCCTTCTCACTGACTTCAATATTTGCATTAAAAAAAAAAAAGCCCACAAGCAGCGGTTAAGACATTAACTGTCCATGTCTCTGTCAGGCTTGTCTCACTCAGCTGGACGAAGAGTTCCTGTTGAACCCTCTGTCTCTGAGCAGTAACCTGTACCAGCACCTCAGGAGCAGAGGCCTGTTCTCACAGCCACGATACCCATACAGGTCAGATGCAACAGAGGATGAAAATGTGATGCAAATAAATCTTTGTATCACTCGTCATAATGTGAGATCACTGGACTCATATTTATCATCATGATGTAATGGATGGAAGGTCAACAATGCAAGAAAAAGTTCAAATAAGGATGATGGCAGTTTAGGTGACTAAAAGTGACTAATAAAGACTTAATAGAGCATGATGATTATAATAAATAATATCACAAATTGGCCTTGAGGGGCATTACAGTATGTAAAGAGCCATATGTAAGAATCTCAGAGGATAGCAGGCAGATGATGACTGTAATAAAGTAAGATTATACATATAAGTGCGAATTCTAAGGACGTGATGTTTAATTCCAGGCTGCAGCCAGCAGCAGCAGTGCACAGAGACCAGTCTCAACCACTAGAGGGCGCTAAATCTACAGGCAGCAGACAGCCGCGGCAGGTAAACACAACAGCTTTATGACAGAGTAAAGGTCATGATGTGCTGCTCATATAATGAGCACCATGATTAAGTTTACAACATGTACTGAGAGCAATATGACAACAGGAGGAATATTTTTTATGAGTCTCATTAAAGCTGTGTGCAGGGAGTGTGTGTGCTTTACTAACACAACTTCCTCCTCCCCACTTCCCACTTCCGTATTTACTCAATAGATGGCAGCACCTTGTTTTTATGGAAGTGAAGAGGTTGATATATTTAAAGTAACCTTACCTTGATGTTTTAACTGTTTTCTGACCTTTAGTTTTCTGATAGTACTGCAGGGCAAGGCCCCTGCAAAGAGTCACCACATACATACCGATGACTGATGGGACCAAAAAGAAGATTCTGACACACAAATGTGTAATAATTTATTGTTTTTTTATGAAAATATTACATCATTCGAACGGTTATTTAAATGAAACTATGTGAGAAGTTTAGAGGGGAACAGCTAACAACTCATCAACTTCTGACACATGACAAAGAGCCCATTCACAAGCTGAAAATGTTTGGAACAAGAAGTTCATCTTTAACAGTGTTTTGTTTTTTCGAAGCACATCGTGTTTCTCATGTAAAATCTTCATCTGTGAAGTAACCAGAGTGACTAAAGCTGTCGGATCAAGATAGATGAGTTAAAAGCACAATATTTCACTCTGAATTGTTGCAGTAGAAGTACTTGTACTTATCTACATTTCACCACCGGATTATACGACAAGAATTATCGCTGCTACATATAAGGACGCATAAGAAACATCTAAATTTGGAGTGAAGATCAGGACCCCTAAATAAAGTGTTAACACAGGAAAAGAGAGAGATTATGTCAGTAAGTACATTTTTAGACAGGAGCACATCATGTGTGAATCATTCTTGTGTCACACACAACGTCACACACAAAGACAGGTAACAATGCAATCACTGGAAATTACTCAGTATTTAAAATGTAACAACTCCTGTGCAGGCAAACATCCACACGTCTCATGACTTTATGTCTAAGCTCATGATGCACACCAGGAATCAGTTTTTTCAGAGTGATTTTACAAACAGTGTCTCACTTAGAAAGATTATTCCGTTGCTCCGTCGCTGAGACCGACTGCAACCGGAGAGCGTGTAGCTGTTGGCCGTGTGACTCATCAGGGTTGATAAGGCTGCTGACATGCAAATAGTTCACTACGGCAGCAAAAAAAAAGAGAAAATGTTCATCCGCTCTGCTTTTTGTTTTGTTCTGTTCTTTGGCACGCTCTCTCTTTTTTTACTCACTGCGGTGGAACTTAACCCTTAACGCTGAACATAATGTTTGTATCTTCCTCTTCTCACCTTCTCCTCTTTAGTTCTTTATCTCTCTTTTGTTACACCTCCTTCAGAGCCTCCTCCTCCTCCTCTCGTATCTCACTTTCTTTTCTTGTCTTTCACCCTGTCAAAACTCACAGTGTTGTTTCTGTTGTTTAAATGACATTTTAAGTAGCATTAAAAAAGTGTTTTCAAAGCTTATAAAGGCCGTGTGTTGTCTCCTCTCACACAAAACCAGGGTCGCCATCTGGGAGCGAACAGCAAAGTCAGGGCCACTGTGGCTCCCTTCCCTTCTTCCTCCTCCCACTCCTCTTCCTCCCTGGGACCACCTTCCACTAAGGCCTCTCGCCCAGCTCTGACGCTCCTCAGCAGCAGCAGCTGCGGTGGTGGTGGTGGTGGTGGAGGTCGTCGGGCCCCGACCTCATCTCTGCAGGTGGAAGACGACGAAGATGATATCTCCGTGTTAATAAAGTAAGAACGCTGGAGGGGGTGGAAGAAGAGTGGGCCGAGAGAGCAGCACAGTGATAGGGAAGTGGCAAAGAGAGAGAGAGAGAGAGAGAGAGAGAGAGAGAGAGAGAGGCGGAGTAGTACATCCTCAACAAGCTATTTAACACACTTTGAAACCCCTCCTGACCTGTCACTTCAAACGATTACAGTGATATACAGCAGTCCAGTCAGAACACACACACACACCAGACTAATCGCTCTCCATTGTAAATTTTGTGAGTAATTAAGCAGCTCATAAAGGCTTTAAAGTCTTTGTAAAGGAGGGAAACGTACACACATTTGCATGTAAACATACACAACATACACACCAACTCTTCTGTGCTACACACCGGCTAGTTACAGCCTCTTTTGTTACTTCAATTAATCTGTATTTATTCTCACCACACGAGCAGCACTAGAAAGATCTGAATTGAACAAGCCTCTGTGTGTGTGCGCGCGCGCACGCGTGTGTCAGAAAGGAAAGTTTCGACTCGCTGACACCGGCAGATCGCTGAGGCAGCAAAACTTTGAAATCACACGCAGCAGGACAATGAAAAAGCAGGACAAAAAGATGAAAAGAAGGGAAACAGCAGGACAATGGAAGCCTGGAATCAAACATAAAAAAGAAAAAAAAATTAAAAAAAAGAAAAAGGAGGGAAGGAACAGAAAGTTATGAGAAAGGTGGGTGGAGCGGGAGATCAGAGGGAGATTAAAGGATGTGCAAAAAACCTCGTCTGCATGTGGCAGCACACAGACGAGCATGCGTGAGCAGTAAAAAAAAGTCACAAAATTATGATTCAGGCATAATAAAGCAGCTACAGTGCTACAGCATATAGAGACATATAGACAAACACACACATATGCACATTCCATTTCCATTTTGCCCTTAAGCCCCGGCCTGAACACAGCTTCACTGTTTTAATGAGACAGAGAATAAAGCAGCAGACAGAGGGGCCTCTCTGCTCTCCTTCACCCCCACAGCACTCTCTGTCTCTGGGGGTTGAAAGGCATCATGAGCGGGAGGGGTTGGTGATGGTGGTGGATGGAGAACAGAAGTTAAAAACTGCAGTGTGATCTTTAAAATAGCGATTATGACACTGAAAAAGGATTGCACTGAAGAAGAATTTCCCTTGCATATTTGGGGAGTCGATTCAAGTTCATTCAGTGACATCACTGGTCAATTTCAGATCATAGTCACACATTTTATCGATGATTCACACTCATACGCACATTGGTCAGATACACACATCCATCGTCACTATTATGAATTAATTCAGAGTAAGGGAGCTTTGTCATCCACACACACACACACACACTCACAGGCTTAATCAGTCTCCCGCCATTCCACCCCCTTGTTGAACTTTTTAACATTATAGAGACTACCCCAGTGGCTTCATGACGTTATGATGTCACAGGACTTCCGCATTCACGAATTACACCCACAAGGATCCTTTTGTCCCCAGAGAGAATTTGACCGGACCTCCAAAACTACCCACTGACATTTTACCCGCTTCTTCTTTCACTCCCTTCGTCCTTTCCCTTTCCTCCCTCTCTCGCTCAGTACTTTCTTTTTAATCCACCCGAGCTCAGAGAAAGTTGAGTCAACGTGTGTGTATTTCATAAATTTGTTCAAATAGAACAACAGCAGCCTCTCTGTCTGCAAAAAGGTCAACAGGCTGAAGCCAAAGTTCTTCTGTTTGACCCAGAGGACAACGTCCACACTCCTCTTTAAATGTCATAACTGTCGGAGGTTAACGGGCGGCGGCCAACCGTCAACACAAGTCTCCCTTTTTTGTGTTTTGTGGATTTGTTCAGCGCCTTGAGACGCTTCAGGTTTTGATTCATCAGCTGAGTTTTTTTTTTCTCAGAAGGTTCTTTGTTCATTGTTATTTTTATTCCATCACTTCCCTATCCTTAAACATCTCATAGCGTTCGCTTACTCGTGTTCCTGTTCAGCGTTTACATCGTGACTGTTTTTAACACACGGACTGATGTCATTTGTTCACTCTGTTTTGTTGTTTTAGGAACTTGTAAGTTCTACATATTTATATACAGTATATAATATATTTATTGATGAACTGCAGGTTAATAAACTGTTTTTAAGTGACATTTCAGTGGGAGGGTTATTAAGGTAACCTTTCAGTGAGGTAAAGATGTAGGCCATCTAACCACCTTTAACCTTTTACCGCCCACTGTTCCACCCACAGCCTGATAGCATTATTTAGAACTTTTACAGACTTCTGGTGCTATGAAAAGATAGGTGGATATGAACACATATAGTACATGGAAGTGTGGCATATTTGTGGCTTCTTGCAGGTTGCACGTGTGGTTAGTTTGTGCCAACTTCTTCCTCAGCACAGCAACGTCACGGTAAAACTTTTAACTTTGAGAACTAATATGTTTGGCGACAATGGCGTTGGTAGTCTTCTCTTCGACGTATGCCACGACCAGCAAGTAGATTTTAGGCCTCCATGTTGTTGATATTGTGCTTGTGCCTCAGTAATTTAGTTAATTCATATATTACCAATGGTTGTTATGTGAATTGGGACACGATACTCACACCGAAACTATACTGTGAGTTTTCCACAAAACTCAAGCAGGTGCCGGAGCTTTTAACATCGTTAAAATAAAGTGAAAATGCGCTTTTTTAACAAGTGACACAATGAGAAGACAATGAAGAATTAACGCATTGTTGCCGAGTGTAGACATAGCGACCATTCACTACTGTCCAGGAGACAGCTTGTCTCCTACTTTTTAAGTTTTGATTCATCGTTTCCTGAGGGAGGAGAGGTGACCTTTCTTTGCACCATTTTGTCTTACTTTGCAGACAGTACTGAATACTTGAATACTTGTCTGTGGACAGGGCACCGTTTTGTTATGGTTCCACTTTGGTTGATAAGTTCTGTATTTTTGTACAAAGAATTTGTCGGCTTCCTGTTTCTTAAAACTCGATGGCAATATTTTTCCATTTATGAACTTTTTTTTTTTTCTTCCATTTTTACTTTCTGATATTTAAAAAAAAAGACATTTGTGATCTTCCTCTCTCAAAGTGCAATAGTATTTCTTATATGTCTCATCAGTTTCTATATCTGAGTCAGGATAATATTAGTGTTGTGACTTCCTGCTTTATTCTCAATGTACCATTTCCTTTGCTGCAATCTGCAGAAGAGAAAAAACCCGTCAGCCAGTCTATCAGCCTTTTACGAACTGTCTCTTTCCTGGAATTGTCTTTACTGGCCACAACGAGATGAACACAGCAGGGACGCACACGCGAGTCATAATTCATATCCAGGTTACTTACAGGCAGAGAATAATTAACTCTTTCACAAGCAGAGCTGAGTGAGAACAGAAAGAGGAAGTGCATCTATGCAAGGAGGAAGTGAGGAGGTGAAGTCAGGACCTAAACCAGAGTCATGCTGACAGAATTCTGAAAGATCTGCACTCTGAGTCGGCTCCTATCACCAAACCTGGTCAATAAATGCAGATCTGAAAAAGTATGGAATTATAAACTTAGTTTGGTTTACCCTACAGACATGGCAGTGTTATTGGTTCAGCACTGACGCACGTAAAAAAAATCACTTCATCGCCACACTTTACCTTCAGCAGAGCTTTTGTTTTCAAGGCAATGGAGCCTCAATCTTAAATGAGAAACTGTAATTTCCTTTAGATTACGCAGAGAGCCTAGAGAGACTGAATGAAACCCTCTTTCAGACACATATGACTGAATGGGTTCACCCACGCAGAGCTAAAAATAAAAGCTGGTGGTCGGCAGAGTCAAAGACGAGAGGAAACCAGACTGCTTCAGGTGTGTCTGAGGGTGGGGGGGGGGTGTGCACACGACTCATCGTCAGATGTGCGCAAGAGAAAGGGTTCATATGTTACGTACTGCAATTTTAAAACAGAATGAGGAAACGCAGCTCGAGTTTGTTTTATATTGAGAAGTGCAGCTGTCAGGTGTGAAATCTTCACAGGATTGGAAACTGTCTGCATGATCGGCACTGAAAATTATGAGCTGCCAGGTCTCGAAACTTTAAGAAACTGCGCAGAAAAATGTCAAGATTTTTGATATCTGTCGTTTCTTTTAATGTTGCGTCTCTTTAAGATAATTTATAGTACTGTAATGGGAAAACTATTGTCAAATTTGAAGCTGACTTGCAACAGATATGCTGTAGGAGTGTGTCTGTGTGATTTTGTTCAACTCAGAACTCATAAAAACTCAAATTTATCCTCTCCGCTCTACGTCTAAGAAACAGATTCATCAAGCTCTTCGATGTGCGTTAAGTTTTTCATTCAAATTGAGACATTTTTCCGCTTCATCTTCACATCATTTCCCAAAAATCACTTCCAATTGTGCCTCTCCTTTATTTTAGAAGCAAAGTTTTGTCTTCAGTCTTCTAATATCTTTGGTTCCCAGAATGCAAAGACACCTGTTTATGTGAAGCGTAGTTTCAGTGCCTCTTGTTGTTGGACTGATCTTGTTCTCTTTCTGTAAGTCTGACATGACCTTTAAAAAAAGAGCGAGAGACCTTGATGGGAAGAAGACAGTCACACAATGTCGAGGATAGATAGAGAAGAAGACAATGAGGCTGTGACTGACATGATAAAAGCTGAAGAGAAGCAGAGAGTGTGCATGTGTGTGTGTGTGTGTGATGGCTACATGCAGAAATGCAGAAATGCTCCGACCTCAGACCTGCAGATAAAACGTGTCTGGCCAAAGATAGCATCATGTGGCTCAAGACCACATAAACACACACACATACATCTACACAAGTGGAGGTGAGTCTGTCAGTGTGTCTGTCTGTATCGAAGTGGCCTTTTTCGCCTCCTGTTTAGACACTTTGAATCCACTCTTTTTGTTCTTTTTGTGCCGTGTGCTCTGCAGCAAAACATTAAAGAGCTTTTTACTGACCTGACATTTCTCTAAAAACTGAGAAAACACACAGAAGTTGAACCGAAACTATGAAGTGAGGCCTATCATATTCTTTCAGTATGAGGCTACCAACCTTGGTCACACACACACATAATCGCAGAGGAATGCACACAAGGTGATATGGCAGCGGTGGTGGAACATATGCAGCCACATGCAGTCCCACACTGATAGACTGTGAACCGAACAAGCCTGGCAGCAGCAGGCCTTTTTGTAGGTTTTTTTGCACGCTCGCCTGTAGCTGTCACACACACACACACACACACACATACATGAACGACCAGGCTGTCAGTTGAGCTGTTCTGCAAATGTGTGAAAGGTCAAAGCCAGATGAGAGGAGAAATGTGATGAAGGAAGGAGGGGAGGTTGAGGGGAGGTGACAGAAAGCCCACAAGAGTTTTCAGTAACACAGGAACAAGATGTGTAAAAGCATTTAACTTGCGAAATACAAGTTGATTTTTATTCTGAAGTCAAAAATGCATCAACAGCGTATCATTTCAACATTTTGCAGGCAGTAATGGAACAACACGGAGCAGTCACAGTCAACTGTTAGATGGAGAGATGCAGGCGATAGGCTTCACACCTCAACATCTCAGCGAGGAAAACCAATGCTACTCACTCTGCTACGCTGTTTGCACGCTCATGCCGTGGGCAGCATAAAATCAGATCATAGTTGCTGACAGAGTGGTAGAAAAAAAGACCAGTTATTGCCTGCCTACTTTATTACACAACGACAATAGTTAGTTTTGGTGGTAGAACCAGTAATCACAGATGTCACCAATTCAACCAGGACTGTAGAGATTGTAAACCTCGAGAAGCTACCATCGAGGTTACCTCATCTTGGGCTCAGGGAGTACACATGGTAGGGAGTAAAAGTCAAATTATTTTGACCAAAGAAAAGTTTGAGATTTAATATTGTTACCACTTCCATAACCTGACTGCACAAGATGTTTTTTTTTTTACACAGAACCACCTGGGAATATGCCATTTGAAACTGTTTGGAGAAGGGTAGACCCTCAGCAGGTGTTTGGAAGAACCATCTGTCTATCACCGCCTTTCACCGGCAAACTTTAACCAATCAGATAAATGAGCCATATTGTAGTCAAACTCTTACTCTCAGTTGGAAGAAGAGTGACATTTTTTCCAAAAAAAAAAAATCCTTCACTGCCGTTTTTGCGCTTTTCTCAATGAAGAAATACTCTTCACTTTAGATAATATGCTAACATTCAGCAGCTGCCATTGTTGTTTTTTACCAGTCAAGTCTTACACACACCTAGAGCTAACCATACCTGTAGCTCCCAGTAGCCCCTCATAGGTCGCTGATTGGTCTGAACGAGTCCGGCTGCCTCGCAAAGGTTACCACTCTCATGTCTCACCGTTAAATGTGAGGCTACATCCAGCAGTAGGTTAGCTTAGCTTAGCATAAAAACTGGAAATGTGGAAACAGGAAGTCTGGGTCTGTCCAAAGTTAACAATATTATCTTACAGGCACCTTACAGGCAGGCAGCTGGACTCGTGTGTGTGTGTGTGTGTGTGTGTGTGTATATATATATATATATATATATATATATATATATATATATATATATATATATATATATATATATATCAGGAAGTGTTGAGAAGCAAATGTTGACAGCATGAAAACAACACTGTGAATGTGTGTGTGTGTGTGTGTGTGTGTGTGTGCGCACAATGCTTTTTCCCAATAAGTTCACAGAGTTTAATGAGAAAGACAGAGGTTTGTCGTCGCTTTCTTTTTCTGTTTTTCTTCCCGTTCTGTCTGAAAGAAGAGGGGAAGTGGGGAGCCAAGCGAGGAAATTTACCTCAAAATGTAATCCAGTTACTTCTAGAGAACTTTCCTATCCAGAAAATACTCCAGCAACAGGTGGGGAAATAAAGAAAAAGAGAAAAAAGGGGATAACGAGGGTTGACAGGGATAAAAAGCAGCACAGGAGTGACGGGAACAGTCTGTACCTGTTATGCAAGCCAACCAGACACGGACAGGTTCATCCAGCAAGCATTCATCATGTCAGCATCATTTTTCTCCATCTTCAAGTCCCCTTCTTCCACGCTTTCAAGCTCAGGATGAACACCCACATGTTCCCCTTTCACTTCAGCATTCTTCAGCATGTCAATTAGCTGTTTTTTCCCCCCCTCCTTTTTCCATCTTGTATTCCTGCCCTCCTCTCACGGTATCTCTCTGCAGTTAAAATGCACAGCGTGTCCGACACAAACCAGCCGCCATTAACTGTCGCCGGAGCAACCGAACAACAGTATTAATGCAGAGAGGGAGTAAGGAAGGAAGAAAGACAAGTAAGAAAGAAAGTCTTTGTTTCCTTTTTTCTGAGGCTCAACTTTAACGGTGTGATTAAGTGGTTGGAAACCGACTGAAACAACAAAAACAGAGCGTGGCAGAGCGAGAGGAGGGAAGTGGAGGATGAGGTCAGACTGTTTTACTGTCCCGTTTGGTCCAGAACAGAAAGTCTTTGAAACACTAAAAACTGCGCCTGATTGGCTCCTGATGGGACAAACACACTGAGGGGAAGTGGTCGTGTAGCAATTAGAGGAGTTCTCTTGTTCACAGAAGTTTTTGGAGCCATTTTTATTATTAGTTATATTTACAGACAGCACAGCTGTTTCTGACACATACATACACACTGACACATTGCATGGGAATGATTAGTTTCATATTTAGTTTGTCTGTACAGAGAAACATAAAAGATTCAAATAATATTATCTTGTGCAGGAGGTCCAGGAAGCCACATGAGGACCACGTGACCCCATGACCCCTTTATAGCCCATTTATGTCTGTAGGGTCTTAAAGTCCCACTTTTCATGCTTCCTCCAGAACAGTAGCATCAATGTTCCTGCATCCTCTGATGCACCCACATCGGATAATAGTTTCCCGGGCTGAAAATCTCCCAGTTTCAGAGGGATTTAGGGTATTAAGTCAACCCAGAAAACACAAACAGAAAAAGATCCTCTCCTTTTTGGTCCCAGCCTTAAAGACTCCTCGCTGTCACATTGTCTCATATTGCAGAGAAACACAAAAGCAGCAGTGCAAAAAAAAAAAACATGTTTCCCCAGTCACTTCATAAGCACGGCAGACATTTTATAAAAGAAGAGCCAAGCCGCTCTCTCAGCTTGTTAAAGTGAAGCCTGTAGGCCGAGCTCCTTTTGGCAAACCCCAACAGTTTCTCTGTGTGTTCAAGTGAAGTGGCTGGTTCCAACCACACTGTGGATTGGTACTCGAATTATGGGTTTGACCATGCAAACACTCACTCTCTCTCTCAAACACACACACACACACACACACAGAGGGTGGCCCTTCCATAGTTGCACTCTGTTTTAAAATGAAGCCGTAATGTGGTTTTCTCATAGTTGTGAGCGAATCGACTCCCAATGAATCGACTGTCTTTAATAATTATTCCAGTCTGCAGATTGAAGAAATGTGCTCAGTGCTTACAAAAACTGCAGGAATAAAAGTATCGACCAAAAGTCTGTGCTTCAGCCTCAACTTTTCACAGAGGGGATAAATGTTTCATTTCAGTCCCTGTAGAAAAAAGAAGGATGTCAAATATCTCCCAAGTTGTCATAGATGATATCAGGAGCTCTCAGCGGTGCCTGGCTGTACCACGAAGCAGAAGATGGAGATTTCGGTTTAGATACTTTGCTGTACAGCTCCTTGCCCCCTCCTCCTCCGCCTCCCCAAATATTGTTGTTGTTATTCACATTATTGCCAGGACCTCCGTGTTTGCCGGGGGGCAGCGGCACCGGCTCCTTCCGTGCAAATGGGCTCCTGCCTGGCTTTGGGGCAGTGGTAGGTTTGGGCCACTTAGGAGGTTGTGGCGCGCCACGGCTCGGACCGAGCTGTGGAGGAGAGTGTCTGTGGGGTTCCGACATCTTTCCGTGGGAGGGGGTGTTATAAGTTCCTTCCATTCCTGATGGAGCCGTCAACTCTTCTTGTTTCCTCTGGCTGTGCGGCTCCAAACGGGCTTCGTCATAAATACTGATCCCTAAACTAGCGGATAGACAAGCACTTCCTTTGGCGCAACCCTCCGGTTCATCGTATATGTGCTCTGGAGGAGGAGCAGGAGGTGATGATGACCCTTCTGCTTGACCTCCTGGGGGTCGCCTGTTACTGTTCACCCCTCTTCCTCCACCTCTTCCTCCCCCTACAGCCCCGTTGAGATTCAGCGCGCTCGTTTTCTGGTTCAGCTCCAGGCTGATCCGGTCATACACATGGGAGTACAGGTCTGGTGGTTTCCTGTGGTTGCTGCCTACATTGTGATGATCCCCTTGGGCACCACCTCCCGAGGCCTCATCTCCTACTGGTCGAAGACGAGGGGTGGGCACTGGAGGGGTGGATGGGTTGCTGGTTTGATTTTGACCCTTGATGCTGTCCACTGGGTCAGAGTAAAGGCAGTCAGAGACCGCCAGGGGCAGGCGGACTGAATCTGCTGGCTCCGAATAAAGACCTGCTTGTTCATCAGCTGAGGAGTGACCTTTTGCTGCCGCTGCCCCCCTCTGGGTCCCTCCTCCTCCCAAACCCAACAGAGCTGGTGGTTCTGGTAAAGACCTGCCTTTAAGTCCACCTGCTGCTCCTTGCCCCCATCCTCCTCCTCCATCTCCACCCTCTCTCTTCCCAAGCACACCATCAGCTGAGCCCGGTTTGCTGCCGCCTGAATCCCCGTCTGCCTCCCGACTGCTGTTGCTGCTGTTGTCTCCGCTCCCCGCACCCATTCCACTAGTAAAGGCGTTGCGTATGTGCTGCAGTGACGTAGGGCAGTCTGGGTCCAAGCTGGGGCAGCTGAGGTGGCGCTCCTCAGCTTGTACCTTCTGCGACTGGATGGCCTGGTCCACCAGCGTGAAGATCTCGTTGCCTTGCTTGGTCTCGAAGGTGAAGTTACCGGGGCCGGAGTCGCAGCGGCGACCCGCCTCGAACGAAAACATCACCTGGAGAAAGAAAGAAATGTTTAATTTGTTGTATTTACGTGTGTATTTAAGTGTGAAGGGGATCTGAATAAATGCTACAATGGGATTGAAGTAATGGAAACTAGTCAGAGCACTCATTTCCAGTCATCATGTGTTGATCATCTAAAAAAAGTTTGCTTCCTTTTTCTGCTATATAAAATTTTTCAGCTTTCTCCTCATATCAACATTATTTCACAGCTTTGTTTAACTGTTAAATCCTATTTTATAAACGCGCTTTCATTTCCACAAAAACCTACACATGCGCATAGATTAGGTTACATCCTCTTTTTATTTTGTGTAGACATCATCAAAGTTAGTTCTTCCTTCGTCAGGGATGCCTTCAAAGAATTTTTTTTGTGACATTTCAGATGTCACAAAAAAAAGTGACGACTAAACATGAAAATACAGATTTTCCTCTTGTCACATCAGGGTCAGCGAATGACTACGTCACTCACATTTTTTTTTCATTATCACGTGATTCATGCAAGTTATAAGAGGTTGAATGAAGCATTTAGTGCACACAAACTAGTGTCAGAATCAGAAAAGTAGAATCAGATACAACGTTATAAACAATGTAACCCAGCAGCAAGATAAAGAAAGTGTGCCCTATGACTTTACCCGGGATTTATCATCTCTCTTCCTCTGTACCTGGTATGTGGTATGAAATTATCAAGTCAAGCAATGTTTCTGAGCAAACTCAACGACAACTCGTCCTTCACTAGCCAGCAAAGAAGCAGGAGTAGTCATTTGTTCAAAGAGTCAACACAACTGACTAGAGCAAGTGATGACGATGGAGTGTGAAAAATATTGGTTGAGATAGCATCAATTAGGCCACGCGATTGCTAAAACGGTCATATTTCCATCACGCACAGCAACTGTAGTGTCAAGTGTTCTTTCGCTTGTTGTTAAGGGTGCTATCACCAAAATGGTCGAAAGATACTGGTGCCATGACATGTACATGAAAAAATATGTGCATTCGAACCAGACAGATCTTTTAAGGTTTGAACTTTGAAGTGACGCAAAACAACCACAGACAAGAACTAAATGTTCTCTGTGACCACATGCACACACGCTGCTGCTAAAAGTGTTACTTGCATACCTAATTAATCAGTCATCACAGCATGGATTTATATTTAACACAGCAAACTTTCTCTGCTTGTACTCCTCAGACGTGTCAAAGATTGTTCGATTTGACCCCCAAAGAGGAAGTGTCTTTTTCTCATAGGTATAAGAACCCACCCGGTCTCGCCCATATCTCCTCAGCAGCTTATAGGGCCAAACCAGGACTTTTCTCTTCGTCTTTGGCTCCTTCAAGATCAAGATGTCGCTTTCCGCTTTCAGCCAATAGTTGCCCGTCAACCCGCAGCGCTCTGACGCCTCCGTGCGCTGAACGCTCACCCAAAACTCGTTCACTGCAAGGAGAAGACAGGAGAGGTGTTTATGCTGAGGTTCACTTAACTTCTCTTAATTCCAGATGATCTTCTGTAGGACTTGTCTGCTTTGCGCCCGTACCCTCCTCTCTCGAGTAGTAGATGAGGTTTTCAGACATCTGCAGATCTTGTGGTCTTCCGTTAGAGTCTACAGCTGTACTGTTACTGCTGCCACTTCCTCCCTGTGGACAAACACACACAATGATAGTCAACCAGTTAACACCAAAGACACCAGATTAGGATTTTCGTAGTATTATATGCCCAGATGTTTTGGTTCATGTGTTGTACTTTGAAGTGTGCATGAACAAGAGGAAACCTAGAGAAACTTGGAGCGTTCCAATATAACCACTGGGAGGACAGAGCGGCTAAAGAGCGAGTGAAGAGAAAGAGAAAAAGACTAAAGAGTTAGAGAGGCTGAGTGTGAAACAGAGAACGAAGCGGATGAAGTCTTCCTCCTGGAAACTCCCTCTGGCTTCCTCTCTGCAAATATCTGTAATGTTCATGTTGCTGTGTGTGTGTGTGTGTGTCTGTGTGTGTGTGTGTGTGCACAATAGAAGCTGTAACCTCTGTAGACACTCCAGGGGCATGTGGGAAATTCTGGAGAACTCATGTACACACAAATAAAAAAGAATTATGCTGCAGTTCCAGTTGAGAACTAAATATAAACCAGCAGTTGTTCATTTTTTCCCATCAAACTAAGGAGATTTTTTTTATTATTATTATTATTAATTAAAATATTTTTGGTTACTTGGACAGCGAGAGCCAAAAACATTTTGTAAACAGAACAAAAGACATTTAAAATACAGACATAAAGGAAGCTTGTACCATAAAACTAACACATCCACCCACGTCTGGTTCGAACACTGTTTCCTTAAAAGAACAAGCTGTGGGCATTAGTCACCCTCGACACACACAAAGTGCAAAAATACCTGAAATGCGATGTCACACATGGTATCCATCCACTCCTTGGCGGTGTTTTTCTCTGCGGCAAACACATGCGTCTTGTCATTGGTCTCCACGCAGAACGCTGACATATTATCTTTGGGGCAGCTCTCCGTCAGCGCCGGCAGGATGGAAATGCACTCGGACAAGCGGATGATCTTCTTGTCAAGCTTCCTGGTTTTCTCATTGGACCCGCTACCCGCGCCCATGCCGCCTCCGCCCCCTCCTGAGTCGTAGAACTCGAGGCGGGCGATGCCGTTCTGGCTGGCGGGTACAGGACGAACCAGTTCTTCTTCCATTTCTGAGGAGCGGAAAAGAAGGAGAAGTTACAGAGGAGAACATTTACAGCTGCCCTCCGACCCACAGATAAACATCATGGGACCTTGTAGTTTCCATTGGATGTTCAGTCTGTCTTTTAGCTCATTGTTTTGGTTTTAGGGCCTGTTACTTTAATGCTTTGGTTCAGTCTGTGGGAAACCATTATTATATAGACATTTCTGTTAAGAAAGATGGTCATTTTCTCTCACACAGTTTTCTTTCTTTAATTTTTAGTTCCAATATCAGTTAAGAAAAACAAAGAATTGTACTCAACATTGGAAGTGAGTTCAATTCTTAAAAAAAAACCACATTTAAATACACATGGAAGCCATCTTGTGCTTCAAGAGGAAGCACGCTTGAACAGTAGTCCTTTTATGTGGTGTATGAGTAGGCGGGTTCTCAGATTTGATTGGATACTGGCTGTGCGACGAAATGACAGCTAATTAAAGATAAAAATAAGAATGAAGAGCAAATTAAGAAAGCAATGTATATGTCTTGATCACTTTGTCAGCTCTCCTTTCCAAAGTTCTGACCTTTACTGTTTAAGTTTAGACATACAAAGTTTTCTCTCCATGTTTTCCTTTGTTTCATATTTGTTTTGGAGACTGCAAATAAAAGTCTGCCTGTTTTTCCAGCACACCTCCCTGCCAGCATGATGTTTTCTCTTCCTCACGTTGTACCACGCTACCCTCCATCTCACTTAAAACACTCTCACCACTCTCATCAGCAGACAGTCAAAAGTTAGCAGCAGGCTGGTGAATATCGTGGAGCATTTAGCAGCTCGATATTATCAGTGCATCATCTGTAATTGGGGGGTTTTTCTGCACTTTTTTCTATTATGACAACAAGCCACGCACATTTTGTTCCATCTAGAGATAATCAAACCAACATTTCATGTAAAAAAAAAAAAAAAAAACTATTTCAGAATTAAAACTGGAAGTAGAAAGAAATATGAAGCACGGTTGGACGGGGACGGCAGGAAAAAGGAGAGGTTGGAAAATAGAAACAGAAAATCTGACTCTTCCTTTTTGTGCAACACACACATCTGTCCTGTTCACATCTGTCTGCGGAGGGGAAAAACAATTTGAATGTGGTTTGTACAGGCAGCGATGGGGGAAACGCAAAATGCAGAGTTTGCCGCAAATAATCAAAAACTGATGAAGAGAAAATTGGAGAACATTTGAAGGCCACAGAAGATGTGAGTCAAAATTATATTTCTCTTACTTCTCCTCCACTGACTGAGGCTTATGGTAGGAGGCGTGCGGTGACAAAACTAATGCAGTTTGACTCAGACCGGTTGCTCTTTCATCTACTATCAATCAGCAGTAGTCTAATTTAGATGAATCTTAATCTAGATATATCTCATTCTGTTAGATGATTAGTTTAGGATAATGAACTCATCGCTGTTATTTTGGGTGTAGGCAGTCACTTGTTTCACATAATCTGCATGTCTTCATCTATTTAAACTACTATGAAACAGAACTAATCATCCTGTGTGAGAAACCAGTGTAAGTAATGAAGAAAAGAAGACAAGTCAGATTTAACTAAAGGTCTCTTTTGTTAGTTAGAGGTTAAATATATAACCTTGTTCAAACTAGCGGACAGGTGCATCATCTCTTCGTGAGGACGGCAGCGAGGAAGTAACAGCTAACAATAATCTCTTCCTCCACAGGGACAAAAAGGGACATGACCAAACACAACCGAACAATAAGACGCACAGTGACTCCAGATGTTCAGTGTGAACAATGGGCCTGAAGACACACTATGTTGCAGCCACTACAGAAACTAGTCTAGATGTGATCAAGGTAACACAGTAAGAGACAACTGAACTCCGCACTTGTTCGGGAAGTCCCTGTCGTCCCTTGTACCCACTCCCTGGACTGTGTTTCTGGCTACCCAAAAGCCAGAAACACAGTGTGTGTTTCCCCTACATTCACTTAGAGAGCTGAGTTTGTGACGGGAAGGTCAGCAGTTTGAAAATCCTTTGACCGGCGGGGGAAATCCAGCTAACAGAGGAGAATGAGGCAAACTGACTCCAACTAAAACAAGTCCTCAAGTGCTCCTTAGTACGGTCACAGCAGTATACAGATACCGTGGTATGAAAATTAACAGTTATCATACCATGTGCATTTGCTTATCTAAGGACCTGAATTCTACTGAATAAGTGTTATTAAGAAATATAGGACGTCATATTTTTTGAAACTGTGATATCTATCTATGGGCAGTTATCATGACGTAACAATCTCATGCCATTGCAACCCTACTAACCAGTGAGATTGTCTTAAACTACAGTATGAAACAGTCCAGTAAAGTTAAAGTACCACAGAATTCACAGCATTATCGCTCACAGCATGAAAATAGATATGCGAGTCAGTCTAAAGGTGTCATTATATTAGAGGACTGTGTGGCCAGTGTAACAGCAACTACAGGCTGATATCAATATAGATTGGTTAAAAAAAATCTGATGGCTACACGTGGGCCAGTACCACTTTCATTTTTTATTACCAGAATAAGCAAACAGTTTATTTCTTAAATTTGTTTCTTTGAGGGTTGTAACTCATGCAGGATATTTACAGTCTACAGAACAATATATATCTGCACAACAAATGTACCTAAGAGTGTCCCTAATAGACATGACAGTGTGACAGTGGTCCAGCATGCTCAAAGCCGGGACCCTGAAATGAGCAGCTAAATGGAATTCAGCCATTCAAAGTCATTTATTATTGATTTTTCCTACTGCGACGTGTGAAAAGGGCCTATAAATAAACGTTACTGTAGTGTGATGATTTTAATTTTCACTGGGAATTCAATTATTATAAATGTTATGTAAAAATAAAATAACAAATATATTTCTATATTTAAATCCATGCAGACTGCCGTCTTCTCCAGGGTGTACTGGAATAGGCTCCGGCCCCCCTGCGACCCTGATAAGGACAAGCAGTTATGAAAAATGGATGGATGGAAATGCATGAAAATACGGGCTATAAAGGTATGTAAAGTAGGTTTTGCGATTTCTAGTTACATATCTGCCGAGATAAACACTGGCTGATTGTGTCAGCCTGCCAATAGTCAGTCAACGGCTGACGGCAAACGTCGACAACGTCAGCGGTGGAAGAAAAAATTCAGATGATTTGTTTGAAGAAAAGTAGCAACAGAAATAATACTCTGCGTCATTCTGATACTGATAATATTATACAGTTTATGACTGGATTATTGTTACTGACGCATTCATCATGGTGGAGCTCACTTACATAGTTTAATCTATTACAACATATCATATTTTACAACCTCTGTCATATGTTTTTCTAATGGAGTTAAAGACAAACATTTCCCTCTTCAATGCAGTGAAGTTACAGTGCTGTGTAACGGCATACAATGGAAACACTCAAGTAAGTAAAAAGTCAATAATTCACAGCATTATCACATACAGGATGAAAATAGACATGCGATTTAAAGGTGTGTAATCATGGTATTTGCATGATGGGCCCGATATAACTGCAGCCACAGGATCTATACGCTGCATGAGCAAAGATTTAACCCTCACTGCAACTCAGTCAAACACTTAAACACACAGAGAATACAAGAACAGAGGTGCACGCATGCAAACAGCCAAATACATCTATTTCTAACGCACACACACACATCGGGTTTCATAAGTCAACACATGCACATGTGCATGCGTGCACTACAATTAACTGCCAGAAAGGACAGGAAATGTGTGGGATTGTTATTACCCAGGATTCTCTTTGCTTCCTCCTTCTGCATCCAGGTGTGTCTCAGTGCGTGTATGTACACATGTGTATGTGCGTCTGTTGTTTTTTATGATTCCCTTGGTGCATTCGGAGGCCGTCTGTTGCTCTGCACGAGTGCATGCACACACACACACAAACACACACATACAGACTCTGAATGTTCAGTCCATACAAACGTGATTGTGCAGCATATATGAGCGGGTTGTGAAACGTTTTCCCCTGTTGCAATTTTGGTCCTTAAGTGGGTGTCTGCATGTGTCAAACAGCTGCTCCATATAAGGCAACAGACCGTTATCAGTCACTATTACACTGAGTGGAAATTATGCAAAAAGGATCATGACAGAGAGGCAGAGTGGGACTTCCTCAACGCTGTCCTGTCTGAACACAGCAGAAATAACTACAATACAAGTGTGTTTATGTGTGCGCGTGTGTTCATGTGTGTGCGCGTGGCGTTTATTGTCATACTGACTTGTATTAGCCACCACGTTTAAAATGACATTGTTAAGAAAGGCAACACTTTCCGTTGTAAAGCTAAAAACAGCTGAGTTTCCCCTTTTTAACAAAAGACACATTAATATAAGAATAACACATTCAATCCATTTCCATTGGATTTCAGTGTCCTTGAGCAAAAGCAACACACTCTTGCTATTTGTTATAATCTATTGTTCATTTGTGTCCACAAAAGCTATGACTAAAAATGTGCAAGCAACCTATTTTTCACAAACGAGATTGAAACTGAATAAAAAGTGACATCTAAAGACGAGAACCATGACAAAACTATTCATATTTTTTGTCAACGAATACTTACGACACATACAAAAGAAGATGCTGCAGGATTATTAACTATGTTAACCATGTTTCATGACAAGTTAGACTTCTTTTTACCCAGCTTAATGTTCATTAACAGGCTATAGAACAAAGCATATCATTGTTGGGAATTTAGTGTCTACTGTCTTTTGTAGTCCTGTCGTGTTTCTGTTCATGTGTCAATTTAATAGATTTATATATTATATTATCTGTGTGAATCAGTGTGAAACATTTTTAAAGTGAACTGCAGAAACTCTCGTGGCCTTCAGCAGTTCAGGAAGCTGTTTTTCCTGTCATTCAACAGTGAGGGTGACATAGCGGTGGTTTTCATTTTGTATAAACAACAATGACGCTATGATGCTAATTCTGTCTTCAAAGCCGCCATTGTGTTTATTTGTTTGCATTGACATCGCGTTTTAATTTTGCATGTATCTACAATTGTGCTGTTTTGATATTGTGTTTCTACATAAATCAGAACTCGAGTTTGAGCACATTTGTTTACTAGTTCACCCGTCAAAAGCTGTTGTGGGAACTTAAGACTTAAGTGTGTGTTGGGTTGATTAGCTCAGTTGGTAGAGCATCTGCCCCGTGTATGAAGGCTCAGCAGCGAATCCGACCTGTGGCCCTTTGCTACATGTCATTCCCCATCTCTCTCTCTCCCCGCATTCCTGTCACTCTTCAAGCTGTCTCTATCAAAAATAAAAAGCTTGAAAAGGCCAAAGAATATTTTAAAAAGACTTAAGTGTGTGTAGACCGTAATGTTTGACGGATAGACACAGTAATCCACAAACAGGATCCTCTCTATCATGTTAATTTCCAACTAAACCACTCGACCATGTTCCCACTGGCCACAGACAAACCTCAGTGACACATGCAGGAGAAGTGTGTGTGTGTGTGTGTGTGTGTGTGTGTGTGTGTGTGTGTGTGTGTGTGTGTGTGTGTGTGCAGTCATCTGTGTGTTCAAGAGTAAAAGTATGTTTGTGTATCGGAGCGTGTCCGCTCTCTGTAATATGTGGGAAAAAGGGAGCCTGAGGGAAAACAGAGGAACGCTCTGTGGCCGTGTTTGTGTGCAATGTGGATTTAGGAGAAGGAGATAATGAGGGAGAAGACGAGTGTGTGTCACAGAGCGAGGCAGGCCCGCCGCTTTGACCACAGGTCTGCTGCCATAACCTCAGTCCTCTGCTGTGCCTTCAAAATAAAACGTTCAAACTAAAGGAACTGTGAGGAGAAGAGTGGAGTAAAGAAGATAGTTCACTGACAACCTTTGTGGTTGTTCTTTTGACTACGTGCAAGGCTCGACAGTACTGGCAACAATTTTGAGAAATTGGCAGCCTTTTTTACATATATAAAAATAGGGACAGAAAACAGCAAAACGTACACCCTAAAATAAATACATTTTAGTGAACCAGCACATTTACTCCGCTTATTTATAACCGCACGGTCTTATAATTACTCGAAATATATGGTAACTCAACCGTATTTTCAGTTCCCTCAAGCTGATGCCTGTTCACCAGCTTTACCACCATAAAAAGTTAGTGTAGTGCAACGACCTGAAACTGATGAACCAGAACTGACACTGAACACATGAAAATAATCCGATTAAAGAATATCAGCTTTGTGTCACTGCAACATGGTGAGTCAAACAGAAATATTCCACATTCTCATATAATCAAAATACTATATGAATACTAAATACTGTGCACATGCTGTGTATTCTTGGAAAAGGTGCTAACACAAGGGACAGCATGCTTACAGTTTTTATGTGATATGACTCAGGTGCAAAAATGTGGAGTCTTGATCGAGGTCAAGTAGAGCTGCAAGTAACTGATGGAGATTTTTGATTAGTGATTCATCTTTTCTCATTAAATCATTAGATCAATAAAATGTCCAAAGCTACTTACAAATTAAGTCACAAAGTCCCACTGCCCAAGCTGCTGACATCATGAAACCGCTTGATTTGTGCAAGCAACAGTCCAAAAAAACCCAACAATATTCAGTTAAGGAGACTGAAAACAATCTGTTGATTGACAGAGGCTAGAGAGAAGAGCGGTCACTACCGATCACAGCAAGCAGCAATGCTTGAATAAATTCACTGTAATACAACTTAATTACACCAGGTGTTAAACATGTGCTTCAAAGTTCACCCAGTTAGTTCACCCAAATCACAAAAAAATAGATTTTCTTATTAACCTGCAGTTATACGCACATGTACTAACCATGTAAGACTGACCAAAGACTGTAGTAATACAGCGAAATAATAATTAGTAGTAATAATGATTTTAGGTATTGAAAGAAGTCTATCAAATGTGACGAAGCTTTTCCATCAGCACGATATAACAATGCAGCGTCTCTGACGTCCTCACTCATAAGCCGCAGAAGCGGTTAACGTTAGCATGTTTGTGCCTGACAAACGTTCATTTAGAACCATAGTCATCACTTTTGTTTACTTTTATGCCAAAAACAGAATCACAAAGTACAAATTCAGCTTAAGTCCGCTGGTAAACGGTGGTCTTTTCACGCTCGAAATAACATGCCAAAAAAAGGGAACCGAAAGTCAATAAAATCTAAATGGGGCCCACCTTGACTGACTTGGAGCAGGGGGGGTTCAACCTTGCACTGATGTGAAAATGTTTGTGGAAATACATTTTCTGTTCATCATACAACACGCTCATGATAGGGCTGATTGTTCTCTGTGTCCACCAACAGTTTCCATTCTGCACTCTTTTATTTCACGCTCATACAGCCAGGTCACAGCTACACTTTTGTCTGAATGAATCACTTATTTGTCTAATAAGAAGATGCCTGTTATCGTGAGGAAGTAATATGAAGGGTTACATTAATTCATAGTGACTCACAGGAGGGACAGAACGTCAATAAAATGTGGAAAAATGAGTGCTGATGTGGCTGAAATCAAATTAAACACTGAGGAAGAACTCTGATCATTGTTTTCCACTTAGCATTACCAAATCTTACTAAAGTTACGCCACGTTGCACAGTGTGTGGACTATTACACACTTTCTTACGTCGAGTTCCTTACACTACAGATGAAATTATTCCTTTTCTGAGAAATATGATATAGCATCTGTGGTGCGGCCAGTGATGAACAAATCACAATCCCATTAATCCAGTAGGCAGTCATTACGAGACGTGACGTATTTTCTACCCTCAGGGTGTGTAATAATACTTTATCCTGACACACCCCGTCTGTTTAGGTAGCTCCTGTCTGAAGCTGCCTTCATTATCTACCACACCCACATGTGCAGCCTTTACTTGTAGTTGGCAAACTGCTGCCAACAACATCAACCTCGATGCTTTTTGTAGCTCCAGGGTGCAGAGAAACTACAAAACTGCGGGTCAAAGCATCTTGGCTCTTTAAAGTGTGTGTGGCAGACAAGCAGATGCATGTACTGCACAGACAGCTATCATCTCAATAAATCATGCACACAATCGCATCAATCTGCTTGCACTCGTTTTAGCCACGCGATGAACTGAAAAGACAGATTTTACAAGCGTAAAACACTAATTACAACAGCAGAAAGTTCAGGACTCTTTCATCACGCACTGGGTCTGTGCATTGTGTTTTTTTTTACTGTACGCATAAAAGTGTCAACGCCAGTTCAGGCAGCAGCTCAACATCCGCGTCGCCACAAATATTCGGCATGCTTTACACATGGGCATTGTTTGGACGCAGCTCTGATTGGCCAGGACGGAGGAATGCCATGCTTTGGATGTTATGAATACCTTTGTAATGCTGTGCGTCAGACCTCAGAGGGAACAGTGGATATATTTTTATGAAGTGTTTGATAAGGGACTGGGACATTGATGTTAAAATACCATTAAATGAAAAAAAAAGATTTTATTGTTTAAACTGTTGCTTATTATTTTTTTTTTTGTCTATCATGATTGTGCATACAGGGAGCTGAACCAAGCCTGAATGAATCCGAGCTATTAAACAAACATGACGGCTCTAATGGTGGCAAGACTGCCAACCTTGACGAGATTTTGTCAGAACACGTAAAGTACAGCAAAGTCGACAGATTTTTGGCAGTGGGCACAAGAACTGTCACGCCCAAAGATCGCTTGTCAATCCAAATTTCCTTTTTCTCTAATTCTCTAGTCAACAGAGCAACAATTCTGGTGGTTTGGGTAGAAATATAACTTGAATTCATTTGCATAACCACACCTGAGAAACATGCAAAAAAAAAGATGTTTTTTAAATACATTCAAATTTATTCCTATTGTTAGTTATCTCCCAAATACTGTTAACTAGATTAGATATGCAGATACTTGAATCTTCGACTCTAGACATCTTGGTGGTTTATCCTACCAGCCTGCCGTATAAGCTCTTGTGGGTGTTATATTAATACACACATCTAAAACAGCAGTCAGAAACAGAAAGCTGGGTCAGACATGGCCGCTGCACTCTTAGGTCACATTTTCCGACCATACACGTGGGAACGAGCCTATATGAGTGTGTGCGTGTGTGTGTGCGTGTGTGTAGGTGTGTGTGTGTGTGTCCACTGACAGCTCGAGCGATTGCGTAATTTACCCAGCAAACCAAACACCAGTTTCAACACTTTCAGATCAGCCGAACCTCAACTTCCTGTACTATTCTTCTCTACTCTGATGCTTTTTTATCTCCTCCACTTTTTTGCAAAGATAACGTGTTACTTTTTTGAATACGTGAACATTTAGTTCGTTCTTTTCCTATTGCATTTTCTACTGTTCATAGAAGGCATTGAAGCTGTGTTTTGGGTGTATGAATATCTATTGTGGAGTGGTGATTTCAGGGGCAGGAAACAGGGCCCAGAACGTTTTGTTGATCCATGTCATATGACCGGAGAGAGACGGAGAGACAAAGACGCTCTTACAAATCTGAAAGAGTAAATGAGTTCTTATTCCAGCGGTGCTCTGAGACCAAAGGCGAGGTTGCATGGAGGCCAAGGACTGAAACAAACACACACAGACACACCCACAAACGCACACACACACACACACATACAGGTGTTATCACTGACATTTAATTCATCATGCCCGGCCCTGCTGTGTGATCAAACTGAAATGAGTGATCAGAGGTGTTTGCAATTGTGCGAAGAGGTGCATCTGCAGATGAAGTGGAAATATGTCTGCCACCTTTTGCAAACTTTCCAGCTCTGTCGGTTCTCCGTCGCTCTGACTGTGCAGCCTGTTTTAATGTGGAAAGTTATACTGCAATCATGATTACAGCTTCATGCAGTCATCACGCAGCTCTTTCAGCTTGTCTAATGAAGTGAGGTGTCACCAGCTCACACACACAGACACACACACAAACACAACCATCAACCTATCATTCCTATTATCTTGTCCTCGTTTGCTTTAGTCCGCTCTCCCTTTGCCTGCATTGTTAAATTTACTTCATTGTGACTACAGAGTTTTACCAGCTTGTAAAAACGCACATGCACATGACACACACACACACACACACACACACACATATACACAGCAGGTTAACTTCCAAACTACCACATCAAAACAAGGCCAGATCAGTAAAACACAAATGTGACAACTTCCTCTCTGTCTCTCCATCTCGGACAGGTTAGTGTTTGAAGTCACTGGGCACAAAGGCTGGTGTGTAATTGCACCAATGTGTGCTCTCATTTGTTTGTCACGACGTAAAAATGCTCCTTTCTGCTTTACAAGAACACTTAACGTCACACGTGTGAAAAAACATGTTGAGGACTTTAATGGGACACTGCAGTCTACATGATTAACATACTGTGCTGCTATGAGGGTTTGTGGTGTAATTTATCTTCACCTAAACTGACATTAACAGGCTTTAAATGTCTCATAAATATAAGGTACTACTTTATCATTCCTACAACGTTCCTGGAGAGAATAGTTTGATTATTTTTGGCACTTATAACATCATTATTTCATTTCTATAAGGACTTATAGGCTGTTTGTGACAGGCAGCAGTGACATTAAAGTGGTTTTTTTACACTTGCTGTGCTAGTTTCCTGATTATACTCCAACAGAGACATTTTTTTGTCTGAGAAACATTTTAGTAAGTCACCTTAAACAGCTCTGCCTGCTCACATATTACTACTTTTTTAATATTTCTATTACATTTCTTATAATTTGAAGTTGTAAAGCATCCTCAGAAGATTTATTATGAAGTCTCTAGCTGGTTATTTCTTCGTTTTGATCATTTCTGACAACGCCACAGCCGTACAAGTCAAATATTTCTTTATTTCTTGGACTTACCTTTCCAAACTTTTGATGCTGCACATAAAGCTGTCCCTCCTTAATGTGGGTGTCCATGCCCCCAAACACTCCAGGGCCACCCTCCCTGTCGAAAGACGGTGATTTGATCTGAACTTGACGCAGGAAAAATCACTTTTTCGGGGTTTATTTTTTCCTATATCCCCTAACAACTTCCCTCTTCTCGTGCTTCCGCTCCCCGGCCGTTAAAAACGCGTTTATCGCACCGCTCCCGCGCAGTTCAAGGTGTCATGGTGGGGATAAAGAGGTCCAAACAGTCTCTGGGTGGTCCGGACTGAGTTAAATAATGTCCAAATGTTGTCTGTGGGTCGCCTATCTGTCGCCCCTCACTCCTCCTGTAGGGCAGGACCAGTGGAAAGCCGCAAATAACATGAGGCTTCCGGTTAGCGCCTTCAGAATAAAAGTCGAAGTAACGGACATAAGTTGGCACAGTACAGTTTACAGGTATGTAATTACTCCAATAGGTAGTAACATATAAAAAAGCTCTAGATTAACTATCGAAGGGACACCAGGACAAAACTGCGTTTGTGTGTCATTGACCTTCCTGTTTTACAACCCTTTATATTATACATATATATTAGTAAGTAGATAGTAGTGGTAGAAGTCTAATTATTATGTGGTAAATTGATGCTATTTGAGGAAAAAAAATAAAGACAAATAATCAAGGCTTTTAAACTGGAGTTAGAAATTCAGAGCCCCTCTTCAAGATGGCCTCAAAATATGTCACACATAACACTGTGCTTTTAGAGGATAGAGTGCATGATATATGTTAAAAATAAGGTAATTGGGATACAGAAAACCTGAGTTTGATTTATATTTTAGGTTTGGTTGGCTTGTACTTTACAATTCTGAGGCAACAGGCTGCATACACAATTAACACAAAGCGTATATAGTGGAGGTGAGGGGGTTATTATGAACCTTTTTTTGTCCCAGGGACCTCTATCAATAAAATTACCAATCCTAAAAGCAACCTTGACATGTCAGACTGAGCTGAAATAACAGAATATGACATCTGGTCTCCGGTCACCAACTTGATTTAGTTCATCTGAAAAATGCTGTAAAAGAAATGATACCGCCTTCAGGAAAGAGTTGACATTTCAGAAACGGTAAGTCTTTTGTGAAGGCAGTATCATACCTTGCAATACTGCTTTGTATCATGCAAATTATTATTATGCGAAATGTCAGCGTTATTCATTAAACTTTATTATTCATCAAAGAGTTCAATAGTAACCCAAGAGAGTTTGGGGGGGAGTTCATCCTGTGTCTGGCCTTTACAAAGCTCTAAAGTCAAAATAAATAATGAAATTAATAAATATGATGAATGTGTTGATGATGATGTTTTTATTTTGAAATCTGTATTTGCTAACATCCGGTATTGTAGTAACTCCGCGTGACTTGACGCAGCTGTCTGTGCAGGAGTAGTGAGCAGCGCGTGGTGAGCGCACCGAGACGCTCTTCTTCTTCTCTTTCTTCTTCTTCTTCTTCGTCTTCTTCTCCTTCTTCCTCCCACCACATCACTCTTGTGTAACTTCTCTGTTGGTTTCAACACACAGCACACTTTTTAACGCAAGTTGAAACTATAAGCAGAATATAAACTGTGCGTAACAACATCAGGACAGTACAGCAGGACAATAAATCTGTGAATCAATGTAAAGTTTCTATGAACTTACAAGACAATATGCTGTAACTACAGAGCTTAGATAGACATTTCGAGTGGCAAAACAATGGTAGTTATTTTTTATGGTGGCAAAAAGAGGCTGGCCCCCAAACTAATGTGTTGCAGATGCCTCCTGCTGGCTCTGTGAAGCTTCAAGTTGTTGTGCCTGTTCAGCCTCTAACCAAACTGGGACTGAGTGAGCATTTTTAGAGCATGAGTCAAAGCACGCGTTTTTAATTTGCCAGTGTTCCTTCACGAGACTAGAAAACCTCAGTACCTTTTATAAACAAACATTTCCTGTCGTACTGCTGTGTTTTTCTTATATATATAAAAAGAATTCATACATTATATGATTGTTTTCACTAAACACAGCTGACCCCTACTGGTGAGCAGTCAGCATTGCAGGTTTGGAGATCAGCTGCCACTCTCGCGATATTGGTGCACTTTGACTGGACCATAACAGGAAGCGAAGACATGGCAGCGGTGTACGGCGGAGTAGAGGGGTGAGAATGAGTTAAAGTATTCAACAAAACGTGCTTTTTACTTTTTTCCAATTAACAGTTAATGCTGCATTGTTATCGGGTCGTGTTTTCGCGGCTGCCATCTTGAAATCTCTGTGTATTAACTTAAATTTAGTTTCATTTTGACCAGACTGGTCTCGTGATCACTTCCCTCACAGTTTGTTGGACAGTGCCACTTTAAATTTTGCAACAATTCATACAAAAATTCTATGTGTGTTAAAGTACACATGAAAATAAATTAAGCGTTTTTACACTTAAAAACATAGAGTGTAGTTTCTATATCACAGCAAATGCATATCTGTTTATTTTTGATGCATTGACATATATATTCACTGTATGCATGTGTTTCTGTATCTCTAGTGGGGGGGGTCACTCCATTGCCTTGTTAGTGTCAGCAGATGGAAAGATCCTGGCAGAGACGAAGGGACCGTCCACCAACCACTGGGTGAGGAGGAGTAGGGATGGAGGTAGTTTGGGTTGAACAAGTGGAGAAATGTAGAAAACAAAGTAAGAAGAGCACAGAGGAATAATGGATGAATGGAGTGTTGGGGGTTCATACTTGCCTTATATGTTTACTCAACACATTAGACAGTGTATTTGATAGTTTTGTTTTCTTACATAATCGAAACAAATGTCAAGAAGCTTCAAACCTGATGGCAGATGTTTATGTGTTACAGTTGGTCGGGGTGGACAAATGTATTGAAACCATCAATGACATGGTCCAGAGAGCCAAGGTGGAGGCAGGACTGGATCCAAACACGCCACTTTGCTCAGTGGTCAGTCAAACACTCTTTGTCGACTTCTAAGTGAAAGTTTTTGATGTAGAAATAAGTCTCAAGTAGAAGATTGTAAATGCTGTTTATGTGTGCGTGTTTGTGTGTGCAGGGCATGTCTCTGAGTGGAGGGGAGCAGAAGGACGCCATCGACAAACTGATCGCACAGATGAAGGAACGGTTCCCCACTCTCAGCCAACACTACTTCATCACCACTGATGCCATCGGTGCCATGGCGACAGCCAGCGATCAGGGTAACTAGTCTTTTTGTGCTGTTTTTAATGTGCTGCTATCAGATATTGTTGAGTTTTGCTGTACATTCATTTACACTACATCATCTACATTAACATTTGAAAGACACTCGTAGTTTCAGATACAGTTGAAATCATGACCATAAAATCTCATAACAGGGTGAGGCTTTATACTTTAACCCCTTAGGTGTATCTATATAAAAGTGTTATCACATATAGGTCGTCTTTCCAAACTTTATGGCTTAATGAGATCAACACACTCATCGTTTTTATCATATAAGTCCAGTCAGCTCCGTTTTCTCTGTAGGAGGCGTGGTGTTGATATCCGGGACTGGCTCTAACTGCAAATTAGTCAATCCCGAAGGCCCACCAATCGGTTGCGGAGGTTGGGGTCACATGATGGGCGATGAGGGATCAGGTAACTATGGCAATATGTACTGTATATGAATCCTTTCTAGCTTTATTGACTGGACCAAACTCTTTAAACATCTGTTTATCTCTCAGCATACTGGATCTCTCATTTGGCGGTGAAGACGGTGTTTGATGCCAGAGACGACCTGGTCGCTCCTCCTCATGACATTACACATGTCAGAAAACTCATGGAGGAATACTTCCAGGTAAGAGAGCAACAAACAGTGTTGAGACCAGAGTTTGGAACAAAAAAAACACCTTTGAGCCGAGATGCGTCCGATTTAGGGGAGTCACATTTCTCTCTTCTAATGTAGTATGTTTGTTTATTTCAGGTTACAGATCTGATGGGCATGCTGCCACACCTCTACAGGAACTTTCAGAAGTCCCACTTCGCTGGTTTCTGCAAGAAGCTGGCTGAAGGTAAGTGGTGCATCACTTCCTGTTTGGTTCTGTACAGAAAAAAATAAAAGGTTAGAGTGGAAATGAAAAGTATTTGTGTTTGTGTGATTAAGGTGCAGAAGCAGGAGACGCTCTCTGCAAGTACGTGTTCTCCCAGGCCGGAAGAGTCCTGGCAAAACATGTAGAAGCAGTCTTACCTTCAGCACAAGAGGTAACGTGTGTGGTTTCACTCGTTTGTCCTGAACATTCACACTACATGGATTTTTTTTTGTAATGTCTTTGTTTGTTGTAACAGCCTCTATTGAGCGGTGACCTCGGCCTGCCCATCCTGTGTGAGGGCTTAGTGTGGAGGAGCTGGGAGTTTCTGAAGCCAGGTCAGTGTCCATTAACTTCTGATCATTTTGACTTTGAAAGAAAATGAAGTGAAACTGTGGAAAGTTCCGCTAAAATCTCAGTTTCCTTTCTTTGTTTCTCCGTCTCTGACCAGGGTTCACTGAGGTCTTGGATAAAATGGCATCATCTGACAAGTTCAAGGGCCGTTTCCATGGCTACAGCCTCCTGGTTTCACAGCAGTCTTCAGCCCTCGGCGGCGCTAGCCTGGGAGCTCGGAGCATGGGCGCCACCATAACTATGGATTACGCAGCCAACACCAAAATCTTCTACAGACACACTTTTAACAGCAGCCAATGAGAGTTCAGCAGCACAGTCTGTAGATCAGCTCACTACTGGGATGGCATACATGATGCAGTACTTTGTATAAACCAGTGATTTCGTTTGAATGTCTCTAAAAAGGTTACTCCTTGACTCCGTTCTGCTCTGTTTATCAGCATTACTGTACCTGACTTGTATCTAAGATGTAACAGGACTAATGGGACAGAAATGCAGAAGAGGTGTGTGTGTGTGCTGCCACATGCACTAGATTAAATATCAATAGAATAAATACAGTTTGATTAAAAACATTCCACTGACCCTTCAGTTTAGCTTCACTGGGGAGGGATGGTGCACTGAGATTACTCAACCAGAGAGGAATCAAACAACCATCAGATGATTCCCATGAAACACCAGAAGGTAAAAAAAAAAAAGCTATTTGATTTATCTAGTGTTCATTTTCTCTCATCTTTGGGTTGAGTTTTGCAATAGCGTGCCTTGATTCTTTGTTTTTTATCTGGTATGTTTTGAATTGAAATGAGACCTCTGCTGCTGCTGCTGCATCTTTTATCACTGCTGCACACAGTTGCTGACCTTTTTACTCTCCTGTACATGGAGTCTGCAGCCTGGAGGCAAACTTGTCACCCTCCACAAACTGCACCATTATATCAGTCAGCATTACTATTACAAAACCCAAAACTCAGCTCATGCAGAGCAACTTTTCTCTTGGATTTTTTCTTTTTTTCTTATTTCAACAACTTCTGAGGATGCGTTTAAATTCTGCTTTTACTTTGTGCAATGATTTTCCCACAACCTGTACAATTCTGTTATTTTATTTCAGCCAAAATAATGTTAGAGAAGTGTGATGCACTATCAACAGTGATTTACTTGTACAGTCAGTGCAGACTGTCAAATAGTTTCCTACTATTAAAAAATGCAAATTAACAGCAGTGTCATAGGTTGTTTGTTTTGTTTTTTTCACTAATGATGCACTACACATTATCTTCAAACTTATAATGTTTGGCCACTTGGGGGCAGCAGAAACAAGCTATGAACACAAAACTGACAGTAAATTTTGGCATCTTTTAGTTAATATGGTGAATCTAACAGTTACATTATACATCCAGCAGTTACACAAAAACATTAATTATTCATATGGAGTCGTGTTTTGGTCAATTGACGAATATAAATTAAATATTCACATTACTTTTAGCTCCTTTTTGGACAAAAATATGTAGCTGTTAAATTGTTAAATGCTGCACCGTGTTCTCAAGCTAGCTGCTAGTTGCTATCAGGTAACTTCCGGACAGTTTTGAGCTCTTTCGTCTAATATAGCCTGTTATGTCTGTTGGGGCTGAAAATGACACTGTGAGAGTGAATTAAATCCCCCAAAACCAAAATATTTAACATGTAAGGCACATAAATGATGTGTAGCTGAAGAGAAGTGCAGAGTCGAGTGCTAAGCTAATTCTTTGTGGGTGTTTAAGGCTACTAGATAGTGACTCATCAGCTGCTTTAAGTTGAGACACATGAAGGCATTTGGTATTTTGCTTACAAACGTTTTACTCAAGCACAGTAGTCAAGGATGAAGAGTTTTACTGTGCTTTACTTGAGTATTTATATTTCTTGCTACTTTACACTTCTTGTTTTTTATACAGATTTTTACTTCACATTTTTCACATAGTTACAGCAGTAAAATGCTACTTAAGCTAATGCATTAATAATAACCCAGTAATGTGTGATAGTATAACATCCGCATGGGCCATTTTTACTGAACTGAGTACTGTTGCTAATAATATATTTACCCTAAATCAAAATTTTTATTTTTAAGTATCTCTACATTTTTATTTTGAAGTACTTCTACATTTTTATGCTGCTTGCCAGCCATTGACCATTTTCACTGCGGCCATTTTGACATGAAAAAAACACAGGTGTTACTAATTAAGGTTCAGATCCATTCAGGTCAAACAGTCAGTGTGCTGCTGTGGTGCATGTTGGCTCACTGGAAATGCTCTGCTGCACTAAATGGAATGAAACCTTAATTAGTATAATTGGTAACACTTGTGTTGACCCCACTATTTCATGTCAAAATGGCAGCTGTGGAAAAAGGTCTATTGTTCCTGATATTGTGAGGTGTGAATCCTGTCTTTGGGCTAACCTGCAGTATTATGTATGACCACACACACAGTGAGTTTCTGTTAGGTAACACTGTCACAATGCATGTTTTCCACTTTCAGACTCTGGGGCTGATGCCTTGGGACCCGTTTGTCACCACTTATAGTAGTGACTACAAACCCTTCAATGAGCGCTACCCAGAGGTCACCCAGTGGAAGCCTAGAACTGAAGCTAAAGCTGCTCCTGCGTTTATCAACCCACCTCAGGTTGGATGTATTCATGGATGGATAGACACGCAGATTAATTGATGTATCAATTGACTCACTGTCAAGTTGTTTTCACAGACTGATCGTGAAACCTGGCCTATATTTCATCCTTACTTTTACAAGACAGCTAACGTTGCCTACAGCTCACAGTGCTGTTCACATGTGAACACACACTCACATATAGTAAGTTCACAACAATGTCCTTTTTTTCGTGGTAACAGGTACCGCCACCATCACCCTCGCTCTTTCTGTATCTTTCAGCCTCCCTGTTGTTCCCCCTTCCCTGCTTTCTTGCCTACATTTGGCACCTTCGCTCCTTCCATTTCCGAGACGTCCGGGTTTGTTGGCTCCACCCTGACAAAGGAAGCGGGAATTGCCAGAGGGATTGGGCCTTTACTTGGCGAGGAGAAAGGCCAGCTGCACTATGTTTTTGGTGGAAAGAGTAAGGAAGTCTCTCTATGTCTCAGACACACGCTCATATACTCACAAACACACACATCTTCACACCATTTTCTTCTATTGACAGCTAATGTGTTGGAGCAGCAGGAGGCAAAAGATAAGCCGCAGCGAAAGATTGATATTCTCTACGAGGAAGGTTAGATTGCTGTTTTTTTTTTAAACTTCAAGAGTCATTCATCAAATCATTTTTTACTCGAGCTGCAAATTTCAGTAAGAGAAACTTTCAAAGTACTTTTGGCCTATGTGCTCACAAATTCATCACTGTTTAATCTGCCATTTCTTGGCCTGCTATTGTGTCAACAGCCTACAAACTGTATTTTATTTTACTTTACTTGTGCACTTTAAGGTGTGATTATGATGGCATCTCATGTTGATCCAGCCTGCTGTGAAGATATCCTTAGATCTGTCTGCAGAGAAGCTGGACTGCTGCACTCTCCTGTTGCCTCTAGTTCAGTTATCACAGTCAATGGTAGACCAACTCTCTGACAGAAACACACTTGTCCAATGATGCAGAATCTTTAACTCAAACCTTCTACAGTGACATAAAAGACACAAAGAAAAAACACTTTTCTGAGGCAATTTTCAGAAGATTGTAGACAGTCCACACAGGAAAGTTTTTTTTTTTTAACTTAAAGTAATCATAAAGTAATTTTAGCTCCAAGGTTGTGCCTAGACACAACAGTACTCTGAGCTGAATGCTAACATCAGCATACTAACACTTTCACAATAACAGTGCTAACATGCTGATGGTAAGCAGTTATAATATTTACCATTGTCAACACTGCAGTTCAGCAAAACTCAACTCAAAAGTTCAACCGAGGAGTGTCTTCAGTTTATTTGGTTATGAATTGTATTATTGGACAAATCAAAGTTTCAGGAAATCACCAAAGCTATTATGATTCATCCTGAATGAATGAATGAATGAATGAATGAATGTACCAAGTTTCATGCCAGTCAAAACTTCAAGTTAACAACAGTGCTAATGCCAAGCTAATAGCTGCTGAGTGTATTTCCCAAACTATTGTTGTGTGTGTAAAACCTACACACAGTACCTTTTTAAGTGCAGTATTTGAGTGGATGTACTGTCATTCTCTTGATTAGATGCTGACAGTTGGGGTAACAGTGCCTTCCCGAGTGGCTTGAGACCAGCTTTTGGACTGAAAACCAGCAACTTCCTTCAGCCTCCTTCTTCTAGTCAGTGCAGTTGGTAAGCCACAGATATTATTTTTATTTCTTTTCACAAAACCCTCTTGTGCGTTATGTGTTATTTTCTGACACTTTCTCTCCTTTCCCCTCGCTCTCAGCTGTGCGTGGAAACCTGAGTGCCCGAATAGTTGTTGCTTCAAAATGCAAACCTCTCCTCCTGGCATCCCTCTTGGCAGCACACATTCTCTGAGCCATGTGCAGCCGGCTGGCTACAGAGCAGAGCCCTGCAAGACACCGTGGCAGACAGAGTACCAAGCCAGCTACACTGCTGGGGTAAGGAGAGGAGAGGTCGATTGAGTGGGTTTTTGTGTCTGATGATCACCAAACTCTAGCCCTGTTTACTGTTTTTTTTATGTTCTTGTATCTTTGTCCTTTCCTATCCTTTCTTGTCTTCTCTTAGTGGGCCCAGCCTAAGATCCAGCAGAGTGATGTTCACTATCATCATCATCCTCGTCACTAGATACTTCATGCGTCATTCTAAACATCAACTTTCGTTTGAATACACAGCACATTAAAAGAAAAGTGTCCTGTCAAACATGGTGAACGAGTTAGAAAATGCTGCACGTCAGCAAGTAAAGTTTAAAAAGTGCTGCTTCTCTATCCAACCGCCCACAGGCAGGAGAACCACATGTGAAAAATACTTCCTGACTGAGGTAGTGGTCAAGCTTGCGTCTGTGATTCTCAGTTACCTTGCCTCGGGATAGATGAGGAAGCTGACGATGAGTCATAACACAGCAGTAAACCATCTGCTGGCAGTCACCCAAATGAGACAGTAAAATGTGTGAGCTTGGTGTCATCGCACTGTTGGGAAGAGGCTTAAATATCCGTGCAGCAGTGCAGTGGTGGAAAATGTATTCGGGTACTTTATGTATGCAAGTAAAAGTTCTGCACATTATCAGTATTATCAGCGACTCCTGCGGCGTATGGGTGACACAGCTGTATCTGATAGACGAACCAGGTTCAGATCCTGGTGGGAGTGTCTGGATTTTCAATACTAGCCAGCCAGACACAAATCACAGCTGGAGCAGTAGCCATACATCTACAACCACAGCCACAGCCACAGCCACACCAATAAATACATCTGGCCACAGCATTAGCTTCAACCAAAGCCACAGCAAAGGACGCACCCACTCTTTGTGCCTTAATTGCACTCTTCAGGTTAGCACATAAATATCAGACGTGACTTTTTTTTTTTTTAGACTGCTCATAACCACACCAAAATGTTATGAGCTCAGCTTGGCTCATTACTGTTTTAAAACTGTGCTGTGAAAACACACCAGCATGGATGTTTCATATGTCAACACACTAAACAGAGTGCTGCCATGGTGAACACATGAAGAAAATGGGTGTTTCCCCTCGTTCAACCTTCTCCTGTTCTGCAATGGGCAAGTAGCACAATACTGACTGCATCATGTGGGCACATCATCAGACACCCTGAACCAGTCCTTCAAAGTGTTCCACAATACTGTACCTCAATACGATTAGACAGGAATATTGTATTATGTTGCAATCCTGCCTAAAGCCTGCAGAGGTCATCATGACCTGTGGCCTCCTGACCAAATAACAGCACGTATTCTTCTCAACGTCCTCGCATTTACAGACAGTTTGTCCAAACATTTGCCATTGAGGGTGCTCAGATTTTTCTTTGAGGTGGCACTGTAGTTTAGGCAAGAGTGTCTTATCACAGATGGATAAGAATTGACTCATAAATATATTGAATGAAGTCATGCTGGTGTTAAAGAGTCTGACAGCTGTTGGAATGAAGGACCTGTGGTAGTGCTCTCTCTTACATGGTGGGAGTAGCAGTTGCTTGAGGAGCTGTTTAAGCTCCGTCCAGTCTGTAGATAATAAATAGGAATAAAAGTAGATTACAGAGTATTAATTTTAAAGATCTAAAAGACAGAACACTGGCATTGATAACCATCTGCTGAGGCCTCATGACATGTTCGTCTATAAAAGTTACTTTTGCAAATGAGGCTTCTTTTTGTCAATGTTTGCATGGACTGGAGGCCAAACTTTCAGTGGATCATCAATTTGGCTAATTGAGTAGTAAGTGTTAGAATAAACTAAAAATTGTTCTTCAGCCTTCACCTGGACAACTTGGTGCTGAAATCTGTTGGATTAGTCTCAATTAGACCACGTGTGTGTCAGTCATACCACATCCAGGTTCATCTCCAAAAACCAACAAAAGACAAACACAGAGCAATTTGTCTTTAACATCTTTATTCATCTTTTTTCATTATTTTTATTTGTATTGAAATTCATACTCTGTGTCTTCTGGACCTCTCTTTTTTTTTTTTTCCAGCGGCTTCTGTCATCTAACTCATCTAAACAAAATCACCAAAAATGATTTCATGTTGTACAATCCACCTGGCGGACATTCCTATTGGCTTCACCAGGGTGCCATTCGACAGCTGTGGTCCAACACTGTGTGAGGAAGTTCCATTTTAACCAAATTTCTACTGCACGCTTTAAGGACACACTTGACGACTTGTTGGGCTGAAAAAAAATCAGAGAAGCTGCATGGATGTAAATACAGTTTTCAAGTGCCCAAGTGTCTACTTAACACTAATACAGTCAAATACACCAAACATTATTGCCACTGTTATTACCACAAATGAACAGTGGCATAAAGAAGATTAAAGTTCAGATCACAAGACTTTCCCTCATGACAATACTGCCTCTGCATTTTTAAGCCAAAAGGTGGCTGAGAACTAGAAAAACAGACCAAATTCAGGATTTACGGTTGATACGGATCTGGGTTTCCTAAAAAGCATCTTCACATATACAACTGTTTCCTATTGGCTCACAACTTAACAGAGATTATACTTGCACTGGAGGGGCAATGCTTCAGGGAAAGCCAGACCACAACACACATTTTTATGGAACTTCCCCAAAAGAAGTCAACCTACAAGGAGGAGGACAGAAAGGAGGCCACACCGTGACGATATTGCCCCCTTACGTTTCCTCCTGCAATCAGGACTGAATGAACACCACAGGTTACTGTACCCAGTAGAGACACAAAATGCCTCATCCTCAAAACATGAAGAGAGAGGAAAACAAAAAAAAAAAAAAAAAGAGGAGGAGAGGCTATTTGAAAACCTGATTTGGATATGGACACTTGATCTGATGCTAGACAAACCAAGCTGTTCTGGCAGAAAAGAGGCAGTGGCATTGTTCCAGACCAAATACTCCCCTGTAATAAGGTTGTTTACTGCACCCCGTGAATCCAAATTGAACTAAAGGATGAAGGAAAAAAAAAAAAAGCCAATAACTGAGGCTCAAAAAAGCTCCAACCTTCACTCTATATTTTTCTGGCTAAACTCAACTTGGTGCAATTGGGGAAACTCATACCTCTGTTCTAAGCTGGACAAAAGATAAACATGGACTTCCACATAAATTGGGAAAATAATTTCTTATCCATGATAACACCTGTCCACTTCTGTTAAGATCACTTCCAAAGAAAAAGAATGAAAATCAGCGGGAATGGGGGGGGAGGGTGAGGTCTGTATTTGGTTTGGAACGGAGGCGCTGCAGATACAAATATGAACCCGCATTTCTAGATGAGCAAGAGCTGTGATGTCACGTGGGACGTCATCGGAGCAAACGTTAACGGGTTTGACTGACCGTGGTGACTCTACAGAGCAGCGGCAGAAGCCCGCCAAGTCCCCTGAAATGTTAGTCGTTCTCTGATCTCACCGTCATGGAAACCCTCGACCTACTGGTGGTGTTTTTTTTTTAATTTTTTTATTTCTCAAATTTGACAGTACACAAATTAACAAGCACGTGAAGTGATTTTAAAATTTCGATGTTATGAATTAAAGTTCTGTCCTGGCATCACTCCTTGGTAGCTGCCTCGGTTCAAAGGGGACATCAATGAGATCTGCGTGCTCTGTAAACATCAACAGTGTCATCTGAAATGCAATGATGAGCTAGCGCCCGCAGTAGGGCGGTGCTGGTATTACACCCATCCCCCACCCCTGTTCCCAGTGTCCCTCAGTTTACAAGAAACAAACAGGAAATAAAAAGATTAAAGAAACAAAAAAAGAAAAGAAAAAGAAATCCCCACCCCCAACTGGGCCTGCCAGCACGCCACTGACTTCAAGTGTGTAGGTGTGTGTGTGTGCATGTGTGAGTGCATGTGAGGAAAAATCAGTGTGTGCGCGGTCGTGGCCGCCAGAGTCTCTGAGAACATGTGAGGACTGCTGTGTGTGTCTGTGTGTGTGTGTGCGCGTGGAGGCTCCATGGGGGTGAGGGGGACTCCTAGTATTTCTTCCCCGGGACGAACTCCTTCGCCTCGGGATTCAAGACGCTCTTCCTCTGCAAGGAAGAGACACAAACAGTAAGTAACAGATTCCCTTTAACCCAAACTAAGAAAAAAAAAATAGTTATGAAACCAAATGCATCTCTGACTCACCGCCACTTCCTCCAGGTTGCTGTGGTGATCGTTGACCGACAGGCCGTTGAGCTGCTGCTGCAGCTGCCCCACACCCTGGTTGTTGAGGTCGCGTGAAGGGATGAACCAATCTTGGTCCTCCTCCTCCAGCATTTCCTGGAAGCAGCGCTCCAAGAACTCCTGCTCCAACAGCTCCTCTTCCACCTGGGACGTCGAGAGAGACATGAGTGACGTAAATACAATGTCGGGGAAATTGTGGAGGAAAATAAAAGGGCGAGAGGACGGATGGACGGAGCAGGAATGGAAGGATTTAATTTGAGATTATTTGCATGACAAGTAAGTGGAAAGTTTCCCCAAAGAGTAATGTACGTGTTCTCACCTCATCTGTGACTCATCAAGAGAAAAAGACCCGAGAGCTGAAGCAGCACTAAATATTGGAAGACTGATTTGTAAAGAGGGAAAAAGGTAGTCACTATTTATGTAGCTCAACTGATTAAAACTGGGCCGAAATAACTTCAGATGCATCCAGATTCAAAAAAAAAAAAAAAAAAAAACAGGGAGGAGAGGACAAGAAGAGTGAGGAATAAAGGCAAAAATGGGCATGTTTGTAGGGAGAGGAGTTAAACATCTGCCCTGAGAACCTGTCAGGGGCATGGGCATCGGTTGCAAGATCACAATCTAGAAAAGCATGCGCAGGGTGGAGAGACGTCAACGTTTTATTAATGCAGAGCCGGCTACGTGTTAAAATGTGAGAAGCTGTGTTGGTGTGGGCATGCTGCTGCAGGTACTGGTGAGAAAAATCAGGGACGGGTAAGGGCGACCAGGAAGAGCGAGTTTCTGTTTGTCCGTTCTCAAATAACAGTCAGTGCACAAACAATACTCCGAGGCCAGCAGTTAACACTGTACAGTGGGGTTGCAGTACAACGGGACAGTATTTCACAAATATTCATACTTGATTTTTTTTTTTCTTTTTCTTAAGAGGCAGTTACAGATATTTGACCTAAAAACTAAATATGTCAGCTGTTATCATTTTTTCCATAAACACAAAATAAAACTGTCCATTACATTTGTTTTTCTTAAAAGAACTGTGACCTACATATGCACCCAGTGGGACATTTCACAGGGCTATAAACAAATCATGTCAGTGCTCTCTGGTGGACAAACCATGTAATGGAGACGCTGTTTCTAACTGATCTTGAACATATCCCTGACATGTCTCAACTGGCCAGCGCAGGCAGATGACGTTGCGGTTTAACTTTTTGGCTGGACATGCCTGTGTTTTCTGCCAGAGTCCTGTGTGGTTTCACTGAAATGAACGAGGAGAAGAAGTTGTGACGGTGCTGATGGTGGTCGGAGCACAACCTCAAGGATGGTATCAAATTAAGAGCCCGCAGTACGAGGACTTTGGAGTTGGATTAAACCTTATTTCATCCTGCTAAATTATCCAAGATGACACTGAGTTTGAAGGAGGAAGAAGATAAGAGGGCGTGGGGCAGAATGGAGAGACAAAAATGGGACTGACACCAAATAGAAAGAAAGGATGAGAGTCAAGCCAAAAATCTGTTGAATCCTAAGAAGTAAAGGTTCCTGTGTGAGCTTTATATCTGTAAAAACAGTCCGAGCACACACCTGTCTGTTATACTCCTCTTCATTCTCCATCCACATGTACTCAGCGAAGGGGTTGGCGTCATTGCCCTCTCCTGCGTGCCCATTGGCCACCGGCTCCTTTCCCTCCTTGCCTGGAGCTCCTCCTCCCGGTGTCTTGGCCACCTCTGGACCGCTCATCTCAGCCGGCTCTGCATGAGAACAGTTACATAAGCGTAATAGTTAGAAAACTGGTCATGTCATAAAAACAGGGACACAAAAACTTTTTTTTTTTTTTTTTAAAACAGACTCCCAAACATCATAACTTTGACTCCTCTATTCATCGGCCCACGACTGGGTCTTTACAGGCTGTTAAATTTACATTATCTCATCTGAACTGATGCTCCCTTCAGTTTGAACAAATTAGCAGCGTCTCAATTACATTTTAGCTACAGCTGGAAAACTGCTCCCACGGGTAGGAAAAGTCTTCATCGGGTCTCACTGCTCATAAACAATAAAACCGTCAAAGAACAATTGATCTGTATAAGAAACAGACCTGAGGACAGCTGGGACTGATCCTGGTTTCCAAAACTACTCTGCAGTCTAAAAATGTTCTTACAGCAAACACCCAAATGAGTCTGAAGGCTTAATGGAGTCGTTGACATTTTACGACTGCAATCAATAGTTTTTCAGCTTGGCGAGTTTCGAGGAGGCCGCGGTGTGTTAACCAGGAAGACGCACAGGGCCAGACCGACATGAAAACATACAGCAACATCCACAAGCAAAACAAACGCCAAGAGTGTTAAATCAGCTGGCTCGCACTAAGAAAACAAAGAAAACATTGCACAATGTCAACTTCCTCATTTCCACACAATGTTTAGATACAGTGTGGTAAGTTTTAAGTTGAAGGGAAGGACGGCAAAGCCAGGAAATTGAACAGAGCTGTAAAGAAAAGCTGAAGTGAGAGTGGTATTGGTAGAAAAGTTAAAATCAGTGAGTCATTGTACATATGGATGCAATGCAGGTGCTGCAGGTGTGAACTCCTGCTGCTTTCAGATGACTAACCGTTATTAAAGAGAAGGAGAACTCTTATGAATCCATGTCTTTGAATCGGTGCAGATTCGAGCTACACCAACATTAAATTTTTACTTTTGGTGCCAATTATTTAGAGACATAATCTGTACTGCACAACACTGTGCTGAAGAAAACACGGCCAGCCGCCACACAAGCACAAAAACAGTTCGAAACCCTTAACTTTGCTTTAAAAAAAAGGTAGACCGTCCAATAAGAAGTAATAATCCGATTAAACATACCATATCACAACTTGGACAAAAGGTGATCATACATGATTGGTCAGCGACAGACACAGAACTCCTGCTCGGTTGATAAATGCCCACTATAATGACATAATCCTCAGACTGCCAGCCAGCTCCAACAGACTTGTCATGACTCAACTGTGGCCTCGCAGCGAGGGGAGAAAAAAAAAGAAAAAAGCGATGATCTCAACTGAGCCGTGCACACAGCTCCAGGGTCAGCCTGATGCAGACACATCGCTGCGATGTTGGACTGGCGAGGGACGGCTTTACTTCATTAAACTCCCAGCAGCGCCTGATTTCTAAATTCCGGACGTAATGTTTGACACCTATAGGCCGCCTGTTTTTTTTTTCTGACCTTGGCCGATGTAACAAACAAATGTGAGTACAGCGTGACCCCAGACAGATTGCTCTTCACTGTACAGTGACAGCACGGACACAATGTCCTTTAGGAGTCCAAATAAATGTGTAATCTAAGTAGGTTAGTAGACTAAGGAGGTGCGTCTGCCTGGCTCAAAGTTGTCAGTTTGTCTGTCAGTCTATCTGTGGTCAATGATAAAACTGTCAGAGGGAAAGAAAGAAGATTCTTTTACGAGCATTCGACAGGTCTGAATTTAATTTGTTTGGTGTCAGGATGGTCAAAGTGTTTGAAGCCTGCGTGTGTGTGTCAGTGTCTTCGATTTCATGTTGACTGGAGTCAATGAAGTGTTATGGACCAACACAGACTTCTATCATCAGCTTCCAAAGTTTACTGAGCACCTAAGGTGTGTTGCACTCAGTTTCAGACATCAGGCGTGGAAGTTAGAAAAAAAAAGGCAGCAATGAAATTTACCTGAGAGGTCTATCAGCAAAATTAGAAATATACTGAGGTTAGTTATTCTTCAAGCAAAAAAGCTAAACTAATTTCTTGTTCCAGCTTCTCAAATATTAGGATTGCTGCTTTTTTCCCCTTTTCATATCATCTTAAATTGAATATCACTGAGTTATCACCATTTCTGACATCCTATAAATGAATAAAATACTATATTTGCAAACAAGAATCAATAGATTAATCACAATCCTTAAAGCTAATGAGTATCACGTGCATCCCTGACATAAAAATCAGTTGCTAAGAGTCACCGTAAGCATGCCTCTGCTCAGGAGACCTCAGAGTGCACGGCGGTTGACCCATCACAAATAAGGAAAAGCGAAGACAGCGAGCACTGTGCCATTATGTACTGCACGTAGCACTTAACATGTTCATGTTGCGTAACCATGTGTTGGTCACCATGTAATATTTAGTTAGCGGAGTCGAGCATCCTCCGTGCCTGCGAGCACAGAGTGATTTCATCCAAGTCGATGAGGGTGAAGGATGAACGGAGGAAAAGGTAAAACGCTGCTCGGCTCTCGGACTGACATCTAAATTCAGAGAAAACTAACAGAAAGGGCAAAATGATTGAGCTCTGAGTCAGATTACTTTATTATTCTGTGACCTGAAACACTTTAAAGTTGCACTCTGGATGCTCCTCCCTAGATCATGTTTTTATTCACTGCAACTCCAGTTCTATATTTTCCACTGACTGCCAACAAATACTTATTTGTTGGATATGGAAAAGTGGAATCCACATTTTAAATAACACATTAGGATCAACTGTGCACAGATCCTTCCAGTACAGATGTACATGTGGATTTCCTCTGAAATAAACTGGAGGTGTACTTCTGTTAAAAAGTGAAGGAAAACCCCTGAAATGTCACTGTTAAACATGTTATTTAGCAACTAGTTGAATAAACTACCAATCATTTTAGCTCCAACAGCTTCGGTGCATCTGAAAATGAAATATTGTTATTTTGGACAAAGACATTTGAAGTTACACATTTTCTGCCAATTTACAAACTAAAATCATCTACAAATGTTAGAGTAATTGATTAATCGTTTCAGTCTCTTATAAAGCAAAAATAACAAATATTTAATAGTAACACGTTGCCACAAAGAGGAATTTGCCATTTCTCTCACTTTAATGTCATTTTGAACCGCTGGACAAAGAAGAAAAGCAATTTGACAACTGGACTTTTACTCAAGAAAATGAACGTTAGATCAATTAATTTATTGATTAATAAATTATTGATTGAAGCTATAAAACTTAAGTTAATGAAAACATCAGCTGACATCTCTGATTCGTCCTGAGTGTGAACTGATTTGTAAACAGAAATAAGCAGGACAAGCCTTGGTAATAAAACTATAAATTCGATTTAAATAGGTCAAAATGTTAAACCCAACACGTGAAAATTTGATGTCAGTCTGCTAAGGAGTCTGTCCTTTTTGAATCGTTTGTTCATTCTTTAGAGGAGCTCAGGATACTTCGTGTACCTACATGTGAAAAATAAAATCTCAAACACAGATCTGGTCCGAGGAGCGACAAAAACAGGAGAACACGGAAAAGCGGCGATAGTATGTATAACTCCATTTATATAACTCAATTAAGTGCGCCTAATAAGTGCACAGAATAAACAGCTACATAACAGATTATGTAATGTAACAGTTAGTGAGCTGTGTGTAACAGGAGCCGTGTCGTAGTGGCTTATAGCCCGCTAATGTCTTCAGAGGGCTAACAGGCTAAACCAGGTGTTCAGGCCTACCTGGAAAGTTGGTAAAGGGATTGGACGGTTTTAGCCGATGTAATGCTAAATGGGAGCTACTTGACGATGGCTAACAAGCTACACAGGCACACATAGCTGTGCTGTCAATGTGCGGGCCTAAGGTGAAAGCTATCCTAGCAACAACAAAGGGTAGCGGGTTGGGTGGCTGATAACAATTATTTCCATCAAAGACGTCGCGTGCGTTTGCGTGAAAACGACTCAAACGCAAACAATGTAGCGAATTAAAGATAAACCATACGCTATTAAAACGTGTAAAACGAGCGCGGAGGTCAAACTCCGTCCCCGTTAGGATGCTTGAGGCCAAACAAAGTCGGCTGCTCTGCTATCAGCTAGCACGCTGCTACAGCATGGCAGCATCAGCGAAGCAGGTCAACAAAACAAGCCTCCGCTTCTTCGGGGGGGGGGAATTACCAACAGATACATACGAGACAAACCGTCAAAATACACGGTTTAAAAAAAAAAACAAAGTTACCTGGCATCGTGCTCTCTGCGTTCGCTTTGAAGTGTAACGTTACACAAAGTTATTGCAAGTACACGGCGAGGACTGCGTGTTCGTCGTTCCTCCAGTTGGGGGATTACTCTGCGCTGCAATGCAACGTAGCTCGAGTTAGCTAAATCCTGTTAGCCACCTTGCTAACGTTAGAGAGCTGGGCCGGTCACGTGGTCTGGTGCCGCATTCATGTCCTCTTAGGAATGTGGGACTTACAAGTGAACTTCACGTGGATGCGAAAAATGTGAAAAATGCCCACAATTTCCCCACAAGGTAACATCTTGAGAGGCCTTGTTTTATCTGTCCTGACTCCAAACATGTTTACAGTTATAGATATATACAGAAAAAAGAAGAAAAATATCACATTAAAGTGTGGTTGTAATGTTGCCATTCTTGCTGTTTTTGCTTGATAACTCAAAACGTTGATTAATCCAGTAATTGCCACAGCCCTGGTTTTGACTGTAATTAAAAACAAATCCTCTTATCTAAGTTTTTGTTTAACAGATACAGTATGAAGAGTAATGAACAGTGGAATACAGTTCATTGCTTTTTAACATCAGTTTTATATTATGCACCATATTGCATTCGCCACATCATGATCTACATGTATATAAAAATTCAGTAATGTTGATATTATGATTTCAACCATATCGACCAGTCCTGTATATATCTGAATGTATATAATACTGCTTCATGTGGGCAAGCAACAATATTCAGAACATGCTGACACATGTTAGTACATACTGTATGCAGGAAAACATGAACATGGAGAGAAAATGGAAAAACAAACTGACCAAAGTTCTGTCAGAAAGACTTGATGTTTGTTTATTGTGCAGAAAAGTATTTGCAGCGATGCACAGAAACAGATGTGGCCCGGATATGCAACCAGCTACAGCTACACAACATCTTGTTACATCCCACCACATTACTTCCATTCCTACCCATCCCAAGAGGCTAATAGTGTGTGATTAGATGATGGATCCAAGAACTACAGCTTTTCATCATCAACAAGACAACTATTTTTTAAATCTAATCGTGTCATTGTTTTAGTCTATTGACTTGTCTGTTTTATGAGAAAACAGAGAAAATGCCCGTCACAGTGGTAGAGTTCAAAGTAACGTCTTCAAGCTTAGTCCAAGAAAGAGCCAAAATATTCAACTTTCAGTGATATATAAGAGAGAAAAGGAGTACACATGACAACTGGAGCCAGGTAGTGTTTGTTATTTTTGCTTTTAGACTGACCATAAATCAGTTATCAAAATTGCTGCAGATGAACACAAGTTTCTGGCTTCTAACCTGGGATTCAGGATAAATGTAAGATATACTGAAAATATGACAGTAAACAAACAAAGTCTTAGACACAAACCGTGCTTAATTTGTCAGACTTTAAACTAATATTTTCTGTCTTTCTTGTAAAATGGTGGATAGCTTCACCTCTCTGCACCTTTAAAACGATTTAAGTGCAACCATCTCACAAGGGAGCTGTTAACAACTCAAAGACATAAACAGTCCCCAAAGCCACGATTTCACAAGTAGACCTGTTCGCTTTAAAGGGTCACGCGCTGAAAAGGTTGGGAACTAATAAAGTCATTTAATCATTTCAGCGCTACGCGTCACAGTAACGTCGACACGCTGAAAATCGGGGCTCAGAATGGGTCCTTGAACGCAGCATGTGAACAAACATCCCTCAAGCTCCACCACACCACCACCTCCTCCACCACTACTCTCTTTACTCTCTTCCAAAACACAAATGCCTGCGTGGCTTCGGAAATAAATGCATTTCTGTGGATTAATGACAGATAAAGTAACAAGTTACACTTTAATTGACACTTATAAGGAGGACTAAACGACTGTAATTATAAAGAACCGGCCACAGTGCTGTTCAAATCAGTGTGTATATAGTAACACTCAGCCTATAGCACCGATTAAAGATAAAAATCTACAGACTCCATATTTTCATAAATTTGACAGTCTAATGATGTTTCCTATCACAAAACAACCATTTATAACGTGAGTTAACACTCTTAACTTGTTTTACCACCTTTTAATAACAGCTGTCTTCTTTTCTGACGGATATCTGGCGACTTTAGTGGTGCTACACAATAAGCAGCCAGCCGTTAGTCGTTAAAACTGGTATAAAATAGAAAGAAATCGGCTCCTACACGGAAAATAACCTAAGTTAATTACTTTTTAATTAACACTGTTGACAGTTAGACCTCCTCGTTGCTCTTTCTTTTTGTCTTTCTTTCTTTCTTTCTTTCTTGTAGCAAACAGCTAGCTTCCCCCTTCACTCCACCAACAACAACAGACTCACCACACAACTTCAAGTGCAAACAGGGGGGATCCGCAAACCAGCTGTCGGGGGGAAAACGGCTCTTTTCCGGTCCCGGGTGTCACAAGAAAACCCCACTGTAAATGTTTTTCTCTAATAATCTCCAATACGATAAACAAACACGTGTCTCCTTTGTCAGTTTGTTCGCGTTGTTGGCTTAAAAAAAACCGGATAAATCCACTGTTTCTTTGCCTTAACGTCGAGGGGAAAACGTTGTGCCGTGGTACCGTTTGTCCAGCTGCACGCTTCAGGCATTGGTTTGAATCCACGTCAGTCAACGCCTCCTCGTGATGCTATTGGTCCAGACGACCAAACGCCCCGCCCCACCCCTCCATTCACGTAAGTAAACAAAATAACCAATTTTTCTCGTTGCCCCCTTTTTCTAATCAATATGACCAGTTAATATTTGACAACGTGGCTGTGTTATTCAGGTCGGACCCGTCTTTAACAGAGCAGGCTCTAGTTTTATTTGTTAAATGTGTTAGGGGTGAGGAAACGAGAGGATTTAAGGAGAGTAAAAGTACAGGAGATGACTAAACAGCGTGCACATGATTTTCACGAGCTTGTGCCTGATCTATCGCCATTTCACTGGAGTCAAACCAGTTGTCCAGAAAGAAGTATTATTACAGTCCTAAATACCGTCACTGTAGGTTTGTGAAGTCTGGATCCAGAGACAGAAGTCAGACCAGACTATGTAAGTCAGAAGTTTATTCAAATTAGTGTGTAGGTGAAGTGGAGCGAGTATATCACAGGCTGGTGGCAGCTTAGCTGGTGAACAGGAAAATCCAGATAGTAGACGGTGAACCTGAAACGCACACACACACACAAAGAAGACAAGACAACACAAGAAATAGCGATTTGGTCGTAGCATGTGTATGTAATGGAGAGAATGATGTGGCGGGAGTAGATATACTGCAGAGGCTTGATTGGTGGATGAGATGTAGGTGTGCAGGTTGCAGCAGGAAAAGGATAATTGGATGGCCACGCCCAGACACACACACACACACACACACAGTGAGAGAGACACTACTGACTACTACTGAGGGAAAGGCTCAACCAGATCATGACACTCACAGCAATGAGCTGCTGCTGAACTTGCTGTAAATGACATATCTCCTCGTCCATCATTGTGTTTATTTGTTCATTGATCACTGACTATCATAACTCTGTATAATGACTCCCCTCTGTACAACAGAGAGAAGACTCATTCTGTATATATATATATATATATATATATATATATATATATATATATATATATATATATATATATATATATATATATATATATATACATACATACATACATATATATTTTTTTCTTATGTATATATTTTTTTTAGAGGTAGCTCTTCCTCCTTAGAGTTTATTCTATTTATACTGTCACCATTTTTCCCTCATGCCTGTATGTAGTGTGTGCCTGTTCTGTGTTGTTACTTGTAATGCTGCTGCAACAAAAGAATTTCCCTTCGGGGATCAATAAAGTACTCTATCTATCACAGGTTGTTAATAATGATAATGATAATAAGCTTTAAAGGTCCAGTGTGTAGGATTTAGTGACATCTAGCGGTGAAGTTTCATATTGCAGGCAACTAAATACCCCTTGCGTTTCATCCTTTTGCCTCACCCTCCCCTTCCAAGCATGTTAGAGAAACTACGACGGCGACGAAACTCACAAAAGGAACTACCTAGAGCCAGTGTGCAGTTTGTGCATTCTGGGTTACTGTAGAAACATGTTGGTGCAAGAGGACCTGCTGCATCTGTACATATAAAAGACTCAATCTAAGGTAACAAAAGCACATCCATTGTTATTTTCAGGTGAATATACACTAAACACAACCCTTTTCTGCCATATTGTGCCATTCATTCATTAAATCTTACACACCAGACTTTTAAAAGTACACTCCTGTGCTGATCATGTGAAAAGAAAACCAGAAGAAATCGCAATGCAAAGTGTTTTTGCTCACAAATAAACAATTGTGTCATTCCTGAATTGAAACAGGTAGAGCTGTACCTTCCATTTTAATGTCCTCCATATGTGTCTGGCCATTTAATGCTTACATTATTGTGTATGAAATAATTAAATGATAGAAAGGAACTTCAAACAGAGTTGCTAATCATGATTTTTTTATACGTACTTTGAGGATTACAGACATATGTTGGAGTTGGTATTGTTCAACAGTCTCCCGGGTTACCAGGTGTTTATATTTCAGAAAACAGAAGTGTAGCTCTTTGACTCAAATCTATTTATAATACATGAGAAGCATGACTAAAGTGAGGTTGTGAGGGTTGAGTGGGCGCCCTCACTTCTTAGAGGTCTTGGAGAGGTTATCTTATTGTTTTTTCTGTGTAAAACTGTCCAAATTTACCTCTTTAATTAAAAAAAATCATCAGTGTCATTATGTGGTGCCATGTAAGCTAAGTGTGAGTGACAATATTATATATTCATGTATTTTTTTTGTGTGTTGACAGTGTAGTCAAGATGGAAAATGGTGAGACAGGCTGTGTCACTACGGCATAGCCAACAATCTCTTCATCCGTTCTGTTCATTTAAAGCTGCCACCTCGCTTGCATCAGAGCCTTTTTGTAGCTTCAGTGACTATTTTGTCTATTTTTGGTCAAAAACATAAAAAGCTCAGCTTCACCTGTTTCCATCATCCAAGGTTAGGGAGCTGAGAACATTTTGCAGGAATGACACTGATTCTGAATCAGAGACTCAGACATAACACGATGACAGTGATGATGTTGGTGTATGCAGGGAGAGATTGAATGTTTCAGACATAGTGAATTGCCATTTTACAGCCCATGTTAAACATCCTAGGTTTAATTTCTTAATGAAGTCATTGTCAGGTTGTCTTCTGAAAAGTTCCATTAATTTATTGGCAGCACCTTCTCATAATTGAGGCCATATACTTAATTAGCTTTTTGGCACATCTACACATGCAACTGCAACATCTGTTTAAAGAATCCATACCTCATTTCTGTTACATTTTCAAAGTCCTCATTCAGCCTCTGTCCTACGCACCTCACGACGACTGAGGTGAAATTAGCACCGGCAGCAATCCAGCCGTCCTCTTCAATAGAAGCCACTTAAGAAGGTGCATTACCCTGAAATCACAGCGGAGGGCGACTGTTACACACAGTGGGGTTGTTGGGCAATTATGTGTGATAGTGTGTCCATTGGCAGAAACATTGTTATTATGTCCTAAATGTGGATTGAAGTCATGTAGCTGGAACTAAGGATGTAATATAATGCACCATGAGCCTACTCCCACCTCCATAACCACTCATATTAAAGCACTTACAGTACCATAGCTGAACCTGCCTCTCTGCTGTTTTTCTGTAATCCATCTTTGACGTCACGACTTTAGATGACAGTCAGCGCAGTGCTCGAAATTTCTGTACCAATTGCTGTTCTTTTGTCCGTAATACATGAGTGCATTTAAAGTTGAATCACACTGTGATTGTCTTTAATTGCTTTTCACGCTGACATTCACACAACAGGGCAATTAAATGCAGCATATTGAGAGCTAAGTACTGTATATTCATAGGGCAGTGAAAACAAGTGACTTCCTGCATATTCGTAGGTGTACCTTCCTCACCTATCGGTCAGATCTGCTCAGCGTCACCATAAATCATCTCTGTAGCGGATTTCCACTTTGCTACATTATTTCTGCATTGTCTCAGCTGGGTGCAAGATGCATGGTTGTGCATATGTGTTGAAAAGGAGATGGGGACATTAAATCAGGGCTCAAGAACGCCAGATGTTCTTTAAAGTGTCAGTTCGAATCTATGTTTGTGTGTGTCTGCAGTTGATTTATCCATACTGACCTGTAGGGAACTCATAAAGGGCTGCAGGAGTGGCTTCTTGTGCTCACATAGCAGACACACATACAGGCAGCATCCAAACAGAGACCAAAATAAGTGGCACATATTTCGAAGCGTCTGAAACGCCTCATACTGCGAATTTAATATACAGCCCGCACCCACATGGGAGTGCACAGCGATATGATGCATGCACACATACCAACTATTCTCACAATCACTATTTAGTTACACACAAAAGGAACCACTCCACTATTTCCCCTTTCTTTCTCCCCACTTCTGTTACATGACATTCCCCTCCCTCCTCTCACTCTCATTCAGCCCCCCTCTGCTATAAATTCCCCCCTCTGTCTTTGCTATTGAATCATAAATCATAAAGTCCCTTCCTGTAGCTCTCTCTCCTTTTCCTCCTCGTTTTTTATTACACAATAGCCTAGACTTGGTGTCAGAGGGCAGTCATGTTTAATATGTGTGTGTATAAGTGTGTATCTTCTACCCCAGGCTTTCCTGTGGCCCTGGGTCCCCACCCCAGGCTTCAGCGGTGAGTTTGTCCAGTGCCACTTACACAGACAAATGCGCGCGCACACATACTGGAACATATGACACACCCTCACATGCACATTGACAGGAAGTGGCACGTTAGCACGCACTCAAAGGTACAATATTGCCTTTATTATTTTCTGCACAAACTCAATATTCCTGCACGCACAAGTGCTTATAACCTGAGGTCCTGTTAACACTCACCACTTAAGTGCTGTTAACACTCCAATAAGCAACAGGCCGTCAGTATGTTCGATTTTAACAAGGACTTTGGTGAACATGAAAATGTATTCCTGCTACACATTTGTTCCAGAAACTTAAAAAAAAAACAAGGGGTCACACAGTACATGCAGATATTTCTACTGCACTCCCCCTCTAATGGTTCCCCTGTGTGTTTTACACTCACATGTTCAGACTCTGGGCCCCTCGTGTGTTTAATATGTTTGCTTGAAAAATGGTGCAAAAAGTCATGCAGCACTTGTGCAAGAAGATTTATTTGTAGAGAGAGGTTGGATAATTATTACCCGCTTCATGACTCACAATACTATGACTTAATAATGCAGGGTAAGTGGATCTGCATATTCATGACCATCATTTACCGTGATGGAAGAAAAAGGATGAATAACATTTTTCCAAATGGTGTGCGATTACTGCTGTATGAAAGGCAAAACGATCACAAAACCCAATCTTAGGAGTACATTCTTGACCTTAGAAACAGCGGTTGACAAAACAAACTCTCACTTACACTTGACCACATTTCGTCTTCATCTGCTGCCACTGTAATGGAATTACAGACATTCGCAATTTCCGTTATATTACATCTTCTCATCTATGTTGATCTAAAAATTTAATCTAAAATTAAAAAAAAAAAATACTGTTATACTAAATGACAGGAAACATATAACAAACTTATAAAACTGTATCTAACCCAAAAAGTCTAAAAATGTATACATAATTGCATCATATTTTTCTGTTAAAGGATTAGTTCAACATTTTTGTAAAGTACACTTAGTTCAATAAAAATATATTACTCTCCTGTCTGGATGGTAAATGTGAAACTAGAGCCAGTTAGATTTGCTTAGCCTAAAGACTAGAAACAGGAAAACAACTAGCCTGATTCCAAAAATAAATCTGTCTTCCAGCACCCCAGCTCGCTAATTAAATGTTATATCTTATTTGTTCTGAGGGTAAATATGAAGCTATGTTGCAGATTCCACTAAATTAGCTACAGGTTCCTTTTTATTTAACAAAGATGAGAGCAGTGGTAGAAATGGGGTGGGGTGCACAGGAAAGTCATTCCGGGAGTAAAAGTCAGGAGGAAATGGCTTGTTCGTGAATCGTCAAATATATTTGAGTGTTACTGTCAGTCAAACACCACTCCAGAACAGGGCGATTGCAAGAGGTATGACCAAGCCGACAGAATATGGTACATGGACAAAGTGTTTTAGGGGTGTATTCCAAACAGTTGGTTTAATGAAAACTCTAAGATAAGGGAAACTAACTGAGAAACAAAGTTTCTGTCTCTCCTCCCTCAGACACGCTGTTTTGTTTACTCTTTGGTCCAGTTGGTATCAAAGCATGTCTCAAAGCGCATTAATTACTTTAAGTTGCTGTCAGAATCAAAATCCTGGTTGGATATTAGTTTGTTACTCAGGACTACCTAAAGTTACTATTTTATGCACTGTCAGTCATCCAAATATTACACAGCATCAAGTCACCCTCTGCAGATCCTTCTTGCAAATGGAAGTTATTAAAATCGGTATGAAGCGTTTGACACGTCGGGTCAATGAATAATTGTGACTCATGATGCGATCGCTTGCATTGATGAAACATAATTCCTGAAATTATATTAGATTATATGTTCATATTTCTGAGTGAGCAGGATGGTGTTGCAGCTGCAGAGTTTGAAAGTGACTTTTAAATAAACAAATAAAATAAGAATAATTCAAATTATTTTCATTTGTTTTAACATTTATCTCAGAAAGTGAACAAGTATATTTCCCAAAATGTCAAATTATTGCTTTATGATACACATAGAGCAATAGTAAATGCATGTTGTGGTCAACACCATTGTGTGTAAAGCTATCAACAAGATGCAAAAAACTAAACTACTGTTACAATAAAGAAATTGATAGTAAAATTGTTGTTATGTGCCTCTTTTGCATCAATAATGTGGTGTTTGATAATCAGGTTTTCATTGAGATCATGGCCTACTTAGAGGAGCTCGTGAAAGAATAGTGTCTTAGACTGTATGTGTGTTTGCATGCACGCTTTCATGTGTATGTTATGGGTGTGTTTCCGTTGCTCGAGGACTTCCAGGGTCCCAGAGATAATGTGGAATTCATAAGAGGAATGCTGCATGGGGGTTCCTTCCTGTCACCTGACTCCATCACTTCCTGTGTTCGACTTCCTGCATCTGGGCCTCCAAGGAGAAGGGTGAGCCTGCACCTAGACCGACGACTCAGGATCCGTTTTTTTTTTTATTCTGTGACCCCAAGGTGATGGAGGACCTTGACTTCAGTCTAATGCAGGCTAGAATGAAAATGGCTGCCAAACAGATGTGTCAGGCAATGGCAAAAAATCTGAAAAGTCCACTTGTCATAGCAAAGCTGTTGAAATGCTGCCACCCAACTGCTAAGAAAATTAACTGGAACAAATGATTGTGGGTAAGAGATCCAATAAAATGTACTGAACAAAGAAAGATGCAGGAGAAAAGAGAAGATAATGGCCTATAAAGCAGAGATGGGACAGATGTAGAACAATAAAAGGGGTAATAAAGTGAAAGAAAGGAGAAAGAGAGAGGTGATGGCAGGATCCATATGGGGCCTCTTGGTTTTTGGGCAGCAAGGGGAGACATGCCAGGTAATGGCTTCACACACACACACACACACACACACACACTCTCTCTTACACCCTAATTCGATTTAGAAATCTGACAAGGAGACTGAGTGTATGTGAATGTGTGTGTCTGTGTATATACCAGAGGCCTTTTCTTTCACATACTCAAGAGGTTTGACTTCCTCTGCCCATTGGGAGTGGGGCCGGCGAGTCTCAGTGTGTGTGTGTGTGTGTGTATGTGTATTTTCAAGCGCTGGGGGTTAATGTATGCTTTCAATCACAGCTCTAGTGGGGAAGAAATCAGATCCCTGCAGCATTGATGTGGACTTCAAGATCCACACAGACAATACGCTCACAGACAGCATAAGACAACACAGATATCGAGTAAGAGTGTAACAAGTGCTTTTATCTACACTTTATTTATTGAATTAAAATTCCATTTAAAGGAATAGTTTGCTTATTTTTCTTTTCCAAGATTGAGGAGAAAAGTTTGATACAACTCTCATGTCCATGGGATAATTACGAAGCTACTCCCATTCGCATGTTAGCTTATCAGCCCAAGAAACAGTTAGCCTGGCTTTGTCCACATGTCAGAATCCCCCTACAGTACTTCTAAAGTTCATGAATTAACAAATTATACATGGTGGTGGGCATGTTTTATAATTTTTGTGCAGAACTGGGCTAGCTGTTTACCTGTTTCCAGTCTTAAGCTAAGCTAAAACTAAACTTAGCTTAGCTTTAAACTAAGCTGGCTCTGCTAAGCTAAGCTAAGTGGCTGCTTGCTCTTGCTCCATACTGAACGCAGAGATATGTGACTGGTATTTTCTCATCTCACTCTTGGCAAGAAGGCAAATAAAGGTATTTTATCCCCTTTAAACTTGGTGTGAGTCACCAGTCAGTGGAAGTTTATCATTTGTTTTCTGAACACACCTGCCTGCTTCCTGTTTTTGTCTGCGAAGTTACAAAGTTGTAGATAAATGCTACATGAAGTTTAACAGTAGGAAAGTAAAGGAACAAAAGTGGAAGGAGACAAAGAAAGAAATTAAGAGAAAGCAGCAGCATGTGAAGAGGTCAAGATGAAAAGAGGAAGACAGGAAGAGATAATTAAACAGAGGAAGGATACATATGGAGGAGTGGGAGGGGAGAGAAAGGGCAAGATGACTTAACTGGGATACACCGCCTGCTCAGAAATACTCCACCCTCAGTCTCCAACACCCACACACACACCCACAGATACACACACACATACATATACACACAGCAATTTCCCAGTGAGGTAGATCCCCCAGCATTCCCCCACTATGTGCTGTCACAGCCCTCCCACTCCTGCAACTTGTGTGAGTGTTTCTCTGACATTCCTGTGCAGAGCGGAGAGGTGGTGAGCTCGGCTGCAGGGAGACAGAACTACAAATCCAACTCAGAAACCTCATTAGGAAAAGCTGGGATTTTCTCAGAGGGAGAAGAAGAGGTTGCAGCTCGTCCATCACGTCTCATTGTGAACTTTTCTGAGCGGAGGGAACTCCACTTTGGGGAAAATCTGCCTACTAGTCAGCTGGGAAGTGTTACATTTTTTAACAAGGGATTTCTAGAAAAGCATCCTCTTGTTTCCAGTCAGTTTCCTCTTGTTCTTCTCCTCTCCATCTCCCTCCCAGGAGGCAGATTCCAAACTTTGGACTGCCAACTTTTAGCGTTTGGGAATACTTTGGAGAGGCAAAAAAACAGGACAAGGGCATATTGTTGCAAGAGCATACAGAGAGGTGAGTTAACATTCAACGAAAACACTTTTTATGAGCTGTTTTGTACAAAATATAACATAAAACTTCCATTGTCTTTTGATTTATGCTTCTAAACTATAATCTTTGTACTATTTATATATTGAATGTTTGTACTATTTTGCATTGATGGATATTAACTGTCAAAGACAAAGCTGCATGGCAATGAGCTCTACTAAAGCTTGTCTTGCCTGTGATGTTTACAAAAATTTCTCCATATACTTCAAAGCTCTAATGTTAATGGTGCATAAAAGTGGAGTGTGTTGCACAATCTGCACCTAATGTAACGTCTCAGGGGAGTTAGAGTTGCTTGTTCTGCTGATCCCCTGCTAGATGGAAGTCGTGTGTCTGAGTAGGACAGAGAGAAGAAAAGAACAGACAGGCAGAGGGGGTGTAAATCGTAAAGAGATGATGGGAGCAGAGGGGAAAAAGCAGAAAGAAGGAAAGAAAAAAGTACGTGGGAGAAGATGAAGCAAGGAAGAGATGTGGAGTTTCATCCTCTCTCTGGTTTTATCATCAAATTGCAAGGACAGACACAGGGAACGAATGCCAGGGATGCACACAAGCCAACACTTTATATTCAAATGTTTCGTGCTTGAATAAACACACACACAGATGTTGCATGCATGTACGCAAAGAAAGGATGTCAAACAAACTTACGGTCCCTTCATCTCTCTCACTTTCTCAGTCGCACACACACACGCCAGCACTCACAGAAAGAGATTTAAACAAACACATCTTTGTTTCATTGCACTCGTCCGTTCGGTTTGCTCTCGCCACAGATCACAGACTGATCCAATGAGTCCCAGTGCTGCAATACAATACACACAAACACAGACAAGCCAATGAAAACAACACACACATGCACACAAAGTAGATGCATGTGCAGGAGGACACACTATACACACACACACACACATATGTTTCTCTCACATTTCATGCACACACACACACACGCTTTTGATCATAAAATGTGTCAGTTATAAATGTGAGCCTTCATCAGGGTACATTTCTTGTTTGTTTAGTTGCTTTACATTATAGTCATATGGCATTTACATAGTTGGTATCTGGCAGGTCTTCAGATAAACTTACATGTAAACTTTCCCATGCATCCACTCATTGTTATAGTAGCTGGGAGCTGGAAGTACAAGTGTGTGGCAGTTGCTGTGAAAGATGGCTGGGGTGTGTCTTTTTCACTTCCCCTCCTTGGCTGATAAATATCTTAAGTTTGTCCAAAATTACTCCCTTTTCTGTACTATATTTATTTCATTGTATTCATGACATGAATTCTTAGTTTAAAATATGGGCTACAACCAGTACTGATGGAACAATCATGAATGAATCATTAGTATCCCAAATTTTAATTTGCGGCTTTATGAGTGAAGAAGGGAGTGATACCGCACTGGTCACAACCACCATCTTTAACTACTGAGCTCACTTTCCCTATTTCATTGTGCTTCTATATGTGCATGAGAGTTTTGGTATCAGGTTCATCCAGTAGAAATAATGACTTAAAGCTGTGCTAATTATATTTTCATGAAAAGAAAATTATCACCAGGTAACCAGGTTTATCATCAACCCTGTTTCCAGCTGCAGCATGCAGCTGTTTTTAGCTCAAAGAAACTCTGATAAACCCACTGTACACAAGCCGTGCAGCTTCTGACAGCAGACAATCAAAGTTAGCGACTAGCTGGTGAACATAGTGTAGCATATTTCAAACAGGAGTTGGTGGAGACCAAAAACAGAGCTGACAGAGAGCGAATCTGACTTGTGTTCATCACCAAATAAATGCTAATGTTGCCTCATATGGACTGGATGTTTAATTAGGCAATAATGCTAACACATTTGCTAACTCTAGAAGGTGTTAGTATTGTATTTATAGTTCTTGTGTTGCCCCCAAGTGGCCAAAAATGAATTAATATGTCCGTCAATCACTTAGAAATGTCAAAACTATTTTATTTTATTATTTAGAGCTGCAGTTCTACACAATACATAACTGATTCTGTATCTATATGCATCATGTTGGGGGTTTGTGTGTTTCTCTGCAGATCCTGGCTCCTGTAAAGATGGCTGACATGGTGCAGCCAGACCCGAACAGTCTACAGATACCCGGTGAGATACACACACACACACAGTTTAGAAACATGTTTCGTTACTATGGAAACCGGGTCAAAAACAATATCTTCTCTCTCCTTATCTTTTGGAGCATGAACACGTTGGCCTCTCCATGTCCCTCTCCCACTTGGGAATATTACTCACATCAGATTCCAGTGACATTCCACTCATTCCAGTTCACTATAAATGTTCAATCTCATATCTCGGGAGCTTCAGGTTAAGTGTGTTCACACCCTTACTTGCTCATCTCCAACGCTGAAAAATAAGGTGTTTTCTGCATGTGAACATGTATGTTAACATCAGCAGTTGACGACAGTCCAATGATGGCCACTTCCTTGTGATAAGAGAGTTTTCCCACAGCTGCACATCAGCACAAACACACAGATACACAGATTTGGAGATGCGTACGTGTTGCATATTTCCAGTGCTGAAACATGCTAATAATGAGATTTTAAACGTTAGCCACAGCTGCATATTGTTACATGTATCTTTCTCTTCTCTTTTAATCCCCAGGTGATAATTTATCAGCCCCTGCGTCACCTGCCACAGCTAGAAATGACTGCAGCATCACCCCCCTCACACCCTCACCCTCACCGGTAACTATGTACACACACACACACACACACAGAATTACCACGGTCACTCCTACACACCCTTTCCTCTCTACTTATTTTCTTTATATAGAGCTCTTAAACAAGACCTGTAAACCCACATCCACTTCTCACTGTTATTAGTGGTTTATAATAACACTTACACTCACAGTTTAAAGGATGGAGGAGGATTCAAACAAGTAACCTATAAAGACCACAGCCTGTGGTAAAGAAATATATACATTGGCACTAACTCTCACGAGTACTAAAGTAGGAGAGGAGAGCAGGGAAAGTACAGAGAATTCAACTTCTAATTTCAAAGTTTCCCCTCTTAGAAACCAGTTATTGGTTTAAATCCCACTTGTGCTTCCTTTCCAGACAGAAATGATAGTCCACATTCACTCATTCACTGTGATGTTTGTACATGGTTACAAATTCTGAGAATTTCTTCCTTTAGGTGTTGACTATAAACAAGTCTACAGCAATGTTAGCAACAGCGTGAGGCTGTACTTAAATGCTAACATACTGATGTCCAGCAGGAATACTAAGAACAGCTAGCATTTGCTAATCAGCACTAAACAGCTGAGGATAATGGGAATAGTAAATAGTTTTGAAAGTCTTTAGTCATAAGTCACAAATTAAAATTTAGATTTGTTGACGTTGTTTTATTTATAACAGTTACTTTAATTCATCCTGAGGAGGACATGAATGCCTGTTCCAAAGTTCATGGCAATCTATCCAATATCTGTTGAGATCTATCACTAGAAATAGAAACATGAAGCTCATGGTGGCATTAGAGGAAAGGTCAAGGCCACAGAGTCGCACCGCCAGTGTGGCTAATAAAAAACAGGACAGTGATGAAAAGGAGATGAATCAGATGAATCTCCCTTTCTTTCTCTCACAGAGGGTGGAGGTCAGACCTAGGATGTCCTGTCCGTTCTCAGTTGTCGTTGCGATAGACTTTGGGACGACCTCCAGTGGCTACGCGTTCAGCTTCACGCAGGACTCAGAAGCCATACACATGATGAAGTAAGATTCTGCGTTTACTGTCTCCAATTTTATTCTGTTCTATTATTTTCTATCGTTGACATAATTTTCCTCCAATCCATCAAGGCGCTGGGAGGGCGGCGACCCTGGGGTGGCCAATCAGAAGAGCCCGACGTGTCTGCTGCTGACTCCTGAATTGCGGTTCCACAGCTTCGGGTTTGCAGCCCGGGACTTCTACCACGACCTGGACCCAGAGGAGGCCCGTCACTGGCTCTACTTTGATAAGTTCAAGATGAAGATCCACAGCACAAGTGTAAGAGAGATGAGAGAGGTAGAAGGATGTACGGCTAGTAGTGAAAGAAAGCCTGAGATAATAACCCTGATGATGTCAGAGTGATGTCATCAGGGTTAACGTGTCTTAGACTTAACAATTCAAATTTATAACAGAAAACCTCTTATGAAGGCTCTAATGAAGAAACTATCAAGTTGCATTGTGGGAAGTGTAGGATGCAGTGATTTTGAACCATACTGAGGATTAAAAATCAGGATATCTTCTTTTTTGACTCCCAACTTTACCAAAGTGCAATACTAAATTGTCAAATTAGCCCTTGCAGCAGTGTTTCAGCAGTTGTGACTGTTTTTGCTCCAGGACCTCACCATGGAGACGGAGCTGGAGGCGGTCAACGGTCGGCGGGTTAGGGCCATCGAGGTGTTTGCTCACGCCCTGCGTTTCTTCAGGGAACACGCTCTAAAGGTAAACTTTAAAGGCCCAGCTTATGATTGCAGTATGATGTTTATACACTGTTTACATGTGTGTTATTTTTATATTTGTTTTGCAAGCCAAGATGTTGCAGTTCTGTAGCTCATGAAGTGCATTGCTTTGTTTAGGTTTGTTCTGATGGAGGCCCGTATGTTGAGTTTGATTTTGAGTGTTTTACCAAAGAAAGTGTTTTCATTGATTCTGTTTCAGGAAGTGAAGGATCAGTCGTCATCAGTGCTGGAGGGAGAGGAGATCAGATGGGTAATCACTGTCCCTGCTGTGTGGAGACAACCTGCCAAACAGTTCATGAGAGAGGCTGCGTACCTGGTAAGACACACACACACACACACACACGCCCATTGACAGATACATAAATCTATACAAAAAAAACTACAGCCAGGGAGAGTTTACACATGTACAACTTGATATTTGGTGATTTTTAAATTTTTGTTCATGATTTGTGAGTTGATGAGTTCAAATTTCTATATATACAACTATAACTTGTTCTATGCATTTTGTATGACTAAAACACACACACCTGTGAGTCTGTGTGAGTGTGTGTGACAGGGAGAGAGGAAGAACAACAAGAAGATGGAAAGAAAGGCAGCATATAAAGCATGAGATAACAGCTGTCTGATTAATGTTCCCATGGAAGATCAGTTACTATTCTCACACACACACACACACACACACACACACACACACACACACACTCCTGTATATCTTCCCACCAACATACACACTCCTGCTCAGCGTACTATACGTGTTACAATGGGTTGTAGGAAGTGTGCGTACACAGACAAGAATGCAGGGCGTCCTATCACAATATGTATCAATGGGAAGGGACCGACCTATATGTGTATGTGTAGGTGTGTGAGTGTGTACGTGTGTACTTGTGCATTACATGTGCAATAGTTCATGGGAAAGACTGTACAACCTTTTACTTTTAATGTCATGCTTCCCTCATTCCTGTTCCCTCTGTTTAATTTTCTAATTTTTACACGCACGCAGCACAGATCAATTTGTCAAATATTATCTCTCATCTGCCCTTCACTCACTCCGGGTACATACATAAATAGTTTGATGAATACACACTAATCACATGCACGTTGACATTATACGTACACACACCCTGCGCCGCCTCCCAGATTGAGGCCGTCGGGGTGTGTGTGCTTCCTGCTGATGATGATGTCATCAGAAGTGAACAATGAGGGAGACCGGCGTACAAACACAGGAAGTGGTGTCCAGACCCCCGCCCTGCACACACACACACACACATGCACACATCATTCCAGCCACTCAACTTTACTCCCAATACATCAAGACTAATGCTTTTATACCAACTCATTTCCTAATGGCACTTTATAAGGAGCAGAATCTAAATGTCTGAGAACTGTTTTTTTTAATACTAGTATGTCTCATTTTCTCTGTTTTTTCTTTCTTTCTCTTGTTCAGTCATCAAGTATCTCAATACAGTCAAAAACATTGCATGATAATAAAAAATAATAATAATGATAATAATAGTAATGCTCATATTTTTCCCCCTCTCTGTCTCTCTTTCCTCCTCCAGGCTGGTCTGGTGTCTCCCGACTGTCCTGAGCAGCTCCTCATCGCTCTGGAACCAGAAGCTGCGTCCATTTACTGCCGCAAGCTCCGCCTCCATCAGGTGATTGACCTGAGCTTGCAGCCAATCACAAATGGCCTCGATCTGGAGGGGTCCAGGCCCTTCGACTCCAGCTTCAGACAAGGTAGTGAAGAGAAAAAGAAAGAGAGAGAGAGACAGAGAAAGAGAGAGCGAGTCTGTGTGTGTTGGTGTGTGTACTTTTTCTGTGGCTGTCTTCATATAGAGTTTGTCATTAACATGAAACCACACTGTGTTCCTGGAAATGTTGTTGTTTGACTCCCCCCTTTGGGGATTGTGGCTTTTTGCAATGCAACTGCATTTGTGTGCATGAAAAAGAAAGAGAGAGCACTGAGGGTAAAGATCTGACTTCAGATACTGCTTGTGGTTTTGCTTCATGACTTTGCAGTTGTGTATATGTGGATGAGTGAAGTTGTGTGACTTTGCAGTTGTGTAAGTGTGTGTGTGTGAGAGCTTGTGTGCACAGGCCATGTGTCAGACAAACTAAGTTTGAAAGTATCCAGAGAGGTTATTTCTGCCATCCAGGGTTGATTTACTGCAGACAATATTGGGCAACTGGCATTGGAGAGTAGTATGAAAGTCTTATGGTTTAATCATCAGCACAAAAGATACATGTAACAAAATATGTGGTTCTTCCATAAAAAGTCAAAGGAACAGGCTTTAAATTTAGAAAAGGCGAGCTGAAGCTAAAGTTTACTCTTTATAAAAAACACTTCTCTTTCAGAGTCCATTTCGGATGCCCGGAGAAACTACGGGACAGATTTCTGTTCACAGTTGCAAGGAGGAAACATTTTGAATTTGCTGCAGCTCTATTTCGAGCCTGGCTTTTTCTTAAGGACTTTATAGCATTTGGAGCCAGCATAACAAGCCATAAACACTGACATATTACCACTTTATAGAGTTCATTTTACGAACGTGCAAGTAAACAGCTCCAGACACACGTCCAGAAGATACAGAGCAACATTAGTATTCATTAAAAAATGAGTTTCTGGCAATCAAAATAATGCAATTTCTTTTCTTTTTTTTTTTTAGCTCTTTTTAGCTTTTGTTTTGGTCTCTCAAAGGAACTGGCTCATTAGAAGCTGAATGCTTCACTCTGTATCTGTCATGCCTGTTGAGCCTGAGAACAGTGAGAGTGAACAAAACAGTCGCAGGACAGAAAACCAAAACAATGAGCTGAAAGATGCTAAAACACAACATATAGCTGAGGGCAACTGCAGAGTCGGGTTTGGTTTTCATGCAACTTCTTCCACATATGACCCATTGTTAATATAAAAGTACTGAATAGTGGAGCTTTAAACGGGTGGCGACCAGCAACTCCAATCACGTTGCAACATATATAGCATGCGGATCAAAAAGCTTACATGAGTGCATAACTTTTTAAAATAAATATACAACTAAAAGCGACAACTTAAACTATAACAACTCCATATCAAAGCTGCATTGAAACATTTGTGTTTGCAGGAAAATGCTACTAAATTGCAGTGAAGGAACAAAGAGCGATTTCAGGCTGGGAAAAACAGGAGACTGATGCATAATTCAGCGAACGAACATGCCGTCCAAAATCCCCTGCACAGGCCCACTTATACATATCCAGTCAGTGACACGCACACAAAGAACATTCACACACGCACACAAAGACACACACTAAACACAGGATATTGTAATTGGAACAAGGTGCAGTGAGACTATGATCTCACCCCCTCCCGGCTTGTCATTCTCCCTCTACTTCACTCACATTCATTTTTCTTTCTTTTCCCTCCGTCTCTCCAGAATTTGCTCCCTCTCTGACTTTGTACAAACAGACACACACACTTGGCACCGCGGTCATGGTTTTTTACTATCTTTAGCTTTTATTCCACCTCATTTCGTCTCCAAAGATAGCACCGGGGAGTCATTAACACACACACACACTGACAAACACACGCACACACACACACACACACACACACACATACACACACACATACATTTTCTTTTCTGCTGTTTCAAATAGTTGTAAATGGTTTCCAGACTTGCATTTCATTCATCACCCCCATACAAAGACACACACTCACATACACACACTCACACATAGTTGCGCATACATTACCTCCTGCGTCATCCAAGGCCTTAAAACAACTGTACTTGCTTTCAAGACAATGTAGTTATTGTTGCTCAATGTTTCTTTCTCTCTTTCTTTCTTTCTTTTCTGCTTTTCCCACCGCAGATCTATTATACCCTCTTCTTATTCTAATTTGTGTGGTGTGTAGAGCTCGTGGGGTTTGAGGGGAATCTAGTATAAACCACTGTGACCTAAATTATACAAACACTTCACTTCAGAATGTCAAACCTATGACTTACGACACACACTCACGTACACACACACTTTTACATCAGGACCACAGCTTCCCCACGACCCTTTTTTTTTTTTTCAACCCTCCCTTCTTTGATCTGTAATTATTTCTCATCTTAAAGCCATTATGTTTCATTTCAAGGGTTCACGTGCACGTATGGAGGCATAATGTATTTGCTCTGTCAAACAGGCTGTCAGGTATTTTTGTCAGCTGTGTTTGAGTGGGTGCTGTTTTCGTTGGCCTCCATCCGTACTCTTAACCTGCCAGTCAGGCGCTTTACGTGTTGAGCATGAAGAGAGAGTTGAAATGTGAGAGCGATCTTTATTTCCAACAAATTGCTCCGGTCATGCGAAAACATTATGACTGGTTTTGGTATGTTTTTCTTGTTTTACTTAGATCAAAAGACTTTATACTTTTTTCGTTTGGTAAATGTCACAACCTCATGGATTATGAAACTAGTTTGAGCCTTATTATACTGTATAAATTGAAAACAGTCACCTTCATTATGTTGAAAGTGAGCATTTTTCATGTTTGACACCACGGTATGTTTATACAGACAAAGAATGTTACAGGCTTGTGGTAAACACCGTTGACAGAGGAGGTGGTTGCGGGGTGATATTTCAGGGGGACAAAACTCCTACTTGTGCCCGTAGGACCCAGAAATCCTTGCTATGCCTCTGTCTATGAAAGATGAATATGTATATGTGTACAGTAGCAAGGTCTTATGGTACACTCTGTATGTAAACCTGCGTTATTTATTTTTTGGCTGAAGCATGTTGTAAACGACATCGACGTTATCACTCCTTATGTTGAACATGTGGCAAACAGTGGTTTACTTACACATCCAGCAGGAAACACAGTGTTGATTTAGAGTCGTGTACAGAGCTGGAGCTGGGAGGTGATTAGCCTATTTTAGCATAAAGACTGCAAGCAGCTGGAAACAGCTCGCCTGCTGCTTTAAAAATATGCCTACAAATCAGAAATGTCAAAATGAACAATTTGTGGCTTGAGTTATTTGCTGGAAGCTTTGCTCAGCAAACAACAGTTTATCCAGTCACCAAGTACTTCTGTGGGTGTGCAGCAACAGTGCTGGTTGCCTGGTAACCTCGCTGTAGTTAGAAGTACAGTAAGTCACTCAACGTGACACCATAAATGTATGTATGTACTGTATGAATGACATGGTAATTAGTGAGCTATAGAGGTATTTTCGAACCAGATGTTGTATCTCAACTCAGGTACTTCCATTAGTACGCTTCTTACACTGTGTACCTCCTGGTGTAGTGCAGTAATTTCTGCAATTTGAGTATAGCAATTGTGCACTTACTGAAAATGACAGTCATACCATTTTACAGCTTCTTCTTCTTGCGACCGGGCAGAGCATTAGAGCAAACATTTGACTGCCAAAATATAAATCTAAAACATATGTACAATTTACATTTGTATATTACGGTATTCTCGCAACCACTTCAGCTCCAGCAGCTTCCCCTGACACCATTTTCACAATGCCGGTGGTCCCACCCCGTTCGAGTGCACCGTTCAGGTTCTCACAGTACACTGCTTTTTTTTTTTTTATAACTGACAGTGTAAACACAAAAATAGCAAGTGTGGAAGTATGGAAGTACGCAAGCTAAGACACAGCATTCGAAAGCTAGGCTAAGCTAATTGGCTTGCAAAGCTGTAAGGAGCTTCAGCTTCTTCTTTTTACACTCTCAAAAAGACAGTGAAAAGGCAAATTTCCCCAAATGGTGCACTGTATCTTCAAATTTCTCTTTAAATGTCAAAATTAATGAGCAAAGTAATCTTAAGTGGGTCAGCATTCCTCAGCCTCGCTGGTCATAAATAAAGTTAAGAAACTGCTGATGATAATGTCTGGTTTTCGGTTTTATCAAACCTTAAGCTTGACTGCTTATTTTCTCAGTTGACAGATTAAACTAAAAAAAAAACTTGCTTCCTGTCTGAACACCAAGGCCATATGAACAAGATAACCATTATGTTTCACTTAAATGTGACTTCTTTGAACTGATTTAATTGTCATATCCAAAAATCAAACTGGATGTAAATATGTCGTGCGCTTCTGTGTATTTAGTTTGTGTGTGTTTGTTGCAGCGAGGGAACAGCTGAGGCGATCCAGACACAGCAGGACGTTCCTGGTGGAGAGTGGGACCGGAGAGCTGTGGTCAGAGCTACAGACTGGTAAGTGTGTGTGTGTGTGTGTCACAGACAGACCCCACATGTCAGAGATATTAATGATTTTGACTTTTAACCCTGCACACTGACTAGGGGCAGCAAACACACTTACTTTCTAACTTCTCTCACTGTGTTCTTTGCCAGTTCAGTGTGGTTTATGTTTCCACACATTATCTACAATATCTGCACTGTCTGCAGAGTCTGTTTAAATTGGTGTACTGAAAAACAAATTGCGGCTTTAACCACTTTTAGTCCTCCATTCTTTTCTGGCCAGCGATCTTGGTTGCATGTTATTCTCTTGTCTTTAACTCCTGTCTACCTCAACTTAAAAATGTAAAAAATTAAATATTCAAAATATTCAAGCACTGCAATTTATGCCATCTCTGAGCTAGCAGCATGTCAGTGCATATTCCATCTTCATTTGTCTCCTTCTCTCCTGCTGTAACATGAATATTTTCGATTTTGTGATCACTTAAAAGACAAAAAGTTCACAGATTTTATTTTATTCCTTTTAAACTACACTGAATGAACCTACTAAAAAATCATTTATGTTAAAAATGTCAGAGTGAAGTAGGAACATTTTTTGTAATTTGGGTATACCAGCTGACTGCAGTATATTGTGTTATATATTGGATATGTTTTTGTTTAATTTTATGTTTCTGTATGTTTGAATGAATAAAACTTTAATGACAATAAAAGAAGTCACAATTGTACAAGAACAGGGTTGTAATGTTAAAATTATAACATTTTTGAAAGGATCCACACGTTGGTACCATGTCACTCTTAACTCCTCTTCACAACCACAAAATGTACAACCCACAGTGTCAAGTTTGGCCTGGGATGATAAAATCCCACCCAGGGACAATCAAACTCAGCCCTGTTCTGTGGTTTTACACAAAGCTTTTTCATTCTGGTGAGCCATGACAACAATCTGAGGAGCCACGCGCTCCTGCTGACCCTTTCTGCTCCCTTTCCCGTCCACACACAGGAAGGACCCAGCCCATGGGACTCTCTGCAATGTGCATAAACCAAAAAGAGTAGAAACCTTGTTTTATCTTCCTCCTCTTGCTTTTTCTTCTCTTATCCTTCACTTCATTTTTCATTCTTGTTCTTTTCTGTTGATCTTGTTTTTTGTCTTTCTCACTCATACTCATGTTTAGGGTGTGTTCAACTATACTCAACATCTTATCGCTGAACATATCATAAAACACACACACACACACACACAAACACACACTCGCAGATGGAGTCCAGCAATCACAGATGCCTGGGGGTTGTTTATGTTTGAGGGTCCGCTGGTTGAAGAGTTTCAGGGAAAACACACACACACACACACACACACACACACACACACACACACACTGACATTCCACAAAAATGAAGACACGTTATCATCCACGGTTTCCTCCCACAGATTTAGGAGAATTTTCATGTTTTTATAGGTTTGTGTAACATATTTCCTGGCTGTGATTAAACCGATAAGCTGGTTTATTAAAAATATCAGATTTTATGACAAGGAATTAAAACTGTGTGTGTTTGGGAACTCTTTGTGCAGGTGACAGGTATGTTGTTGCAGACTGTGGAGGAGGGACAGTTGACCTGACAGTCCATCAGATCGAGCAGCCACAGGGGACTCTTAAAGAGCTTTACAAAGCATCAGGTACAAACTTAACTAAACCGAAACACAAAAACAACCAAATTCTTTTCAGTTTCTAAAACTGTAGTTTTTCTTCCAGGCGGTCCGTACGGTGCTGTCGGGGTGGACCTGGCCTTCGAAGCCATGCTGTGCCAGATCTTTGGCGAGGACTTCATCCAGAGTTTCAAAGCCAAGCGGCCGGCGGCCTGGGTGGACCTCACCATCGCATTCGAGGCGAGGAAACGGACGGCGGCGCCGGGCAGGGCCAACGCCCTCAACATCTCCCTGCCCTTCTCTTTTATCGACTACTACAAGAGACACAGAGGGCAAAGTGTGGAGGCCGCCCTGAGGAGGAGCAAGTGAGTGTAGGCTGGGAGTGTGTGAGCAGTTTGATTAAACAATGGATTAATTTAGTGTATCTGTAACAGCAGTGATCCAAACTCTCTCCTCTCTGTGTGTCAGCATGAACATAGTGAAGTGGTCGTCCCAGGGAATGCTGCGGCTGACACAGGAAGCCATGAACGAGCTCTTCCAGCCCACCATCATTAATATTGTCAAACACATTGGTAAGAGACACACACAGATGCGTGTACAGACTATGGGGTTTCTGGCATGCATACAGAGGGAACTCTAAACTCTTATTTTGTTGACTCTAAAACATGAAGGTTTATGTGTAAAATGAGATGCCAACAGACAAGAACATCATATTTAAAGCATCACTAATCTGTTTTGTTTGTGTTTTTCTTTTTTTGGCCACTTGGGGGCAGAACTCCACAACAAGCTGAACATTAGCTCACAGTTATTGACATGCTATCACCTTCTTGACACTTGTTTACAAATGTGTATCTGACAATCCAAAAAAACATTCACTCTGTTTTAGCTCTGTTTTGGTCTCTACCATCTCCTCTATGCTCTTTAGCTGCTAAATGCTCCACTATGTTCATCACCCTTCACTCGCTTTGTCAGTTATTTGGTGTTGGGCTGGTACAGAAGGTTTTTGAAGCTGTCTCCTGCTGCTGGAAACAAGGTTGATGAAAGCAGTGAGAACAAATCAAAAAAGTAAAGTTGCGGGTCGTAAAAACCAAAAAAATGAAAGACAATAAAAGAGGCTAAAAATCAGCTGGTACAGCTGATGGGAACTGCAGAGTAAGGTGTGGATTCATCACTACAAGCAACTCCTTTCACATAGCACAGAGTCATTTGATCCATTGTTAATAAAAACATATTTGATTTGTGCAGCTTTAATGCACGTAGGTGGGAATTGGGTTTGTTTTGACTCTCACATGCTGTCCAAACCTCTGACTTCACAAGATGACAAGCTGCCAGAACTTTACTGAGCTACTTGTTTACTTGCAAATGGGCATTGTGAGTCTGATTGGTAAAAAGGACAAAACAACACCAAGGCGCACTTTTCAACTACAGCTTTAGACCAAGCAAAACAAACTTTGGGTGTAATGGCTTCCTTAGTGTCCCTTATTCTGCATGCGGGTGACTTCATTGTTTGCTTTTTCAGCTTTGTCAAGACAGAAAAACTGAGTGTCTGTTTTAAATCAGTCACATTCCAGTGGTACATTCAAAACCAGGCTGGTTTTGTAGTATGTAGCTTTGCTTGCCTTTATTGGATTACTATAGGACGAAGAGTGAGGGGCAAGAATGGGTTTTCATGTATCAAATTGAAGACATAGAAATCGTAGCTAATGAAAACATGAAACATCCAGTGATAGTACACTTCTCCTTCAGATCTTTCTTTTTTTATCCACTTATTTTCCTCCCTAACTTCTCACAAGAACACACATTGCCCAGACACTCCAATCAAGTCTGTTGAAGGTCATTGATGGCAACTTCGCTAGCTTAGTTTCTTGAAGATGTTTCACCTCTCATCCTTCAGTTCCAGAAGTGAAGAAGCCTCTTGGATGAGACGAAATGTTCTCAAGAAACTAAGCTAGACCAGTTGCCGCCAATGATCTTCAACAGGTTTTATGACCTGATGGACTAAAAATCATCAGACGCCCCAGTGACATGCCTTTTTTCCTCTCTGACAGAGGAACTGATGGTAAAGCCGGAGGTGCGTGGTGTGCGTTTCCTCTTCCTGGTTGGTGGTTTTGCGGAGTCGCCTATGCTGCAGAAAGCAGTCCAGAGAGCATTGGGGCGGACGTGTCGCATCATCATCCCCCATGACGTTGGACTGACCATACTGAAGGGTGCTGTTCTCTTTGGACTGGATCCCACTGTGGTGAGTGCTCAAGAGTTCCTGTTAGTCCTGGACTAGCTCTTTCGACACGTTCTAACACCCTCACTCTCACAGGTCAGAGTGCGTCGATGTCCCCTGACCTATGGTGTTGGCGTCTTGAACCGGTTCGTTGAGGGACGCCACCCTCGTGACAAACTCCTCATCAAGGAAGGCCGTGAGTGGTGCACCGACATCCTTGACCGCTTCGTCTCTGTCGACCAGTCGGTGGCTCTGGGGGAGGTCGTGAAACGGAGCTACACGCCAGCTCGTCTGGGCCAACGGAAGATCATTATCAACATCTACTGCAGCACGACGGACGACATCACATACATCTCTGATCCTGGAGTCAGGAAGTGTGGGACGATAACTTTAGATCTGCCAGAACCTTTACCGCTACCAGGAGCAGTGGGAGGTGCAGGAGGAGGAGGAGGTCCAGAGAGAAGAGAGATCAGAGCAACCATGCAGTTTGGAGACACGGAGATCAAAGTCACAGCCGTTGACGTCATGTCTAACCGCTCCGTCCGGGCTTCCATAGACTTCCTGTCTAACTAAGGAGGAGCAGGAAGGCGAGACAAGGATTGGAAAACACAGAAATAACTGATTTTAGGGACGATAATTTTAGAAAAAGCGGTACTTTGGGAGTGGGCGTCATGTTTTTTTAGAAAGAACAGGAACTCACATCTGTAATTCTGATATTTACACTTTAAATGTACTCTTAGAGTAGAAACAAGATCATGAGAGGAACTTTTTCTCCAGCCTTCACATGTTCATAATGAAGGGCAGAGTGCCCTGTCTGCACAGAAAAGAAGACATTAATTTGTCAGCCTTCTGGGTTCATTGAAGAGTTCGCTGGGTCACACCATATGGTGCTGTCACAGGCATTTCCGGCCCAGAAAATATTCAGCGGAGCACTTGTGTGAACTCTGGAAAAGCTAATGCAAGCTGGTGGCTGAGCACACGTCCCTGCTGCAGCAGATAACTTCTAATAATTCAAAATGTATTTAGACAATTTGATTGTTACCTAGAAAGACTTTACATAATGCATTATATGTACTACCTAGAGGTAAACTCATCTTAATTGCTTAATATGAAGTCTTGTTTTTTCCTTCTTATAGTGAATTACACAGGAATATCTCACAAGTACTTGTCTGATACCTCATTTAAATCCCATTTCACTATCCACATACTGTATGAGATATTGTTACAACTACCTGGACTACAGCTTTGTTTCTTTAGTGTGACTGAGATTGTGCATTACCAAGTGGTGAAAAGGCACAACTACAAGCTGAAAATCATCTTAGACGATAAAAGCTGTCGGTATGCATCAAAACACACGAGGAAGGACTGTGGCACTGTTGCTGAATTTGCATGTTTCCTATAAAGTACGTCATGTAGTGTTTTACAGTTCAAGACTACAGTTCAGTTTTTTTTTTCTTTGCAAATCAGGAAGAGTTGTATCTGTGTATGCTCCAGATTATTCCTCACATGCATGCAAAAATGGGAAATTCAAACCAAACTGATCTGATGGGAGCCTGAGCAGAAACTAAGCTTTCATGTTTAATGTCTCAACTCAAGGTGCACTTACTAGCCTTTGGTGGTGCTTTCAACCACATCTCTTTACTACATGTTACCATATGTTTAAACATGACTGAAGAGCCATGTAACTGAGGTATCACTATGGCAAGTACACCTGAGGAAGACGGGTTGAACGCAGTTGAAAGCTCTGGAATATCTTGAGTTCTATTTTTAATGTAATCTTATTAAAGTTTATATATATATACATATATATAAAATAAACTTTAGTCCTGCATAAAGAAAAGTTTAAAGCCAGTCTTTTTAATTTTGCATATGCTGTAATTAACTGTTTGTTAATGTAACAAAAACATTAAGAACCGTGTGTGCGACGTCTTGACAATGAGTCTTTTTCCAGCCTGTTTTCTCTCTAACTGTGCAGGTTGTACGATGATATAACAAAGAGTCATCCTTACTGTACCCTAATTTTAATCATCCATGTAATACGTTTTGTATTACTTTAAAATATTACTTGTAACATACAATGCTTTACTTAGACCACTTCTTTAATGCAGTATACCTGCCGCTGATATACCGATACACTATCAGGAAACTCCACCCGTGACCAGATGTTTCAAATAACACAAATAAACAGTCAACAGTACGATTCCAGCTGTGAATTTATTGATAAGAATGGTCCAATAAATAGTTTTACACAGCGTAACCAGTGAATGGTTCAGAACTGCTCAATATCAGTGCTTTAACTTTGCGTGTTACACATCAGTTTGCCACATAACACAAAACCAGATTAGAAATTGTGAAACAGCTTTGAGGTCGGAGAGGAACGGTTAACTTTGAGGAGACAGGAGTGTGTTTGATTCGAAAGCAAAAGGGGGGGGGGCTGTTTTCATTTTGCTTGTATTTAATATCGTCTCAGTTAAATGGCTACACGTGGAAGATGCGGTACTTGAAATGTTAAACAGACATTACCAAATAAAAGTTTCATTAAGAAAAACTACAGGTGACAAAGAAACACAAGAAACGTCAGCCATTTTTGACAAAGTCTAAACCTCAAAATGATCTCCTCCTTTCCCCCCTTTGTTTGACTACACCTGTCTTTTCAACGTGTGTGTGTGTGACTGGTTACAACGCCTCATTTTATCTAGAACTCAAATCCAAATGCAGGTCTAACACGCTAAGCAACATCCAACATAATCTTTGCCTGCTTCCATGTTTAAATGTCACCCGGCTGATACTGAAGACTCAATCTTCTATCTGCATTTGGATTTTAATGCCTGTTTAAAATGAGGTTTTGGCCTTGCTTCCTCTTAGTGAGCGTGGGGTCTCCCGCGGCCTCTGCCCCTTCCAGCGCCACCTGGAGGTCCGTCCGCAGAGCTGCGTGGGTTCTTGATCGTCTCGTCGACTGACAGGATGAGACAGGCTGCCTCAGATGCCGCCGTCAGAGCGTTGATCCGTACGATGGACGGCTCCCACACGCATGCGACGAAGTTGTCTGCGATGTCCTCGTTGTTGATGTCCACACCGTACCACATACCACCCTGCAGCGAGAGGACAGATGAAGCAAAGGAAGTCAGACAGAGTTGCCATAAAAGCGCCCTCAAGCCAAGTGTGTTATTCAAAGAGTTGTGTTGGATAAGTGAGCATGTTTTCCTTTCCTACCTGTGCGTGTTTGGCGCGCAGTTTGTTCAGGATGTTGGTGGCGTCAAAGCCGGCGTTGTCACACAGCTGTCTGGGGATGATCTCCAGGGCCTTGGCGTATGCTCCGATCAGCAGCTGCTGTTTTCCGGGGATGGTCCTGGAGTAATCCCGCAGGTATTTGGACAGCTCCATCTCTATGGCTCCTCCACCCGCTACGACAGAGTCGTTCTGAAAATGAAATACAGTCAGCTTATTGCTGTCGGCATGCACAGATAGGCTGACAAATTAAACTGAATTAAGGTTCACCGATTTAAAAGGTCTAAACCAAACTGTGTGTGTCAATCCTGATAAACAAGTCATAAGTGGAACAGTATCACAGTGCTGTTAATATAACACTGTGTATCTTAATAGCCTGTTAGCACTTGCGCTTCATCTCTTGACTGACCTTGATGGCTCTGCGTACGATCATGATGGCATCGTGCAGTGATCGCTCCGTCTCCTCTGTGAACTGTTCTGCTCCACCCCTCAGGATGATGGTGCACGTCTTGGCCTTCGGACAGCCTTTGAAGAAGTTATACCTAAAGACATAGCGGGGGGTCAGCGGTCATGCGTGGTGTACTCTGAAGATGTTATTCTCCGAAGAAGACGGACCAAAGATGTGAACTCTTACCTCTCTCCTCCAACCTGGACCTCTTCGAAGAGGTCACACTGTCCCAGGACGTCGTCTGTCATGGCACCTACAGAAGTCTGGATGGAGCCGCCGCAGGCCTGGAGATCACATTACACACAATCAGTCACGTTCAAGTTCATTGTAACAGAAGAAATATGGTTTGTAGCACACATGGACTCCATTTTAACACTAATGAAATTACATTCCTGCAGAGATCATTTTATATTCTTACTGGAAGTCAATTTCACACATTTGTTTAACATTTTCTTTGGTCTGTCACAATATTGAATACGTCTGGTGTTAACAGATCAACAGCTGAAAGTCATAACGTGTAATGCAAACATCCACTGCAGATGTCTGTCTCTGTATGTGTCCTACCATCATGGTCCTCCTCAGATCTTCCTCCTGCACCCTGCCAGCGCAGAACAGGTCTCTGTCAGCAAAGTACTGAGTGGCCACATCACCGATGGGCAACTTGGACAGAACCACTTTGGCTCCCGACAGATGGATCTTCTCCAATTTGTCGTACAGGATGTTCCACTCTGCGTCCACAATGGCCTGGTAGTCCTGCAGAAAAGAAGAAAGATAGAAAATTACATTGAGCAAAGAACAAAGATTCATTTCACAGCACTTATTTTACATCCAAATGTTCCGTTGTGGTCTCCATACCTCCACAGATTTTACGCGGACCTCTGCGTTATCTTTCTCCGCCTTGAGCTCCAGCTCCACATTAAGCAAAGCAATCTTTGGATTCTCGTAGCGTTTAGGCTGCATTTCAAAGCCGGCGTAGGAGAAGGTCTTCTTGAATGCGACCCCAGAGATCAACTGGGACTCCTGTGAAATTTACAGAAACCAATAGATTTTATTTCTTCACCCAAACTTTCCATGACCGACTAACAAAGTTGTTTCTCTGATCGTTGCTGTCACATTTCATAAAAGTAAAGTAAACAATACAAACCTCAAGAGCTCCTCCCTGGACCTTCTTGATGCCAATCATCTTGAGAGACAGCAGCTCGTCCAGAGACATGACGGCATCCACCACCATTTTGGAGAAGAAGTCCTTCTGACCGGCGATCAGCTTTGAGTTCAGGGCTGTGGCTGCACACTTCTCCAACAGCTGCCTCTGTTCCCTGAGAGGACGGAGAGATGCAGAAGTACATTTTAAAATCACAATTCAATAGCTAAATTTGACTTCGACCTAAGGACACAGCAGATCGAACCTCAAATTCAAAATAGCTGCTGTGGTGAAAGCGAGCACTTACTGCTTGTCGTCTTTCTTCACGGAGACGGCGATCTCCTTGATCTTGTTGACAGCGAGGTTGGTGGCGGTGCGGAACGCTCTGATGATGGTCTGAGGGTGAAGACCCTCCTCCACGTACGACTTAAGCTGCTTCAGGAACTCGGCGGCCAGGAGAGTGACGGAGGTGGTGCCATCTCCGACCTGAGGATGGTACAAAGGAAAGAAAAAGATTCGGATAACCTTATTATGATGTTCTGACAGAGGAGATCGTCGCCTATGTCGGGATCAGTTTAAAACTTAAACCTACAACTTTCGATTATGTGCCGCGCACACACACACACACACACACACACACTCCTTACCTCAGCATCCTGGGACCGAGCGATGTCCACCAGGGTCTTGGCTGCAGGGTGAACCACATCGAGCAGTTTCAGGATGGTGGCTCCATCATTGGAGATTGTGGCCTTACCTGGAAAACACAATCAGTCATACATTTTTGGTGAGAACGAATTCATACTGTAATCCATTCCTTCATCAAATCAATCAAATCAAACAGTGTCTCCTCACCTCTGCCGTCCACCATCAGCTTGTCCATCCCCCTGGGCCCCAGGGTGGTCCTGACAGCCTCAGCAATCACCTGGAGAAGAAAAAAAAAACCCAACAGGTTACACAGATTTAAACGTATAGATAGAAAACCAACCACACAACCGAGGAGAGAAAAGACAGATTTCTGACCTGGCAGGCATTGATGTTGCTGACGAGCTGGGGAATGCCCTGAGACGTGTCTGTCCCCTCCTTCAACAGGATAACCGGCGTGGGCTGGAGAGAGGAAGAGGATAAAGTAAGAGGGGAAGGAAGAAAAGGGAAGTGAGGATATTAAATAAGCTGAGGCCAAACCAATTATGTAAAATATACTGCCATAATGTGTCCTGTTATCTAATAAATGTTATTGTGTGAAAAGTAGATGCTGTGGTCATTATTTATAAAACTAGGGCTGAGCAACAGTTTGGCATGATTCAGTGACATCAGATTGTGATGCTATGTACATATGACTTGACATATCTCGTGATGATCACTAGCTTCTGTAAACAGTCAATGGGTTATGGTTACCATTTAAGGTGATGACCTAAAATGGAAGCAGTCATGCAGGCTGTGTGTGGTGGTGTAGCTGTAGGGTGTGATGCTTTTGTGACCCATCAGACATGCAGCTGTGTGACACCATCAAATGCAGCCTGTCTGATAATAACACTGCATGTCATAACATCATAAACATCAATCACAACCATTTTCTGATGACCGGCAGATTTTAGCAGATGACTGTGATGGACTGTGTCCGCTCTTTGTCTGAGCATCAGTCCGCTTCAGTCAGACATTGCTACCAAATGTTTGAACACACAAGAAAAGCTGATGAACAGTTACCGGAGCAATACATTTAAGTTAACCGGTTGTCAGGACAACACAGCTAAATGTTTCCATTACCGGCTCATACAAAGAGGCTAAACACAGCAGAAGCTAACTTGCTAATAACCTGTCAAACAAAGCAGCAAAGCCAAACAAAGATGATAGTAGACAAATACACAAAAGCTTAAATTACAAGTTCAAACGTTAACCAGCTCCGCTCGGTTCATCTTTTATAGATAATAGCTAAATATATTAGCTAGCATCACCGTTAGCCTCTTATACGCCCATTGATGCTGTGTAATCCTGCGATGCTAACACGGTCTGACTGTCAATAAAACCACTTAAAAACAATTTCCACTAAATAATCTCTTCCAGACGCAGCTAACATGGAGTCATCTAAAGTGAGCGTGGTTCGGGTGTAGATGCTGGCTGATAAAGTGAAGGATGGACGTGGATTACATGTTTGAGTTTGGAGCATGGATGCTAACTCACTCACCATCATCTTTGCAGTTTCTTCGAGAAGCTTTCACCGGCAGCCAATCCCACAATGCTTTTCGACAACAAGCACTGTGGGGGTGCGTTCAATAACACGATGCAAAGTTTTGGCAGCGATATGAACTTTTTATTTTGCATATTTTCTGAAATATGACACAACGAAACAAATTATCATATAAATAAACATAAAATTACGGAAGCGCATTGCATTCACTGGACAGAAAAAATAGACACCAATAAATTGTGATATAAAATAAGTAATTATTCAAACCCAGCTCATTAGATGATAATAGTACTGATTATATGATGGTAAAGTTATTGTTAATAACAGTATATAATAATGATAATAATTATATAGTTATAGATATAGCTATAGATACACATAGAAATGTGACATATATTTAGCCTGTGCAAGGTGTGCATACATACATAACTGCAATATATGTATGTATGTACACATGTATAAATATATGTATATATACACAGAGGAATGATATGATATATAGTGTATGTATGTATATGCATAATAAATACTTGACAATACAAGATATACATACTATAAATAATATACTATGAATATAAATATGTAAATAGAATGTGCAAGAGATAAGAATATTGTATAAATATGATATATGGTTTATATTAACACATATCACATATGATATGAAATATATGAAATATGATATATAATTGTTATTATTTTCATTATAACTAATTTTATTTTATTATTGACATTTGTATTTTCAAGTCTTTTCATTCCATAATTTAATTGTTCCCACTGACTATTTAACTGCATTTGACATTTTATTTAATAATTTCTCTTTTTATATTTATTTATTAGTTCATTTATATGTTTTACACAATGCATTTATTTGAATAATAATGTTTAAAATAATGTCAAATCTATTAATTTAATACTGAATCCTTCAGGTTTCCATACTGTTGCCTTTGAGAAGGTGTGGATGATACAATATATCATCAGATATTAATATCATGGTATCATGGTAAACGTCTTATGGGATTTCAGTTATTATAATATGATAAAGTTCAAACATTAATATTTTACAGTTTGTATATATCTCTTGAAATTTCCTGCAAGTGTAACAATTATAATGTTGCTGTAATTGTTTGTTTTGTTAAACCATTTCATAGTTAGTTACATTATATTAGGAACACTTAAATCATTAGAGACATACAGTAGATAAAGAAGGGTATTGATTTTGTTGAATACGACCTATTGATGATAACTTTAAATGACGTGATGTATTGGCTTTTGTTCTCATTCACAAAGAAGCTAATTTCTTTGCACCACCAACAACAAGGCAAAGTGCTTTACATAAGACATAAAGAGATAATTCAAAAATAACAAAATAAACTTAAATTCAATAATATTCAAAATGAAAATAAATTTTAAAAAAATCAACAAAATATAATAAAATAATTTACAAAGATCAATCCGTGTCCGTACAGCAGCTATAAATTTGAACGTGGTGACAAGGGTCCTTGAACGCAGCTTCTGTTACGCCTGGCAGCGGTGCTGAATACTGGCCTCTGATTGGCTTGCGACATGTGAGGCACAGCCTTTGGTGTGCTCGATATAACACTAAGACGTACCGCACGGGCGGAGATTTTTGTTAGTCTATATACTCTAGTGCAGACTCCACCCGCGCAGGTACTCTCAACTAAAAAACACGCGCTCACAAGCTTTTACCCAGAACTCGCGCGGAGTTTGGATATTGTACACATATCTGTGGCGGGAGACGCTGAACGGAGCAGGACAGACATCATATCGTTGTTTTTATATTTCAAATAGTGTCAAAATAAAGCGGGACAGGAGGGAGAGGCGCGACATTAAACGCCTTTGCTGGAGGAAAACGCAAAGATGGATGATTTTGGCATTTATGCGGTGTTTGGAGTGAACGGTCCGCCTCAAAGGCTGCTGAGGTACGACAAACATAAATATTTTAACAGTAACGTTAATGTGAGCTAGTTTTTCACCTTCAAACTTTGTGTTTGTTGGCCTTAAGTGTTGTTAAATAACGACATTTCTAAGCACGGGGTCATAAATCTAAATCCTCATTGGCGCCTCTTTAAATTAGCCGTGTTTATAGAGGATAATGTGTCAGTTAGCTTCTCTGTTATAGTAAAACACACGCCAATAAATGCTTTCCCGTACCTAGCCTTGTTTTTATGGACAGCATGTGACAAATATTCACGTATTTCTTCGTTTTCTTCCGTGTCAGTGCTGACGGGTCATGCAGGGTGTCTGTTGCAGTTCCACCAAGTGTCCGGCAGGTGGTGCTGTTCAGCAGCGGGCCGTGGGGGGAGAGGATCTGCGTGAACGCGGAGCTCAACGATGCTGAGCGGATCCCCATCACCATCGGAAAACTCACTCCATATAACAAGTAGGCTGACTCTTCTCTGATAATATTTTGACTGCTTATCTACACAGTAAAGTTGACTGTGTTGTGATATTTCTTGTGCATTGTCAATAGATGAATATTAATAATCAGATTGAAGGAGAAACCTTGCACTGAATCCTGCATCTTACCTCCTCCAGGTGCCTCTCCTGGGAGCAGTGGGAAGAGGAGACATGGACAGACAGCGTCACACTGAAAATCACTCTGGAAGGAGGAAACCTGGTAAATATCAAACGCACCCTTTCAGATTCAGGATTAGGAATTAGATCCAGCTAGTAGCCAAGCCAAGAGACAAGAAGTACGAAAAGATAACGTGGTATGACTTTTATTTAGGTAATTTGGGGGTAAAATTACAATATTTATGCATCGTGGTAGACTAATTTGTTGTCTTCACTCTTGATTTTATTTTTAACACAAATTAAAATATCTAAATCTGTTCCTGTTTCTTAAATCATTCATTAGTTTTGTTTCTATTTCCTTCCTCAGGTAAAAGCAGATTGGTCAGAACCAGAGCTCATCCTGGCTGTGACAGAATACACACCAAAGGTAATCTACATGAATAATCCCACATCAGGAGCTACGTTCAACAGTCACATTTCTAACATTTAATATAGTTATGTTTTGCACTTGTTAATATAACCTGAGTTAATGTTTCCTTCCCTTTGTTGTTTCCGACATTTACAACAATATGTAATAACTTGTTGTTTACAGCTGTAGGGAGCCCAACATGTTTGTGTTGTAGCATTGCATTGCATTCTGGTCTATTGAGGCTAATTTACTGAATGATAAATGACTGTTCTTCTGACTGTATCTCAGGACACTGTGGCTCCCCTCGCAGCCCGGGAGCTTAACGGCAAGAGGAAGAGAGGGCGAATGTCAGAGGAAGATGGTGATGAGAATAAGACGGCGAAGAGGGGTGAAGAGGAGAACGTGTGTCCAAATGGTAGCGTGGAGAAGACCACACCTGTGCGAAAGGCCAGAGGTCAAACCAAAGGAGCCCAGAAGCTGTTCAGCAGTGGAGGAGATGCAGCAAAGATGAAGGGAACAGGTGAGAGAGACAGAGAGTTATTGCTAATGAAAGTTAGAGCTAAGGACAGTCCTGTGGTTCGACAGGAGGAGTGAAACGTTTATTTATGCACCACGTCTTCCATTAAGTCTCCTTCTCCTTTTTACAGCTAATGGAACAGGAGAGACGCTGGGGATTGTGGGAAGAACGCCTCCTCAGAGTGCAGCCAAGCTGAAGAGTAGGCAGGGCAAGACTCCCACACAGAGCGGTGAGATTGTGCTTACACATCACATAGTTTTAGTTGTTTTTACCTTCCACTGTTTTTTCGGTCACTTTTTAGTCCTGTAGTCGGTGTGTTGATGCACATTGCCCACCTGAAGTTACAGCATGATGTTTTCTGTTTGTTTCTCAAATTGTGTAAATTGTGTTTCTCAAAGTGTTCAGGAATGTGGCATGAACTCAACAGCTTGCCTTGTGTCTGAAGTTTGTTGTCTCTGGAATGTTTAAACTCTATTTAGATGTTTTTTGAGGCACTAACACTTGAAATACAATTCTCTGGTTTTCCCGTAGCCCCACTGGCCAGCCCGTCAGGTCGCTGGGGTCAGACTCTGTGTCCCATCGATGCTCAGACAGCTATTCTGATTGGAGGACAGGGAGCCAGGATGCACTTCTGCAAAGATCCCATGTGGAAGCTCTGCACAGGTCAGTCAGTCAAAAATAACATTTTTTAAAATCTGTTCAGGCTCCGGTGAGAATTGTGTCCTTTGGTGTCTTGGGGTTCCGCGTCTGAGTGTGTTCTTGTCTCCAACAGAGGACATGTCCTGGGTTGCAGCAGAGACTTTGGCAGAGGGTCCAACACCTGAGGCCAGGATCGGCCACACAGCCACCTACGACCCTGAATCAAGGAGGATCTTTGTGTTTGGAGGCTCCAAAAACAAGAAGTGGTTCAATGATGTTCACATCCTGGACACACAGAGCTGGAAGTGGACCATGGTGGAGGTTAGTGTGTGTCTGTGTTTTACTTGTTTGTTATAAGTCCCAGTCTCCAGCTCGTCCTTACATCCTCCTCCTCTCTCGTCTCCTCCAGGCTCAAGGTAAAGTTCCTCCACTGGCCTACCACAGCTGCAGCATGTTTCGAGGTGAACTGTTTGTGCTGGGCGGAGTGTTTCCTCGTCCAAACCCGGAGCCCGACGGCTGCAGCGATTCGCTGTATATCTTCGATCCCCACCTCTCCATCTGGTACCAGCCTATTGTAACCGGCGACACACCCTCCCCCCGCTCAGGGTAAGATGGTTTGATCCAAATGTCCTCTATCAACATGCATTTTATCGCTTGATTTTCTTCTTTTTGGTCTTACCCTTCGTCCTTTGCTTCTCTTTCAGTCACTCTGCGTGTGTGATGCAGGAGAGGAAGATCTTTGTGTTTGGTGGATGGGACACTCCTGTCTGCTACAATGACATGTACATGTTGGACCTTGGTGAGTCACACACCTACTGTTTTTATGAGAACTGTGCTCAAGGCACATATATATCTGGACACAGGACACAACACTTCATGCAAAACTGATATTAAACATTGTTTTGTGTTTCTTAGGTCTGATGGAGTTTTCTGCTGTGAAAACAACTGGAAAAGCCCCCTCTCCTCGAAGGTATATAACTAAACACACACATCGAGTTGCAGATAGGGCTGGATATTGAACCTCAGTACCAAACAAATGTATCAGAAGCCTTGATTTCGTTCTTGATTTACATCAAAATCCTGCCAATATTCCTCAAAATAGGTTTTTTTGTATCAGTACCAAAACTCTGCAACAGTTATTTTAGTTTGTGTGTTTGTGTGTGTTTCAGCTGGCACGGCAGCGCTGTGCTCTCAGACACGAAGTTCCTGATCCACGGAGGTTACAACGGAAACAACGCTCTCAGTGACACCTTCATCTTTGATATAGGTGAGAGGTCGCTCACAGTTACGCACAAATACACACATACATACAATGTGGAGGCTAGGAAGAAGCCCCGGACACATCTTGATGTCTGGTTGTAAAGATTTCAGGAGAATTATTCATTAAGAAGATCAAAATACAGTCAAATAGTGTATAGCAATAAGTACACATAGAATCAAGTGACAGTTCAAGAGGGGACAGATTTAGCATGTCCAGTTGGTAGTGCTGGGGAGTTTTTTGAAAGGTAGAGAGGGATGCCCCTGATCTGGCAGGAACTAGCAGACTCAACAAAAATCTGACTTTCTCATACTTGTTCCATTATGAATATTAACCTATTCAATTAATGACTTCTGTCTTTGTTTCACTGGTTCAGACACCAGCAGCTGGACAGAGGTGACGCTCCCTCAGCTCTCCGTCCCCAGGGCGGGGCACTCCATCATCACCATGGAGACAGCCGGTCACCTCCGTTTCTTGGACGAGTCGGAAAATGCAGGTGCGGACGGCGGCACCGTCAGCAGAACTCTGCTGGTGTTCGGAGGCGGCGACAACGAGGGCAACTTCTACTCCGACCTGACGACTGTCGCTGTGGAGGAAGTGCTCGCTGCTATTTAAAGAGAGTGAGTCAGAGGTGAATCCTCACTGCCTGACTGGATGTGAAGCTATTTTAACACCCCCACAGACTCTTTATTATTTATATTCCTATAGTTTGTCTTTGTTTCAGCCCGCTCTTCTTCTTCCTGTGGTGTTTTTTGTGTGGTATGTAGGATGTAGGGCATTTTTGAATGCAAGCAAACTTTTGTTTGAGTCCTTGTGGAAGAATAATGACCTTGGACATCGATTTTTATGTACATAGTTTAAAGCTTTTCAAGTTCTTCCTCAGGTAAAATGTATATTTTAATTTTTGATTCATTTAAGTGTCTTTTTCTTTTATTATTGAATAATTGGGGCCTTCTGTAACCTTCTTATTTGGTCTATGACACCTCTGGATAGCTGCGAGTACATTCATTTTGATAATGTTCAAAATCATGAAATAGTTTTTGTCATCTGCGTTTCCTCTTCCTGTGCTGTTCTGTTTTGCACTTGGCTTGTCTTTACTTAATAAACATTTGGTTTTCTACAGTCCTTTTAAACATAATCTTCTTCCTCTTTAAGTTTAGATTTAGCTTTTCTGCTTAATTCTCTATAAAGAAAGAAACGTGCAGAGATGTAGAGACTCAACTTGGACAACCTTTTTCCATTTGCAGAGTAATTAACGCACCTTTTCAGTCCGACATAAAACGCTGAAGTACACTTAAAACCAAGTTGTGTCAAACTGATGTAATTTACATGAGCTTCGACACCTTAAACGGAAAGACCTGTTAATCACATCGCGGTAACTCAACACTAACACGAGCTAATGTCAGACTGGCAGAGGAACACTGGTGTCCTCCTCTAAGAGCCCGAGCTGAACGGAGACGCTTTAATAAAAGATTAGTGCAGCTCGAGAGGGATTATCTTCTGCTGTTTCTGCTCAATTGCTGATAATGGTGTCATGAATGTGACTTTTATTTTTTTAATTTTTTTTTTTTTCACTTTATTATTTTCATTGGCTTACAGAGCCTTCTTCTCTGGTAACAGGAGGTTCACACAAGTCAGTTAATGTTCACTTATTTCATACATACAAAAACAAGCAGCACATCAAATGTTTGCATGTCCGTTCATCCCACAAAGCAGAACACCGTCCATGTTGGTGATTTCTTCACAATTCAAGGCACACTTAACCAACATGGCTACCACAGCATTCTGCACTAAGCATCTAGTTTGCACTTAATGAGACCATCATTTGTTTTTACACCCAACCAAGGTGCGTCCAAAACTTTGACTGGTTACTGTATGTAAGCTTAAAAACAAGTAGAACAGTGTCTACTTTACACAAAATGAAGCATAAAAAACAGAATAAAGGTGCTAAATATTATGTACACCACCATAAACAAACTATAAAGTGGATTTATATGTCACAAATGTAGCGATGAGGTAAAGAAGTTACAATAATAAATGTAATATGAACAGCATACGTGTCCTGCAGATATTCATTCATCTTTTTTTCTTCTTTTTGGCTTTTGCTTTATTCTTTTTAAGGATGATTCACTCATTTTTAGACTCACTATAGTTTGATCAGTCTCAGAAAACAAAATAAACATAGTGTCTGTTTTCTCAAGGACTGGACTCTCGTGGATCATTCATTTCCTAATCATTTTCTAGAAAGAAATATGTAATCTGGTGCTCATCATAGTGAAAACAGACGCAGTTCCCAAACATACATTGCAGTTAAAGTTGTTGAATTTAAAAACATTTGTAGGAAACTTCATCACTCTCCACTCCAGTGTGTGTTGCGTGAGGATAAGGACAGTCCGGATTTTGTGACAGTCGAGCTTGACGCAGCAGTCATATAAAAGACGTCTGATAAATGTTTAAACAGACGATTCGAGTCCTGCCTCAGTGCAAAAGCCGGAGAATCCAAATAAAGACGGAACAACGCTGGAAAAACCTTAAAAAAGAAGAGAACGCCCTCATTTGTGTGAGTTTTTTTGGTATCTTACTAGAAAACAGAACATGAAACTGGTTTCACCTACTGCGTGGCATTTCCTCTGGTGGTGCAAAGGAAAGCGTGGCTTCCTCAAAATGTTCAATCAAAAACAAAATCAGTTTCCTCATTTCCCTTTAAGACTTGCAGATACAGGCCTCGTCCCTCTTGATTCTCTCACTGTAAATCATTAAATATGCAACATACTTAATGGAGTACAAAAAATAAAAAATCGTCATTACTTTGAGATATTCACTAAAGTACATCATGTTATTGTAGCACAGTCTGCACAGATTCAGCCTATTCCTGGCCTGGTTTCTTACTTCTTCACTAATTTTGCCCACGCTGTGAGTCAGCACCTACTAAATTGCCAGGTTAAGGAAGGACTGTCACCCTCTCAGTCTGTTAGGCCATGAATTAGGCAAAAGATCTGTACACTCACTGATTATGCATTTGTGTGTGTACTCTCATCTGCTTGTCTCTTCTTCTATAATTATGTCAAATACATTTTGAAATGTACATCAGTACATGCTGTGAGATTATTCCACTGCTCTGTGAATGATCGTCTGGAGAGAAGAGATTCACTCTATGTCCTGTCCTGAGCGCTCCTTCTTATTGAAGGTGTACATTATAGGTGGGCAATATTATTTAGTGGTGGCCTGAAGCAATGGCTCCCACATTTTCTGTCTGACTAAGACCCACAGCCCTGTCAGATGTACATAAAGTACATCGTCCTCACCCCATCTGCCATGTTCTCAATGTATTCACTTAAAACTGGAGATAATTCAACACTATTAATATGGATGTTTCATACCAGATTGTTCATGTTCTTGGTGTTTTGTTTCTTTTGGAGTGACAGCAGGTGGTGTTCAGGTGTTCCAGCTTACAGTTAATCTGTGGTAGCTGGTAGTTCATTGCTTCTTATTGCTAATGATTTGTAGCACAGTTTATGTTTATTTTCCACTTTTATTCCATATCTGCTGAGCCACGCCACAATTAATCCCCACAAGTGGAAGAGCACCCCATTACCACCGGTGCGGTGCTCTTGAGCATGGCCTCCTACAACCTCCAATCACATCTACAAACACATGTAATTACAGCAGGTTCAACTCCAAACTCTTTAATTAACTACCACGCTCAGAATTTAATTCTAAGTTGCTTTTATTGATGACAAAATAAGGTGGAGAAATAATAAGATGGAGCCCTTTGTCAGAAAACTCTGATGAGTTTATGAGTAATATGCTTTTATTATGAAATTCTTCAAATGTGACACCAAAAGTCAGAAAAAAAATGTATTTTGGTGCTCATTTCTGCTTTTTTTTAAAAAAAATTCATGATTTGCTTAAATTACTTCCAAACTTTGGCTTACTGAAAGTGAAGTAGCTGGTAACAGCTGGGTGGTTCATGCTTCAGTGCATTTAGATCATACGTGTGACAACGTGACAGAGAATTTGAATTTAATCGGATGTCACGGTAATCAAGATCTGCATAACGCCACACAGAGTTACCAGGATTGAGCTAGATCTTTGCTGAGATGAACTGAAATGTAAAATTTAACAAAAAAAAAAGTCTGGAGGGACAGCCTGACAATAATGTATCAACAGTCTGGTGATGTGCACTGGATGCCAGCTTCTACAGAGAAAATTATTGGCTACATAATAAAAATAACTGTTATTACAGGCTTAATCTGGCCAGATACTTTTGGCACCCGGAAATATGAGACTGTGGATAAAAAGGCTGGTATGCTGTTTAATGTTCATCCAATGAGACTTAAAAATATCCTCAAATCAGCTGCAATTAACAGTCTGCAGCTCAACCTCCTACTCAGAGTGTCATTTCTTTCTCCAAAGCAAAAGGAGTACAGCTGCCAAGAAAAGGCAACTTCATCCAAATATCTATGGAAGGTGGATAGATAGATAGATAGATAGATAGATAGATAGATAGATAGATAGATAGATAGATAGATAGATAGATAGATAGATAGATAGATAGATAGATAGATAGATAGATAGATAGATAGACAGACAGATAGATAGATAGTAATATATTCAGACATCCTGCAGATGGCGACACTTCAGCACATTTAGCCAGGAACAAGCTGAGCTCTTACTCAAACCTCTCATGTAAAATCTTTCATGTAAAAAAAAAAATGGAGTCATTAAGTTCATGGCTAGTTGTGATATTTTCTGATATTTTTCAGCACATTTTGAGGGCTGGTCACCAAATATTGGACAATACATGTAGTGACGTGCTCTCCTGTGATCCAGCATCATATTGGACGAGCTCCAACATGCTGGAAATAAAGAATAAAAGAGGATATATGCTGCCAATATTTGTGTATACTGAAAGATAAGTTACAAAAAAAAGGCCCAGCGATACAGCAACAATGTTATTAATTATCTGAATACACTTCTATGCACTGAAAACAGAAGTGTTTATCTCCTCTAACAGTATATATACCTCCTGGGACATTCTGTCCATCATCAGGGATGTGATTTTTCCCTTGGTTCATCGGGAAATCCTGCCAGTTGGATGCTCTCCCAGTCATTACTAACAAGCCTCTCACAGACCTTCATTTCCTGATTTCTTTTTTATTTTCTCCGTAACATCCTTGCATTGTGCGAATGCTGAATATTTGGTTTTGTGACCGGTTCTCTGCAGACCTCCTGATTGACAGAGTTCAGACATCACCACTTCCAAAAGGCAGCCATATTGTCTTTGTCAGTCCATGGCTGTTGCTAAGTAACTTGCAAATGTCTATGCCAGCTGGCAGCATCTCACAGTCACACTTATGGGTACATATTTACAAGTGACACTTTATACAGCTGTGACTGCAATGTGCACCCATAATCCAACCACATTACTGTATAGTTTAATAACATGTTATGGCCTCAGATAAATTTAGAAATAATAGGGAAGAAACTCTGTATATAAAAGGAGATATTTTATGGAACAATGACACCTTTCAAGCAGAGGATCCACAGTGTCACTCTGCCTGTGAGCAAGGCACTTATATAAGCTCATTGCTGTAAAGTTTTCTGTGCGTTCTCTGTAAATCTTGCTGTTGTGTAACACCGTGGCTTGATGAACGAATGCCAAAAAAACAACAACATGAAGCCGTCTGTTTGTTTTTTGCTCGGCTGGATTCTGTGTGACCGTTGAGAGGAAATATGGGATGTGATTTCATCACAGAAAGTACCTGGCATCTCCTGCAGGTACCCTGTGAGCATCACCTGCAGAACTGGAGTTTCCAGAGAGATTCTGGATCCATGTGTACATAAAAAAATGAACAGATTTGAGCGACTTGATATGTTTCCCAGGTAGAAAGAGAGACAAGTAAACTCGATATTGAATCCCAGAATCCTCTTGATGGTTGCTTGTACTTGAGTCTAGAAGGGTTATAAGACGGGGCAGGACCAAAAAATATGAGATCTGCCATTAATTGCCACATTATCTCCAGCATTGGTTCTGATGTCCAGTTTGTTTTGAATTATGAAAAACTTCACACAGTTCTTCCAGCAAAAGCCTCTCCAATGTTGTGAGTTTGGGGTAGAATCTGATGAGTTGTTCTCCATCATCAGTGACATACTTGAATACAGATTGCCAATAATCCGTCTGGTGGATTGTGAGTTGTACGCTTTAATAAACATCTGTGTAACAGCAGATTGTCTGTCCCTTCGCCTCACATATTTACATAATAGTGTTGGATTTGCATGTGTCTATAACAATCGTCTCTCTAAAGCATATTTTTTCAGACAAACTGTAGACTGGAAAATCTATTAATTTCCCATCCTTTACTCAGGAATGGTAGGGATGCTGGCTTAAAATTTGTATTTCTATCTCTTTCTGGATCTGAAACTTCTTCACAGACTTGAGCTGCTTTGTAGGGATGTTGTCGTGGATTGTAGCCTCCCTAGAAGACTACAGCTCTTGGCTCACTTCATTCGTCCTACTGGAATCCGCGCACTACCTGTGGGTCCCTGGAATAATCACAATATTAAACACTACAAGCAATAGCAAGGATACATAACATTAGTTTAGTTATTCACATGTAACAAGGAGTGATCGACTTGTTTGTTGGCCCTGGGGACAAAAAGTTGGACACAAAATAAAGTACTAATGCAGAACTCAGGTCATGGTGTACTTTAGTGGTACACATACGCAAAAACAATCTAATATCTGTGCTTGTATCTGCAATAAAACTGGAGTACATCCCTGCACAAACACATTCCTCTGCACCTGCCATTTACCAACCTGGAGGAATCGCGGTCACCAGTAAAGCCACGGAAAAAGCCGAGCACATCCGAAAGCAGACCGAACCCTTTTCCCTCCCCTCCCCTCTCCAATCCTCCTCTTTCAGTCGTGGTGCAAGCAGCCATGTTGCCGCGAGCTTGTTCCGGTATCAGGGCAGGATCGTGCGCATAGACTGCATTCGGGCGCAGCTCCTCGCCTCTCTCTCTCCCTCTCTGTGTCGCCCGTGACACGCACCTCCTAACAAGAAAACCCCAGTTAACCGATAATGGATTTTACAACTTGATGATTCCTCTTTGAGTCGGCTGCTCACGGGAATAACAGCAAGTCGGTGTACCGACAGGACGAACTGGTATATATCGCCACACTGCAGTGCAGCACTGGTGAACGACCTTATTCCAATCACGCAACACAAGGAAGAGCGCCGGTGATTTCCGTGGATTTTGAGTTTTGTGGGCTGCTCTGTGGCAGTCACCGCCGCCGCGGCCGCAGGAGGATAAGCTAACCAGCTAGCTTTGCTTCGAAAGAAACACCGAATTAGCTAGCTACATGGGCTAATATTGGCCAACCAGTTAGCCAGCGCAACAAATTAATTCGTGTTTCTTCACCTGCCATGTGATTTATTTTTTACATGCTGCTGTTTTTATTTTTCGGATACCCTAACCCTGGGAATATTTCACTGGGAACATTTTGAATTGTTTTGTGTGAGTTGGGAAGGTCGAGACCTCGCCGGGAATAACTTTGGCCCTGAAAGTTTTGTAGACCTGCTTTTTCAAACCCTGAGAGGAAACATCTCTGCCACGAAGAGAGAAAAAAACAGGCGTCGACACAGCTCCGTGAAGACGACGCCGGAGAAAAGATTTGCTGTAAATTTCGGCGACAGTTGGAGGGCTTCCTCAGACGTTAGTTAGCAACCTTAGCATGCTAGCCACCTAATTGAACCTTGTCTTGTTCAACCGTTGCCCAACTTTTCTTCAAGCTAGCCCAAGTAGCTAGCTACCCTTAAACGTCACATCATCAGTGTGATAGCTCCGCAGGGTCACCGTCGACGCCGATAAATGCTAATTGGGAACTGAATGTTTTCAGGCCGAAGCTGAAGACGACGTTTTTGCTTTTTCCTGTTTTTGAGCTTGTTGACAAACATGGGACGTGCGGTTGCTGCTAGCTAGTTTTCTAGCTAGCTGGCTAACTCGGCTAGCCGCTGATGTGGGATTCAACTTGTTGATTCACGGGCTATCTGTCGTGCTGCTAGCTGGCTAGCACTGGACAACTGTTGGAAATTTTCCCCCTTCACCATCAACTAGACAGGTTTTAAATGCACAATAGACACTGAAAGGTCGTTCTGGTTTCACCGTTCCTTTCCCCTTTTTGGCAACTTCAAGTCTTTCAAAAATGTCAACAAGGATCCCACTGGTGCAAGTCATTGAAAACTCAGCCGGGCAGGTAAGATACACATCTAAAATGATTCTCCAAAAATAATCTTACTTCCTCATGAAGCCACTTTAGTTGTTTCTGCTTATCTGCTGTTAAGATGGGCCCTGTTTGGCCTTCTACAGTCTCTGCTTGTCTCTTTGCCTTTTCTCTGTCTCTGTTGTCTTTGCCACACAGCAGTGATTCACCAGCTTGCCTACGCACTCGCACTGGATTTCCCACTCCTTGCAGAACAGAAGAACAAATTTAGGTTTCTGTTTAGTCTGTGTGTTGGGGCATGTCCACCTACTTGACTTCCATTACTTTGACCTGTTGCAGCCATTTCCACATGAAATCCATACAGCTGACAGCACAGAAACCCAATATCCACACATTAGACCCGATGCATTATTATTTCACTTTAGTACATGTGTGGCAAGTATGTACTGTTGTCCAAGTGTGTTTGAGATAGAAGAAGAAGGTTGATTTTTGTTGATACACCATGAGAAGTTGTTTTTAATCTATAATATTTATGTTAATCCCCTGAAATTAATGTTTAAACTCGCAGTAGGCGAGACTTTTTGGTCACTGATTGATAAATACATTTTAGTCCAGAGCATTCCTGGAAAGAGATGTGGAGTAACACGAAGAGGTTTTGTTCAAATGGAGCTGTCGTTTCTGGGTTTGGTACGTGGTGCATGGTGTGATTAAAGACAGTCATAAACAATACACATCCTCTTCTGACCTAAAACGGCTGACCCTTATCCAGAGGCCAGAGGGCTCCTAAACACACTATAAATATCATTAGTACATGTGTCACATTGCGAAGGACATTGAGAGCTGTAGATTCAAAGAGATGGTGTATTTCACGTTTCCATTCAGCTGATTTGGAAAAAAACACTTTGGTGTTGCGCCTGAAAGTTTGAAAAGGACCAAGAAAGCCTTTGGCTGCGCTCTGTAAATCATTATTAGAAAGCTGGAACAAAGCCCTCACTGCTCAGACTACAGTATCTGTCTTAATGTTGTAGACAGATTTATCTGTAGATTCATTGCAATTACAAAAAAAAAAAAAAAAGCCACACACACTCACATGAAAACCATTATAGTTTCCGATACACATCTTGGACAGCTGTTGACAAGCATCATGTGATGCAAAAATCTCTCCTGAGCGTTGGATGGAAAAATTTGTGTGTGTGCATGTTGACAGAGTAGCCAGTGGATGATGTCGACACGTGTGTGAAGCTAAACCCCGTTTCTATATTTGTGTTGCCCAGAGTATCTAATGGTATATGAATGTAGCCGCTGTGAGGCTCCTGTGCGATATTGTTTTAGCAGTTGGTCAGCAGCTTTGATGAATACAGCGACCTAAATAAATAGTAAATGTACACGCATGAAGAAACAGACATCATAAATGAGGAGGGCGTTATTAAAAAAAAAAAAAAAAGCACTTTTTGTTTCAATCTGTCCCGAGAGCTGCACCCTCTGTCAAACTACCTGAAACACTGAAAGCCCAACCCAGGCGTGCAAAGTGTGTCTGCGCAGCCAACCAGACGACAGAGCTGCTCTTAACCAGCCAATGAAAACCTGTCGGTGCTGGAGACTCAAAGGTTAAAAAGAGTTAGTCTGTCTTTGCTCCTTGTACAAATAAAATGCTGACGGAAGTTGTTGTTGATACCATGATCTCACTGTGAGCGTCATTGTGTGTGTTGTGTGTGTGTGTGTGCGCGCTGGCTTGTCTCACACACAATGGTTCACTGCTTCCATTAGACGGTACAGGAAAGCAGATCGACAGTTAGACCTGTATGTATCTGTGTAAGTGTAGGCAAAGAGAGAGTGACACGGGCATATTTTTACACAGCTACACCCTCACCTGGACAGAGGTCATAAACAATACAGTTGATTATATAAGGTCTGACTGTAACACACACATGCACGTGGCCTCTCCATATCCAGTGGGACAGTTGGAACACACACTAACCTTTCATATTGGCAAACTTTCTCATTCAATTCAAGAGTATCATTTCAATTTTAGTCTACGATAAGGGAACACAACATTATCCAACAACACACTGTGATGATGGCTAATCAGACACGTGCAAGCGCACACATTAGGTAGGATACTGTGTATTATGCAGCACTGTGCCACAAGAAGACCAGTGGGAGATTAACTGCTGCTGTGATAACTTTCTAACAGCACATTCAGGCAAGACTATAAAACTATAAAGTGCAGTATCTCAGGCTGAACTTCCTGGTATGCCTTGTTTGTGTACCCTTTTGCAACGCGCGTGTACCAATGCAGGCCCTTGTGTCGTTCTGCCGTACTGCTATTGTTACCCTCAACTCGTCCCTTGGCACCAAGTGAGGATTTAGGGGTGGAAAGAAAAAAAGTTTGGGGTCATGGCAAGTCCCTAACTGGGTTTGTAGGCAAAAGGTCATGGATGGATACTCCCACACAAACGCAGTCTGTTTTAAAGGCCATGTATAGAAAGCCTTTGGTGTCAGGTCTCAAGATACAGGACAAAATGGCACCGGACATGAAGACGGGGGTCGGTGTTGACATGACCGTCCCTGTTCCTGTCAGACACTTGTCAGCGTGCTGCTCGGTAAAAGCAGATATTCTCTGAATATCCTCACCGTGTATCTGCAAAACTGGAATAGAAAGGCGGTTGTAAAAGTGACTGACCAAGACAGACAGACCACCATCCCGTTCATCATAAACAGTTGCTAGTAGAGATGGGTAATGAAACCTGATGTTAAATGCCCCCCGGGGGTAAATTATTAAAGACCGTACTATTGATAAGTTCTGACATTATTGGTTCTAGCTTGTAGCTCGTGTCTCGTTGCCCCGTTCACCTCAGGGCCACACATGGTTAAAGTAAGCCAGCTGATTGTTGGGTATAGGTGCATTCATAAATGTCAGAGCATCATGCAAACTTAAGCTCAGAAATTTAACATTTTATTAATGTACAACATCGGCCACCTGTTGTGTCTAAGATCATTCCCACCTTCCTGGTTGTACGAGATGTGATCTCTGTCTGACTTTCAAAGTTAAGTTGTAGTCATAACATTTTGTTACCGTGGTCTACTTTCACCCTTTATACATCTAATGTCGCACAACACACAGATGACACTATCCAGGTGAGAAAGGAAGGCGTTGCCTGACCTTTTTAAATGCTGATGACATAACCAACTACCCCCGCATCAACTGTCTGTAACAGTATATACAGGGGTGTCTAACAGATTAACTTGTGAAGCCTGGCTCTCTGTTTACAGAGTCTTGAAATTTAGCTGAATTTTCACTTAATCACCGGTAAAGTCGTACCTAAATAGTACCGTTAAAATCTTAATACCTGCTGCTAGCTGTCAAACTCAGAGAAGTGACTTATGACATCTTCCTGGCGGTGTGAAAGTGGCATGTCGAGTGACTTGATCTGACATGTTGCCACGTTACACAAGGTTTTGTACTGGCTGTTAGTTTGAGGAACTTATTTGCATATGGCACCCATTATCAGCGTGACAGCAGTTCACTGCAAGCCCAGCAGGAGAGCAGGTTTATAAAAATACAAGGCACGGTGTATGTTGCTGTATTAAATGAATGCTGTAGGTTCAAAATCTGATCTCTTGATTGTCTGATTTCCTGCTTTACAATGTCCCCTCTCTATTCATTGAGCCATGTCTTCTGAAAAGACAGACTAATGCAGCCAGAAATACTGGTCTGCCTCTTCAATCGTTACTTCATCCTCCATTTCATTGTTTGGGTAGTTGCACACTAGCCGAGCGAACTGGATCCTCCCCACTTTGACGTGTGATGGATTTGAACCATTCATTTGTCCGAGTGAGACATGTACTCATTGTAGAAGTCATGTAGAGAGAACAAGAAACTAACTAGGAAATGATTGGATTGTTTTCACTGGGTATACTCTCGGTCCCCAGTGGAAATGGAAAAAGGAACAAGGAAATGAAGCAGGAAGATGGTCTACCTGTATTCCAAATGGCATCACCAACCTTAGTGCTTCACTAAAGGTGACGAAACAGTCCCATAAAAACTTAAGAAACTATATCCACCTCTGGTACTATACTGAAGTCCTGGAAAGGTTTTCTAGGTTAGTTCAGTGTGCATCCGTTTATTTTTAACCAAATTAATGATTGCTGTTAGTTAATTCTGAATTTAAACAATGTTCTGCTTGTACACTACTTTATAAAGCAGGAAAAGTCGGGATGGGATCTGTGGGATCCTGCAGGGACAGCAGGACGATTACGTAGTGTTCGGTACCAGATGTGAATAAAGTGACTCTGACAGCGTTTTCATGAGCCACAGCTGGCAGGAGTTCAATGCAGAAGCCTCGACATCCTCCTTTAAAGACTTAAAAGGGTTGCCTATCTTGTCAAGACTTATCCGCGAGCTTAAAAGTTGCCCTGTTATCTGAGCTAGATCTAGATATCGATCTGAACAAACAAAAGTTATGTTTACATTTTGTGACTCTCACCACATCGTTAGCAAAGTCAGTTTTTAAAGTTTTAACCTATCAATCATCGTCAAATGATCAAAAATCATTTTATTTATTTATTTTTTTTTGGATCAATTTATCAAAAGTGACAACATCAGCAGGCCTGTGATTTGTCTAACTCAAAGTTTTTATTAGATGACCTTCATTTTTATGAACTAGGGAAGCAAAATTACCTCAGATTTCTAATTCTAATTCTAAATTCATTTTTGCATTTGTTTTTCCCATTTCCCCTATTTAAAAAAAATATTTATATTTATTTTTTATTCATTTAGTCAAAATCATAACAATTCTTGTCGTTCCTCTGAGCTAATGTCCGGTCTTTTCCCGTATGACCTTTGTAACCCGCTCCATGGCGGGAACGGTGACCGTTGCAGGTTCAAACTGCTGTCAAACGCCACAGCAACAGAAGACAAAGAACACTGTGTTGGAAATATGAGGTTAGCCGAGCACAGTTTGATATATTTCACCTGACACCTTGGGAGTGTGGAAGCCTCACGGAGAATCTCCCAGCAAGCTGTTGAGCTGGAAATTCAATATAGATGAGAAAGAAGCACTGAATGTGTAAGTGTATTGACATAGGTATGCTGCTGAAGACATGTTTTTAATATTCTAGTATTCACCTTTTTGCCTGTCCTCATTCACGCTCGCTTTGAATGAGTCATCTTGTAAGCAATCTATAGCACGCACACACATACACACGTACACGTTGCTGTTACGCCCAGGAAACCATAAATTATGCCTCTCTCCTTACCAGACCAGTCACTAGGCAGATGAACAGAACGACAAAGCTAGCCAGGGCCCTAGCAACAGAGAACGTGCTACACACACACACACACACACACACACACACACACACACACACACACAAGATCATTCACTTCATCACGTTCACATTTGTTCTTGCCGGCACACAAGCAGGCCTTCATTTTTCACACACACGCAGTTACTTGTTGATTGGATTTGAATTGGATTTAGATCCAATGAGTTCTGTTGGCCATTTATACCTGGAGTTCCAGCGGACACATAAATATAGGACAAGCAGGTGCTACCTGGGTGTTTAACCAACAGCGCAGTGAAGTTCAGTGCTTTGTGTGTGTGTGTGTGTGTGTTGGATTGTCTCTGGGAGCAGGGTAAAACAGGCCTTTCCTGTTGAGCTGAGCAGTAGGTGTGGCAGCCAACTGTAGACCTGCGATTTGAAGGCCTTGACGTCATTCAGGTGAAGGCGTGTGGACTTCTCTCTCACTGCTTCACCGTGTTACTGTTTAGTCAACTGATGTCAGTCTAGCGTCCATACTTGGATGTCGCCCTGTGATTAAATATGTTTTGATATGGAGGAAAGGTTAAACTAAAAACTAGTTACACACCAGGTTTCATTTTATTTCTGTTTGTGGCCTTTTTATTATCACATGACTGCGTTAAAACTGTCATTGAGATCAAAGTACATTTTTAAGAAATGCTTTTAAGTACACAGTTGGTGGCAAACATTCACACCTCCATTGTGCACTCAACGCTACACCCAAGAAATAGTAATGCTGCTCATTCTCTGAAACATATTTCCCAAGGCTAAGACGCTCTGTGTCGGAGGTGTTTGTTGTGGTGTTCCTTGCACTCCGACTTGATTCACCTACTTAACACGGAACTAGTTTAAGATGCTTTTACTAGCTCCAGCTGTTGCCCAGTTTGATTCTGAGGCTTTAATCTGAGTCCTTTTACCACTCGTATCCTGCAAAATTAGCTACGTCCACGAAAAGAAACTTTCTGATGTCTGTTGCGTCAAACTGACTTAGAAATTGAGGCAGAACGGTAACATTTGGTTGGTTAAAGGTCCAGTGTGTAAGATTGGGGCGTCTCTATTTTCAGAATAAGGCAGACATGAAAAATAATATTCATACCTATGATTTCATGCATGTATTCACCTGAAAATAAAAAATCTTTTATATCTACAGTGGGAGTGGGTCCTCTTCTATGGAGGCTGCCATGTTGAAACACAATTTCTACAGTAGCCTGGAACAGACAAACTAAATCCTGACTCTAGACAGGGCAGACAGGACACAAGATGCAACTAAAACCTACAGACTGGACCTTTTTTGAAGTTCATATCACATAAAGGGAACCCAAAATAAGTAAGCCTCCATAATCAGGCTAAAAATCAGACCTATGTTTAATTAATGAAGTGTACACCCAAACGCAGCCTTGCTACTTGAACCTAGTTGCTTAATTGAATGTATTCCCACAGACAAATTGGGTTTGAGCTTTGCTTATAATTTAAAGCTTTTCCCATATTAAAATTTTTAGCACTCAAATGGAACACAGGTTGTGTCACTTGCTAAGATTTCCGTTTGTAGTGTCTTTGCTGCGATTTAGTCTCAAAACCACTCATGAAAGGTGATACACCACTTAGTTAGCAGATGCCTAAATAATAGTCGTTCTTGTTCTTTTTATTTTTTTGTTCCTTGAGTTGCTTTAAGTTTTTGTTTTTTTAAGTTAGAGTCTAAAAATTTTGCGGGACACACTAATGAAGTATAGGGTACATGTATACATGTATTAATCAGCTTTTCAAATCAGCCACCCTGTGAAAGCCACACAGTCCTGTTTACTCTGGTGGCTCGCACTCACTCACACACAGTTGCATAGCAGCAGAACAAGGGCATGCAAGGAAGTGCTGCGCAGTGTGTCCCAACTGTGACAGCAACAGAGCAAACAGGAGCTCTGAATTGATTTCACACACACACACACACACACACACACACACACACACACACACACACACACACACACACACACAAATGTACACATGCCTCGGGAGCTAGGGTAATTCAGTTCAAGAGAACACACACACAAAACACTACATTGACAGCAAACTGAGACCCTGTGTGACACCACCTTGTTAAAGTAAAGGGCCTCTCAGAAATTTACTTAGCCGTGTGTGTGTGTGTGTGTGTGTGTGTGTGTGTGTGTGTGTGTGTGTGTGTGTGTGTGTGTGTGTGTGTGTGTGTGTGTGTGTGTGTGTGTGTGGAGTTCATATGACTAGTATGCATATATAGTAGCTATACTGTATATTAGAGTTTCAGAAGAGGCTACTTAAGGGCATGCAAGACATAGACAGTGACTCGTATTAATACTTTGAGTGATTAACGATTATTACTGAACCTCGGGCATGATGAAAGAATGCTCTGCTTTGTTACCGTGACTCACAGATGCGTACTTTTTGCTTCAAACTATAAATGGTCTTAATGACAGCCTCTGCCTTGTGAAAATCGTCATCATGAGTACATACGAAATAATATGTTGCACAACTGTAAAAACAAAAACAACAAAAAGGAACTTGGGCTGCTTTTAAAGATAAATGTAGCTCATAAAGGTTAAATGAAAAACAAAGACAGCAGAATGTGCTGTTGATGTGGTGGAAATGGGCTGAGTAAGACTTTATGCTAAAAGCTAATAGTGTGAAACAGAGCAGGACAGATAAAAATAAAAAATATAGACTGTGTGCTTTAAGATTTTCAGTCTACTTTAAGACTTTTCACTTAGTTTGGCTTGAGTTCTGTATAAATTAGTTATACAAATTTCCCTTTTGTGTACTGTACGTGTGTGACTGCACTAACTGCTGTATTAGTTAATTTTATTTCCGTCATCAAAAATATATTTGTGCAAAACTGTTTACATCCACGTGCAGTTTAACTGGCTTTCCATTTGGAGTTGAATCAGGAGAACTGTCAAACAGGCGCAGTAACATTTCTCTTCAATAGTGTCTTTGGCAGCTTTTTAGCTTGTGTCCTTTTTAATTTCCCTCTCATCAGTGGTTGTTCACATGATGACTCCCAAAGTCATTCCCTGATGGGATTTCCTTGTAATTAGCTCCAGTTAGTATTTGTGGTTTTCAGCTTTAATGGACGTTTATACGTACGAGTTACTATATAAAAACCAAAATGTGGTGATTAAAAAGTTACATCTGTGTTAAGTTGGATTTTTTATTTATTTATTTTTTTGGCAATCTTCAGATATGTCACTGCATGGTATTATTAGGATACTGCACACTGCAAGCTCCCGTTTAAGGACAACAAACTTTGTCACATATATTTTATTCTGGAAACCTATCTTGGCATGAAAGAGGGGTATAAATAGAAACATAAACATATGAATAGCAGGGTAGGAAGAGAAAGCATGGTGGTGGGGGAGGAGGAGAGAAGGGGGGAGCAAGAGAAAATGAAGGAAGCATGAAAGAGAAACAAACCAACATCGAGATAGAGGGCAGGATTCAGCAAGCGACAAATCTCCATGGCAACACAGCCATCACGACCTAGAGTTGGGGAGGTGTGTGTGTATGTGTATGTGTGTGTCTTCCCACCCACAAATTTCAGTATAATGCAGCAGCCTTTGTATGTGGTCGTGTTATGTATCCAATAAAGACCTTGTTTGTTCCACATCGACAGTATGTTTGGTTAGAAAGTAGAATTGGAGGAAAAATTTCATCTTAAAATATTAAATTGTGTTAACTTGAGCTTGAAGGTTGACGATTAAAACTTGTACAAAAAGATCCAAGTACTTATTTAATTAAAAATTTTTATGTCAAGGCCAAAAGGTACATCTGTTTTATGCTGCCTCAGCTTTACCACGCCTAACACAGAAATATAAATAATTAAAACTCCATTATGAAAGCTTAAATCGATTCATAGAGCACGAGTGGAACAAGAGTGCTGCTGTCAAGGATGTTGGGGAGTAGGCAAATAACGCCTAGGAAGGGTTTTGTAGCAGTGCTACAACCTTTAAGTCAAGTTAAGGCCGTTTGGAAAAGATTAATTAATAAACAAAATGAATTAAGACAAGTGTAGTTAAGGAGAATCATGTTCATTAACTGTACTCATCTTTCCAGCAAATTACAGCAGGTGCGTGGTTATAGACGACGCGTTCCCCAGATTACATGTCAAATTAGTAATATGACTACAGGCCTGCTATGATATTAAGCTTAGACGTAGCTGACGTTACAACAGCTCTTTTAATGAACTCGTGGTCTGGCTGCCCTAACGGCGTGTTGTGGATGTACAAGCTTCCAATTAGGACCGCTTGTCAGTGTAAACGCGGAGGGGAAAAAAAACACGTTTCAGTTCTATTATCCTCCACAGCATGTCTGGAGATCAGATTAAATTCAACTGGAAGAGATCTTATTAATTGAAGGACCTATAAAACTTGTTGCTGTTTGTGCTGTGTTGAAAATACCCAGCTTCCTGTAGAGCAAATCCAAATGTCAGCATCTTTATTTGGCACGTCGTTTTTGATATTAACTCTGACTGTATTGGTAATCTTATACTGATTCTAAATGTGTTAGTAATCAGTCATCCCCAGCTCAGACTGCCCTCCATCCACACAGATGACCCTCATATCTTGGGGAAACATGTAATATTAAATGGGGAGTGGGGGTCCTGTGGCAGCGTGCAAGTGTTAAGCCCTCCAGTTTAACCTCTTAAATTGGTTTGCAGCTTGTTACTTTAAATATAATTAAATTTGATGGTTTCCCCGCGGTTATAATTGTCCGTCGTCAGTGTGTGTGTGGGTTTTTTTTATTTGTTTTTTTTGAGCTGCTGAGCTCAAACTGAAATGCTCTTTGGACAGGAAGGGACAAAGTAGTTAATTCTTTCAAATGAGTGGGAACAGTGCGATTACATGTAATTGTTAACAGCAGGTTTGTGATGCAGTATTTTTTTTTTTAAATCTGCGTAAACTTGTAATAATAGCTGCCAATGAGCCATCACTTTGTTGGCTGCCAAAATTGGCAGGAAAGTCACCATATTTTAATTGTGTATAATTGGACTAATAATGGCTCTGTAATTATAACCCAAATTTAAGAAATTAAAAAAACACACAAGAATGGTTTGACATATTTTACGCTACATATTATTTATTTGTCTCCCACTAATAACAAGTGGCTGAGCACAGCAAGGGAAACTACGACGTACGCATGTGACTTTCAGCCGTGACTGCAGAATCAGGTAGTGTAAGGTGAGGCAGTCCTCTTATAGCAAAGGTGGAAAACAGGCAAATAATCTGGAAACCTGATTAGATAGTTGATCATTCATCAACATGATTGGGTGATGCATTAACCACGATGGAAGAGACGTCACATTTTAGTTTTCACAATGTCGTAATGGTGTTTGGTCTTTTCAGCCTAGCCTGGTTTGTCATGTTTCCGAAGCGCGTGTGTGTTTTTCAACTCTCCCTTTATTACCACTTCTTTGCCTCCCTGCTGTTGATAACACGTTTGCCTATCTCGCTTTCGGGTTGAGCTGTCTCTTGATAGTAATGTGCTGAACACACCTCATGTGCGACTCTCCTGTTGGGTTACTTTCTGAACTGCTCTGTGTAAAATTCCATCTGGTTGTATCTGAGTGGCTTCCTCCCAGAACTCAGATTAGTAAAGGTCAGTGATAATGAGGCTCGAGTCAGAACACAAACCAGTACTGCCGTGGATTAACATTACTGCTTTGTGTGTGTGTGTGTGTGTGTGTGTGGGTCATGTGCACATGCTTGTGTTTTCAGTGTGGCAGTAAATGGCTCTCAGCTGCAAACATCTTGTCAGTGAGTTTTCACTTGTCTCTGTGTGTGTGTGTGTGTGTGTGTGTGTGTGTGTGTGTGTGTGTGTGTGTGTGTGTTGGGAGGTGGTCTGAATTGCTGGGCCGGATATAAACACTATACTAATGGTCTCTCCACACGGTAGGCAAAGAACGCCACCCTGTCTGATAAACTCGACACACAGTAGCCAATAAACTCGAGTTTGAGAGCATATTGTGCCTTTTTATTGTGTTGAAAATGTATTTAATCACTAAACTGTGACATCAAAATGAAATATGATAAAGCAATTCATCTTAAAGGTAGAAAAGTAGCCAAAGCTTGTATCTGATTCATATAATTTAAAATAAGTGTATATTTGTTTTCGGTGTCTATAGACAAGCCCAGCAGCTGATTTATGTGTTGTTCTCTTGCAAGCCGCCGCCATTACTGCGGTGGGAGATTGGAACTAAACACATGACACCATCCAATCTCCACACGCTACAGCACTTACACATCCAGACAGTGGACAAGCTAGTTAAACTCAACAGGCTTTACTTGTTAGCTTATGATTTAAATCATCAAACTCCATAATTTATTGCATTGTAAACTGGAAAACTGGAATAATATACCAATCAAGCTAGAGACATGTGGGGTAGCGGTGCACACCATTGTCTCCATGAAGGCAGATCTCTCTGTTTTGTTTTTTTTTTGTTAGCAAGCTGCTCGGATTGTGATCGAAACAGAAGGATTTAACAGAGATTTAGCAGAGTAAATTTGATTTCATGCAGCAGAGGCTTAGGGCTTTTCATTTCTGTTTTCTCTTTCCAAATTCATGTTGTTCACTTTGTTTTTGGAGCAGAAGATGACAGTGCAGCCCCTGAAAATATGAAAAATAAATTAAAAATGCAATCCGTTCCACACATCAGTGTTATAACTATGCTGACCAGCCACACTTCCACAGACTTACTAGGTTCCCCCGGTTCAGTGTCACCTGAAGTGGTCAGAGTGGTTACATTACCCAGTGGACACATTTTGGTGTCTTTGTGCCTTGTGTTTCCAATTTACTACCTCCAATCCTTCCCCGACATCTCTTTTCACAAGAGGTCCCTTCATCTGGCGTGAATATCATTAACAAACCCCGAGTGTCAGTGAGTATACGCTCAGTATTCAAATGCAGTTTGTCAGCCGTTGTGACCGGAGTACAGTGAAATCTTAAGTTGGTAAACTCACTGTGCTAAACTGTGCATGTTAACAAGTTAGTATTCATGAGTCACATGCCGCATCAGAGAGTAATGTGAGAACAAAACAATGATGTCACTTATTGTTCTCCAACACATCTATAATTATAACTGAGGGGAGAGAGAAGAGGTGGCTATATGTATGTGTGTGTGTGTGTGTGTGTGTGTGTGTGTGTGTGTGTGTGGGGGGAGGGGGTTGCTTAGCCTGCAGCTGCCCAAAAATGAAGGAAGAATCAGAAGACAAAAATAGTCGGACATGAAAGAGGATAGGAGAGAAGGAAGACTAAAGAGTTGAGGACTGTGGAAGAGTGAAAGAACTCAGAGGAAACCTGCTGTACCTTGTGCATTGTCAGTCAAATACATAATTAAAAATTAAGCCTGCTAATTACTGGGGAATGGTCCATTTAAGCACTAGCTAACAAAGACAGAAAGCTTGTCTCTGTGTTCCGACCTTCATGTCAGTGGTAGTACAGTCGTACCAGAGTTGTACAGGCTTTGTCGGCTGGTTATGTTTCATTTCAGCCCCCTGTGAAACAACAGGAATGTCTAAAAAAAAAAAAAAAAAAATCATAAATCATAAAAAGAAAAATGTAAACTTCTACAACAAGCCAAAGTCCAGTTGTCCTTCAGTAACCTCATTATGTTTTACATTTTCCCCCACTCAGAAAGTTGGACAGGATAACAGAGGAGTCGGCCTCGCTGTACACTTCTGCCATTTTAAAATCGTAAATGCAGCTACATGCTTTTTAGTGGGAAATGACGCACTCAGAAATTAAACGGTGTGAACATCTTAATGCTGCCATCTTGGTTATGTATATTCATCACTCTATTAGAGCGTTGAAGCACTCATGATAACAAACTTTGCAGGAAGCCAGCATTAGCTTTGTTCCTGTATCGACTTTTGATCCCCTAATATCTTTCAGTGCTGTCAAAGAGGGCGGGCACGACTGTGTAGCAGCTACACTGTAGATCTGACATCCATAAAGCTGTATCTCTCTGACTAAAAATCAATGTTTACTTCACAAGTTGTGTCTTTGTAGCGCCCTAGGCTGAACTTTGCGTCGTGATATCAGCACAGTGTTGGCCATTGACACTTTTACCTGTCCCTCAGCACACCAGAAACCAGTTCACTGATCAACAGGTTATGCAGGAAATCAGACAGTGCTTCAACATGCATTGTTGTAACTTTTCAGCACAGATGTGTAAAATAGTCACATTTCCAGTGCTGGATATGGACTTACTTCAGGTGGTTTGAGGCTAGAAAAAGTTTTCGCTACATGTAATGGTCTTAAGCTTCCTCCACATGCTCTGTTTCTTCCCTTCAGACTTTTATTGTCTTTTGTCATGCTCACCTGTGCATGAAAAAAAAACAATTTCAAACCTGGTTAGGTGGATTGCCAAGAATCTGTTACTGGGACATAGCATTACCCCTCTACTCATGTAAATGCGAAAACTTTTTTAAACTTTTAATATTTGGGCTGCTTTTATGTGAATGTCCTTTTTAAAGTGCATCGAAACAGACCGAATAGGATACTTTATCACTTTCTAGAAGCAGTTGGAAGACCCGAATGTTTTATTGAGGGCAAGGTTTGACCTCCAGGCACTATTTTGGACAGCAGTACTCCCTGACAGAGGGAGTTAGATCACACAGGCCTAATCTCTGTGAGGACAGCCCAGCTGATCGAGAAGCTTTGTGTGGTCAGATTGGGTCTCATTGTGTCGAATCGTGTTCACATATGAAACATTGTCTCTCTCTCTCCGTCCCCCGGCCACATGATCCAAAAATAAAAATGGTTTGCTCTCCCTCCTCACTCAAAGCCACATAAGGCCCTTCCGCCAGCCTTAGAGGTTTAATGTAACTGTCATTTGTTTTTAATCTGAAGTTCCCCCCTCTTGTGCTGAAGCTTAATCTGGCCTATTACATTTATGCAGGTCTGCACTGTCAGCATGAGGATGTTGTGGGGGAGGGGGGGGGGTACAGACATTAGATCATACCATCTGGAGCAAGAAACACACAAATACAATGAAGTAATCCTTGTTTCCCATAGCCTGAGATATGGTAACAGAGGGAGGACAATGTTGATAGAAATGTGGTCTGCGGGTAATTTGTGGCGTAGAACGAGCCTCTAATTTGTTCGAGCCAGAAAGAGATAATTAGGCGAATAAAATGACTAGTCGGTGTTGGAGGGAGAGAACAAGAGAAAGGGATGATTTGTGCGAACCTCTTCACTCGGCACCAACAGTGTGAATTTCACTTGACCGTCTCTCTCATTGGTGTCAGATCTCCGAGAGGTGTGTGTGATTTTTCTGCGTATATACCCCGTGTGCACGCCCATGCGCCCACACCAGTGTGTATTCTTGTATCTGCGCGTGTCACAGCCTGTGTGTGTGTGTGTTTGCGTCTCGTCTCGTCACCCTGGAGCCAGTCGTCCTCCTCCTCTGACCCTGATCCCCGTCACCTGTCCGCTCAGATCACACACACACACGCACACAATTGCCGTGACCCTTTCCTGGAGTTGAAACCTAATCGCAGTTGCCAACCATGCAAAACTTGCCAGCACAGCAAGGTTTTGTTTTCTTTTTGTGGGTGTGCGTATGACTCGAAAGACCTACTGTCTGCTGTAAGATGAACTGAAGCAATTTTACTCCACACTACCATATAAAGAGACTATTAAAATAACTTTGTACACTACTGGCCTTGTGGGTTCAAATTAAAGTCACAAAGATACACTCACACAGGAAGCTGGGGTGAAATATTATTTTATATCATTATCTGAAGATTAATATGAATATCTTACCAAAAGATGAATATTGGGGGCCATAGCTACACTGTGAAACATTAACCATAGTAAAACAGTGACTGTAGGAAAATGAAGACTAAGCTCATCGTTCCAGCACTTCTCTTGAAGGTTCAAACTTGTGTTAGGAAGTGGCTCTCATTCCTTGTACCCAAATATTAATCAATTATTATGTTATGGCAAATAGAAGACTATAAATTTAAATGTTAGTAGGAAATGCATAATTGGTAGTCAGAGTCTAAGAAGACAGAACATGAGGGAAAATTGCATTTTTTTTCTCCCGCAGCTTCGCTAAAATTGTACATCACTTATTTGTAATCAGTGCTCTGCTTGCCAGTTATTCACAGTTTTCTGTGTACAGAGCAGTGGACTTGTTTGTTTTCCCTAAAATGTTGCTTATGGCGGTTAAATGAGCTGAGTGCAGCTTCCAATAACGGCTTTAGGCTGCTGTAAAAAGCTTTATTTATTTTTTTTGTGTAAAGATTGAGTTATAAAATACCCACCTTACTTGGACAAAGTCCAGCCTGATTATGCTTTATTTACAGTGGCTTGTTCCTTATCAACACTGGCTGTCCATATCAAGTCTGTATTGGCACCAGATTATAATGCAGAGTTTGGAACGCCTTAGGCTACTAGCTGTGTGTCGATTGATTTTCTGCTGTCTGTTTTTTAATCCATAATAAAATCTGAAGGCTTCTGGGCAAGTATAATCTGGACTAGCCTGTCATAGACATAGACAGTTATTCCATTTAAATTTAGTATTTAATTGAAAGCTAGTATATTTGTTTTATTTTACTTCTATCATAGTTAGGACTGACCTGAAGTTGAAACCAGAATCTGAATGAGTGTGTGTGTGTGTATTACTTTCAAAGCACTGTTGTCTCTTTGAGAGGCAGCCATATTGGCAAGATGTTTATAGAGTTTTGTTGCATATTATTAATATTATATTAAGTGTTTTTTGTAACTGCTCTAAAAGATAAAGTCTCTGGGCTCCTAAAATGTAGAAATGAGCCAATCAGTGACATTAAAATGGACTTGAAATGAGAGGCTTTGTTAAAACCTTATCTGTCCTTTATGATCTATGAATATCCAGTGATTATATGTCCCATAGAAACAAAGTGTTCAGGACAGCTGATAGCATGGAATGTAAAGCTTTCCCTTCATTTTTTCCCCCCCTGGTACATATTCTGTTACTTTCTGCCTACGAGGAGTCATTGTGGCCTCTCATGCTTACATATTTCCCTCTCTCTTCTCTTCTCAGGAGTCCAAGTCGTCCGGCCGCTCCAGCATGCCGCGATGTCGGAACTCCGTCGCCACAACCACATCAGATGAGCAGCCGCACATTGGTAACTATCGGTTGCTAAAAACCATCGGCAAAGGCAACTTCGCCAAGGTCAAACTGGCACGACACGTCCTCACCGGAAAAGAGGTAGGCATGCATGCGCAGACACACTAGATTGTAAGTGAAAGGACAGATTAAAGCTTTCAGTTCAGAGTGACTTTTGACTGACTTTCTGAACTTTAGACTTTTATTTTCACTCACTTCACTTTGTGGAGGAAGGCTTTATTAGTGACTCTTTATTTAACTAGAAACTAGTTTGTCACTATGAGAAAAGATAGAAACCTTTTATGTTTTTATCAAAAAATCTAAAACCAAACCAAAAAAGACAAGCTACCATGAGAAATTGTTAGCAGGTGAAGAAATCTGACATGTTTGTTCACTGCTGTAGAGCAACACTTTGAATGTTTAGCTGATGTGTAAATGGTAAACTTCCTTGCTGGTTGCTGAGGATGTGGGAAGGGCTCACGCTGTGATACACAGCAGGTCTGGTCTGATCCTGGGCTCGCATGGCTTCGGAGACGGCACATCTGCTGCAGGAGATTAGATCACCATTGTCAGCTCGAACAGAGAAGCCTAAATGTCTCCGGCTCACTGTGAATTCCAGATGTGATGTAACGTGGTGGTCTGTCCCTTTAAGGGAAAAGCTGCGTCTGCAGCGAGCCCATGCCGGGCTCTGTCTGAGGCCCAGTCAAGTCAACGTTCAGTCGGGAGGGAGAGAGGGTGGGCGGGCTCTGTCAATGTGTGACAGCTCTGTGCCTGACACCCTGATAACACTCCATGTGACTCGCTGGCACACACACACGCACACACACACACACACACACACAAAGAAAACAAGGGAGAGTCAGAGGGCATGAAAGAGTCAAACAGACAAGCACAACCAGAAAGAGGAGTGGAAGAAAGGATTTAGTTGACAGTGAAAGACAGAAATGGGAGAGAGAAATAAACCTCCCTTTTCTGTGTCCTTGTTAAGAGATAATTCTTTGTTTCCTTCACCGCTCTCTTTGTGTCCTCTTTTCTCTTGTTCCGTTTCATCCCTTTTTCTCACTTTGAATCTCTCCCATCTGTCTGTTTCTCTATTTTTATTTCACTCCCTCTCTTTCTGTGTTTTATCTTTCTCTTACCGGTGTCCACTTTTGGATTATGAACTATAGACCAATACGTGTGTGTATCTGTGTGTGTCCCTGTCTGTATACTTGCCCTATTATGCAACTGCCGCCTGCTGTGATTGTGTGTTCATCACTTAATGCTGTGAGATTGTATCGCCGTGTTTATGATGTCTCCAAAAAAGATGGGAGTGTGTTTGTGCCTGTGATGGCTGTAGAACTGTGCAGGTTTGTGTGAGCGGGATGCGTCAAACCGACTGCAGCAAGTGTAATTAATGAATAGAAGTGTAATAATAAATTAACACGTTCTTGTTTTGCTTCTAGGTGGCTGTAAAGATCATTGATAAGACACAGCTCAACTCCTCCAGTTTGCAGAAGGTGGGTCTCTCTCTCCTCTCTCTCACACACTCATACAGGCACAAAATTCAAACCTCCGTCCTTCTTATCCCTTTTCTCAGAAGTAATTTTCAACTTGCCCCACGTGTCTTTCCTTTTTGCACTCTCTCTGTCCATCTCTCGCTCTCTCTTCCTCTCTCTCTTGCCCGTCTGTCTTTCTGAAGTGGTCTAGTTTTCAGAGAGAGTTTTAATTACAGGAAACAAGCTGCAATTACTTCTTTTGATCGTGGCAGGGTGGGGTCTGTCCACTTACACGCACACTCTTAACCATGTATCCCTGCACACTCAACACACACCAAACACTCATCGCGTCCGCAGACATAAGTCACAGAATACACACTTGTGTGCAAACGCAGACACACAGAGCACATGGCAAGAAAATGTTAAGACATAGCAAAGACACTGACAGGGCCAAGACACAAATCCAGTGATAAATGCCAAAACACACACACACACACATGAAAGTTGAACGTAAATACGCATTCAAATGCAAATCCATGTGTACCACAATTGGCAGACAACACCTGATATTATACTCGCTCTTATAATCAGGTCTTAAAGGATTATATATTTTTTTCTTATTGTCAACAAATCCAATGTAAAGACCAAAAGTGTTAGTCGTTTAAATACTTCCTGACTTTTATTGGTGGAACTCAAACCCGCTTATTTCTACTGAATATCTAAATCTTTAAAACTTTATTAATGTGTAAATATTGTGTTTGTTGGGGGTTATTTTCAGCCACAGATTAATACACATTTAGTGCTCTTGTGAGTATTTACAGCAGCAGGGCATCAAAATAAAGTTCACGGCAATGAAGGAACATGTCGCCCAGTGCAACAGTGTAGCTGATTAATGTGTTTTAATAATGTCCTCTGTGACGTAGTGGAATAAGATAGATCAAGTAAACGGTATGAGTCAAAAGGATACATTGATCGTTAGTTTTGGAGGAGTTTATGAAGAATAGTCGGTCTTATATTTAAGATTTGTAGTTCATTAAAGAGTTACTGCGTAGCTACACACAGCTGTAGCCGCATTATATGCTACGTCGTAGCTGTGGCTCTTCAAAATTAAAATAAGCATAAAACCAGCTTTAAGGTTCTTATTTAATATACTATGTTGGTTCCAAACATAATATGGTATTGGTGTTTTACTTGAAAAGGGAGCTAATACAGAGTTTGTAACTTTAATAGTTTTAGGCTAGCTTCGATTTCTATCTGTCTTCAGTGTGTCTTACAGATAAACTTCCAGTAAGCTTAGTGTGACCTTATCTGCAGACATAGAGGAAATAAGTTTGTAATGATTGAAAAACGTTGTTACCACAGAAAGAGGCGGGATGGCATTGAGCCAGACGTGAATCAGTACTTCGTACGCAGTATTTTGACTCATCATATTAGCATAAATTATGCCAGACTTTGGATTTGAACTGGTTCTGCTTGAAATCTCTGGCAGTATGTCATAACTAACCATGTTTGTTTTTGTTTTCCGTCTCGTAATTTGACCCACATGCTCAAACAGGAAGTGAATGTTTTCAGTGTCTTTTAACCCACAAACATTGATTGTGGAGTCTTTGCAATGGCACAAATAGAAATTGTAAAATCAATTGATATTAATTAGCACAAGAACGTGTTGAATATAAATGTAATTCATAACAACATTCACACTGTCTGATAGCGTATTTGACACAGCGCTGTGTGGCCTTTTTTTGTCACAGCTCTTCCGGGAGGTGAGGATCATGAAGATGTTGAATCACCCTAACATAGGTGAGTCACACTGAAACATGAGTTTCCACTCAGTTGTCACTCACAGAGAACATGATTTTCAATTATTTAAAACAAATTATAATATTTTCTCCCTCCTATCTCTCCTTTTTTTTTCACTCTTACTCAATCTTTATTTCTCTTGTTTCCGCTGCTCCTCCTCTCTCTCTCTCTCTCTCTCTCTCTCTCTCTCTTTTTTTTTTTTTTTTTTGCCCCATCGCTCTTCATTTTTTTTCCTCCCCTCCAATCCGCTGTCTTTGCCTTTCTCTCTCCCCCTCCAGTCAAGCTCTTTGAGGTGATAGAGACAGAGAAGACTTTGTACCTGGTAATGGAGTACGCCAGTGGAGGTAAGTGCGTGTCACTGTGAAATCATTCCCCCTCAAGCTCAGCACTCTGTATGTTAGAATCAAATTGTTCCTCCCCTCTTAATGTACGGCCTCTTCGGAACCATCCTGATTTTATGTGATATTAGTTTTTGGTTTTTTTTGGCCATCTCTAACCCATCACACTGAAAATAACTGACATTGTCAATTTAAAAATATAGCTTGTTTTTAAGAGACTATGTTGTAGGTAATTTAATTTCATCTTTAGCGCACTGTGCTCATACTTTATTTTTAAAGGACAGCACTTAGTTCAGTGTCCCATTGACCCAGTACTCTGGTTTTAAGGAGACAAGTATCAGGTTCCAGCACTAAATCTGTTCTCCTCCTCTTTCTCTCGTCTCCCAGGAGAGGTCTTTGATTACTTGGTGGCCCATGGCAGGATGAAAGAGAAAGAAGCCCGTGCCAAATTCAGACAGGTGTGTATGTGTGTGTGTTGCTGTTGTTTTAAGGCACGTTAGACTGATATTAAAAGTGTATTGCCTCTGAACGGTTATATAAGTTTGGTGTCATTTGTGGAATAATAACAGGTGGAGTGAGAGCAGCTGCAAAATAAAACATGCATTTTGTATTTCAGTGTTTTTTTTTAATGATTGATCTCCAGCACTTCCTCATTTGCCTCCTGTTGAAATTCTAATGAATAGCTCTCTTTTACTTCATTGTCTAACCATTTCAAACCTGTCCATCTTGTCATCCTCTCTCTGACTCCATCTCGTTCTCTCTCTTACTCATTTTCTCACTCTCCAGATTGTGTCAGCGGTGCAGTATTGCCATCAGAAGTGTATAGTACACAGAGACCTCAAGGTGAGAACACACACACACACATTATTGAATCACAGTAAGTGTCAAAGCGCAAGCATGCTCACTCTCACTCGCTCGCTCTCTCTCTCTGTCCATATTAATCTTTATGTCAGGATTTGACTTTTTGAGATGAAATCTCGCCCCCGTGAGCAGGCGACCCAGAAGTTAATCACATAGATGATATAATGTCCCTCTTTGAGTGCTATGGCTGGAACACACAAACCTATACCCACACACACACACTTGTCTTTCTTTGTAATTCTCCCCTATTTAAACCCCTCTCTCCTTCGGGCCTCTTCATTTATTTCTCCTTCTGTCTTTGATTCACAGTAGTTGGTGCCAATAATGAAACACAACAGGGTACACACAGGTCTAATGCATCCAGGTCATTTTGGGTCATAGTTATTATGCCGAGTTGTAAATCCTCTTATTGTCCCAGCAGCAGACCTTTAGACAAGACATTATCGTGATTACTTTTACAGTAAGCATACAGGAAGCTCTAATCTCAAAGTTGTTTTTTCCCACTCAGGGCTATTTTCGTTTTTCAATAATCATTTTTAATGCTTTGGCCGAGGTCATAAAATAGCTGCAACACTTTGGCAGGTAAAAATGGCTGGCCTTTACAAAGAAGGCAGCATGGGAAATGAGAGGACAGACAGTTTTCATTACTGTAATGCATACCATCCTGCACATTATCTTAATCTCACGCGATCTGTGGGTTGTGATGTGAAATCCGGTACACGAGTCACTTCAATAGGTCCTACACTGCAAGAGCAAACTTTGATGAGTGTGTATTTCACAGTGGGATTCAAATCACCATCCAGTATGGCTGCAATCAGGCTGATATGGTTAATAACTGCTTTGTCTGCTGTAATGGTGGCTCTGTTTTCTTTAAAAAGTTTCATTTTGTTGTTTGGTTCCTTAAGTTGTTGGTGTTAATCAGCTAGAGATGTTTGCGCCTGTCTGATGTTCATTTATTTCTTAGGTCAGAGCCTAAAGATGATGTCAGTGTTGTATTCAGTGTGCATGCACACTCTCTCACATGCTCAAACACCACAGAAGCAGCAGAGTATTCAGAGCAAGTGAAAAGGAGAGCGCACCTGTTGCTAGGCAACCCCAGCCTCCTTGCTCACTGGCTCACTTAAGGCTTAGGGATACACACACACACACACAGAGGAATAAACTGTGGCAGCTCACTTTGCCCATTGTGTGCTACTTGTAGGCCCCAGACCATTACTCTGAAATCCCCCTCTCTCACCCAGTAGTTTTTTTTTCCCCAGAGAAAGGTGTTTCAGCCAACTGTCTGTGAAATGTATTATCTTCAGACCCATTTGCAAGTCAGAGAAAAATTTGTTGCGCTGACGCTGGATGACGTGGTGGCCTATTTGTTGACTTCTTATGTAGCTCTGACCTTCCTGTGGAGGGAGGAAAGCGGAAAAAGACATCCCTGTGTTGAAAAATTAAACATTGACTTACCATATCACACAAAGTAAATTTGAAATGTTTGTGTTTCATTTCTTGGCACATGTAATATTCAGGGAAAGCCCTGGCATATTAATAATCTTTCCTTTTCTCCATCTTCTCCCTCCACATCCTCCTGCTCTCCACATCATAATTATGATTCCTTTCCTCTCTCCCCCACACTCTTGTCCATCCGCAGGCGGAGAACCTGCTGCTGGACGCAGACATGAACATCAAGATAGCAGACTTTGGCTTCAGTAATGAGTTCACTCTGGGGAACAAGCTGGACACGTTCTGCGGCTCCCCGCCCTACGCTGCCCCGGAGCTCTTCCAGGGCAAGAAGTACGACGGGCCCGAGGTGGACGTTTGGAGCCTGGGGGTGATCCTCTACACACTGGTCAGCGGCTCGCTGCCCTTCGATGGACAGAACCTCAAGGAAGGTCAGTTTGTGTGTGTGTTTGTGTGTGTGTTCGCGTGCGTTACATAAGCGGATATCTATATTCTGTGGGTGTTTTGTAGTATTTGTCATGCTGGTTTCGGTTCCCTCTGCCCTACAAAATGCAAAAACTGAACTCAAATGAGAGGGTGAATGTGTAGAAGTGACTGCCAAGCGAAGCAGTTTGTCTTTTAAATTGGGTGTGGTGGTGTGATGCACCAAACGGGCGCTGAAACCTGGTACTTTGTTTTTAAACAAAGGATTTAATGCTTCCACTGAACAATTATTCCTACCACGTATCACACTGCGCGTTCAGTCAGTACTCACATGACTCACTCTGGAAGTGCAGACACATTTTGGGTGGGCGATATGACATTGAATGTGATGATCTTGATATTAACATGCCTGCAAACTGCCATCCAGCTTTATCTAGTATGCACTACCTCCCGCTGTGTGGAGTTTTGTTTAACACCTACATTATTGGTATTACTATTTATTTAAAAGATAGGAGCCTCTGTGTTTTCTGATTTCGCTCACTGTAATAAATAAAATGTATTCTTCCCTTTTTCAATGTGTCAAAGAAAAGCCAAGATAGTTTTCTGTGAACATTTCAGCACATCAATCTGCTTTTTTTTTTTTATAAGCCTCAACACTCTCTATGTAAATTCAATGCCTCCTGATTTAAGCTCCTTGAACGCTTGTTACATACATCACAGCAGTGTTAAACATGCATTTATCCCCGAGTGTGTGTGAATACATTAGAATTATTAAGACCCCTCTAGTGGGATGGGTAACGTTGATGAGGTTAATAAGTTCACAAGACGCATCATTAAAGTGTAATGTGTGGATAAAACTGATGTAAATTACAAATATTTGTTATGTGATGTTGATTATTTGTGCCAGACTGACACTGCTTTTCTTAACGAGTGCAGTATCTTAAATTAATCATGAAGTACATTATCAATATAGCAGGAAGTGTATTATACGTTTTGGTAATATCCCCCACATACTATAAGAAGCAGTAAGTGCGGAAGCTAATGTAGCTGCTTTACTAATTCAGTTTACTAATCCAACCTCTCTGTTGAGACACTGAATCAAGTCCTTTCATCATTAAACATTTTTTCATAGACCTTTTTAACTTCAGTGAATCGTTGGAAACATTTGGACAGTCTTGGGTGCAGTCTACACATCCATGGGAGGTCGTTCCCTTTGATAGAACCTACGGATGTGTTTAAAAAAAAAAAGGATTGTGTGCATGTTTGAAGTGGTGGATTTTTCGAGTCTGCTGTTGACTCTGTCGTTGTCCTTCACCAGGAACTGAGAGAGCGCGTGCTGCGTGGTAAATACAGGATTCCTTTCTACATGTCCACGGACTGTGAGAACTTGCTCAAAAAGTTCCTCATCCTGAACCCCTCCAAAAGAGGCAGCCTCGAGGTACGCTGCACTGCATTGACACACACACGCTCACACTGAACCAGATTTAGAGTCCCTTATATTTAACTTAATTAAACTTGCAGACAGAAAGAAACTTAATTGTCCATCTCCTTATAGCTTAACCAGTGATTGTTTGTTGTTTTAATCTCATGGTGCATGTAGCACATACAGTAGCAGCTATATCACCAGCTATATAAGTGTGTGTGAGTTGTTGCTGAAGTGTAAAGTGCTTTTTAAAGGCATAGTAAATACTTGTTAGTTTGGGATCCATGAGTTACTTAATCTGGTTGCACTATGGACAGTCACTGTTTTTAATTGGTAGATATCGATTAGAAGGATGGCAAAATAAATCGATAAGTTGTATAACTCTTGCTGACTCTTTAGTTTACCAGATTACAAACATGCTCTAATTTTGGCTTCAGCTTATCTCTGCTTGACCTGCTAAATGTTACAGCAGCCCTGTAAAAACAGACAGAAAACTCAAGCTTTAGTGAGAGAATTCAGGCTGCTGACTGTTTAATTTACACCTACCTTAAAGTTTGTGTATGATGCATCCAGATTGATAGCCTTCACAGAGCGTTTGGATCAGTGTAGCTTGTTTGTTAAAGCTAACACCCCTTGTTTACTTCTTGAAGGTTTATTTGCATATTGATAATAAAACACACCTTGATTAATATTCAAGATTAGTTGAAATATATGAGTTATATTTAGCTGAATTCTGCGTCCTTGTTGTTGTGTCTTGTCTTGAGGAGACACTTTTGTCCTCATCGTCTTACTCTCTCTTCTTCTTTCTCCTGCCTCTCATTCCTTAACCTTTCTTCCCTCCTCTTCTTTTTGCCTCTTGATTGTTTTTGACATCTCATGTCTCCCCGTGTCTGTCTGTTTGGCTTGCTCCCAGCAGCAGATAATGAGGGACCGGTGGATGAATGTGGGCTACGAGGAGGAAGAACTCAAACCCTACATCGAACCCCAGCCAGATTATAAGGACCCCAGGAGGACAGGTAGGCACAGAAACACAACTCAAAAAATGATAAATGTAATATTTTCTTTAGCCGCGTACAGACACACAGATGTTCTTTTCCTCCACTCACACACAAGGTTCATTTATCTCAAAGAGAATTATGGACCTGCAGGAAGCTCACCATTCTAATTATAAACTGGTTTTGTGTGTGTAGACATCATGCTGCAGATGGGATTCTCTCAGGAGGAGATCCAGGACTCGCTGGTGAACCAGAAGTACAATGATGTGATGGCTGCATATCTGCTACTGGACTATAGGAACTCTGAGGTATCCTGATTCTTTCTCATACCTACACGCCTTCATTTTATCATGTCAGTTATTATTGGTTTGTCAGAGCTCCCTTAGCTACATCTACACTGATATCATACATTCAACTGTCAAACCAGCTCTTGTGAGATCATCTTTATATACAAGAAAATGTAGGGCTTCATTTTTATTTTGCCTTCAGGCCATCAGAGCACACAATTTGCTGTCAGCTCTGAATCTGAACACTTATATTTATGCTCCAAACACACAAAAAAGTCTATTTTTAGTCCTTTGTGTTTGTTGTAGCCACACTACAGTCTCTCTGCGTCTCCTCCTGATATTCATATTTTTGTTTTATTTCTTTCCCCTCAGCTGGATGAAGGTTGCATCAAGCCCCGGCCAGGAAGTGATGTAAGCAACATAAACGCCCCCTCCCCGCCTCACAAGGTACAATGAGAACACATAATGTCTTCTGCTAACAAATAATGAGGTCTCCCAACTCCAGCCAGTGGCACAAGTACACTGACTCAGCCCCGTATTTTTACCAAAAACACTCTGGGGATCGACTCTGATGTAGGTAATGTTTAGGTTCTAGATTGTGGATGTGAAGTGCAGCACATGTATGTAGATGCTTGAATTCAGCCGTGCGTAGGTTTCATGTGTGAATGGCTGAAAAATTAACATCAGCTGTACATGTAGCTCGTCCGCTATCACACTTACATCCCAATGTGTGTGACATAAAGAAACCACCTCGCTGACTTGTGTGTTTTCTTGCCTCTCTTAAGGTACAGCGCAGTGTGTCGTCCAACCAGAAGCCTCAGAACCGCAGAGCCACTGATCAGGGTGAGACTGGTGTGTGTCGGAGGGGATTAGGGTGGACAAAGCTTTGTGTGTTGCAGAAGGAAAAGTGAACACAGATTGAAATGTTTATTTGACAGAAACGCTGCCAGCAGATAATACAAAAGTCTTTTATGTATTTTTAAATTGAATCATCTCATTTCAATCCTGGTGTATTCTGGGATCGCCTCCAGACTTTCCACACTGAAGCAGGTGAAGCAAATAATTGAATAAAAGATTCAAGGCCTTTAAAGGCTGTGAATAGGGTGAAAAGTTCTTCTTTGCTTCTAAAATCGTTTTTTGGAAAATAAAGCTTGAGCATCGCATTCATTTTTTGGATACCTGTAACCACGTTTTGAAAAGAGAGGACAGAAAAAGGATGAGGAAACAATGAAGGAGCAAGTGGAGGGAGGACAAGATTGATGTGTGTGTGGAGGGTTGGTAACATATTGAATGAAAGACAGCCCCAAAAGAAGGTGGACTGATTTCTGTTAGAGCTGAGTGATGACATGAAAAATGACAAATGAGTGGCAGAACAAACGATGGTGCTGAGATGATAATGATGATGGGAAGAAGGGGGGGAGATGTCACAGCAAGTGATGGCCGTTCTCATGCATTTCCTCTCTTTCTTTCTTTCCCTTTCTCCAGGCTCCTCCTACTCCAAGAGGGGGGGTCAAGGGGACAACAGGACTGCAGCGGAGGATTCTGGGAGGAAAGGTTCATCAGGCAGCTCCACCACCAAGGTGCCGGCCAGCCCTCTGGTCTCCTCTGACCGCAAGAAGAGCGCCACGCCCTCCACCGTGAGACCAAACACCCACACTGCTCACCTGACATTTGTAACTTTGACTTGTCATACTAGGAGATTTATCTACACCGCTGTTTTCCTTTTATATGGCCTCTTCAAAGGACAATGTTTTTGTTTGCCATCTCTCTCACTTCCTTGTCGCACCCTGTTAGGGTGGGACAACATAGACTTATCATTTTTATTAGTATGTGACATTGTGTAATTCCCAGTATAGCTCCGCTCAACCTCGACCTGAGCAGATGGCTAATGTGTCAGGGTAATGGGAAAACACCTGTGTGGGAGTGTAGGGCCTTTTTTTAAATGGTAATTCAAGAACACTGAGGTGAAAGAGAGATGGTTTTGTGAAAGAACAATCAATTTGTTACAGGAAGTACAGAGAAGGCGTGTTGTGTCAGGACAATTAAAGTCATTTGTTTATATTGATTGGGACAAGCGAAAGCTCAGGGCTGTTTCTGTAATAATTGCTTTCCTCTTATTTTCCCCCTTCAGAATAGCATCCTGTCCACCGGTACCGGGCGCAGTCGGAACTCTCCTCTGACTGAGAGAGCCACGCTTGGCCAGGGCATCCAGAACGGCAAGGACAGGTACACATACGAACACCTACATAAAAAATAGACAAAGGCCAAGTACGGTCACACACACACACACACACACACACTCTCTCTTTCTCTCCCATCACCGGCAGCTCTTGTAGTTGCTGCGGGGCAGCGCTGCTTCCTCAGTAACGCACACATAATACAAACACACTCAGCATGGTTTGTGAATGAAGCAGTCCCACAGCTGTCTCAGTGACTGAATCCCAGACCTTGGCTGGTACTCTCCAGAGCTCTGCCAGCTGGCTCAGGGAGGCCCACAGCCTCCAGCCCACAGCCTCCAAACCCCCCCCCCAGGGCGGGGTCAGCCCTCCTGCGCAAGGAAATCGGGCCCCCTTGGGAATTTAGGCCAAACCTCCAGTAGATTACAGATTACAGTGATGGTCCGATTGAAGCCTGCCAGTCAGATCGGAGGCAGGGTTTTGATGGACATACGCTGACACACGGAGACACGTTTGTTCCTTAAACTCTTATCCTTTTTTCTGTTCTTTTCCTTTGATAAAATCTTCTTTTCAATCAACTTTGACTTCCCCAAACTTCCCTACAAAGTCAACCCAGGATAGACGGGGAGAGAGAGTAATAACAATGTTAATAGAAACAAAAAGCAAGATTTGGGGGACTTTGAGGGAGAGAGAAAAAATAAATTAACATTATCTAGGTTATGCCATAAGTTAAGCTCCCGTTCTTTTTCACTACTCCTTCATTGAATTGGGATACAGCAGAGCGAGAGATTCCCTCCCCTTTCCCCTTTTCATCCTCCGTAATGTAATTCATCCTTCCAGCTCTCCTTTCTTCCTCAAACCACTTCTGTCGATTCCTCTATGGACAAAATAAGTTACGTAATTTTGGATTTGTCGCTCCAGGATTGTGAACCGTCGGTGTTCGTACGTGTCCCCACATACATCTACACATACATCACTCATGCTTAACCAGCCATATGCTTTGTGTGCTTTTTTTTTCCATGAGCATTAAAACATTAAGCCAAACCATAATCCCTACTGTGATGCAGTGTTCATCGTCATTACTGCTTTATTACTTGTACATCAGTCTCAGATGACCCCCTCGCTCCCAACACAGTGCCCTACATGCAGCATAATAAAAATTATTGAATTGAATTAATGTATCAAGTTTGATACATTGAGAATTTTTAGAGAACTCTTGTCATAGTGGCACATGGTGACGATGTGGTCATTTGAGACAGCATTTTGTTTTTTTATTAGTACTGTGGGTCTATTAGCCATGGTAGGCTCTGCTAACTTAGTGGTTGTCATCTGCTTTGATTTTTTTTAAAGTTACTTTATTTGATCATCATTAATGCTTTGAAGTTTGGGCTTTATACTTGTTATCCCCCCCTCCCCCAATCCTCCCTCTTCTGCTTTCTGTCCTTTTCTAATTTCCTTCGTTTGGTGTTCTTTTATCTGCGTCTGAGCTCTTGTCCCTCTGGATTTTAAGTCACACATTTTCTTGGCGCCTCCTTTCTTTTCTGTTCTCCAGCTTCCTTTTTCCCCCTTCTTGTCTTTTATATTAATCTTTCTTCTCTCTCTTTTTCTCCCTCTCTCTCTCTCTCTCTCTCTCTCTCTCTCTCTCTCTCTCTCTCTCTCTCTCTCTCTCTCTAAGGAGATTAGGAACTTGTGATGGAATATTAACTCTTAGTGGCACTATATGGTCCCTGTACTTGCCTCTTAATAGGCTTACACATACGCAAAAATATCTACACACACAAGCTTAAACATGCATGTCACACATGCTCAAACTGTTGCCACACACTGGGTTGTCCGGTGAATGCAGTTATTTTTTTTTTTCCATCACTAGCGGCACTAATCCCTGTCAGAAAGAGAGTGTGTGTTTGTTTTCTGTGTGATTAGCAGCTGTTTTGTTGACCTCTATAAATGTCCGTCTCTCTCTCTCTCATTGCTCATTCCTCCTTCAGCCATCTCTCTCCCTCACTGGTACCACTCTGCCCTGTCTCTGACTGTGTTTGTTTCTGTGTGTGGATAAAGTCAAGTTGGAGCTGTCAGTAATGTGCAGAGCTTTGTAGCCCTTAGCAACCTCGCTGATTAAGGGAGAGTTCAGGAAATAGGTGACGGTGTTGTTTTAAGTAAATCAGTAAAATACTCTTTGTGACAAACAGAAGCAGATTGTAGGAAAGGAAGGAACTCTACGGGCAGGTCAAATCTGTAAAACTGTAAGCTCAGCGGTCAGAACGATTATACCATAACAGGACGGTGAAACAGCTTTGGACATGGACGAAGCTTAACACCTTACCTGTCCATTACTACCTGAAAAAGTGAATAAACTCATTTATTTAAGTTGATTTAAACTGTTTGCCTTGAGGGCTGCAATTACACTCTATATATGTATGTCACAGTTCTTAACAAATAATGCAATGTGCTTTACAAGAGATGAAAAATAAACCTTCCAGATATTCTTAAAATTGAAAACTTTGAGTTGCTTTGCACATTTCTTTAAACCTGGTAACTTGACTTTGTCCACATCTTGAGTGTTTTTCAGTCTTCCTAGCTTAGAGAAAAGTGTTTAAAGTTGGTCTTTTGTGTCAGGAAGATTTTACATGAAAAGATGAAGGCACACTTTGATTGTGGTTTGTTTTTTGTTTTTTTTGTCAAACCACGATGAAGCAACTTGAGCAGCAAAAAAGACCAACTTCTCTTCTTGTTGAAGTCCTTTTGCTCTGTGTTTTCTGTCTTTCGGTCTCTACTTCCTCTGTTCCTCCACTCGTGTGTTTGTTCTCTCTGCTCTCCCTCCTGCCTCTCTCCCTCCCCCCTGCCCCCTTACTGTGTTTGATAAGTGCTGCTTCTAACCATGCTCCACCTCACCTCCCCGCCCACCCACACACAAACCCCGCCCGGTGTGTGTGACTGTGTGTGTGTATGCTCGTACGTATGTTTGATTATGTGACTTTTCTGTGTGTTCGTCCTGTGACTGTGACTGCATATATATGTGTGTGTGTGCGTGTGTGTGTGCATTGGGCGGGGCACTCCTCCTGTCCCCCCTCCCCCTCCTCCCAGCCTAAACACTCCGGGCTCCCGTGCCTCCACTGCCTCGGCCGCTGCCGTCCTCTCCTCCTCCTCATCCTCCTCGCGTTCCCGTCACCACAAGTCCCTGTCCTCCTCCAATCATCCATGCCCCTCTGACCTGCACGCACCACGGCCCAGGCAAGTCTCTCATGCACTCACTCTCACACACACACACACACACACACACACACACACAGAGGCAGACAGCCCCCAGAGCCCCTTCAACCACAGATCATCATCCTTCCCGCAAGAACTCGAAGGACAGAGAGGAAAAAGGAGAGATGAAATGATTTGTTGGCTCTGAAACCTTCAACTGCTACTACATCAAAAGCGACAGCACCAAATTTTTTTTGTCTTTTTGGAAAAAATAAAAACACTTTGATTACTTTTTATACTCGCTGTGACAAATCTGGGCACCCAGCAGTGGCTGCGTTGCCAATATTTCCCCGCCTAAATCATGAAATGGATCAAAGAGGTCGATTTTCATCCCCAAAGACTTTATTATTTTTTATATATAACACAAACTGCTGTGCTTGTCAACAGTCACCTCACAGTATTAAGTATTAAGTTTAGAATTTAAGGAGTCTGACTTTGTCTGACTTGTATTCCTATCTACCTATATATACGTTTACCACTACAACCCAACATTTCTAACACCAGTTATCATAGACTCACAGTTACTTAGCAACAGTCAGGATTGTGTAGATCGTGGCACTCGGAAAGCTGTACAAGCCCAACTCAGTGTGGAGACGTTGACATATCTTGTCTTTGGCCAATCAGTCACTCTCAGGCCTCACATTTACCCAGTGGACCATAACTGAGCCGTCAGAGCTTTGAGAACAAGATGAACAGGTTTTTTTATTGTACTGCACCCCTGACAGACGGCCAAGTTTTTTTGTTTTTTTTTTCTGTTTTTTTGTTTTCTGGCAGCCAATAAAACAAACAAATTGAGAGGACAGATAATTATGGAGCAGCAGAGATTAGGTTTCCACACACAGAGGTCTCAGTGGCTAATAAACGTGAGTGCAGGCTTGATGATGAGGTGTGCTATACATCTTCCTCCTAAGTCAAAGAAACAGAATACAGAAAACAAGTTGGGTGAGATGGCACTTCCTAGAAAGTTTCTGTTGACATTACAGGATAGAAGTCTTATATACTGTCAGCTTATGAATGACTTAATGGTTATGGAAAGCTTTAAAATAGAGTTTACTGTTCATCTTGGTTTATTTTTTAAATGCAAGGAAAGAAAGAAGAACGTCCTTGAAGATTCAACCAGAAATTCTCCTCCAGCTAGCTTTTCCGGATAGCATTAGTGAGAGTCTCTGTCAAAGGTTGCTGCCTGTATGTTGGACATCATCATGATGATTTATAAAAAAAAGTCTGTTCCTATTTTATGCAAATCAGAGCTTAAAATAAAATGTTTTAAATAACTGCAGGCAAAGATGTTCTCCCTATAAATAGACGGATAGACAACAGTAATTACACTTGCCATAATCAGACATCATGATCATAAAAATACCCCAATGTCTTGCTCATTCGGCATCTAAAGGGACCAATTAAGACATTTAACTAAATTTTGAACTCAGTTTCATCAGGAATTGACAGAACTATGGCTTTCATCACCAGATTATCTGAGCTAATTGTCATTTTAATAACTATTGATGCATAAACCTGCCTCAGTGAGCCTCACTCACCTGTATAGTCTACCTACACTGGTAGGCTATGCAGTTAAGTGGTTAAAAAAACAAAAACTCTTGTTTGCATCATTGTGAAAGACGTGTATTTAAAAAAATATGCTCTGGGGAGAACCAGACAAAATGCAGATGTAATAATTGTGTTGATGCACATATAATTGTCCCTGTTTGGTTTTCTGACATGTTGTGTTTGTGGACAAAAGGATTTTCCCTGGCGTGTACAAGTGAATATCAGTGTAAAGAAGTGGAGAAGGTTCCCTTCTCTGTCATACAGCTTCAATCTGCTGTGTAAACCCTCCTCAGTTATGAAGTTGCCTGGGAAAACCCCGTCTTCATCTATTAAGCGTCAACTATACTGTGTTGTAACAGTAATGACCAGGCTGTGGCTTGTTGGTCATCTGCGTGTCCTCTGTGTGTGTGTGTGTGTGTGTGTGTGTTTGTTTGTTTACTGTCTACGTGCTCGGTTTATGTGTGTTGCTTTGTTGTCTAGCTCGCCCGTTCGACAGTATCTGTTTCAAGGGCTGCTTTGATATTTTGAGTTTTAGTCCTCTCTCTTTTCCCCCCTGCCAGCCATGTGTCACAATACAGGGTGAAAGGTCTGTGAATATGTTCCTCAGCTACCTTAAACACTGTCTGAAGCTGAACTCATATGCCATTTGCACAGACACCGACCCCCACCCTTTTTGTGACAGTTGTCTAGTGAAAAAAAAAAAGCCCCCTGCAAATGTCAGGCTAAAATTCCAGCAGAGCAAATGTCAAGGTGGCCCTCTGGCTGTATGTAGTTTTGTCTGCACTATGTTGAAGTCTTGTTCTGTTGCATGCGTCGTTCAGCAGTGAGCTTGGGCTGTTCAGAACCTGGTTGGGAACGCTGGAGAGAAGGTACCGCTCCAACACGTAGACTGTACCGTGAGTGAGGAAATAGGCACCCATCCATTCCTGTTTTATTTATATCCAGCTGTCCCCAAATACCCTCCTGGAAAAACTTCCTCAAACACTCATTCTCATGAATTTACATGACTTTCAACAACTTTTTTTTTACAGCATGTGTATTCATGTACAGTAATGAAGCAAGCAATGCTGCAAACAGGCAGCTCCACAGTTGTATAAAGTAGATGTGCAGCGTACTACACGCAAATCAATTATGCCCAGCATGAAAATCTGCTGCACCATGGCGAGACATCCACCTCATGCCTCAACGCCTGGTCTTCTTTAGATACTTCTAGTCTGTCACTATTTTCCTGAAAGTTGTGAGTGACACTTGAAATGTTTTTATAATTTTATATAACAAATTGGAAAATATGAAAGCTATTAGAAATATCTAATCAGCAGTCATCTTCATATCTATAATGTGTCACACTGGTCCCCACTAATCTGCCCGATCCAGCCTTTCTTTCCTTGCATCTGTATCCATAGGAGAACTGTGTGTGTGTGTGTGTGCGTGTGTGTGTGTGTGTGTGTGTGTGTGCGTGTGTGTGTGTGTGTGTGTGTGTTATGTATACTTCATCCTGGGTGCAGAACTTAAACACATCCACGTCAAATTAAAGGATGTGTTAACGATGTTCATCACAGAGCTTGACTGTAAACTTGAAAACTGAAAAGCCTCTTCATTTTCGAGTGTTTCGAGGCCCTGCATGGGACTGTTTTTGATTTTTTTTCAACAAATATAGTCCCAAAGTATAGCTATATATATATATATATATATATATATATATATATATATATATATATATATATATATATATATATATATATATATATATATATATATATATAAATAAATAAATATAAATAAATAAATAAATAAATAAATAAAAAGGCTTCAGCTAGAAGAAACTACAAGAAACTACTAGAAACTACAAGATTACAGATTGTGCCTCTTTGTTGATGTGTAATGTTATTTTCCATAGCAACAGATACAAAACAGAGGCTGTAATGTTAGACTACAGATTGCCAGTGATGGCATGTTTCTTTACAGATCAGTTGTTAGTTGTAATGTCTAGTCTAGAAAAAGAATGACAGTGAATTTGGCAAGTGAGAGATTATAATGAATAATAAACTTGAACTTGTTTTGGTTAATGGTTTAATGGTGGGCGACGCACATGCATGTTTAAGACTAACAAATACAGATCCACCTTAGAGTATCCTGCACCTGCAACATTCGTGTTGTTACGTGGTGTCCCAGTCCCATTGCAGCCATCTTCAGTGGATTGTCCCTTTGTATTCAGATCTCTATTTATTATTCTATCTGTATTTCTGACTCTGTATCTGTTTTGTCTTTCAGTGTGTGTGTGTGTGTGTGTGTGTGCTCGTGTTTGCCACCTGCTGCAGGTGTAGTAGTTCTACACGCTGTAATGGAAGATGCATGCACACATATTTACAAAGCAAATGCAAGCTTTAGCCTTTAGCACCAGTGTTAGCCTTATGTGTGTGTGTCAAAAGAGAGAGCTTGGAGGTTTGTAATGCTTTGCCCTATGGCCGAGGCAAAGAGGATTAACTGTGTGTATCGGCGTGTGTGTCAGTGACCTAATGTTGCCCTAAATATTGACTTGGCTGACTTTAGGGATTATATGAAACATCAGGGTGAGCAGACGATCAAACATAGATACTTTTATGACCTTGCACCTAGGTAAGTAAGACATGAGAAGGAAGTGATTTTAGTTTTTCTAACTCAGTGTTCTTCTCCCACACCCCTCTTCACTCCCATCCCCTCTTTTTGTATCTTCCGTCTTCTCTTCTGTCTACTTCTCTCCTCCGTCACCTCCTACACCCCATTTTGTTCATTTGTCTTTCATACTTTATTTCCTGCTTTCTCCTCTCCAATCTCCGTCACTTGGAATTCTTCATTTTCACCTCCTCTTCTCTGCCTCTTCTCTCATCACACCTTCCAACCTCTTAACCTTCTCCAATCTTTCTGCACCTCTTTCTTCTCTACATCCACTTCCCCACTCACATGCACCCTCCCATCCCCTGCTTCACTTTTTCTTTACTATCCCATCCTCCATTTGCCTCCTCTTTCCTCTACTTTTCCTTTGCAGCGCCCCAACTCAGCGGGCACCCGTTGCCTCCCCGTCTGCCCACAACATCAGCAGCGCTGCCGTGTCCGACCGTCCCAACTTCAACCGAGGGGTGGGCATCCGCAGCACATTCCACGCAGGACAGCAGCGGGGCGCCCGGGACCAGCAGGGCTCTGCCTACACCGGCGGGCCCGCGTCCCCGTCACTGTCACATGGCAACAGCCAGGCCCGGAGGACACACGGCGCCACCGGGATTTTCAGCAAGTTCACATCCAAGTTTGTACGCAGGTGAGTGAAAAGAGAGGCAGGAGCATGGGAAAACGGGAAGGGTGACTAGCTAAGACTGTACTCTGTGGTCGTGCTGTTAAAGAGGGGGAGGAAGCTGTGGGACAGATAGGATAGGCGAGGAGAGGCTATGTGGCAGAAGGAGAAACTTCATAGCTTCTTAAATGCAAAGCAGTTGTGGTAGCAGCTGTTCTGCTTATTATCCAGCTACTTTGCAGCACAAGTACAGTTTAAAGTTTTTTCTGAGTATTGAGGTTTGAGCCCAAAACAGAAAATAACCGGGTTTACGTCGCAAGTCATTTCATGTGCTCATTTCCTCTCAGGAACGACATACTGTACGTCCATGTCATCACTGGGTTTCAGAGTATTTCTTTAAAGGGGCCGGTCTCATCCCATCCCTATCACTGGACTTGTGCTGATCTGTAACTCTGCTGGGAGTAGAAAGGGAGAGGAAAGGGAACAGCTGTGTCTGCTCTATAATTTTGTTTGAAGCAGCGGTGACTGAGGAGTAATTTTGGTTTTGGTTCCACGTCTGGCCCAGTTTTCCTCTAGTGCAGGTTGCTAAAACTGCTCTCATGGGTACCTGGTTGTAATGAAAGCTAAACTTGTTTTATTTATTTATATATATTTTTATTTTCTCTGGAAGTGGAGTCCAGCTTTGATCCAACTCTGCTGTGTAAATACAGTGAGGTGAAGACAGCACTTTGTGGTTATGAGAGGATTGGAGGGAAAAGTCTGCATAGTAATATAGTAAATACCAACTCTTTGACTGCACTGACTTGTGACCTAGACTGATATTTTTACTCGCTGATTTTGGCCTTTGACAAAAACAGTAGTAAAAAAAAAAAAATCAACACAAACAATTGATTTTGACAGACATGAGATGAGGACAGTGATGAGTTATGTTAAACAATACTCATGAAGAATTAGATTATATGGTCAGTGTTTACAGCAGCAGGAAGGCGAGATAGAATCAAAATAAATGACAGTACGCATATTTTTAATAATGGAGGAAGTGCAGCAGTGTGACTCATTGATGTGTTTGGTAATATTTTCTGACAAAAAAGCAGCTCTTTCACACAGATAGAAGATGTAGATATCCTGTTACGTTACACTGCCACTAAAAGCTACAGACACGTAGACATGTTCTGACTGAGGAAAATTCTGAATTATGTTGAATAACAAGGCAGATATCATTCACAAAATGTTTGATCTGAATCGTGTATGAAGGGCGATGGAGTCTGTACGCGGCTGAGTCAGAAAGAGAAAAGTAGGAGCTGCGTGGTGGACTGGCATATTATAATCGGAGGCCGCTGTCAGAATGGAAGACGTGGAGGAGAGGAGGTGACAGGAAGTGAGGGCTTAGGGTGGCAGAGACTGAAAAGAGGAAGCTCGAGGTGAGCAATGAAATGGGAGAGCAGATATGGTTGATAGTTTCATTGTCGCTGCTGCTGCAGTGTCACCAGCCAGACCTGGAGATTCATTATGAACGGTTGAAATGCGAGCAAGGAAGGAGAAGGAGAGAACGAGAGTGTACGATTGTATTTTTGGTGATTTTGTTATCTAAAAAAAAAAAAAAAAAAAGGCAGGAATTGAGAATGATTGAGTGTCTCGCCCGCATGCGTGGGTGTTGGTGTAGAGCTGGTGTGCGTGTAAGAGGCGCAGCCACACTTTAGGCCTCCCACTCAGAGATACTGTAGCTCCGTGGCGACAGTATCCATGGTTACACCGGAGATATCACTTTTCCCTCAACTATAAATACCGCTAGTGGGGACACCTTGACACACATGCACACCACACACACACACACACACAACTTGGCGTGCTGTTAGGAAGTAGAGGTGGTAGAAACAAGAGAGATTGTGTTGCATTTGTACGGTTTGACCAAACACACACACACACACACACACACACATACACATATATACTCTAAAGCTGTGTGTTTTATTAACATATCATATAACCTCACCTCTGCACTTTACCGCTTGGTCTGGAGAGTGATATTTCTCTGCCCTTCAAACACATTGGTGTGTGTATACGTGTGAGCGTGTGTGTGTGTGAAGGAGATTAAGTTTCTCAATGTGTGTTAAAAGATTAAGTTGTTGCTTAACCTGTGCTTTTTCATCTGAAATGTGTCTTTGTGTGCGTGTATAGTCTTTTTTTTTTCTCTCTCTTCTCTTTTTGTAAACTTTGTATCACGTTTGAACTTGTCACCTCACAAACACTTCTTTTCAGGGTCACCCAGGACTGCTCCGTATGTGGAGGAGCGCTTCATTTGATGTTGGGAAGGTGGGGTGGGGTGTTCAAACAGGGGTCTCTGTAAGGAATTTTCCCCACTGAGCTCATTAAATCCCTCTGAGGTGCTCTGGTGTGCATTTAATAATGCCTGTTCACACATTCACACCAATAATTCCCACATTTAATCACATTCAGATTGAAAGTCGACACTGATTTTCTTTTTTTGTTCTTGTTTTTAATTTTTTTGGTTATTTTAATGTTGGTTGTGCTTGCTGCTTCAATCCCGAGTGAGCCTGGTTCATGTTGGACTTTTTTTTTTTTTTTTTTTGTGTTTGCAACTCATAGGGCAGCTTGTCTTTTACAGGAAAGTCATAAATCTATACGTTTTTATACAAACGTTTGTTTCTCTTTCTTTCTTTATCCCTCTTTTGTTTTTGTAGAAATCTCTCGTTCAGGTTTCCGAGAAGGTAGGCAACACCCCCAACGTTAAATTATATAACCCCTTTGATATATATACATATATTCTCTTCTTCATATATATTTTACATATATATATATTTCCTCCCCTTTTGGTGTTTCGTGCAGCTTTTTGTTGAAATCCTCCTTTTGTGCCTTGAGCCTTTTCTCCTCCTTTTTTTCTGTGGTTGGACTTTTTATTTTTGAGCCTTCTGGTTTTGAGTGCCGTGTTTTGGCCCATTTGTATTTATTCATTTTTTAATTTATTCTTTTACTAACTTTCCCCCTCACCCAGCCACCAACTCACCGAACTCACTCACTCCAGCATCATCATCATCATCACGCGGCACAATAACACCTCACTTCCTCTTCGTCCCTCCATCGTCCCTCCCATCCACCTACGTCTCCCCCCCTCCATTTATTTACCATGTAGAGTGTGTGTGAGTTTGTATCACCCTGTAGTGTCCCAGATTTAGGTCGAGTCTTAATGGTGCGATAGATCAAACTACTCCCCTCTAATGCTTAATCATTTCAGAGCTTCAGATGCAGGTAAAGTTGTCCTTCTTTTGAGCTTATTGGAGATCTTCCTCTCCAAAATTTAAAAACCAGTGAGGTATTAGTATAAAATGTCATCATGTGAAGAGTCCTTCACTAATTTTTAGAGGAGTATGAGAAAGAAAAGAAGCCAAGAGGTAGATTTATGTTTATTAGGGTGTTATAAACAGGTGTCTTTTATTTTTAGTCTTGCTGTGTCACTTTGTACAGGAGTGTTTAATATTGCTAACCATTAGCCAAGCTAACGCCACTTACCAAACCCTCCAAACCATTACCCATCTCACCTCTCTGCTTCCATCAGTTTGGTCACAAAATAATCAGGTTTCCATTGGCCATAGAGGCCTGGTGTTTTTAGCTTTTTCTGGTGTACGTTTGTGATCCCACAGGGGAAGTCATTTGTTATGTCCCTGGCTGTAGTTGGTAGTTTTCAGACGGAGGTAGAGAGGAGGAGAGGACCCAGGAGGGACGGGGCTGCAGTGTTTTCTCAGGCTGCACTCTTTTCTGGAGGCTGCACTCTTCTTTCCTTTCATCGCTCTGTTCTCACTCTGGCACTGGCTCTCTAACAGCAGCAACAGAACTGGATGGCTTTGACCTACTCTGGCTGGAAAAGACCTTTTATACTGTGGACACACACATATACACACACACACACACACATAGATGACACATCATGCATATATTCATACTGACACACCCGAACATTTCCATAAAAACACATCTCTCCATGTTCATGTAGATATTTGCACTATATGCAGATACTAAACACACAATGACACTTTTTACATTCATATATGCACATGCTAAACACATTCACAACCACATTTATCACACAGACACACACACTTGCTTTTAAAAGTGTGTTGGCTGCTTTTTACCAGCAGGTTGAGCAATTTTCTTTTAATCTGGACCATTGCTCCACCTGGTGGTTAGACGTTGTAATGCTGTTTCATTATCAGTGTTATGATGGACTACCTTTCAGTTTTTCTAGATAGGTAGCAATGCCTTTGGGCTATTTAAGGATCCTCATAAATCATTACATTTGAAATATTAGAGAAATAATTAATTTGCCTTTAAAAATATATATATATATATGTGCCATTATGTTTCTGAGTATATAAATAGACTCAAGTTACATGTATTTACATATATGCAGTGGGCAGTGAAAGTTTGATATATTTGGGTTAATCAACATTTCAGTCCTTAGTTTCCCCTTGATGTCGCAGCACCCCTCCTCTGGGAGCCATTTTGCATCCCTTCATGTTTAGCTAATTCATACAGGGCATGCAAAATGGCACAAACAATTTAATTTTACATTGTTGACCAATTTACTTTTATTATTTAAGAACTCCTCGTCTAACTTTTTTCCACTGCTTCCACTTGTCATTTCCCATGTGCTCTATTTTTAATCATGTTTCTGTTGCAGGAGATATTTTACATGATGTGTTTGGTTATTATTTCTAATGGGGCAAAACAGGATCGTTGTCTTTTTCCTAAAACGGATTGAATTTAAGAGCATACGTGTTGAATTTGTCATCTGTGTCACTTTCCTTCCATTGTCTGCATGTGTCTTGCTGTTTGTCTGTCTTTGTGTCTTTGTTATCGTCGACTTTGTCCACTTTGTGTGTCTTCTGTCTTGTCTGCTGGTATGAGAGAATATGTGTGTGTGTGTTACATAGGAGTTATACAGGCAGTTACAGCGCTGTTTTAAAAGTATGTGTGTGTCAAACAGACTCTGTAGATCCAATGTTACTAATACAGGATTTAACGCAGTGCTGGGATCGTTAATGCTCCTAACCTCCTCTAGCCGCACGATTCGCCGTCACCATGCCGACCGTTCTGTTCCAAACCATCCTGTTTCAAAATCCATTTCACGTTTTATTCCCAACATTACCTCTTTGTCAGAATGCCATCCATTACGAGTCATTCCTTTCAGCTCCACGACGTTGGAAATACTCCAAGTCCGGTCCAAAATAAACCATGACGCCTTGAACTATCTACTTTTTGTCCAAAGTTTCCATTAAATTTGGACCAAATCTATAACCCGCTCCACACCTGTTCTGTTTCATCCGTCACTTTCTTCTGGCCCATCCTGCAGCTGATTGCACCACCTATTTGTAGCATCCAACTTAGCCTTGTTAATAATCACAGTGTTTATTAAGTGGAGTTTAATCACTCATTAAAACTGATTGCACCACACAAATTAGAGATCAGTGGTTACAAAATATTTACACCTGTTAACTAGAAGGCATAACTGTTAGCTAACTAACTTTAGCTTGCCCAATATGTGACCAGTTTAGCTGTTGCCCAAAAATTACACAATGTACCTCAAATGACGAAATGTTAAATCCTAATAATGTTATTTGTCCTCTTTGTGTAAGCCACATGATTTCTCCATATAAGTATGTTACAACTCGTGTGACACGTACTACAGTGACTTCCTGTTCGCACATATGATTGCTTTCGATTGGAACTGTTATAAATGTTTCCTAGCAACCAATTCACCCTGAAAGTCGTAACTAGCTCAGACACTCCTTTGTGTTTTTATGGTGCAATCTAATTTAATCACTTGTTTGAAACCAGTAGAATGTAGGAAGGACTTTACACATGAACTTGGTATGAATAGCTGGTGCAACTCAGTCCTTGACTCATCTTTTCAACCCATTCAACACTCATGACGCCTCCTCAGTGAGGAGCTGTGATGAAGTGGACTGGCATTGACCTGCATTGTGGGCTGTGAAGTCCCCAGTTGGTTCTGGACTTAAATTTGAGCAGTTGGAGTGGAAATTAGACATTTGGCATCGGCGCACGACGAGGTTGGATTGGAACATTCAGGCAGGCATGGCGAGCAGCGCAACTGTGTTCAGCCAGCTGATTTTACTTTCTGTTTAAAGAGTCCAGTTGTTGCCCTTAGCCCTCAAAAAGACTAAACTTGTGTTGATTTTTCTCGAGGAGTCCGTATGAGGGAGAGGGTCGGGATGAGGGGAGCAGGTGAGATACAGAACGGCCCGATAAACCGAAAACCCTACAAAACCCCCCAGACTCTACCAAAAACCGCCTGCCAATCAGTAGACTGGAGCCAATCAGTAGATGATCTCTGAGCTTGTTGTGAATGGCTGGGAGAGGGGGGCTCGAGCTGGGATGTAATTGGTTGGTGATGGTGATAACGGCTTAACCAATCATGGGACGGGAGATTCAGCAGTGAATGGTAGCATCCCAGAGAGTGCTGGTGTGGAGGTTGACCTGCATGATGATGGTGGTGTGTGTGTGTGATGGAAAATCGGAATCGAAGTACCCAAATGTGTGTTTGTGTGCAAACAGACTTGAAATTCACTGAATCTAACACGGATAGAAATCCACACACGCTTCAGTAATCTGAGAGACGTGCACACACAAACACACACAGGGGTACTTAAAAGAAATTTTGCTTTTTGTCTTCATTCATTTCCATGTCCTCATCATCTCCCTCTTCCTCTCAATCATTCCTCCATTTCTCCCTCCTTCTTCCCTCCCTTTTTTGTCTCTGCTTTTTAAATAATCCCCTCAATTCTCACACTTTTTATTCTTTTTCTCTCTTTGCTTATCTCGTCCTCTTTCCCGTCTCCCTGCCTCTCCTGTCCTTCGCTTTATCTCTTCCTACCCTGTTCTCTCTTTATCTGTCCTTTCTTTCCTCTCCTCCACCCTCCCATCCCTCACACAGATCTATGCTGAGCAGTACAGTGGACAAGTCAGAGAAGACGTCCGGTGTTCTCTCCTCCTCTTCCAACAATGATGAGAACAACTCCTCACCAGGATCTGGTAATACTGGTATGTTTGCTTTTATTGCTGTTTTATAATTGTGTCACAAATTGGATAGACTTAACAGTCACTGGTAGACTCTTTTTGCTCAGATTCCATCTTAAAACCAATCGTTTTGCCATGTTGCTACTGTGGTTTATTTTGATTCAAGATGAGGAATTATTTCTTAATACTAAATTAGTAATTTCTTGACAAAGGAATTAATTAAAAGAGGTATCCAGCTTGATATTAGAGGTGAAAAGTGTAAAAGACTGCTGCTTTGAGCACTCTAAGGACCGATTTATAAACACCTGTGTTTTATCCTCACTTAAGTTTTGGACATCACAGAGAGTCCAGGCTAGATGACAGCTGTTTGTCTCCATAAAAGTGGAAACACATAATAAAATGACCCAAGGCCCAGCAGTAGCATAAATATGTAAAAATAAAATGGGGCCAAGCACAGACCCTTGAGGTACTCCATAGCTTTGATTATCTTAGATGAGACAATTTAAACCATCTTGCCATGCTGCTACTGTGGCTCATTTTGATTCAAGCTGACGAATAATTTCCAAGTACTAATTAGTATTTTCTTGACAAATTAATGAAACAAAAGACGTTACAACTAAATTCTTAGTATCCAGCTTGATATTAGAGGTGGAAAGTGTGAGACTGCTGCTTTGAGCGCCAATAACACCCCGTGTTTTATCCTGGATTAAATTTTGGAATAGATAGATAGATGACAGCTGTTTGTCTGCTTAAAAGTGTTAAGATATAATAAAACCATCCAAGGCCTAGCAGTAGCATAAAGATGTGAAAATAAAATGGGGCCAAGCACAGACCCTTGAGGTACTCCATATGAGATAAATTCATTCATCAAGTAGTCGACAAACTGAAACTTGTATTAGTTTACTCATCTGCTGGTTCTAGCTTTTCAAATCTGGATTTTGGAGATTTGCTTCCTCTGTTTTACATAATTTTTCATTTTCGACATTTTATTGATTTAAAAATAAAAGTGAAAACTTGTATTACAACAAAAGAAGCACAGATTAAGGGCCCAGAACCGATCTGTCCACATTAGATCTGGTTTCTCAGTCAGTATCATGATAAAATTCACTGAATGAGTCATTTTTGTATCTCGTCCCTCACAGCAAGGGACTGACGTCGTCATTCTCTATCAGTTATTTTACAAACTATAAATGTAACTGAAAGCTTTTTTTAAAGCTTCACATCCTGATTCAGTCATACTTCATCCAACCATAACACCATTCAGGTTATGGTAATCAATTCTTCTTCAGACAATTGTCTTAATGAGGTGTTATATGAGAGAATATTGCAGTCATTATGTGTTCATCTTCATTTTTTATTCTACACTCATCTTTCTCCTTGTCTCATTCTTCTTGTCTGACACTTGTTAATGTTTCTAATTCTTCTTTTTCTGCTTTCTTTTCTCTTCCTGTCCTCCGCAACGTTCTCTCATCACTCTTGGCCTCTCACATTTGTTCACTTTGCCTCTTTTATCTCTCTTGTTATTTGTCATGCAACCATCTATCACTGCTATCCATGACTCATCTTCTACCCTCTCCTCCCTGCCCGTCAGGTGGCACCGGCACCCCACCTGCCATCGCCAGCCAAAAGGACTCAGCCAAGCCTCGCTCTCTTCGCTTCACGTGGTCCATGAAGACCACGTCGTCCATGGAGCCCACGGAGATGATGCGCGAGATCCGCAAGGTGCTCGACTCCAACAGCTGCGAGTACGAGCTGCGCGAGCGCTACATGCTGCTGTGCGTGTCGGGCAACCCGGCCCGCGACGACTTCGTCCAGTGGGAGATGGAGGTGTGCAAGCTGCCGCGGCTCTCCCTCAACGGCGTGCGCTTCAAGCGGATCTCAGGCACGTCCATCGCCTTCAAGAACATTGCCTCAAAGATTGCCAACGAGCTCAAACTGTGAGTGCAGCGGAGCAGCGAGGAGAGATGAGATTAAAGGGTGGAGGTGGAGGTGGAGGTGGAGGCGGAGGGTGATAGTGAGGATGAAGATGCTGTAAGCGGGGTGGGGGCACTGTGGAGATCAGGAGGTAAGCTAAAGGGTGGGATCACTTTAAAAATAACACGATTGTTATCTGGACAAAGGTCTGAAGTAGGGCTATCGGTTCTCTGAGACTAGAAAACGTTTCTTTTCTAGAAGTTTTGTTCCTTAAGTTCCCGACGCCCTGCGATTAGAAACTCTGAGTTCCTCTGAGTTGTGAAGTACTTATAGACCGAGGTCTTCTCTCTTCCCTGCTGTTATTTTATTTTTTTGTCACGTTCTACTTAGACGTTCCACTCTTCTGCATGTCCGATCTGCTCTCTCTTCTTTTTTAGAAGTCACACTTGATCACTTTGACCACTCCTGTCACTTCTTCCTGCTATTTATTCAGTTTTTCTGCACGGTTCTGCTGCCAGGTCTTTTTTGTTTTGTTTTGTTTTGTTTGTTTGTTTTTTTTGGGTAGGGGGGAAAAACCGGGTAGAAATGGAGGCTGGATGGAGGACGAGGTGGGCGAAAAAAAAAAAAGAAACTTTCTACTTTCTCTCTGAATTTCTAACACGCGGTGATGATTGACGGAAGGTTTGGAGCCTTTTTTTGCTGGAAAACTCAAAAGAAGTTTTGATTGAATTTGTTCTCCTCCAAAACTGAATGGACTCCAACTGAGCCAGGACTTTGGTTGCTAAAGCCCACTGTCTCTCTCTCACACACACACACACACACACACACACACCACACAAACAAACACACACTCATATATACACACACAGATGGACTTTGGATGGACGAACTCTGCTGTTGTTGGTTCAAGGACCCTCTCCATCCTCCACCTGCCTGCACAAACCTCTCCTCCTGCCCCAAAAATGAACTTTTGAAAAAAATCCATCCTTCCACAACTTCACTGCTCCCTTCTCAGACACACAAACACACACACACACACACACACACCACCTCCCTCTGAATTCAAACTGAGCTCAGCACAAACACATCCATCTTTTTTCACTCCCTTCTTCTTCTTCCTCATTTTTAATTTCTCTCGCCGCCATCAAGTCCGAGGAGGCCAGTTAAACTTGATGTCGTCATCTATTGTGTTCGGGCTTTAACCCTTCGAGTCCGTACTTGTTTTTGTTTTTTTTCCTTTTAGTTACTACTACTTCTTCTTCTTCTTCTTTTATGGCTTTTAAAAAGAGTTGTGCACTGGAAAAGAGGGGCATCTGGGAAACGGGAGGGAAGGACAGTTCATGGACGGGGTTGTTGATGGATTTTATGTTGCCTTTCTTTATAGAATAAAAATTGGGGTTTTGTTTTTGTTGCATACGTCAGCACATAAATGCTCAAATGATTTATTTGTACTTTTTTTTTGTTGTTGTTAATGTTGGTATCACTTCGGTTGGCATCACGCCTTCATATCCAGAATGTCAACCCTGAACCGACGCATTTCTTGTCCCTCCCTTCCCCCTCCCCTCCTTTTATTTTATTCTTTTTTCCTTTGGGTCCGCCCCTCTCATCCCTCTCTCTGTTACACGTTTTCCCAAAGAGCAAACACACAAAAAAAAGGTGTCTTTGGAGTATGTAACAAACAGGTGGTGTGTGTGTGTGTGTGTGTGAGTGTATTCTAAAAGATCACTGGAAAAAAAAAAAAAAGAATCGACAAGGACGACGACGAATGGTGAATTATTTTCTTCTTCTACTTTTGATTTGATAATATATTTTTGTGTCGTTGGAAATTTTGGGTTTGTACAGATTTGGATTTTTTGGGGAGGGGAGGGGAGGGTGTTGAAGAGTCACGTTGGATCATATCATTGCTGCCTTTTCAGTGTAGTGCACCTTTAACACACACACACTTAACGCACAGCTCACACAAAAGAAAAAAAGAAAAACCCACGAGCAAACAGGAATTCTCGATGTATTTAATGTTGATGGTGGTTGACGACTACTGCTCGTTCATCTTCGGCCTTTTTCCATGTTTGTTTTGTGTTTCGTTTCGAAGGCCTTAAATCGGTCCAGGACGGAGAGAGAAAGCAGGAAAAGCATCAAAAGGTTTCTCATATCAGAGCACATGTTCACGTTCAAATAATAAACAAAACAAAAGAGAAGAAGCCACTTCCTGTTTCTCTCTCTTTGCGTTGACGCTCCAGTTTGTCGAAGCAGAAGAAAAAAACACACACACACACACGCTCATACACTCGGGGGTTAGAGAAAGGGGAGGCGATGGGGACAACACCGGGTCCCGTCAGCTGGTTGTACCTAACTTAACACTTTTCTTTCTTTCTTTCACGATGACACACTGTCGTTTTATTATTTCTTTCAGTTTTTAATACGTCAGATTTTTCTTTAAAAAGTTGATCATTGTATTAAGGTGCTGGGTATTGGATTCTAATTATTATTCTGGCTGTTGCTGTTATATTATCTCTTTCAGGGTTGATTTTATTTTACATTATTTCGTTTTACATTGCTGTAATTTACATTGATTTTAAATGTGTTTTGAGCAAACTGTAACTGTAGTGGTGGGTTTGGGGTTGGGAGGGCTGATCAACTCCTGAAAAATGTATTATTTGTTTTTTTTTTTTTTTTGTGCAAAGACAAAATGATGAAAAATTACAATGATAGTAATAAAAACAATGATATAATGATAGTCCGCCTCTGAGATCCATTATGTGAAAATCAAGACAAATGTGTTGAGTTAAATAATCTTCTGCTCCTTCAGGAAACGCTCGGCGGCTCTGTAGCTGACAAAAATCTCACCACAGGGTTCTTTTTAGTAACTGTTACTGAAGCAGCGTCACGTCATGATGTTCAGATTTCCACTTTTCTCGTCCATGCTGCCTCAAAATGTGAGACTGAAATCAGCCCTGTGGTGTAACAGATCATCCTGGGTGCAGATGAAACGAGACAAACTTATAAAATCTTTGTTTTTCTCACCTTCACACAGTTTGTCCACCAGAGAGCACCAAGTATATTCTTCAACTGCAAGAAGTCCTCCTCAATACATATGACCAGAATTTTTGTAATTTACAGGATGTTTTTGTAAAAAAAAAAAAAAAAAGACTGCATATATATATATGATTTTCATCAGGTGTCCAGTGGTTGTATAAATGACAGCTGGGTTTCAGATCCAGCATGAAAATTGTGTTTTTCATCTTTATTTGTGATACTCAAGTGTTGGTGCTTCAGACGAGCAGAAGGGGGCGCTCTGAGAAAAACTCTAAACTGATTTTCCTGAGCAGGTGTGAAAGTCTGAAACTGGAAATGACAACTGGGTCACTCACAGGTGTGCAGGAAGTATTTGAGGATTGTTGCAACCTATATTTCTGCATGTTTGCATTTGTAATCTCACGTTTCTGACACCGGTACCATCTTCACGGATCATACAGCACATAGTGTCAGCATTAATCATGGCTGGATTCATTTATTAGAGGATCTTATTGACCTGCCAGGTAACACACACATCAGAAATCCTGCTGATCACCTGTACTCTTATTGTGTAAGATCTGCTAACTGGAACACACCCCCACCTACTGCTGCCTTGGCGTTGTGTATTTCCCCCGTCACCTCTAAGTTCACACTGATAACTTCAGACTAACTTCATTGTTGTTGGTACATAGAATTAAAAACCAACCAGTACTAATGACGCTCATGTCCTTCAGTGTTTTGTCGTTCTGTGCTAATTAAATAGGCACAATGAGCTCATAACACAGGTCTTGTCTTATCTTACTTGATTAATCTAATTGCTGCAAATAACAGGAACAATGAGGAACCGCAAGCTCTGTTTCGTGTGTGTGTGTGTAAACACTGCAGACAGGAACATTTGAGTTTCCTGTAGTACGACCTATTTCCTGCTATAGTTTACTTTTGATTTAAATGTTTAAGTTGGAGCTCGTCTTTGTACACCTCAAACTTTAAAGCTGACTTCCATGTCTGTCTACTTTCTTGTCTTTATGTATGCAGACCAGCGTCTTGTTCACTCTGCTGAGCAGGTGAAGTCGAGTCCCCGGCCCCACTCAGGAATGTGAGCTGTAGGTGGCCGAACCTGTCGGGAGTCAACAGATGGTGTTTGTTTTTTTTTTTTGGGAAGAGACGATGTGCACATGAAGCTCACAGGGAACAGTCAGACACACTTGTTGGTATAAATTACAGACTGAAAAGAGTTTTTGTGTTTGAATCCAGTGTGTGTGTGGTGGTGGGGTTAGAGATGAGAACAAACACTGAATGATTTGGTCATTTCTTTATTCTAAAAAAAAAAACATTTCTCAAACACAAACAGTTCAGTTTCCACGATGTAAACAACTTCTCACATACAGTACACACAAGCAGTTTTTTGGAGGAAGAAACAAACGTAAGAAATCAAGTCCACACAAAGTCAAAAGGCAAGCCACTTTAAAGCCAAACGTAGTGATGGGCCGCTTTGATTCCTGCTCAGTGCCGCGTCATACTCAACGCTTGAAGGCCTCTGCTGACAAAATAAGTGATGTGAACGTCTATTAAGTGGAGAAGCACCGAACGCACTTTGAAGAAAAAGGTTTGTACATGAGGTGTGATCCCAGATCTGCTTGAGAAGGCAGTGATACACAACAGGAAGAGATTCAAAAGAAAAAAATCACAAATCAGTAACCAGAATATCATTCAGTCATACGCTTGTTCGCGAGGTAGCCTGATCTCCTCGAACACGAACTGGAGGAACATTTTAGAGGCAGAAAACTGCACCGTGGCAAGACTGGGAGACGAGATGCAGCGTTTCCTGACACGTCCATGGCTAAATGAATCCTTTAAGAAGACCTCTGACCTCACACCTCTGGCTTCCTGCTGTGAGAAAGCTGCACTGGACTCAGAGCTTCAGACAGTTCACATCTTCAGAAATTCACCTTTGTAATAAGACTGAACAAAATACTGAACTGAATCAGCAACAAACTTCTAGTTTAACTGTCCTACAGGATGAATAGTTCAACATTTTGGTAAATATTGACGACCACTTTCATCTGTACAATCGACATGACCTACTGCCAATAACTAGCTAACTTTGCATTAACACTGGAATCCTGGCTCAGTCTGCCTATTTCTTGAATAAGCAGAGACTTAAGACTTTATGTTTACAGTTCAGTTTTTGTGCTAAGCCAAGTTAGCTAGGTGATGACGGTAGCAAAAAAAAAAAAATCCCAAAATGCAGAATTAACACCTTTTATTCTACTACAGCAAACAGGCCAACAACTGTAAAACATCAAACTTTTCTTAGATGTTTAACAGCTAGTGGAGACGTGGGAATTCTGTGGGACGACGAGCTTTTAAAGCAATAACAGACTTTGGCAGAGCGTTTCAGGTTTTTTTTTCCCAGAAGGTCGACTGTGGCCTTCACTTTGTAAACCTGCTTTAAAAATCACGATTTACACGGACGCTTAATGTTTCGTTCAGCTGCCGTCCAGAGCGTTCGCGGTCGACTGCGGAAGATATTCCTGGAAAGTAACGGACAGTAAGAGACACCGAACCGGTGAAAAACTTGAAATGTGTCCGGTCACGTGTGTTAAAAGGCTCTTTTTTTTCCTCTCCTCAGTGCTCAATAATCATCGTCATAATAAAGTATGCACTATCTAAACTACGTACAATAACTAACCGCCTACCTAGAGCTCACTTTAAAAGTCTAGTCAAAAAAAAAAAAAAAGGGGGAAAACATCACTCCAGTTAATACTAGTAATACATGGCCATGAGAGAAGAGGAAGAGGAGGGATCTCCCACTCTTGTTTTTCCATTTTGGATTTTTAAATTCAAATAAGCCAGAACGATAAACTCACAGCACAGCTTCGGTTACGAAGCTCAGTTTCTTGGCAAAAGTAACTTTTTAACTCCTACGGGGGTCCAAGTTTTAAAGCAAAGCTCGATAGGAAAGGGCGCGTTTCTCCACATCGTTTCCAGCCGTCCGATGATTCTCTACAATCTACGTGACCTCTCAGGTTTGGCTCAGATGTGGGAAACTCTTCCTCCGTCTCTCTCGTCTTTTCTTTCCCTCGTTCACTCGTCATCTCATTTTCCTGAAGGTTGTTTGGATGACTTGATACCTGCCCAGTGGAACCTACAGTATAGATAGAATATATAATATATATATTGTGTGTTTGTGTGTGTGTGTGTGTGTGCGCGCAATCACACTCCTCCGCAATCCAGATGTTCTGCAGTTGCCATGGAAACTGGCAGGTGGGTTTTGCTTGCTCTGTGGTCATGGCTTTCTTCAACAGCTTGACGATCCAGTGTCTCTTATTTTGTCTTCTTCAGGAGGTGTGTGTGTGTGTGTGTGTGTAAGGTAGTGTTTGTTTGTTTGTTTGTTGTGTGTGTGTGTGTGTGTGTGTGTGTGTGTGTGTGTGTGTGTGAGAGCTGGAGAACAGTGGTCTGGAGGTAGGTGGTGTTTGTTAGTACAGTAAAGGGGCTTCAGGCCACCGCCTTACAAAGTGGACCTGTGGGGGCGTCCTCACACACTTCCTGCCACATTTTAAGAGCTGTGATGTCACCTTCGGGACCTGAGTGTGTTCAGTCATGGTCATGTGATGTGTGATGGTCCCGGGAACAAAGGCGAGGAGCGATGAAGTTACAGGCTAAAGTCTGCATGCTAATTTATCTGTGTGTATGCGTGTGTGTTTCTATTTCTATTATCTGTGTGAGTGTGAGTGTGTGTGTGACTGTGTGTGAGTGAGAATCAGTGTGAGTTGGGCTGCTCCACTTTGAGCCCGACCAGCGACGGAGGCATCTGCCCTGCAGCGGAGGAGGAGCTGGGAGGTGAAGCCCTGAGGCTGGAGCTCCCGGTGGAGGTGGATGAGGAGGATGTCACCGCGGGCCGGATGAGCGGAGGCGGAGGGTGGTTGTGGGGCGCTCGGTTCTGGAGCGGACGCGTCTGCAGAGGCGGGGGCTGGCGGAGGAGGCTGGGGGGAGCCGACGGGGGTGCCGGGCGCAGCAGCGGAGGGGGCTGGGAGAGGGAGGAGGGGGTCTGGGTGGTGGAGGGCGGAGAGGAGCCTCCGGCTGCGTCTGTTGGAGAGTCCTCCATCTTGACCTGAGGGGAGGGCGGAGGAGGAGATGGAGGTTAGGAGGGCAAACAACACACAAGTGAGAGAAGACAGCTGGAGAACAAAGACGGAGAGGAAGTGAATGTCACTTTAGCTCCATGATGAAGCTCCAACCACCGCAGACCACACAGCAGAGAACTTAACCACCACCTGCTCCGTCTGTGCAATGCAGCGTGGAGCTGTGATGTATGAATGTCACGTTAAATCCATTGCAGTCAGGGCGCCAGCGAGGATTTTAGGCTGCCAGAGAGTCGACATGTGGACCGTGTGAGTCAGCACCGAGCTGATGGTCCTGTTAACGGCACACAGACCTGAAATCTGACAAGATTTTCTCCTGCAGTTCTTCCTGTGCCATCTTGGATTTTCAACATATTGTCTTGTATGGCAAGCGAGTAGGGACACAGTTGTAGCATCTAGTTTCGAGTCCAACAGTTAGATGAGAAGCTCAATAAAAGTCAGCCACGCCTGTTTCCTCCTGCTTCTAAATGTGCCGACACATCTTAAGCTCACTCATCGAGCCGTCGTGTCTAGTTTGGGAGATAAAAATGAAACTTTGTGGTTTTGTGGGAACGATTTCTCGACGGACAAGTTCACAAACGCGACAAACTCACTGCTGAAGAGGTTTGCCAAGAAGATACAGAGTGTAACTGCCTCTAAACAGACGACTTCCTTATTACTTAATACTCTCTGTTTGAGTACGGCTCAGGAGGACAAGATACAACATGTCCATGTGTGAGCTTTAAGATTGGTGTGATATTAAGATTTAGGCATGTGGATACACACAGGCTAGCTGCTTCCCCCTGTCTCTAGTCTTTATGCTAAGCTAGGCTAACGGACAAAAAGAAACCTAAAGAAGTTAGCAGAAAAAATGTCAAACTAGTCCTTTAATATAGAACTCAGAGATTTAAAGAGGAAAGTTGCATTTGTGGTCATTTCCATTCTTCGTTCAAGTCTTTTTGTCCAGTTTCATTTCCGCTGCCTTTCTTGATTAAATCTGAATGTTGCTTTTTTAAGATTAGGCTCCATGAATAACTAAAAGGCGCTCCTTTAATCGTGTGTGTCATTCATCACGGCTCACCTCGTCCTCCTCGGCAGCTCCATCTGTGGCCGCCGTCATCTCCTCGCCGCTCCTCCTGGGGTCTCTCTGGTCTCGGCTGGTGGCCACCTGTTCAGCCGCCCACTCCCTCAGCACCTCGTCCAGGTTGAACCGGCGCCGGTAGCTCACGAAGAACGAACTCACCTGGGCGGACGGGCAGAGATGGAAGAGTCAGACGAGGAGAAAAACAGAAAAGTTTGAATGTGTGTTCAAGGACACGGAGGAGGAGACTGGAGGTCAGACGATAAATGAGGAGGGATAATGGAGATTATAGTTCTCCTATGAAGAAAAATGCTCGTCCAGACAGAGGGATGAGAGAAAATTGGAGAGGAGATAAAGAGCTGATAGGCAGCTCACTGAGCGTAAAAGGCTGGATGGATGGATGGATGGAGGGTTAGACTGAGGTCAGAATCAGAGATGACATTTCAAGATTTTTCCCTTCACCTGAGCCGGCGTCTTGGTCCCGATCACCTCGGCGATGGCCGAGAAGTCTTTACCATAGCGACGGATAGCTGCAAAGGAGACAAAAGAATGTGTCAATATACGTCACTCACACAAATGTGTGTGTGTGTGTGTGTGAGAGAGGAGACAAGCAGAGTGAGTGTAGTGCCAGCAGTCTTGTTGATGCGTGCATTTTCTGTTGACCTTCAGCTGAGGTCGGCCGCCTGAGTGCACCTGCTCTTTTCCAGGCCTGTCCTGCTTCACACTCGTACTACTACACACATTCATGTCTTTCAGCCTCTGCGGTCTCTCCTGTTTGCACTGCACAGCTGCAGATGATGGGGGGGGTTTGCTCAAAAGGCACACTGGCCACGTTTCCATCCATATGCGTCGCAAATTTTAACCAAATTTCGAGTAATTTTGGCAAAAAAAAGATGCGTATAATTGTTTGTTTCCATCCTCTACCGTTATGCAAATATTAGTAGTTAGTTCACAAGATACACAGTAGGTGGCGCAAGATGACGTAATAATGGGATGGAAATCAGACATTTGTGCTTGTTTACATCAGATCTGTGTGGAGAGATCGTGGATGTATCATAGAGCCGCGTGACTTCAATCTTTGCCATGTTGGAAATTGTTTGGAAAAAGTTTTTCCATCTCTAATTAAGAGAGAAGAAGATTTTTTGTTTGTTTTGAAACTTTGCTGATGCGAGACCTCAAAATCTGCATCAAACACGTTGATGGAAACATGCTGACTAACTGCAGCTGCCAAGGCACGATGGAAGTCGTCTTTCTGACTGTGACTTATGGATTTGAACTACAGAGACTGAAATCTCCACGACTACAGCTCCTTTGTTTCTCGCTGCTTTTATTCTGATCGCGCACCAAGACTTTAATAAACTTCTAATTCGGTGTTGGCGGTTGAACGGTGCCTGAAAATCCCCCTTCAAACTAAGACTGATTTACGCTGCGACTGGCCAGGTGTGTCGGGGGAGTTAGAAGTCATCATCACACAACTATCTCAGTCATCTGAATGAAACATGAAGGTCTTTGAGGTCGACAGATTGGCAACAGATCAGGGACTTGTCGTTCTTTTGTTGTGCGATAACTTGTGTGATGACTTAGATATTACAGAACCATGCATCTAGTTCCACATCAGTAAATCAGAACTTTGAATGAATGAATCCTCTAATGACCCGAAGGCCGCTCTGTAACACAGCCATGTCTTTTTATATGAAAGGAAAATGCTGCTTTACTTCTCTCTAATTTACTTCAATCACAGCTGGAATCTGAATCCATGTAGCTCCTGATTGTTTTATGTTCTATTATTAAAAAGGCTGTGGAAACAAACACATCATGGCTTTTCATCTGCCAGTTGTTTTAGTTTTTGACCATCCCTCTGCACTAATTTATGTTGCACTGTGGAATCATTTGAGTCCATTACATCTGGTGTAATAACTCAAACCATACAAGTGGCGTCACAGCAACGAGACTCAACCTGATCAGACAGAGAACTTCATTTTAAAACTTTTAAATGAGATTTTCCAGCCACCTCCAATAAAACAAAGGCCTGTGGTAATATTTCAGGAGAGATATCTCCTGCACTGCATGTGTCAGTGCTGCGCTTCTACAGGCAGTTTCTGTGGAAAGTATGAATATGAATGTGTCTGACAGTCTGACTTCTGCCTGTGTGTGTGTGTGTGTGAGGCAGGAAGAGGAGAGCTGGCAGCATGAGGTGACTCTGGAGGAGGAAGACGATGCTGCAGCCTGTACTCACCCTGCACAGCCAGGAGCTGCTCCTCTGTGGTCCAACGAGAGTTCATCTTAGGGGCAGGCTGAGGGAGAAAGAGGGGTAAGGTGGTAAGATAGAAGGCGAGAGAGGGGCGAAGTGCAGATTAAAACTTAATCTCAGTCCCACAAGGGGGTGAAATAATATCTGGAGGGAGTTGGGGAAGGGCAGAGTGAATAAATGAAAGAGGAAGGAGACAAACTGAAGAGGGATCAGAGTTTAAGAGACGTGAATACAGGCAGGTAGCACAAATCAAAGAGGGGAGTGATGAAGGATGAGAGAACGGAGGGGGAAAAAAGACTTACCTCAGCAGGTCTGTAAATGTCGAGACCTTCACTTATGCTCTGTTTCAAACTACTGTTGTTCTGTTTAATGGACTGAACCTGAGAGAGAATGTGTGCGGGGAGGAAAGAGAGTAGTATGTTTATTTTTGGCTACTTGCTCGATGTTTTTCACCAAATATAAAAGTACAGACAAAGCAGCGTCTGTTGCTTTAAACGCAGTTAAAGCTTGAACAGTAATCGTATATCACAGTATCATTTTTCTGGTTGTTTCCACCAAACAAAGCAGCCCCTCACTGACACTGAATTCATTATGTCTGCCGCATACAAATGTGGCAATTTATTCACATATTGTTGCACCGTGAAGCTCTAAAGAGGTGTTAAATGTTCACTTTTACCGACAGATAAACAGTTAAAGACATCGTGGTGGTGTTCCCATACCTGTCTCTTGAGAGACACCAACTGTGTGTCCAGCTGCCGTACAGTCAGCACACCAGCATCATGGGAGGCTGACAGGGACGTGATGTCTCCCTGCTCTAGGTACATGCCTTTGGGTGGTCTGCGGCGGGCTCTGAGCGGGTGGTGGCGGTACTGAGCCCCGAAGTTTTCCTTCTTGACCGGCCCGGAGCGGCTGGGCATGGTCTTATCGGTGTTGGCGTTGTTGGGGTTCTGTTTCACGGCCTGTGTGGATAAAGAAATCACAAACAGACTTAGACAAATAAATTAGATTTTGCAAGAACAGCAGCTCAAAGAGAGCAGGATTACATTTATGTATAATAAATGAAGTTGAAATTGAAAGATACAGAAGGCGTCGACTGGGCTGAGCTGATCTCCTCAGACAAGTCATGACTAATTCAGCGCAAAAATGTATGTCTAAGTTTTCTGCGGCTCACCTCTTTCTTGGTGTCGATCTCAAAGTCACTGTCACTGCCGGGGTCACCTTCCTCTATGTCGTCGTTACTGCAGGAAGACAGAGAAAGGGTTAAGCCGTGGTTAAGCGTCGCCCCCAGCTGACTGTCTGTTTCTAAAAATGCTGGAGAATGTCAACCCAAAATGACAAGAAATAATATCAAAGTGTCTCATTCATATTCATGAGACTCTTGTTTCCCGGGATGACATGCTCATCGCGTGTCATTTAACAAAGGAGTTTTTGTAAATGTCAGATCTCAAATGAGTCGTTTTGTCAGACTTAATGTTTCCTCCCTCCAACATTCATTCGTTCCTCTGTCCGCCCTCCACACATGCACAGTTTCCCCTGTGGGCAGTTAAAGTTTCATGGCGTCTCGTACCTGTCGTCTTTCTCTCTCTTGTTGACCAGCCGCCGGGCCTGTCGGTCCATGACGGATGTCCTGGTCCTGGTCTTCTTCCAGCTGTAGTAATACTTCACCAGGCTGGAGATCAGCTTGTCTGGAAGCTACGCGCACGCAGAAATCAAAAATTAATTAAATAAATATCAAAAATGTTTTTAAACATAATTAATATTCTGTGAGGCTGCATGTGTGTGTTTTTTTTAGTCTCTCACCATCTGCTGGATGCGGTGGAAGCTCTTGCCGTGGAAGCTGAAGGCCTGCTCGAACAGCACTTTATCCTCCACAGTCCACTCGTCTGGGAAGGGGGTGAAGTTGGCCAGGTCGGCGAGCGAGCGCTCCACGTCGTGTTTGTGCCATAATAACATGCCGAGAGCCTGAAGGGACGGGGAGGACGGGGACAGAGTCAGCCAAACGGGTACAGTGACGAGTCAGAAGAGGGAGACACAAACGAGCAGTGAGCGTACCTGCTCCATGTTGTAGCCATGTTTCTCTTTAGCCATCAGGATGTACTCGTCCACTGGGAGAAGAGAGAAAAACATCGGCAAGAGAAGGAGATGAAGCGATACAGTGCGAAAAGGAGGAGAGAAACAAAGAAACCACAATGATGTGGACAGGAAATATAAGGAAATGAGGGAAAAAGATGGAGACAAAGAAAGTGAGAGAAAACACAGACTGGAAAGTTTAATTGGTATTCTCCAGTCAGCATATAGGCATTAGACTGAAGGTCACGCCGTTAAGCTTGTACCAGTGAATGTAAGATATGGTGTGTGTGTGTGTGTGTGTGTGTGTGTGTGTGTGTGTGTGTGTGTGTGTGTGTGTGTGTGTGTGTGTGTGTGTGGAGCTTACACATTGCATCAGAAAGCAGGCTGTTGGGACACCAGACCAACATGCTCCTCTGGTCCTTCTCATTGTAGCGGTTTGGACTGTCTGGTGATGAAAACAAACGCACATTCAGTATTTACATCCACACATCATTTGATCCGAATCCCTCCGTCACTGCGTCACATCCTCTGTTGTGTGCCTCCTCCACCGCTTATTAACTTTTTACTTCCTTCCTGCCTTGTCTTGGCATGTTTCCTCGTGTCGAGGCTCCATCTTCGGCGTCCTGTTCATTAGTGAGAAAAACGAAGAGGAGACGGTAGAACGTCGGCCCGTTGACTCTCTCACGGGAACTCAACACCTGTGCACTGACGTTAAGAGAGGAGCAGCTCCTCCTCTGGTGCAATCTGATGATTGTAGGGCGACTTCATCTCAGGTTTTACAGTGTTCAACCACTTTACTGCTACTCATGCCAGGTATGAGAGTGTTTCACTTTCACGATCTTTAAACATTTTCAGTCCTCATGAGATTATATTCAAACTAATAAAAATACACGCTGACAAACTAGCTTTAATCTCACTTAACTTGGCTACAGGCTGTGCGACGCGTCAGACAAAATGATTTGAGGAACATTTGTGTTTTCATAAGAGGTTATGATCAATAGAATAAAGGGTTTGAATAATGCACAGCTAACCTTTTTATTTATTAAACAAAGACTTGACACCAACGTCAAACAAGCCTTTCACTGCATGCTGTCAGTAGTAGTACTAATTATTTAACGTATTTCCTAACTTTTAAGACATCAACTCCACCTTTATAGGATTTAATCAATGTGCCGCAGATACATCATTACTACAAGATCAATAAGCTGAAACTATGATTTAGTATGTAGCAGGTAGGGTTAAACATCTGGAGGGAGACAAACATCATTTTCTTCCCTTCTCTCCATTTCCCGGATCTCCACAGTAACGCGTCATTTGACCTTCATTTCTCTCATCATCAGTATTCCCCTCCTTCCTCCATTTCAATGTCCTCCACATTACTCCTGACCTCCGTGTCTCCTTCTCAGCCCTGATTTCCTCCCACTCTCTATTCATCTCTCTTCCTCTCTCCTCTCCCAGCTTACCTGGTTTGAACTCCGGGATCTGAGCCTGGTAGTCTCCTCCCACTCTGATCATACTGTCTGTGGGCGGAGAGAGACACAAGACCAATGTGAGTTTTGATTTCCTAGAAAGATGGGTAGAGACAAAGAGGATGGGGAGCGTGTATTTTTCGTGAATTTCCCAACAGGTTGCAGAGCTGGATGGACTGGATCATAAGACGACAGATAACAGGAGAGACAGAAGGAGAGTCATCTGTTGCGTGCCAGAGTAAATAACTGAGAAGGATAATCATCTTCTATTTTGCACCCACTCTGCCCTAAAACAGGCTTCACCATTGCTTCATCCCAACATGAAGCATGTTTCTCTTTCTTTCAAGAAGAAAATACAGCATCAGCTGGATCATTTTCCAGTACAGATATCCCGGTCAAAGTTTTTGGCACGTGAATGTTGATTTAATATCTGACAAGTGAAATAACAGCTAGAGCCCATTTAACTCTACTTTATGGTTTAAAAACATGAAGTTTATAAGCTTGAATATGATTGATATGAATAAAATGAGACTATTGCACTAGAGACAAGAGGCATCACTGTTGGAGTTAAGGTTAGCCTCTGTCCAGTTGTGCTTGTGTTTACGGAGTGGACACTCTCTCCTGTGACAGAGTACAGACACCGGTTTGCAGTGAGCACTTTAACCCAACAACAGACAAGTTTCATTTAGGTTTCTCAACAAGGTTCTCGTGGAATCGATGTCAAGTGACGACAGCTGATATGACCTGCAGCTGTTTGTCATTTTAACCGGTGAAAGCGACGGTCAGCCCCCGCTGCTACCTCTCTTGTTTCTCGCCAACCTTTCTGTCTGTTTGTATCTGAACTTGTCATATAAGATGACTGGATATGGTGGATAAGTGGTTAACACGGCCCAAAACCGTCCAACAAGTCTTAATGAGTTTTTAGTGAAACTAAGGACAACAAGTTCTCAGAAACGGAGCTCTGGCTTTGAAACATGCAGTAAAATTTTACAGCCTGCTCACTGGTTTCCACTCACACGACTCTGGGATCAGGATTAGTGGAGTCGATTAGCGCTGCTCGCCAAACTGTTTTTTCCTCACACATCAGAACTGGACTGTGACCGACTGGACTGTTTGTCTCGTTTTTTCCAACTTGGAAAAACTCAACGGGGCTTTTTCTTTTTATTTATCCCCCAAAATTGTGACATGCTGTTTTAATTAATCACTGCGAACTGAACATGTGATGTGATTAATCGATGAATCAGGCAGATCCTGACACATCTCAGCTCGCTATAAATGTGGTTAGTGGAGAATGATTTAACATCATTAAATATGTGGCCTTTAAAAATCTATTTTACAAAAATGTGATTGTTTTAATGCATGCAGAGAGGCTGCTTTTAATCAACTATTTAAACTATAGTGAGTCTAATTGTTCTAACAGACGAGGAACTGCTGACTGTTCATCCAGGATACAAAGGAGGTTTTTACTCACAGCATACCATTTATCTCTTCTTACAAGAAACGGCTTATATCGTGACAAATAACTTGATGCATGATATTTGTATCGTGACAATACTTTCACGTCTAGCTCATCACTAAGTGACATACACATGACAGACAGGCACGGATGGAGGGGAAAGAGAGCGGGAGGTGCCACAGCGGATGGCAGACAGACATTAAGTAATTAGTGCTGTGGTAAAGAGCGTGGAAAGCAAAGAGTGAAGAGAGACTGTGAGAGACGCAGGGGAAGCAGACCAGGAGGAGGAAGAGACATATTACTGTTTCCTCAGGGACGGAGGACAGGAAGGGAGGAGAGGGGGATGATAGAAACTAGAGGAGATGGGTGGAGGGAGGCAGGAAGGGGGGTAAAGAAGATGCTAGGCAAAAAGAATTAAGGGAAAAATAAAAGCTGGAGGATTGAGGGTGGAGGAGGAAAGTGTGTTTAATGTTGGGAATGGTGGGTCGTGGATGTAAAGTCTCAACTGGGGTAATATGGGTAGTGAAGTGTCGTTTGAACGCCAAGTTAAACTGTTGTGTTTGATCTCAATATATTTTTAGCCCGTGTGCATAGTGAGATAAAAAAAAAGAAAAGAGAGATCAACAGCAAGTCGGTGGGTGAAGGAGAGAATGGAGGAAGGAAAAGATGTATGTGGGCAGAGGATAACAAGGATGGAAGAGTGTGGGAAGGGGGGGTGGAGGAGACGACAGAGGAGAGCAGTGTGCGAGGGACTGGAGAAGCACTGCAGCAATGCAATGAATGCAGGGAACAGCTGGCGTGATGTGTGTGTACAATGCAAACGTGGGTCTGCTGCGAGCACACTTTACACATGCTTCATGTTAGGACAGGCAACCCAGACGCTAAGTAGCTGAATCAACCTCTAACTTAGAGACAATTGAATCCAGGAGAAGTCAGTAGATTATATTTCAGTTTAGTGTGTGTGTGTGTGTGTACCATGAGCATGCTCTTCATCGCTGCTCTCCTCTTCAGAGTGCGGTTGGCTGTTGCCGTTGGTTACGGTCTTGGCTCTGCTCCTGGACAGGACCCCGGCCCCCGAGCGCTCCATCACTGAGGGCATGGCTGCAACAAGACACACACACACACACACAGACCCTAAAAATTATACACATAAGCACCACCATCATCAACAAACACCACCTCTGTCTTAAGTATGACTCAATCTCCCATAAAACTAATAAATACCCCCCATTAGTGAGCTGTCTGCTAGTTGTTTTCACTTGAAACCCTGTAAAACCTTAGTCACTCTTGTAAAGTACAACGACACCTTATGCTGCTGCTTTGGAAGAACTATCACTTTCCCCTCGAGCAGAGTTTCGTTTCCAAACACTGATTTACAGCATCACACTCAACGACCCTCAGTTATCTCAACATGACCCTCATTATCAGTCAATCGCTCCCAGCATCACCTTACGACTCGGTATCTCTCTAATTAAAAGAACCTTCCACTGTTATCATGTTTTTAAAGTTCTGGTCGTCTTCCTCCGAGAGCACCTCCACATCTCCATCTTGTTCTTCACACACCCAAAACTGATTAACTCAAGTCTTCTTCTGTCACTCCAGCTGATTAAGAAGAAGCTCCTGTCACGGGGAGCACCACCCACCAACAGACCAGAGGGCTGTTTGGTGCCAGAGCTGGAAGCCCACAGTGGCTGAATGAATGTATCTGACAGCAGGAACGACCAATTTCACAATGACACTGATGAAGAAACTTTATTTAATGTCGATCGATCCACCTGCATGTTAGTACCAGTGATATCGGTCAGGTGCGTCACTGTAACCTCAGGTGATAGTAAACTGAATATCTTCAGGCTTCGCAGATTTTCTGTTGAGGTCTATAGCTGATCATTCTTCACTATTATCTGACATTTTATGAACAATAAATAAATAAAGAAATGTTTGAGTGACTGAGAACGTAACAATTAAACAACAAGGAAAATAGTTTCAGTCCAAAATAACATACACTGCTGAAAAACAGGTGAATGTTTTTGTCAATCTTTAGTTGATTAATCAATTAACTGGCAGGAAATCTGCAACAATTTTGATCATAGCTTTAAGCAAAAATGCCAAAACACTTCTTGTTCCAGCATCTTAGTAAACTGATTAGTATTATTATTATTGAATATTAATCTAAAAGCCGTCTCCTTGTGTTCATTTAGGCATTAGAAATGCTGCTTTTCACTATTTTCTGATATTTTATAGTTCAATGGGTTAATCAATAATAAATAAATGAATCAATAATCATGAACTAATGATCATCAGTTGCAGTCCTTCACATTTCAGTGAACATGAAACAGACAGACAGCGGTGCTCTTGTATTGTCTATCTGTCCGTGCACATTCAATGTCACTATTAAGATGTCCAGAATGTGATGTCCTATTTTTAGCCTGACATCATTTCCAGCGTGCAGTATGAAAATCTATGCATCACAAAGATCGAGTCACAGTCCGTAGCGCACCGTGCACCGTCCCAACAGCACAACTAACAAGTGGCAGCATCTGGAAAACAACTTGGATAACACGAGGGCCCTCCTGCATGAAGGGGGCTCTCATTTTAAGTGTCATCCACAGTCAGTGCCATATCATTACGTGGCCAAGCATCTCTCTCTCTCTCTGTGTATCTCCAGGCCAGTGAGTCTCACAGCAGCACAAAAGACCAGACGGTCAGCTCAGGACACGGCAGAAAGTAACCCATCAAAACTGCCTCCTCACTTGCAAACACGGGGCTGTTACAAACACACAGGTGACCACAAACAAACGCCTATATCGGCCAGTCATATGCAACGACTCCTCAGCTCTTACATTTGTGTTTCTTTCACCAACTTCACCTCCAGTTTCCTAACTTTAACTAAACACCAGAACAAAGCAGGTACACATGAACTTATTCTCCTCATTGTTCAGATTAAACATGATCCAGTTATGTTTCTGGAGAGGGTGAGGGCAAAAAAAAAAAAAAAAAACAAGCCGGGAGATTAAACCACATCTACCAAACTCTGGCAGACAATACAAGTGTCTGAGGCTCTCTGGGGGTCTTTGTCTGTCGCGGCTCCCGGTGGCCCCCACAACTACAACAGCTGTCCCCTCTCTAACTTCACGGAAAACTCACATCACCCAAACTCAGACATATACCCGTGCATTTACTCATACGTCGACACGTTTAAGCGAAGTGGAAAGCCGCTAAAGCAGCTACAAAAGCAGACGGAGGTGAATAATCCGGACACGGCTCACTTTCACGGAGTTTTAGGAGGCTGTGGTAGCCTCGGACACAGCCACGGTAGCCTCGATCTCTCGCCTTTTCTGAGCCATAAAGAGCTAAAACTATTTAAAAGAAAACACACCAGCTAACGTGACTTTCTGAGTCTAATCATAGTAATACACATTCCCAAAACACTAGTTTATGCTTAGTAATTCATTTTTACGACCTCTCACCACCACATGGAACTTTTAGCTCTTTAATATCAAATATTATGAAATCTAATTATGAATATGCTACACAATCCACACAATACGCGACTAAACACGGCCGATTTAGGTTTAAAATAAAGTTTACGCAATGGATTTCATTTGTTTCATATGATAAGCGTTGGTTCAGCTGCTCATTCATGCATCATTTATGACTCAAACTGACAATAGTTATTCCTGAAGTGACTAAAAAAATAAATGTGCTCAACAATGGCAGGACTGAGTATAGAGTGAGCCTGCGGTGTGTGTTTTTGCTACATTTAACAGTGTAAGAAGTCCTTTTTAAGTATTCATTGCAACGTTGTTAAACCTTGTTTTTGTTTAAATTAATTAGCAAACCCCATCAAAAGAAGTGTTGGGACTCGAACCCTGTGCTTAATGTGAGCCACGTTTATTATCTTTTTAAAAAATCCAAAAAAAAATCAGTATATTCACAGCTTTGCTAAGTAGTCATCTGTGCCGTGTGTCAGACTTTGAAGTCCTTTTGTTTTCCCCACGCTTGCTTCTCTGTTACTACTAACTAACGCTACTGTCTGCTGCTGCCGCTACCGGGGAGTAAAAAAAAAAAAAGGTTATTAAAACTCAAGTTGGCGGTCACTTTCAGGACGTTTAGCCACACATGGTAGCAGTTTAAACGGTCCAAATGATTTCTGGTGGCTGAACAATAAAAAATCCGGCGACATTTCTCTCCCTCTCTCTCTCCCCCTCTCCTCTCCTCTCCTCTCCTCTCTCACCAAAGTGCAACCTCAAGTCAAACCTAGTTGGGTCGTTGGGATGCTAACGTTAGCCAGTTAGCTTGCAGCTAGTACCCTCGCGTTACATTAGTAACGTTAATAGTTGGAAGTCGAGATAACAGTCACACAGTACCTGTGTTTCGCTCCCGTCCGCTTTCCCCCGCACTCAAAACTTCTCTGCGCCTCTGTCCGCGGTTTATAATCCTCTCCGAAGTGCTAAAAGACAATTACTGGACGTGAGACGGCTTAATTCTTGTCTAATTGATGAGCGCAGTCAGTACAATGAAGTGAACTGCATGGATAGATGGTAGCAGCGAGTGTGTGCCGGGGAGACGGACAACACCCGGGGAAAAGTGAGGTGGACATCCGCCCCGATGCCTTCGCCTCTCCCAACCAAACCAGCCGTTTGGATTGACAAAAAGTAGTCCTGTAAAACTATAGCTACTCTTAAATTTGTATGCGCGTTGCTCAAACATGTAATCTGACACGTTAGAGTGATTTTAATGTGATTTGTGCCGTACTGAATAGCATCTTTAAAAACTACCTATGAGCTAATTAATATTATGATTATTACTCAAATTTAATCTGGTTTAAATACGTGGATTAAGAAGAGGTGGTTTTGTTGTGTATGAACAGTAGCTGTTACACACTCTTAATCCAGCATCTATCAAAATCCCGTAAATTAGGGACTACTTGCCAGTGTGTCGGCGGAGGGATTCGTCAGCTGTGCATCTCTGTGCTGAGGCAGGCTGTCCAGACTTGTACTGATGTATGCATGGTGGAGAAAAGGGCAGCAGAGTGGGGCGCAGTTGAACCTAACCTACTGTGTGTGTGTGTGTGTGTGGACGTGTGCGTGTCCTCAAGAGTGTGCGTGACTTTATGCACGCACTATTAATGACTCAGATAAATAGCTTCAGTGTACTTGTGTGCTTTCGTGTGTGTGTGTGTGTTTAAAATGTCGAACAATTCAAAGAGTTATGCCTCGTGCCTTTATGTGTGTGTGTGTGTGTGTGTGTGTGTGTGTGTGTGTGTGTGTGTGTGTGCACAGGTGGATGAGTAAGTGTGTGTTTCAGTGATAGCTGTAGCAGGATTTCTCACACCTGATGCAGGCAATACACATAACACACACACACACACACACAGCCTGCTGACATGTAACAGCCTGTTACACACTCCTCCAGCTTCTCCTCTTTCTACTCTCTCTTTGGCATCACCACCTCCTCCTCTTTTTCCCCACCTCCTCTTCATCATCCCGGCTCTCTCATTTTACCACCTCATCTCCATCATTTCCAAGATTTGTCTTGTTTATATCTCCCCCCTCCTCCCTCTCTCTCTCTCTCCTCTGTCTCTCTCTCTCCATGGCCCTGCTTCCTGCTCCTCTCTGCCCCTTCTCTATGTCTGCTTCCTTTCCCTACAGTTCTTCTTCTTTTTCATCTCCCGTCTCCATCTCCAATACTTTCTTCCTCTTCATTCCACCTCCTGAATATCTGCCCTATTTCTCCTCCTCCTCTTTCCTCTCTCTTCTCACTGTCTGCCTGCTGCCTGCCTTTTTTGTTTCTCCTCTTTTTTCCTCACATCTTTACTCCCTCTTTTTTTTTTTTTTTACCCCATCCAATTTCCTCCCCACACTTTCCCTTTCCAGTGATGACTCCTCTCCTCTTGTCTTTCCTGCCTCCCTCCCCTCCTGCTCCTCTTCCTCCTTCCTGTCTTTCTCTCTGGTTACTTTTGTGCCTCCTCCTCCTCCTTCTCTTGTCGTCTTCCTCTCATGTCGCTTTCGATTTCAACAGTGTGTGTGTGCGTACGTGCAAATCCTTCCCCTCCCCCCATCCTCCCCCTACGGTGACACAGTAAAGCAGTTTCGCTTCGCTCACCTCCAGCCCCCCCCCCCTTACTCCCTTTTCTCCCCCCTTTCCCTCTCCAGTCTCATTTTCACCCCTGCCACCTCCACCTCCTCCTCTCCTCCCTTGCCTCCTTCCCTCCTCTCCTCTCATTAGTCAGTGTCCATGAAACTCACCATTCCACTGTCTCTCCCCTCGCTCACTCCTCCACTCCCTAACACATCCTCACTAATGAACAACTGCTACATCCCTCTCCCCTCCCATCACCTCTCAGCTCCCAATTCATCCTCCTCCTCCACCTCCTCCTCTTTACTCTGTCCTCCCCTCTCCTCCTCTTCTGTCCTCCTCATCATTCGTCTCTCTCCTCCTCTCTCTCCTTTCCCTCCTCTTCCTCGCTCGGTTTCTCTTCGATCTCTCAGAACTGAGTGTCCCTCCCACTCTCCCTTTAGCTCACTCTTGTTTCCACTTCTTTCCTCTCCTCCCCCCTCCTCCTCTCTCCACCTGTCTCATTCCTCCTCCTTGCCCGTCTATCTGTCTGCTCTTCTCACTTTTGTCGAGGTAAATGTCTGTCTCCCTCCCTCTATATCTCTTCCTTCCTTTTATGCCTCACCCTGACTCCAATCCCTCCCTCCTATGAATCCTCTCTGACTTATCTCAGGAGATGCCTGGTCTAGAATCAGATATGATAGAACAAGCTCTTCCTGTTGTATCCATTAAGTAGTTGCTGTCATATAGGATGTATGTCTAAATGTTCTGTATTGTATTACTCACCTTGATGTACAGTAAAACGATGCCCTCTGCCAACTCATTATCACATGATCTTATGTCTGCATGACACAAGAAGACTCACTACAGTCTCACACAAGCTTTTATGGTGCAAACAGATCATAGTTTGCACGTTTAAAGACAATATACCACAGAGCTGATCTGTGTGCCTGTGACATCTTAACCTCCTGTGTAGCTTACAGACTCCTACATAATAGGCAGCATGAAAATATAAAGAAAAAAAAAATTAAAATCATAATCATTTTCTTCCCTGGTGCTGTATTTACCCACATTAATTTGTGGTATGCTGAGAATTGGAGATATCTGTTGTAGCTGTTCAGTACTGCACAGTGGTTTTCCACACTACACACTATTTCTAACAGGTTCTGATAGTGTTCACACACTGGAAAAGTAACATATTGCAGTATATATGTTGTGCATTGCATAAAGGGGAGTTGCTTAACTGGGGGGAAAAAAGCAGCAGAAACAGAAAACAAACAAAAATTTTGCTTCTTATTTGAGAAGTTTAACTTGAGGAGTAACTTTTTAATTTGATTGATAGGAATTGGTGCATGTAAAAACAGTATACTCGACAATTATTATTTGTTATATGTTGCATACAGTTAGTATAGAATTGAATCACACTGCTGGACTACTAAGGGACCCGTTGCGCGGCTGTGTTTGATATAACCTACATAAGAACAAACAATATATTGACTTTTCTTTAGAAATAGCGTTGTAGCTAAGCTGTCAAACAGTGCTAAAGGAAAGGCACCATGGAAATCAAACGTTTTCATCCTCTTAGGAGCATGAATGTATATAGTAAATACCATGGCAATCTAGCTGTTAACTCATGAGAAACTGAGTGTAAAAAATGGACAAGGATCAGCCTCTTGGGATCATGAATATCTACAGAAAACTGCACAACAATCCAACCTTTAGTCTTCAACATATGCTGCCTTGTTTTGGACCAAAATGTTGTAAGTGGTAAAGACAACATTTTGTCCTTGAAGAAGATTAATAAAATTATCTTTCAGGGGTCATACTGTAAATATTCAAAACAACTTTAATGCCAAACTGGCAGGTAGTTGTTAAAATATTTAAAGTTTTCTGCATCAGCTCTGGACTGACATCACCACCCTGAGATCCTACCTCTGCTAGAACAAAAAACATCCTCCATGTCAACACTTTGCAGCCAGGATTGCATTGTTACTAGTGTGGAAATGTGTATATTGTAGATTCATAGTAGATCAAATGAGGCTAATAGTCTCCACTTACATCCACACAAGCTAAATGCAGACGTTTAGTGGAGCTGATGGAGATTTGGCTCCACATAGTTGGACACAATCAGCAGTAAATCACTTCTTATCATCGCACAGACATTTTCTAGCCATACTGTGCAACCATTTCACCTCAGCAGAATAACCATGTAGGGTGGATGCTCTGGTCTATGTGCTGTGTTTCTGTGCTGCAGGGCTCGCCGTGTTGAGAGAGGCCTCATCCTCATCCACCATTCTCCTCTGCTCCTCTCCTCTCCACGCTGCATCTGTTGATTCCCTCCCTCGTCCTCCTCCCCTCTCCTTCTCCTCTTCTCTCCTCACTCCTGCTCTCCCCTCCCTCCTGTCTAGATTTCCCCCTCTGTCCTCCCCAGTCTCTTCATTATCATCTGCCCCCATTGGTCTCTTGTCTTCATCTCCCCCTGTAGCTTCCTATCTGCCTATCTTTGGTCTACAAAAAAAACATGTATATGTATGTGTGTGTATGTGTGTGCATATACCAGTATATGTGTGGGTCGAGGTGGGAGGGGGCGTAGCTTGAATGTTATTATCCACTCCTGTGGACACCAGAGAGGATACAGGAAGTCAGTAAGTAAGTAAAACATGTAGCTAGTAGGACAAAATGAGTTGATATGTTGATGTTAGTCAGTATGTCTGACTGTATGCAGACAGAAAGACTTCTCACAATGAGCATCAGGCCTCTGCGCAGACTCTCAGAGCCTCGTCGCGCCCCCTACTGACACATGAAAAAAATAGTTCTACCGACAGCAGAGAGACAGATTCCCTGAAGACAAAAGACTGTAGGCGGGGTTTAGAGACTGGGCCATCTGCGTGCTGGGGAGGGCTGCTCTGTGTGTGAGAGCCCCCTATACAAGGCCTTTATTTGCATTATGAAAAAGTGGCTAGGCTCGTGAATGTGGTCATCTCATATCCCAGCAAACCAGGAACTCACAATCACAGTCAGTGATCCACAGAGTGATATTTAACCCTTTTGTTCTGGCTTCCTGCAGACTCCATTGCTATATGTGTAAAATATGTCATGAATAACCACAAAATCAATAGTTTGGTCCCTTTCTCTTTTCTTTTCTTCAGACACATCATCTAAAGTCTTGTTATCACACCAAAAAAAGCAACATTTAATGTATATTTATGTGTTATATATGAGCTACACATGAAGAAATGTCTATTCTTTGTGTTTACCAAAAGGCCATTCACAGACAAAGAAATGCACTGTTTGTTATGCCACACAGACTACGCTGTAATATGAACAATACTACAAAAACAGAAATTCAAATAGACTTGTGTGGGATTTTGGAGGGGCACTATCAACACCAGTCACACATACAGAGCAAATGTTTAGCAGACTTCTAAAATATCAGTTCAAGAAGCAGTTTTCATTGAATTAGGAAATCTCATAAAGTATCAACCTGTTAATGTTATTGTTAATATATGTTTTTTGAGATATTGGGCCCAGAGTATCCATGACCCCAAGACACAAGAGATAGAACAAGCGGTGTCGGCTCTGAAACTAGAATTGAATGACAACTGACATTTTTCCCCAAAGCATTCACTGCTTCTAACTTCTTAAATTTGAGAATTGGTTGCTTTTTTGCAATATATGATAATAAATAAAATGTAGTTTGGTTTTGGGCTACGCGTTGGACAAAATAAAAAGTCTGAAGACATTCTTAGAGAGACTCTAATGGACATTTTTGCCTTTTTTCTGACATAATCGTCAATTTCAGCTCTAGAGTAGATCAAAACTATACATCAATATAGCCATAAACTTTATGAAAGATGCAAAGCAGAGATGTAATGATTTCCACCCCACAGAGATATCTAGGATATATAGGAATGCTATAATGTTCCTATAAGGACGAGTGTGTTTCTGTAGTGAGTTTACTGACCTTAATGATATCCCTTTGTCTCCTTGGGAATCACTCTGTTGTGCTATGATGTTCTCACAGTGTGACTTTGGTATAATATTCCTCTTTGCTGCTGTCTCACTTAATGAAAGAACATGCAGCAGTGTCTTTTCATGCTGCAGGATGAGGGGAGATACCACAGCGTGGTTTATGCTTCAGCAGCCAGTTACAGTTCGTTTGGAAGAGCTGCTGTCAAAAGAGTGCCCAAAATGTGAGCTGAGGCAGGAAAACTGAGGTATGTTTTCTATAGCTACTCATCTTTAAGCCTGTCTGGACTTTAATTCTAGGTTTGGAAGAAGTAAAAGCCTGCAATATGATATGAGTGACTTCAGACTCCACATTGCCACCTTGTGGTCACTGTGATAAACTGCTACTCAGATCATAAGAATTTAGCAGGATACCAACGAGCAAGAGTTTGACTGACTCATGAGTAAACTGAGTAAAATGTTTCATATATAATGTTTTTATAAGACCTTGGGATGAAAAAGACTGAAATCTACTATAGTGGATCCCTGGGAACATTTTTTGTACCAGTGGTTCCAAAGCCCACAATGCAACATGCATTTTTTGAAATGCAGAGATATTTGCAAAGTTAAATACATTCACAGATGTAGGATTTTGGAAATATTGTTGTCAGATCTCCCAGATAATTTCGAAGAGCCTAATAGTTCTGTTAATTTTTATGTTAATTTGGATGTTTTTCCGTGTTTAATTAACTCATTCAACAGTTGTATGCGCCAGAGTTCTTCTGCACGATGATCTAAAGGCTGCCCGATTGTTCTACTCCACCAGTTACACATCATGATGGTAGTTAAACTGTTTTCATTCAGTCATTCTTATACCTTTTAGAAAATATTGGCATCTGGCCATGAAAATGCATCAAATTAGAAGAGGCAAGCTGCACTTCAGGCCTCCATATTCCCAGAAAAATAACAGAGGACATGACCTCTGTGTCCTACAGCCCTGAATGGAATCTATACAAACAACTTTACAAAACCTTTAATGTAATTAACCACCAACTGCATGACTCATACTTTTTTTTTCATGACATACATACACCATCTATTACTTTAATAATGATGGCTTGTCTCAAAATATACATAATGTGGTGTTAAAAGTCAACCCTTAAATACAATTCACATGATATTTCTGTGATATATGAAGCTCAGTTTTAGTGTAATTTGTGCATTTGAGCCTTTGAGAGTTTGTCCTGGAGCTGCTCCACTGACACTGAATAATGGAACAAATGCTTAGAAGCTATAATGATTTTACTGTCTCTCTTTGGTTTAAGTGGGGCAACTTAAAACAAACATGTCACTTGATGCCTTTAGGCATTTGTGCTCTGATTTCCATCATATAAGAGCTCAGAGAGGCAGAAGTTAAATGTAGTGTGAGGAAGATGAACGAGTTATCGAAAACATATTCATAAACAGCATGACATCTAAATATGTGTAACTCAATGCTGCACTTCTGAATTAGTGGTATAAAGTAACCGGTGTAATAACCCTTTTTGGGTGTGCACTGTCTGCAGTAGTACTCATACCAACTGTGCATCATCATCCATACTGTATCCATATCTAATAGTTCACTCAAACACTGTGAAGAGGAGCACACACAAATCAGAAATACAGTATAATATGCAGACATTTATGCAACACATACATGTGGCAATACTTGCCAGTTTTGTCAATGCAAGTTTAATAGAGATAAATACATCAATTATCAAAGCCAAACACATCTGATGGCCCCAATTTTACCATACTGCTACAAAGAGCAGAACATCTGAAAGAAATTACACTGAATTAAGATTATAGTGAAATGTAATAAATATCTGACTTCTAGCAAAGTGTAATAGGTTCCAAATGCTCACTGAGCTGAGTTGTAATCAAGGACCTTTTTTTCCACAATATCTGCATTTTCTTATGCTATAGCATCCATTTAAAAGAAACGTACAATACAGTAACAATGCAGCAGTTTGAGACTAGAAATACATATACTACACAGACCAACACACTATTTGCACCAATACGGGATAGAATACAAATAAATAAAAACATTTCCCTATATTATTTACAGTTTTTCCTTTCAGGTAAAGTCCACATTTCCATCTTGAATGATATTCATGTAAGGTTCCCAGAGCTGGACAAAACGTTCCTCTTGCTCTTGACAATGTAAGTTAGTCTTTCCAGACCAATATAATCTGAAATCTCCTTATCCACACCCTCAATGATGGTGCATCTGTGCTGTTCCAATATAGTGCAATAGCCCTCCATAGTCCATATAATCCTTCAGATATACTCCAAGTACACCGAGTTTGGTATAAAATGTTAGTATTAAACATGTCTGACAAACATTTTATAACACCCTTCCTTAAGTTTTAGATCTTTAGACTGTCCCACAGACAGTGAATAGAGTACCTTTATAATTCACACATGTAGAACAAACATGTGGAACATCAGCAGACATGACGAAGCCTGACAGGAGTTACTCCCAACTGCATGCATTTCTGTTGAATATCATAATGCATTCATAATAATATTTCAAACACGACTCAGTCTGAGACTATAAGACGGAAATGACTGTTAAGGCCACTCCATGCTCCTGTAACGTGAAGTGTGGCGTGCTCCTTGACCCCGTCCAGCCCTCTCAGGGTCTGTCGTCACTTTCCAAACAAGGAAACTATATTCGCGCTAAAGTAGTGGTGCCTTCAAGAACTGTGGGAATAATGAGAAACAAGCAGACAGATGGTCGCTTCACACGGTAGCGTGGCCGAGCGGTCTAAGGCGCTGGATTAAGGCTCCAGTCTCTTCGGGGGCGTGGGTTCGAATCCCACCGCTGCCAAGAAACTTTTCTATGGAAACCTAAAAGTCTTCTCCAGAGCAAACAATTAAAACAAAGTCCTTGAGATTAATGGTTAATGTGTCCTCTAATCAGCATGGCAATTATGACCCAAGGAAATTCATCTCAACACAACCTGTGAAAGTAAGAAGTTGGTATCTGGAGTGATGTCTAAAATGAGTGGTAAACATTAAGTGTATTTTTTGAATAACTGTGTAACCATGACAAATGTCCAAACTTAGTTTGCAAAATAGTCTCATTAATAACAGCAACAAAAAAGATTTCATCCAGTTTCATGAATATTCTGAGTTAGTAGTTGAATAAAAGTACATTTACTCAGCCCTTGTCCTCACCATACACTCCGTGGTATGATACAAAAAGTACATTTTGAGGTACTTATACTCTATTTTCATTTTCTGCTGCTTTGATTTTCACTTTAATTTAAAATTTTATATAGGAAACCCATATTGATCTCATAAAATATGATAGATGGTTACAGGATGAACTAACCAAAGCTATATAAAACTATTTTAACTATCACCAACTTAATAATAACATTTTTACACCTTAATGCACCACCACTAGTCACTAGTGATAAAGAAATATATATGTATATATATATATAATAACATATCACACCTGGGGTCTTTCTGCTGCATAATGAGTAAGCTACTTTCACTTTTAAGACTAAATACATTTTAATATATGCATAATACATAAATTACATTATTACTTGATACTGATTACTTGATAGTGATATTTTGAGTGGAGGATTTTTACTTGCAATGCAATTTTTTTTTTAATATTTGCTATTTCAGTTTTGTTTTTGTTTTTTGTTTGTTTTGTTTTTTTACAGTATGTACTGTTCACTGCAACATTTAAGAGAAAATACAACTTTGACATTGCTTTGTAAAAATGAAGTAGATTGAAAATATTTAAAAAAGGGTGAATGTAATGTAAAATAGGTTAAATATACATACGTTTAATGTACAGTACACAATACATAAGTTTCATGTATATTTTTTATATTTTTGTTTGCTGTATATAAGTATATAAGTTTCATAAGTATCATAAGTTTGATGTAATTTATATTTTACTTTTATGTATACATCATAATATACATAAGTTTGATATAGGTGACATGATATAAGTTTTCACTTTTCACAAAAGAAAGTGTAAAATTCGTGAGAGTCCATCCTGAGAGCTCAGAAGTCGGAGCTCTTGGAGAGGACGTGAACGCAGCGTAGTTGGACGACGGAGCCGAGAGGAAAGAAAAGGGCAGAGGAAGAGACCTGGGATAAATTCAGCCTCACTCTGTTGGCGCCAATCCGATTTAAAGAGAAGAAGAAAAAAAAAACAGCATTTTTTTTTCCATTGACGTTTTAATCAAATCTGCGTCTATCCGCCGCTTCTCTGCCAGCACGTCGCTCGGTGCTACAGCCAGCTAGCCTCGTTAGCACACTATCTATCATTGTCATATTAATCTGGCCCCCTTCTCTGTGTCTGTAGTCACGATACTAATAACTCAGCAACAGTGAGGCACGGGGACAATAGAGGTGTGTTTCTCCGGGGGGCATCGATAGAGACAGCAGCTTCAAAATGGGGGTGAGTTGTCTGTGTTTGTGCTTGATGTCTCGGTTGCGAGGTGATAACAATGAAAGGTGGATGTTTTGGGTAAAATGCGTGATGGTGAGAGGAGAGAAAGAAAGAAAGAAAGAAATAAGGAAGGAAAGGAAGAGAGACCATGGTGGATTGATGTAGTCAAAGGTGTTGGTTGGCACCGAGGCTGCGTTAGCCGTGTAGCTTCCTCTAAAATAGCACAATAACGTTAGCCCACGCTTACACACAGCTATGTTTGAGCATTATTACTGCATTGTCCTCGCCGCTGCGCTCACTTAACTTCTCCTGATGTGTGTGTGTGTGTGTGTGTGTGTGTGTGCCATTGTTAGCCTGCTAGCTCTGCTAGCCACTTAGGAATGCCACATTAATGACGACTGCTCTGCTCTGCTATGCTACGCTAAGGCTAGCTATCGCCGCTAATGTTTGTACATTTTTACGGACCAGTCCGGACTGTTAGCCCGCATGGTTGTGATAAATTCAGGCTGGTTGGATGGGAACACTTCCCAGCACCGGTCAGGCCTGCTGCGCTCATGCTGTAAAGCTGACTTAAGTTGCCATAACTTCAGCTAGACTTGACTTTATCCCCCACTTTCACTCCTGATAAACCAATCCACGTGTTTCCTCAGTCTGTGCTTGGTACACAGTTAATGCTCCGAGCTAAAGTTGGCAAATTCACTGCATTCCTTCCCCATAATTGTTCCCTCCTCTAAGTCAGGTCTGGATCTAATGAAGCCATTTAGCTTATTCTTACTTGTTTGCCCCCTTGCCATTGTTTGTCTGCAGCTTTTCTGCACTGTAAACACACCACTATGAAGACTTTATTAACATGTAAATGCATGGGGCTTTCCAAAGATGGGCATGGCCTCTTTTATTTTTTGCTGCATATGAAATGTCACACTTGCAGTATAGAGCTACAACTAATGAATATTTTATTGTTAATTCATCTATAAAATGTCGGGGGAAGAAATGCCCATCACGACTCTCCATCCAAATCTGTCTCATTTAGAATGATCTAAAACAGAGATGAGCTGCGAGTCCTCACGTGTGAGAAGCCAAAAGAGGAGACTGTTATGTGCTTTTGTATCATAAATTATTAATTAGTTATTAAAAATGATGGCAGGGGTTAAACGTCTAATCCCTTTTTGTGCCACCGTGCAGGACTTAACCCAGGAAATAGTGCTTGCTAGAAGCTGTGAGATTAAGTGAAAGTGTCAAGCCACTTCTGCTGTGTGTGTGTGTGTGTGACTGAGTGTGCACTTTCTCTATGGATTCCTGCTGTCAATAGTTAATGACGGCTAATAATCACCTTTTGTGGCTGTGTGCTTGTTGTGGTTGCAGCAGCAGCAGTGATCGTTGTAGTGTGTTTTTCTCTCTGTAGCGAGGCGTAGATGCAGTCGGAGTAATTTGTGTGAATTATGGCTGCACCATCGCTGATACTAGCGTCGAACATCAAGCCAACAGTGGGCTAAATTACAGTATCAGTATATGAGAAATTTTCCAATACTATAATCCCACACCGAGGGCAATATGCGACGTCAGCGATATAAACACTCCACTGTTTTACACGGCGCTGACAAACGGGGGGTCATAATACCAACTGATATGAATATGAATGTTGTTTTTATAGACAGGATCATCGTCTATTATTAATGTTTGTCCCGCATGTCTGACATTCATTTGTTTGTCCTGACTTGATGTTACTGGTTGTACTTGTTCTTGTAGATTTGAGGTTTGCTCTGTTCTCGTGTCGTTAACTGTGTTTTCATGTTGATGTATGATAAAACGCTGCTGAATATGACGTCTGCACACACAGGCACAGAGCATTACTGGTAATTTGTGTGTGTGTGTGTGTGTGTGTATATATATGTAAAAGGCCTACGAGTACATGGGTAATTTAAAAAACATCAAAACAAGCCGCAAAATCCATTCCATACCTCTTAAATGCAGCCTGAAGTTATGTCTCTAATAAGGACTGTGCAGTAGATAAATGGCATTAACGGTGCCGTGGTCGTAGTCTGGGTTGGGCTCTTTGATCTCCGCCGCCGGGCTTTATGATATCTTGTTATCTGACATGCTAGCTCTCATGCCTCTTGTATCAAAACGCTGCAAATCCTTTTCATGTTATAACAAGAGGCTAACACACGTCTTCCATCGATTTTAGTGGAAGACGCAATGAAGAATGGCATCGTATATAACCTGCCAGCAAACACTTAAATTATACTTGGAGCCCCGCAGTGGATATCCAGATAAAAATGATGAGTTTAAGTGTATAATTGATGATTGAGGATTGATTAAGTGACAAAAACACAAGAGATTCTCTGTAAATTAAATGAATAGATTCGACAGTTCTTTGTTTCTTTTCTGGCTAAAAATTCTGGGTGAGGATTATGAAGTGTAGACCTGTCTATCTTTTAATTTTATTAGATATTAATGATCAGACTGACACATTTTTATATCTTTTCCCATCTGTCTCATCTGTCTCTGCTTTTCTCTTATGCGTGTCCGCAATCGTCTCGGCACATTTCCTCATCCCTCCCTTACTTCCGGTGTCCAGAGGAAGTCCAACAGAGCAAAGGAGAAGAAAGCCCGACGTCTGGAGGAGAGGGCAGCTATGGATGCCGTCTGCGCCAAGGTGGACGCAGCCAATAAGGTAACAGTGGTTGGTTTGGGAGTGGGCCAACGTGGAGGCTTTTAGTGGGAACTTATGTGGAGTTATTTCAGGAACGTCGGAGTCATCTCGTCCAAGAAACGGAGGCTGAGGTGTTGAGCTGCTTACCGACTTCAAAAACAAGCCAAAACCTTTGCAGTTGTGCGGCTCTCATAGTTGGTAACGGCGCTGCGTTGATGTTAAAAATAAATGCACTTTTGAGACTGTTAAGTGCTTCACATAAAAGCATCCACCACTCGGCTCTTTGTGTGCCGTTTCAGGCTTTCCAGTGGATTCAGATTACATCGAGCACGGCCCTTTTTTAAAATCTGCTTTTATGAGCTGTGATTTCCCTCATTTGTTAAGTGATGCTAATAGACATGGTTCTATGTAATGACACCAAAAAATGGGGATGCCCTCCTTAGCCTAATTACACCCGTAATTGATATTCACATCTAAAGTGAAGCCAAATAAAGTGCCATATGTTTCTTTATGGATAATTAATCGGCGTCCTACCCATGTCGTCGAACACACAGCAGACGGCTCCTGTAGCTCGGAGTTGTTAGGCGTTAGTAAAGCTCGCACACTGGCTGTAGCTGCTACAGACTAGCTCTGGACAGGCCTGCCTGCTCTTATTACTTTTCTGTGTCACTTTGTCCCAAAATGGGGCACTCACTGTTGCACAGTGTTCTTTCTCTCTCTCTCTCTTTCTCTACCGCCTCTTTCCACTGTTAATGTGCCAACAGAGAAGGCAAGAATGCAAGAAATTCTTCCAAAGTAACATTTATTTTCTGTTTATGCTGCTGCCAACAGTAATGAATCTTCATTTAGACGATTGTTTCCAGTGAACAAACGGTGTATTCACTGCTTGGGAACTGATGTGATGAAGTGGAGGAGAGCTCAGAGGTCACAGGGGTCAGAGTGAGGAGCCTCATTTGTTTTTGGAAAGTCCTGATTCAGTTTGTTATCCTGATCTTTAAATATCTTTGTTTGTTTTTATATTTTTTTACAGCCGCATAGCTAACATGTCTGTCCTCATAATCTATGCAAGACGGGGGGCATCTCTAAACTGAGAATATACTCTCAGTGCCAAGGAAAAGCTGACTTTGTGGGCGCTTTCTATGAGTGACTAATGGAGCTTTAACACTAATATCCCTGTAATTTTCCTGCCTGTACAGGACCCATTTGCTCTATTTAGGCTCTGGAGCCTGAAATTGATCCTGAAGGATGCTTAGTCTCTCCTACTCTCGTGTTTCACAGATGCACTGCGTTCACAAGTAAAATAAAGAAGTGTAGCGGTGCAGCTAATGATCATTTTCATCAGGATTAATGTCATTTTAACGACGAATTGTCTAATCTCTAAAATGTCAAAACAAATTCCCACTGATATTTTCCAGAGCCGTCTGTGAAGTCTTGTCCCAATGTAGAAGGGCTCAGTCCCCCCCAGAGTTTGATTGCAACTCTCTCCTCTGGATTTCCTGTCACTCTTCAGCTGTCTCTATCAATTAATAGTTCAAAAGGCTAAAAAATGATCAACTAATCACTTCGGCTGGACAGAAATCATCTTTGCAGAAGCTCATTCTATCAAAATCGATGCACCGAACATCTTTTTAAAATATGTGTACAGTAAATTTCGACCCGGGAAAGACGGGTGATACTCTTGTGTTTTTTTGAAAGTCTCTAGCTAATTTTGCCCCTTCTCCACACAGCTCGATGACCCACTGGCTGCCTTCCCAGCCTTCAAAAAGTACGACAGAAATGGGTACGCATTGCCTACAAAGAACTTATTCAGTGTTTCATGAAATACATACTTGTTTGATTTTCTACATGGAGGGGAGAGTTGGTCTGCTGATGGTATTTATGTCTTCTCTTTGTCTTGACTTAGCCACAGCCTACATACACATGATGTTTGATGTTACTGACGCTGTTTACTCTTCTCTTCCTGTCCAGGCTGAACCTGCAGATAGAGTGTAAGAGAGTGACCTCCCTGAACCCGCTGTCTGTGGAGTGGGCCTTCGAACTCACCAGAGCCAACATGCAGACACTGTAAGACACTGTAGCTCTCAAGCAGAGTGATGAATGGCCAGGCTCAACGTAGATATGAATAGTAGATTACAGCTGAGAAGAAGTGCAGACGAGCCAGAAATTCTTTGTGCACAGGAGAATCGGAGAGTGACATTAAACAGCCGCAGAGTAAGACGTGGATCAGAGCGTCTTTATGAGTTGGAGCGTACGCGCCGGCGAGCCTGCGGAGACGAGAGCAGAGGAAATGTAGATAGATTTGAGACAGAGGCAGAGAAATTACTGCAATTTATCTTGTCTCGCTTTGCCAGAATTTGAGCAGTGTTCAATTTTGCAAGTGGCAGCCAGTGAGTCGAAGCTAAATTTGATCCATTTGGAGAAAACGTGTCACTGTCAGAGCAAGCATGATGACAGGGGGGAAATTAGTCTGTGTGGTCCGGCTCGAGTCGACCCATGTTCTTTTTCGGCCGTGCCCGCAGGTATGAGCAGAGCGAGTGGGGGTGGAAGGAGAGGGAAAAGAGGGAGGAGATGAACGACGAGAGGGCGTGGTACCTGCTGGCCCGCGACGGCGACTCTGCCCCCGTGGCCTTCTCTCACTTCCGATTCGACGTGGAGTGCGGGGAGGAGGTTTTATATTGGTAAGAGACGCGAGCCGCCAGTTTTGCGAAGCCGAAATTCCAGCGGCCAACGTGTTTCACCTGTTTTCGTTGTGTTGACTCCTGCAGCTATGAGGTGCAGTTAGAGAGCAGAGTGCGGAGGAAAGGACTCGGCAAGTTCCTCATCCAGATACTACAGCTCATCGCTAACAGGTAAAATCCACAGCTGTGTCAAATTCAGAGAACAGTTGTAAGACTGTGAATCCCATCCAACACATCTTTAGTTTGTTTACAAGAAATCTGTCACGTCTCTAAGTCATGACGCCCTGAGGTAAATCTGTTTGTTTCTTCTCCGCTCTCTTGTTCTTTCTGTCCAGTACGCAGATGAAGAAAGTGATGTTGACAGTTTTCAAACACAACCACGGGGCTTATCAGTTCTTCAGAGAAGCTTTACAGTGAGTATGCCTCAGGATGTGTCATTAAAAAAAATATGGAGAAACGTGAAGTTTAACCTTGAATGTTTTTTATTTTTTTTATTTTTGTAACACGTAATCAGTCTTTGAACAGGCTGATCTAAAGTGAAAACACTCGTCACTTGGGTGAGACTGCAATCTAATGTCCAGATATGCAGCGTCTCCGAAGCTTCCCCTCTAAAGCAGTGGTTCCCAACCTGGGGGTGGGGGTCGCAGGTTCAGTCTGAAAGGTCGTGAGGTTATTAACAGGATATGTAAGCAGAAAAACATTTCTATAACATTTTCCTCTAATATTTGCTCTGTTGTCTGACAAATTACTGGTTTAATTTGAGGTATTAGCCATTTATTCAAAAAACAGTATTGAAACAAATCAAGGGGGGAGAAAAAAAATCACTAAACATGTTCAACAGATTTTTGGTGGACACAAGTCCAAAAGTCTGGGATGTCAGTAGCATGTAGTGAGGGAGTTTTCTAGTTTAAAATCAGGCTCACAGATGCAGAAGTTTCAGTGTTGACGGCTGCCTTCACACCCTTCCCTCTCCCTCTCTCTGTCTGTCTCTCTCTGTCCTCCATATTTTAGGTTTGAGATCGACGAGACTTCACCAAGCATGTCCGGTTGCTGCGGCGACGACTGCTCTTACGAGATCCTCAGCCGGCGGACCAAACACGGCGAGGCCTCGGCGGGACACACCCACGGCGGTGGGCACTGCGGGGGCTGCTGCCACTGATCCGCTCCAGCTACACCTTTTACGATTGGGGTTTAAAGAAAAAAAAAAAAAAAAAAAAAAAAGCCAGCAACTTTTCATGGCTGTGTGTGAAAGCTTGAGCTGCCTGCTACTACTGCAAGCATTTTGAGTTTGAACGGCTGTAGATGAACCGATGGTGGAATACCTGGCTACAGATATTGATGTCGCATTATGGATTGAGATTTACGTGTTTTTGTTTTTGTTTTTGTGTGTATTCCTGCTACAAAAGCAGTATGCAGTGTGAGCTTTCACACATAGCTCCTGTTTGTTTTGTTTTTTTTCTTTCCTACTTCTTGGTTCAGTGTCCAAGCCATCTATTCTCATTCTCTTATCCCAGATAATGATGACAATTAGTAGTTCCCAGTCAAGAACAAGCTAAAGCATTGACAATTCTCTACCACTGCAACGAACCTCATCCCATCCTGCTTCTCCCCTCTTCTCGCGTGCTATACTGTATCCAATCACTGTGCAGCACGCCTCAAACTTTCACTCGGGGACCTAAAAGTGTTTGCTAGCCTGGCTGTATTCTAGAAAGCAGAGTTTGTCAGTTTCTGTTATACAGCCACTGAGTTCTTTGATTCGCTGAATCATGGTCCCAGGGTTATGCTAAAATGTGTCACGTTTGGGTCTCAGAAAAAGTCTGCAAAGCGTCGCTGTACTGTGATATCATTAAGTTATTTTTGTAACAAGAGCACTGCAGCTAGCAGCAACTGCACTGTTTTGAGCAGTCCGTTATACTACTGTTACAAGATTACAGTATAGCATTGGCACTACCCATCTCCTCTCTTCACGTCTCCCCGCTTTAATTTTTCTAACTTATGAGATGTTTTTTTTGTTGTTTTCTTGCTTTGTTTTCTCCCAGTGAAACGAGTAAAACTATTTTAAATTGTAAATCTCCATCCGACCCAGAAAATAACCCCAGTGTGACCCCCGTCAACTTGCTTTAACCGTCAGCCGTATTTTCTTATCAGAGGTACATGAAGCCACACGGCGTTCTCTAGTTAATTAAATCATTCGCTCTCATTTTCACGCTCTCTTCCCTCCATCTTCTTCCTGTTTCCATGCTTACAGACAAACTGATCTCGCCTGCTCTAATGTGTCACATCCTCCTTTCTCCCTCCTTTGTTTCCATCCTCCCTTCACGTCCTAAAGGCGCCGAATGATGACTGCAGACCCATTTCTGTTGCTTTAGTCACTTCCGCTTGCCTCTTCATCCACTTTTGTTTCCGAGAGGTACTAACCGTATACGAGTTGATGTTGACGCTACCTTTTAGCTGTATTTAAAAAATACTCCAAACCATCCTCCATCCCTTCTCTTACACATATTTCTGCTAGCATGAGCAAATCATATTGATTTAACATGGATGAGGATCGGTAGAAGTCACCGCTTCATTATGTGGCCGTTTGAAGCAGAATGCTGTTAACTCGGAGGTAGAAACATGGATTGGATGGATGACGGAAGTAACCGTAGAGCACTGAAGGTGTTTTTGTTGTTTTGTAGTCTTTATTCCTCCTCCTCAGTCGTCAACTGTTATCCCAGCCCTCCGTCATTAGTTTGCATGACAAAATTTTAAAAATCTAGAATAAAACTGGTGGTATAAATCAGGATTTCACGACAGCAGTGCTGCTTCTGCGTCACTGTCTGAACTCTAAAATCCTCACGTGGTTTCACAGTGTTGCTTCAATACTTAGAGACAAATCTCCCACGAGCATCAGTGCATGTTAGAAGTATGTGAAAGGGGGTGGGGGGGGAGTTGTGTGAAATTTAGAGCTAATGCTGATGTTTGGTATCCCTTAAAGCATCTTGGCACTGTAAGATTTGGGTAAAGTTGTGCTGCCAAGATGTCGTGAAGGAGTCCCACGACATTACAACCTAGAACAGCTGCCGCTGTAACTGCTCTGATCTTGTTGATTCCATATCCGTTTTGTACAAAACCTTCAGGGTATTTTTTTTGAACGGTTCAAGTGCGAGTCGGCTGAAGCCCTATCTAGAAACCACCATAAAACCCTTTAATTCCAGGACTGTAGTCAGTTTGTACAGATTTTACATGTGGGCTGAGTTTAAAAAAAAAAAAAAACATACTGTGGATGTAAAGATTCCTCTGTCTAGTGTGGCTGTGAGGGGCTTTAATTGGTACGTTTTGAAACGCTTTTTTAAAAAGGAGGCTCAACTTAGAGATTTCATACATCGAGTATGTGAAACTGGGGAGACTAAAATGTGAAGAAACACCTAAATACTGAATTAATCTGTGTTACACGAGAACAAAATGTTATTTATCACCAAAAGAATGACCAGGTTCGGATCCTGGGGTGAAAGTTTCTGGCCGTTTCCAGACTGGGTAGAGACAGAAAAAAAAAAAAAAATCATCACCTGGAGACGACATATCGGTGTCTCACGATGATCATGAACAACATATTGCTTGTTTTAGTGCTAGACTACCTTCTGATTAGTACAGTAAATCATTTTTTTGTACTACATAGGTTACAATAAAAAAGGATGTTGTACATAGTGGTAGAATATCAACCGACTGACAGTCTCTCTCTCTCAGGTTAATCAAACGTAATCAAACCTCATCGTACATTTAACAACCATGTTGTCAGTTAGCTGTTCACTGGATTGGCCACAGCTCTGACCTAGAGTCAGTTTTTGTTTGTGTGTCATTGTATTTAAAGAAAGTGATTTTAGTTCTTATAGTTTTATGTTGCAGTAAACAGAAAACACTCCTTTTGCCTTGTAAATGTGAAATTGCATGAAAACGAATGACACAATGTTTGAACTGACCCTAGATCAGCGCTTAGTAGTTACATTCAATCCAGACAGGTGGGCTGTCTTTTAAAACAAACAAACAAAAAAAAGGCTTACTAGAAGTTAAAAAAAAATACTTTTGTGAAAATATCCTCAGTTTGAAAATGAGCCTGAACTTAACCAGTTTTCTTTTAAGTCAGTGAGAACTTTTTATTTTAGAAAATGGTTGCATACCCTCACAGAATCACAGATCCTCCTCTTGGTCTCTTCTCTCTGTGTTTGTATATATATAAATATATATACATAAGCTGTTGTGGATTCATCTTCACTTTCATTTCCTGGCCTTTTACAGGTAAAACACTTTTTTAAACATGACGTTGAAAAGAGAAAAAAAAACCCTCCATGTTTGAGAGCGAGTGTTACAACGGTCCTGTCCATAAACGACAATGAAAGGGAAAACTAAGTCATTATGCCTTGTCAGTGTTTTATTTGTATGTTACAAATAAAGGAAAGTTGTTTGACTTTTCAAGAGATGCCTTTTTGTTTATTATTTATTTATTTTCAAGGAATTAAAGAGACAAATGCATAGAAGCCAGTTTCTGCCTGGAAAAGGAAATGAAAAGTAGTTTGGTTAATTATGATAAAAATCAAAATGATAGAACAGGCACACACTATACACAGGCATGAGGTAAAACAGTATAACAGTACAAATAGAATAAACTCTAAGGAGGAAGAACATATGGTTCTACCTCTAAAAATATACATAAGAGAAATATACATATTGTGCAAATGTGCATTGTGAGTATGTCAGTTATGATTAATTCAAAATTTATTTTGAATTCAGTCAGTAATTAGATGCTAAGTAAAAGCTTTTAGGTACTAAAACAGCTTAATTACTATGTCGAAAATTGATGAGTCAAAATTTTATATATTTTATTATACAAGTTTGACTTTTTCACATTGATCAATATGTATATTTTCATACATTACACTTGTAAAAACTGTTATTTCCCTTTTAAAGACATAAATATTGTTTTATTAGCCATTATTTGAAAACCCTCTTGTGGAACTGTTGCCACCACTTCGTTCTAGGGGGGACTCCTTACTGTGTTGCAGTAAAACAGGAAGTTGTTGGTACATTTGCTGCCTAGCTGAGCTGGATGAATGGATGCTCTGATGGATGAGCTGTGTCTTTGCTCATATCTGTCCAAGATGCCATGAAACCTTCAGGCTCGTAACTAAACTCCACCGCTGCTGTACTTTAAGATTTCGCGCCTCTGGTGAGTGCACGGAGCTGTTGTCCTGCTAAAACAGACTGTCAGGCTAACGTAGCTTAGCTCGCATTGATTTATCATCAAGTGAAAATGCATATTCATATCAGCTGACCTCCTCGGCTGCAGCGCACACAAACACACCCCGAGCTTCACAGCTAGCCTCAGCTAGCTTCACGTTAATGTTGTTAAACGGGGATGCTAACCCTCCGAGCTAGCCGTCTGGCTAAATGTTTAGTTTCAGCTGAGAAACTGAATTTAAAACATCTTTACGTCGTCATGTACGAACTCCACAGCCAAGACAGAAAATGTAACAACTGATAAAAGAGTAGAAAACAAACCCTACAGACTAATATTTAATGTCCTCTAATGTTTTCTGTGTCACATATTGTCGTCCTTTAGCTGGTCAGGGTACCATGGCAACGAGGATGAAGCTAAAGCTGAAGACCGTGTTTGTGCTCTACTTCATGGTCTCCCTCCTGGGCCTCATCTATGCACTGATGCAGCTTGGTAAGCGATCACAGGACAAGAGTTTATTTTTCCATTGTGGTCCTCGTTATGAAGGGTAAACAGTAAGATGGCTGGTCAAGAGGGGTTAACAAACACCCAGACAAAGCAGTGATTGTGTATCCAAGTTGCACAAGCAGAAAAAAATCCCTTTCTGCGTTCATACTTTAAACTTGTCCTGTCTGTTGTGTCTCACTTTGCAGGTCAGCGCTGCGACTGCACAGAACACGACATTCCGAAAGACCGTACCATATCTCGGCTGCGGGGGGAACTGCACCGTCTTCAGGAGCAGATAAGGAAGTCGGAGGCGACCAAACAACCCCAGAAACTGCCGGCCAGGCAGCCCACCATCTTTGTCATCACCCCGACATACGCAAGGTAGCTGAGAACTTCCTGCTCGCTCATCTCCACCCTCCTCTCTCACTGTCCATTCCTTTTTCACACACAAGCACCTCTTGATTTCTGTCTGCCTCTGTCCAGGCTTGTGCAGAAGGCCGAGCTGACTCGTCTGTCCCAGACCTTCCTCCATGTTCCTCAGCTCCACTGGATCGTGGTGGAGGACTCGCCGCACAAGACGCCACTGGTGACTGATCTCCTGGTGAAGAGTGGCGTGACCTACACACACCTACACATGCCCACCGCCAAGGACCGTAAACTGCAGGAGGTGAGGCAAAAATCACACCAGTCCTTCCTGTTTTTGTCCTCTTAAATTAACATTTTCCAAAAATAGTGTTTTCCAACTTTGAGCCTGAATACTCTCTCTCCTCCTCAGGGTGACCCCAGCTGGCTGAAGCCGCGTGGCGTCGAGCAGAGGAATGAGGGTCTACGGTGGCTCAGAGAGGACAGAAGGGCTCAACCAGGAGGAGACAACCAGCAGGGAGTGGTTTACTTCGCTGATGACGATAACACATACAGCCTGCAGATATTTGAAGAGGTGGGTGATCCACAGTAGTGGGCCGGTGGTGCGGGAGTGTCTGTTTTAAAATGTGCAATGACTGAACATGATTGTCTTGTCTCAGATGAGGAGTACCCAGCGAGTATCAGTGTGGCCGGTGGGGCTGGTTGGAGGGATGAAATACGAGAGGCCCGTGGTTGAAGGAGGAAAGGTACGTGCCTTTATATGTTCAACATAACTCAAGTCTTCTTACTATCTTTTTCGAGAGTTTTCAGTCTTCGGTTTTCTTTGTTATCATGGAGATAACTGACTTCTCGAGATGTGACCTAAGTTTGGAATTTAAGTCATGACAACTGAGTAAAGTCCATCTGCTGAGAAAGACTGAGATGTGGTTGAAAGCTTAAAAAATCTTTGTAAGTAGACCCTTGAAACAAAGATTTGCAAGTTCAAGAGTTTCGTGCTTTTTCTTACATCGTCACAATATAAAAATGTTATAAATAGATTTTTCAAATATAAAATTACACTTAAAAAAAAACAATGACTGTCTCTGTAACTCATTTCCAGTCATATTTTCCCTCTCATATTTGTTGACACTGATCTTGATTTAAAAAAAAAAGACGATCATAAAAACACCAGTTATACATACAAGTGCAGCATTTAAAGCTGATATATAATAATATCAACAATTCTCTTCTCACAAAGTCCTAACAGTTGCATTTACTGTCTTATCAGAGCCACGTCAGCAAAATTTGTACCAGTACGGAATATTGTATTTGTGTTTTTGATGACTCTTCTTAGGTGGTTCGCTTCCATACCGGCTGGCGCCCCAGCCGTCCCTTCCCGATGGACATGGCCGGCTTCGCCGTGTCCCTAAAACTGGTCCTGTCCAATCCAGAGGCTTGTTTTGATGGCGAGGCACCAATGGGCTTCCTGGAAAGCAGCTTCCTTCAGGGATTGGTTACCATGGACGAACTGGAGCCCAAAGCAGACAACTGCTCTAAAGTACGAGTGTGTATGTGTGTGTTAGAGAGAGAGAGAGGGAGAGAGAGAAAGGGAGGGAGGACTTGAGGAACATGAGTGAAAGATGTTAACGATGTGTATGCATGTTGTATTTACATGTTGGATCGTGTGTGTGTGTGTTTTGTAGGTCCTGGTGTGGCACACACGGACAGAGAAACCGAAGATGAAGAGAGAGGAGGCTCTGCACGCTCAGGGACTGGGTTCAGATCCTGCGGTGGAGGTCTGAGGGACACACGCACAATCACACACACACACACACATACATTGTAAAGCGTACTCTGCTGTTTAATGCTGCATAATGTAACTCTGCGTTGTAAATACTGTAAAACAGAAAAACATCAGTTCGAGGTGACATTTAAACTCAACTGGTTACGATGTCTGTTCTTTTCGTGTCAGGTAGTAAACGTACGTGCGTGTGTATATATTGAGTGAGTGTTTAAAGCTGTGCTGACTGTATGTTCATGTACGTATCAGGGTTTTCTTTCGTTAAAGTTAGTTGACTTTGTCCAGCAGCGCAGTGGATGAAACTCTGGAGTTTAAACAGTCGCCTGATGGGGGCGCCAGTTTTTAACCTTGCAGGGCCGTGCTGTTACACCACAATACACTTGCAGCTGGAGGAGCGATGCATCTTATTCTAGACGTATTTGTAGGGTGAACTCCTTCCTCTGCAGTGTAACTCATTCCTGACAGCGGCTCTGGCTCTTGTTTCCTCTGCTGATCTGTAATCGGCGTCTTTGACTGATTTCTAAGATACAGTTGCGACAGAGCACTTTGTTCATGCATGTCTTCTATTTTTGCGTGGCTAGTGTCCATGTGATTGTATTCAGCCATGTTTTTAAAAAAAATCATAATCATAGCACGATAATAAGCTCTATACAACCTGTCTAATCCAAATGTCTGCGTTTGCTATCAAGTTAATAGTATTGTGAAGCAAAGGTAGTGCAAATGCGCATTTCTTGACAGTAAACACTTCATAACATGAACAAAAGACACAAAACACACTAATTTACTTAAAGAAATACACCACAATCGCCGTCACCTTGTATTTATTATGCTCTCAAACACCCGTGTCACAAACACATGGTGCAACTTAGCAACACTGTTCTGCAACATAGACATAACATACAGAGACACAAAGGTTTCACACCCAGTGTAGCTTTAGTGTTAAAGCTCAGAGCTCACTATTAGTGTTAATAGTGTCATAGCACAACAAGTAGTTCCGACCAGCTGTTTTTATGTGTATGTTTTTAGTGATGCTTTTTTTTTTTTGGAATCCATTTATAGGCCATTCATTCTTCTCATGCAATAAACAAATGCAAAAGCACGCCGTCCATGTTACATTTCCACACTCTGACACAAAGAAAAAGACTTGAATTTGCCTTTAATAGGCAGGAAATCCCTGGTACTTTTACAGTGGCAGTATTCCTAGAGTGTATTTGAAAGAATATGAATTGAATTACTCGAGCTGTGTTTGATTATCTTCCCTCAGAAGTTGGAAGAACAAAGAGCAAAACAACACACGTCAAGCGAGTGCTCCTCGGCTACTGTTGTATGATACTGTAAAAACAAGCTAGTGCCTGCTTAAGTGTAATTTAGTGCCTGTAAGTTGATTCTCCAATGGTGTATAATGTATTTATTACTGTAATATTGTTCTTTTCATTGTACCATGTGATGATGTCTGTTCTTGGCCTTGAAAATAAACCTACATGATGTAAAACATGTTTTGTCATTGTATTTTTAGTGTTTTAGTGTTTAGGATTTAGCCAACTGAACACCCCTCACCTCACCCTGCCCTGCCAAGCTAGTAAGAGGAACCTAAAGTGTGTGTGAAACTAGAGTTAGTATTTGGTTTGTCCATTCTGGGCTACTGTAGAAACATGGTGATACAATAGGGCAGACTCTGGAAAATGGAGCCGCTCCCTCTGTAGATATAAAAAAACTAAAAGTCTAAAGTAACAAAAACAATAATTCTTATTCCCAGATGCTTATACATAAATGAAGACATACTTATGACTAGTATATCCCATATTTGACTAATAGATTAAATTGAGGAACTTTAAACTTCAGTCATTCGTGATTATCTCAGTTTACCACACGTGCTCATGTGTGATCAGTGTTTGGGAAAACCTTGAACTAAAGTATTGTTAAGTTCATATCTTGTATCTCAGCTGTGTAATAGTTTGTTTTAGTTTGTTTTGTCACTTATCTCTTGAGGTATGTATCTATGCAGATTGTTTTGGTTGTTCTTGCCCAGACTGGACTGATCCTACAGTACCCAAGTTCTACTTAGAAACACAGCAGACTCCACTGATGAGTCTGAAAATCAGGAACAAGACTAAGTATTCGGAGGTGAATGTCTAAAATAAGAGCCCCCCCCCCCAACTAGTTTAAGAAATGCTGACTTGACAAAGCAGTTGAATGACTGTCTCGACTGCTTTTTTTGAAACACAGCCAACAGCACATCTGTTCTCTGTAAGGTAACACTTACGTACTCACTGTCACTCTTCACAGACTTGTCATACAGTACGTCTGTGATGTTTATCACTTGTATCTGTCTGCTTATGTTCTCACCTGTGGTTGAAAGTAACTAAGTACTTTTACTCAAGTACTGCACTTAGGTACAGTTTTAAGGTACTTGTACTTTACTTAGTATTTTCATTGTTTTACACATTACAGAGGGAAATCTTTCACTTTCTTCTCGACTACATTAATTTGATTGGTTACTAGTTTTCAAATTAAAGTTTTACATTAAAAATGTCAAGAGTGAAAGAAGATGTGTTTAACAGAAAGTGCAAAAGGTTTAAAAATGAAGATGTATATGTATAATTCTATTGATAATAATGTAAACTAATGTATTAAAGTGTTAAAGTGTTAAGTCTATAGTAACTTTTTGGATGCTGTAACCCCCCCCTTTTAGTGAGATGTTAAATGACTTTTACTTGTAACAGAGTACTTATTGTGGTATTGATGGTATTATTCCCACCTACTTCTTTAATTCTGTGTTATAGGTTTTCTCTTTGTGATTTCTCCAGTTTCACCATGTCAAAATCAACAATTATCTAACTACAGCACCAAAACCCAACATGTCCCTGCTTGACTGTAACCACAGCAACCTACTTCTGGCGTCTAGTACCGTCATCACTGTTTACCCATGTGGGCGGTGATTCTCTAACCTCAACACAGCTGAGGTTTTTACAGGCCTGCATGTGATTGACAGCTGTTACACCCTCGCCTGCTCTGTGACTCTATATGGAGTGTCAGGGAGGTGCGAGGCTACCTCATCGGCTAACACACAGTCACGCAAGGCTGCTAAGATGAAGTTACACCGGGAAGTGAGTAAGAGGAGCTGAAGTCACAGAGCCAGACACACGCCATCTTTTGATCCACCATGATACATATACCTGTAGACCAGATTACTTATGGCATGAGAAAGCAGTTTAATTACTGTAACCTTTAAACTATCATCATCTGCACTGTCATGCTTTCACCCCATAAATAACACTTATGTGTTGGCCTGTGTGTGTGTGTTTTCCGGATGTTGTTGTGTCCATACCCAGCGTACATGTGTGTGCATGTACAAGAAGGTGTGTGAGTACTGTACATCCTGAAGCTGACTTAGGAAAAGTGTGTAGGCATGTAGATAATTACATAACACACACACACACATTGAGTAGCTCCCACTCCCTGTCCCACCCAGACACAGTGTTTACTGTCCAAACAGTCAGATAACATTCAGTGACCACGCTCATTCATTCAATCTACATACTTTCCATTAGGATACACCAGCTTATCAGTAAAGAGTCGGATTCTAGACACATTAGTGGATACAAAGGCAAATGACCATATTTCAGAGGCAGCCATTGTGAACTTGAACTCTATTTATAGAGGTATGCAATTATAGGATTTCTTATGCCACTAATGCATAGTTTGCATAAGAGTTAACAACGGGTTATTAATGAGAAATTGCCCTTTCCAGTCCATCAAGTGACCTCTGACCAGCCGGTGTGAAAATTAAGTTTTGTTTTGTTAAATTGGATGAAGGTCAGATAAATTAAATTAACATGCTCACTTTCATATGCCTTAATTTCAAAACCTCATATTAATATGCCTTTAAACTGACAACCGATGTTTCAACATTGAGATCATTTAATTTCAACAGATACCAGTGAGCTCATATTATCAGCTGAAGAATTTATTGCTGTTATAAATTGATATGTTGGCTACAGCCTGAGGCTAATATTCATATTTGAGAATTAAAAAGAGCATGTGTGTTTATACACTATTGCCCATAAAGTCCTCTTTCTATTCCTTTTTATACTGTTATGGCTGTCACTGGCTGCCATTTAGCGTGTACTAATTGTGTTTCCAGGAGTGATTCTGCCAGTTAGGCAAAACCAGCTGTGTGATTCCCCGTCGAGGATTGGTCCTCGTACTTCCTGGTTGCTGTACCCTGGCGTCTGTGTTTGGTGTTGCTGTGGTTTGACCAATCAGGAGTCCTCAATCAACCCCAGCTGCATTTTAAATAGTTTGTGTGTCCGCAGTTCAGGGCGGCTAAGAACCTGTGATCAGTGCGCCTTGCTTTTGGTTACTGTAATTCATTCAAACGTCATTTTGTGTATTGGTTATTAGTCCCTAGAGCTTTTTTGTTATATTTCTTTGTGTACGCGCACCCTCCTTGGTTAATTAAACTCCTGATGCCAAGATACATCAACTGCGCCAGGAGCTTTGCATCCTTAAGAAACAGTACAAGGAATCTACTGATGAGGAGAAGTAACGATTAGCAGAGCTGCAAAACATCCTGCGGAAGAAGCTGAGGATCCTCCGCAGAGCAGAGTGGCACCGGAGATGGTGAAGAGAGAGGGCCAGGAAACGAGCAGCCTTCATTGCCAATCCCTTCGGCTTCACAAAACAACTGCTCGGAGAAAAGCGCAGTGGCCGGCTCGAGTGCTCAACAGAGGAAGTGAATCGCTTCCTCCAGGATACAGTGAGCGATTCCCTGAGAGAGCAAGAGCTGGGACCCAACAAAGCTCTCATCAGTCCTGCCCTCCCAACAACAGAGTTCAACCTGAGGGAGCCAAGCCTGAAGGAGGTTGAGGAGATCATCAAGGCAGCTCGCTCAGCATCTACTCCAGGCCCCAGTGGTGTACCCTATTTGGTCTACAAGCGTTGCCCAGGGCTTCTCCGGCACCTGTGGAAGATTTTGAAGGTGATTTGGAGAAGGGTAAGAGTTGCTGACCAATGGAGGTGTGCTGAGGGAGTGTGGATCCCCAAAGAGGAGAACTTGAAAAACATCAACCAGTTTCGGACCATCTCACTACTGAGTGTTGAAGGGAAGGTGTTTTTCAGCATCGTCTCACAAAGACTGACAGTTTCTCTGAGAGTTTCTCCTCAAGAACAACTACATCGACCCCTCAGTACAGAAGGGAGAGATTCCTGGAGCTCCCGGCTGCTTGGAACACACTGGTGTAGTTACACAGCTCATCAGAGAGGCCCATGAAACAGAGGCGACCTAGTTGTCTTGTGGTTGGACCTGGCCTACAGGTCCATACCACATAAACTGGCCGAGCTCGCGCTACATCTCTTTCATGTTCCCAGTAAGATCAAGGACCTGATCCTGGATTACTACAATAATTTCAGGATGAGGGTCACTTCTAGGTCAGAAATATCAGACTGGCATCGCATTGGGAAAGGAATAATAACAGGCTGTACCATCTCTGTTATTCTTTTCGCCCTTGCCATGAATATGGTGGTCAAGTCAGCCGAGGTGGAATGTAGAGGGCCCCTAACCAAGTCAGGTGTACGACAGCCCCCTAGAAAAGCAACAACAACATCGGTCCCAGGGAGCAGGTGGATCCTAGAAGGACTTGAGACTCATTACCTGGGCAAAGATGAGTTTTAAGCCCTCCAAGTCAAGGTCCATGGTGCTGAAGAAGGGGAAAGTGATTGACAAGTTCCGTTTTTCCATCTCAGGAACTGTCATTCCAACCATCACGGAGCAACCTGTCAAGAGTTTAGGGAAGCTCTTTGACTCCAGCCTGAAAGACTGTCGCCATCCAGAAGTCCAACAAAGAGCTTAAAACTTGGCTCACCAAGACTGACAAGTCTGGTCTGCCTGGCAGATTTAAAGCCTGGATCTACCAGCATTCCATCCTGCCCCGAGTCCTGTGGCACCTGCTGGTCTATGCAGTCCCAATGACAACAGTTGAGTCCCTAGAAAGGAAGATCAGTGGCTTTCTTTGGGAGTAGCTGGGCCTTCCACGCAGTCTCACCTGCACTGCACTGTATGGGATGAGTAACATCCTGCAGCTGCCTTTCAGTGGCCTCACTGAAGAATTCATGGTGGTACGCACCAGAGAAGCCCTACAGTACAGGGATTCCAGGGACTGCAAGGTGTCATCAGCCGGCATTGAGGTGAGGACAGGAAGGAAGTGGAAGGCTGGGAAAGCACTGGAGATAGCAGAGTCACGTCTGAGTCAAACGGCTCTGGTGGGCACTGTGGCGACAGGCAGAGCAGGCTTGGGCTACTTCCTGAAGACCTTGGTCAGCCAGGGCCGGCAAGGAAAGACACCATCTACTCCAGGAAGAGGTCCGAACAAGTGTAGAGGAAGAGCGAGTGAGCAGGGAGCATGGACAAGGTGGGAGAGTGCACTGCAGTGCAGGATCCCTGGACAAACATCTTGCAGACAGACTTCCATCGGGTCCGTTTCCTTGTACCAGCTGTCTACGATGCCCTGCTAAGCCCAGTGAACCTCCATGTCTGGGGGCAGAGTGAGACACCTTCCTGCTGTCTTTGCTCTGGAAGAGGCTCCCTAGAACATCTCTCAGCTTCTGCCCAAAGGCTCTGGCTGATGGTCACCATCGTTGGCACCATGACCAGGTGCTTAAGGCAATTGCTGAGAGCTTAGCCTCAGCCATCAGCACCAGCAAACACCATCATGCTCCTAAGAAGGCAGTCCCCTTCATCAAAGCTGGAGAGAAGCCCCGGGCACGGCCACAACTAGCAACAGGCCTCCTCCACACTGCCTCTAACTATCAACTGCAGGTCGACCTGGGGAAGCAGCTGAGGTTCCCACAGCACATTGCAACAACAAGACTCCGCCCAGACATGATCATTACCTCTGAGGCTTCAAGACACCTGATGATCCTGGAACTTACGGTGCCCTGGGAAGAGCGTATTGAAGAAGCTAACAAGAGGAAACGCGCTAAGTACCAGGAACTGGTGGAGGAGTGCAGGGAGAGAGGCTGGAGAACCTTCTATGAGCCTATAGAAGTCAGCTGTAGAGGCTTTGCAGGGCATTCACTTTACAAAGTCCTCAGCCGTTTGGGTGTTACAGGGGCAGCCAAAAAGAGGGCCATTCAATCTGCGAGCAAAGCCGAAGAGAAGGCCACAAGGTGGCTTTGGATTAAAAGGGCTGATCCGTGGACTGCAAGTTGGCACTTGATCAACCCCGGCTGGGCCGCATGGGCGAGGGTGTATGTTGCGAGACCCGAAACACCTATCACTGAGGATGCGTCCCAGTCCATCCATGAGATGTTTCTTGCACAATGGGCAACCTTGTATTTGTGTTGTAATATGACACTGTAATAGAAACATTTTGGCCCCTTTAATTTATTTTTTAAAGAGTGGTGACTACAGAGACTTTAAACATGCTAAACATGTTATACTGTACGATTTATACGTTTTCCTGTTCACCATCTTAGTTTTAACATGTCAGCATGGTAATGTTTGCTAATTAGCAAACACAAAGTACAGCTGAGGCCGGTGTCATTAGTTTTGAGGGTACTTAGGAGATCTGCAGTAAAATCAGCTGACGTTCTCCTCCTTTAACTCCCATAAAGGGGAGAGATGCATGACTGTGTGTGTGTCTGGAAAAGTGCCACATCTAAATATAAAACGTCCTCACACAATAAAGGACTTTGAGTACACCATACAGTTACTGTCACATTGTCTTGAATACATTCATGAATTGCCATCATTCCTGTGTGTTATGTGTTGGATTGTATGTTGAGGATGGTTGAACGCTCAGCCTTATGACAGCAGAGGATGTTCATGGTTAATGACTGATAGATGCTGATATCAGATAGGGTGTTTGCTGAACTAGTTTTTGGCTGTGTGTGGAGGCATTTCTGTCCCTGTATGTCATACATTTAAATCACAACTTTATCTACAAGTCAGTGTGTGTTTAAGGGTGTAAAGAAGAGGTGTGTGTGTGTGTGTGTGTGTGTGTGTGTGTGTGTGTGTGTGTGTGTGTGTGTGTGTGTGTGTGTGGTTAAGAAGAAAGAGTCAGGGAGAGAGACAAAGAGTCCTTGAGAGCGAGAGTGCTTTGCTGTGTATGTGTGTGGGGCCTTTTTTTTTTTTTTTTTTTGCATGTGTGTATTTGCTCTGGTGACGACAGAAGTGCAGGTTCGGGCAGGGTAGGTGTGTGACGTGGTGTGTTAGGGGAGTATACTGAGCTCCGAGCTCTCAGTCATTCACTCAAACTCACACACACAAGAGAGACATATCTCACTGCTGCTCTCTCACACACGCAGAAGGAAAGAAAGAAAACAGGTAAGACCTCCAACTCTTTCTTATCTTAAACTTTATGCATTTTGATTTTTGTTACACATGACATTTTTTAAGATTATCATGTGTCTATAACTTATTTGATGTAAAGACAGAAGTTGTTTCTTCTTACAATAAATGACAGGATGTTAAATTCATTCTTCTCATTCTTTCAGTCCTGTTAAATTGATTTTCAGTTTGCCTGCTCTGTTAATCATTTGTTTACACGTTCAACACTGTGTCATTAAATTTGAATGTCTGCTTGTCTTTTTTTGTCTTTCTGCTTCCTTGTCACGCTCACCCTCTGTTTCCTCTTTTATTTTAAACTCGTGTCAATAACGTGTTTCTCTATCTTTAGATTGAAATCTGTGATTTTGGACAGATCATGTGAGATGATACATGTGACATAACTGTACCCGCTTAGCACAGAGGAGGATAGAAAGAATGTATTTGAATGTAGTTATTGTATTTATTCACTATTGTTGAAACAAATTCGGATTTTATTCACTCACAGACACCGAGGTCCTGTAAAAGTCTATGAAAAATCCTATAATTTTAATCTATGGGCGCTATTGCTCAATGAAATGTAAATGTCAAAGCCTATGACTAATTAAACGTTATAAATAATACTACCAAGAATTGATATTAAAAAATGTAATATAGCCTATATACAGTCTGCACTCTTAGAGAAATATTCTTTTTTGCTCTCTTGATGAAAGATTAATCTCTCTCTCCTCTCTCATGTTTGTACAATAAATATGAAGCTACAACCAGTAGCTCATTAGCTTAGCTTAGCTTAGCATAAAGATCAAAAACAGCTGACTGCTCCTGGCTAAAAAAAAAACAGTCTGTCACATAACTGCTTTGGCTCTTTTGGTAGCGAACATGAAATGAACATAGAAATGCTAGCAATAACCTTAGGACAGAGAAAGGCTGGCAGTTTGCCTGTGTTTCCAGTCTTTACTCTAAGCTAAGCTAAGCTAAGCTAATTAGCTGCTGGCTGCACCTTCACATTTACACAAACATGCAAACGGTATTGATCTTCTCAGGCTTACTGACTTTCTTTCCAAGAGTTAAATATGTTGATTTCCCAAAATATGAGACTCTTTCTCTTAAGTATGAACTGTCTACAGTGTTTTTCTTTAAAAGAGGTGCCATAGTTTTTGTTAAAAAAAGAAGATATTTTGTTTATACTGACAGGAAAGATCAAAAGTGCACTCGAGTAGAGTAGTATTTGTGCAGACCAGACTTGTTTCTTATGTAAGGTTGGAATGAGAAGGATTTAAAGGTTAGCTGTCACTAAATCAAACTACACTGCTCTCGCATTTTTCACCTGTGGCGACAACCCAATCACTCACAGAAGCTGTTTTGCCCTTAATGGCTGATGGAAAATAACCTGCTATAACACATGATACCCTTTTTCTGTCATATCAAAATTGGTGCATTTGATCCTACACCTGTTTGACATTATTGATAATGAGTCAACAGTTCAGCTGGCTTTGGCAGTGAGTGATAATCAATATGATGTCATTGATTTTGGCTGCGGTACAGCATCCAACTGGTTAAATCAATGTCAAAGTCTGAGTCTGGGTGTCCATGTTCGTCTGCAGTTCAAAGGACATTGTGTCTTTAACTTTGACATTCAGTTATCATCACAACCCTGATAACCCTGACTGATATGCAGCATTACACACATGCACAGTCAAGTCCAAAACAGAACTACTATGGCATTTTATTTGGTTGGGTTATATAACACCATTAATCTGTAATCCCCCTTTGGCCCCTAACTTTCAGGGGCAACATAAAAAAAGAAGTTGCGAAGCTCAGAAGACGAAAAGAGTGCAGAAGAAGACACAAGAAGTGAAAGAAAGATGGCAATTGGCAAGAACTCCAGGAAAAGCTCTGTGCGAAGCTCCGTCCGGGCCCCAAAGTTCCTGGATAAATCCAGTGGCTTCTACGGTCGCCTTGATGAGCCTGAGGTCACCGGAGAAGTGGAGGAGGTGATGGGAAAAGAAGTGGAGGACAGCAACAGAGAAGAGGAAGTCGTGAGCAGCCCGAGCCCGAGTGTGGTGCACGTTTCTGCGGCGGATGAGAAGGAAGAAGCCGAGATGTTTGGCTTCAATGAAGGGATGATGGAAGACGACGGGGAGACTCTCCTCCAGAGGAAACCCAGCTGGCGCAGCAGCAGGTGGAGAAGAAGCTCCAGGAGGAAGCGAAAGGAGGGGAGAGCCGAGAGGGACGCAGCCCGAGATGAGAGGCCCAGCGTGGGCACAGAGAGTCCAGTTGAGCCCGACGTCCTGGAGAGCACTAAGGTCATGATCGAGGTGGAGATGGAGAAAATGAAGAAGCTGGAGGAAGAGAAGAAGGTCATTCACTTCGCGGCCCGGGAGGATGAGGACGACCAGGTCCTGATCAGAGACAAGAAGAGGGGGAGAGATGAGGAGGGAGAGGAGGAGAGGAGGATGAAGAAGGAGCAAGAGGAGGGGATGAAGATGGCGAAGAGGAACACGGTGAAGAATTATCGCAAGGTGAGAGAGGATAGACAAAGAGATACAAAGTTAGAGCCTTTCTATCAAAGAAAACTTTCTCACATTTGCATATATTCCATATTCAGCTTCAGCCCACCTGGTTAAAGTTTAAGCCCCTCAGGGTTATATAACAGAGTCCTCAGAGTTTGTGGAACAGAGGGCTAAAGTTCTCTCAACATCCTCCACATACTGCACCCTGGCTATTAATCACCATGGAAACTATCACCTTAATAATAGACTGCCACCAGGGTCAAGGTACAGCAGGTGCATGTCACCAACCCATTAGGTAACTACCTACGATAGGATTTTTCCTTTGCGTCACGTTTAACAACATGAAAAAGCGAAACTGGAACAGATGTTTCACTAACAGGCTTTTAGCTGTAAACCAGCATTGGTGTGTTGGTGTGTGTAAACATACAGCGTGTGCTTTAACCTGATTCACGTGTTCAGAAAGATTTTCTGCTTCCATTCAAAGACATGCACAGAGGTGACATTCCTGCGCCTCCTATATCACGTCCTTTGATCAGTGGAACGAAGTATGGCAGCGTTGACCCGCCTCCTAAACCCACACCATAAGAACATTCCACTGCTGTTAGCCAATCACAACAGAGCCTGACCTCTTGTTAGATAGAGGACGGTCTGTTTTATGTGCAAGGTCGAGTGTCCATTAGATATCTGTATGTTGTGTTGAAACATGAGCCTCCTGTTGCTGCTCAGTCTCTATAAGTGCTAGGCGAATACAAAACATATATATAAGGTTTGCTTGTGGTGTAGCGGATCATTTCACATCCTCAGATCCAAAACAATCTGTGAAGGAAAATTCTTTAGTTGAATTAGCCACCGCCCAGTGACATATACAACATATGCTGAGAGAGGTCACAAGTAGATAGAGCTTTATTTTGAAGGCTCATGGGTCAGAAAGGGTTAGAAAGCACTGGATTAATGATACAACACACACATTTTGACTCATATCACAGCTGTTCGACTGTTTAAATCAATAATTGACATGACGTAAACAGCTTTTTCGATAGTTATATAGCTGAGCAGCTGTACAACACTTTTTTTTTGTAAACAGGTTTTTAATTTCCTGGAGTTTTCCTGGAACAGACACAGTCAATTTGTATATTGAACTACTTCTGTAAACTGAAGAGCCTTTCAGTCACGCAGCAGGTCAACTAAATATGCAAAAATGTGAGGTTCCCATTCATAAATACATTTGAATATATAATTTATGATACGTTCACAGATTTTGGGATATTTCATGTCATGTATATGGATTGCTAACATGTACCTTCTTGTTCCCATCAGGCCTTGGACCGAGCCCTACGTCGCGGTTGGGAGGCCTTCATCACCAACCTCTACAGTGTCACGCTCACGCCTGTGACATCATCCTCGCCTTCGCTGCAGAAGACACAGCAACACAACTCTGTGTTGGCTGAGCTTTGGTAGAAGTGCATGGATGATTCAGTGAAACCCTTAATGATGCTAAACATTGTGACATTCACCATGACATCAGTGGAGACTTTTACAACCACATGATGTCATGGCATTAAATTATTTATGTTAGTTACTGAGTCTTAATTACTCATAAAGTTTACTGCCTTGTCTCATCATGGTGCACATTAATTTAAACGCAAACTTCAGGTATTCAGTTGTATATTTATGAGCAGGGGGAGCCAAGCAGTTAATTTTACATTGACGTCTATGGCACTGGCCCTTATGTGACTGAGTTCAGCTGCTCTGGTTTCCCTCCTACTATGTTGCTAATTTCAGATTTCAGTCAGCGGTGTAATACCATCTTAACATATTAGCTCTGGACATCCGGTCCACTTTTAAGATGTTGGAGCACTTGCCTCCTTTGGTTTGACGCTATAAAACTTCTCGTGTTGATGTGGAACCAGAAGGAATGGAACTTTTCATCTGTAAAGCGATGACTGATTAGTGGACTTTAGGTCTGGAGATAATCACATTTCGTGTACGTTAATCAGTGCCATTTACTGCTGTCTGGCAGCTAATCAGTAATCAGGACAAAGCTGTGATTGTGATCCATGAACACACACATGCACATTTGTTAATATTTGTGGATAAATTGCAGCTTATACCAATGTTAACCCATTTCAACAGAGTTTTATGATCTGTGTGTGCAGTTTGTCAGTGTTTGACTTCCTCATCAGATAAAGTTCATCTCTCGCTGTGTGTTCTGGTGAGGGTTATTTAACCTGAAGGACAGGACAGGAGAGTGTGTGCATGTTTGTGCATTTGAGAGAGAGAGAGAAAGAGAGAGAGAGGTTATAAATCAGTACTAAACACGGTGATAGGACCACTGTATGTGTTTTGATTGTTAACATTGCAGCTGCACATCATGTTTGTTCTGCAAAGACAAGTTTCAGTGACCACTCGGTCGTTGGCACTGTCAGGTCAAAAGAGTATTTTAAAAACTAACTGTAACTTCAACATGCCACCGAGGATAAGAAGACATAATATGAGTGATTTTTTTCATGCATTAATAATTAACCTTTGTTAAAATGATAAATGTTATGTTTACAATAGGCTTGCTGTAATTTCCTGTTATTCACTCTGTATTTAATTTTTATATTACCTCAAGTGCACTCAGTAATTTTTGCAGACTAAACTGTACAGCTGGGAAATATTGCTATTGCTGTTGTATATAAGGACTGCCTAAAAAAGCATATTAATTTTTATTAAAATCTTTTTGTATCCTAATCAAAGCTTCTGAACTCTGTGAACCATTACAAGAAGCACTTTAAATAAAGACTTAATTTATTCTACCAGTTGTGTTTTTTTGATTTCATGTTCAGAGCAGTTCCAGGATAAATACAGACGGCTATAAAAAAAATCTGTCTGTCTGGATTTTAAGTGGCTAAAATCAAAGCTGTTGTTACATGGATGAATCAGAATGAATGAGATGTAAGGCACCACATCACATCATCATGTAGGAACACCATAGCAACTGTTGCCAAGACACAACCATTTTCTGAAAGGTCAAACCAAATGTTTCAGCTTGGCCTCTAAACTAAAAGAGTTTTGAGCATTTAAGACTACTTCCCATCTCGATACAACTTAAAGGTAGTTTATGTTGTGCAAGTAATTCCAGTAATTCTGTGTCTACAAGAAAACCAAAATACAAAAACATCAAGATAAAGCATATAAAAAACACAAGAAGAGTGTGTATAGCTGTTTGCAATAAAAATCAAATAAAGTACATATGGCAAAGGATGAAACATGATATAAAACAAAGAAAAAAATGCTCTATGGTAACTAGCTCTAGTTAATTGTGTATAAATGTCTGTGTTAGAGATGTAACATTAACTATAAACTGACTTTTACTGAGTTATATTACTTTCGGGCTGTGACTAAAGGGGGAGAGCTTCCCCTGTGTAACTTGGTCTATTTAATGTCCGTGTCAACCATCAGACAACTCGACACTCACAAAGAATATGATACATCACCTTATTGACTCTCCGTCAATCTTAACTGACACTGATATTACAGACAAGGTGCTTGATAATATGTAGTTCCTGTTCTAATTGAAGGAACAGAAGACAAATAGTTGTCATTGATGAAATTATACAAATCCTCTAAATACAATTTACAACAATGTCACTTGTATTGACACTTATTGCCATAGTTTTATGATCAATTAATTTTAAATTATAGAGAAGAAAGAGAATAGAGAAGAAAATGTCCCTCTGGAATCTGGTGGAATCTGACATGAATAAAAAGGTGGGGATGTAGCTCAGTGGTAGAGCGCGTGCTTCGCATGTATGAGGTCCTGGGTTCAATCCCCAGCATCTCCAATGACAGTTTGGGAGTGGCTGTGGCTCAGGGGGTAAAGTAGCCCAGCTTCCTTTGTCTTCTGTTCCTTTGTTTAGAACAGTCTGCATGTCGAAGTGTCCTTGGGAAAGATACTGAACCCCAAATTGCTCCCTGTAAGTCGCTTTGGATAAAAGCGTCAGCTAAATGACTAATGTTTAAAGACATCAGGCATCTTCACAAGCTGCTATAATGAAATTAAACTCCAGATAGATATATAGAAATATATACATAAACCCTCTGTGCAGCAACTTTGTGCAAAAAAAAAAAAGTGCATTGTGCAAATGATGTATTAATGGCCATCATTCAAAATGCTGTTACAGAATGAGTCTGCTCTCCCTGCAGAGGGAAGTCGTTATAAATCTACATCAAATACCTCAAATTAATGACATTCAAATGTACCTTTATGCATCATTAGCAAATAACCCCAGCCACGTTTTTTTTTTCTAAGTATCTTTGCCGCCATCTCGTGGATGTGAAAAACTACATTTTGTTAGCGGAAATGACGTAGTAAAAGACATCCTGTGTACTTTCTTTAAAATTCGTCTGCAACTTTAAAGTCCGTGTTCTACAAACAGTGAGTTTAGCCTGTATATTAAACAGTTTTATAAAAGTATTTATTAATTATTTAACAAGTTAAATCTCAAAGCTAAACGCAGCTCATGGAAAGGTTAGGGCGGTGTTCCCGCTGAAAGTTTGCCGGGTGGGAGGAGCTCTTCAGGCGGAGATAAAACGGCGACAGACCGGCGACTCGTTCCACTTCCTTCTCTCGCCTGCTCGAGGTAAGAATACGCTCATTACACATGACTAGTTTCATACTCTTTTTAGTTTATTAGATATTATGGGAGATTGTAGTAACATTTATTTAACACTGTAGCACATTTGTAGTTCATTATTTTTAGCCTGTTTACAAGTTGCAGCGTTTTCGCCAGCAGCTTGTATGCGGTGATCTAGTCCCGCATCGACCAGAGCAGGCCTCAATCTTCAACCATCCGACAGTTAAACATACATATTTAATCTGAGTACACATATTAAAGTAAACTACAGCATGTTTTGTCAATGCTGCATATCGTATTTATTAAAAAAACACAAGATGACCTCTTGTATGAGCCTCTTTTTTTTTTTTTTTAAGAGCTGGAGTGGAGTGTTGCATCTAGCAGTGTCTCTCAATGATGATAACTTTCACAGACCTGTACTGAATGACTGTGATTGTACTTAATTATTCTGATGTGAGACACTTTACAATAGTTTTGCTGACTGCGTGCTGAACACGCTGCACGGACGGTCACGTGTTGGTCGGCCAAGGAAACTGACCTGCTAGCTGCAGCATGCTAACCCATTAATTATCCTTCTTATTCTCTAGATGACGAAGAAAGATCCAGAAACCACCTGCTGTAAAGGTAATTTTCTCTCTTTATGCAGTACGGCATGCTTACATTACACTGTTAATGTAGTCTGTAAATGAAATGACTGCCATAGCATGACTTAACATGGAGCCTCATGCTACAGTGATGTCACTTTTGAACTCTCTCACTGAAAAAGTCTTGAGGAAACTTCATCTCTCAAACACTGAGTAGCATGAAGCTCATGTAAACGTGCACATCTGAACTTGCTCTTATAACCATGACACGCTCATTTTTCTGTTGACCTTCAGGTGTGAGGCGGGTGTGGCTGCGTGCTCTCCACGAGGTAATTAAACCTTCCGTTATATCCTGTAGTCTCTGGTTATTTGATTAGTTTTTGCTGTCGTCTATCAGCCTTTTGATTGGCTCAGTGCTACAGTGATGAATCTCTGAACTCTCTCTTACTGAATCAGCCTTGAAGATACTTCTTTACCAGATTCTGAGTTGCACACGAGCTTAAACGCAACTGTTATCTTGTTGCTGTACTCTGCAGTCAGAATGTCACACAGCCAGACCTGTACTTAATCAAGGCAGCTTATAAAAACCCTCTTGTGTAAATCAAAACTTTGTTCTCCCCTCAGATGTTCAAGGACGCTCAAAGATGAAGCTCAAGCATGAAGTCTTTTGGCAGGTAAGCGAAGCTACTCAGACTAAAATATATTTCTCGAGGGCTATAATTGATGAATTCAAACAAGACAAGCATATGCCTGATTCTTGTGATGTCAGCCTTTAATCTGATCAGCCCATGAGAACACTACAGTCCTGATTTATCCACCAGTTTATGGCTAAACTTGTATTTTCTTACAGGTTGATCTGCACTCCTACTTTACTCACTCTTCAGAGCAGCTGTGCACTGAGGTGAGTAAACCAGATTTATTGAGAGTGTGTTCAGTAGTGGGGTGTGTATATATGATGATTAGAATTAATGACAAGCATATGCCTGATTCATGTGATGTCAGCCTTTAATCTGACACCCCCCTGAGATGAATTAGTAGAAACTAGTTAATTCTTAAACATGTGATTGACTTTCTGGTGTTTGTCTTCCAAGGTGACAAGAGTCTGACATGAAGTTGAAGATGGAAGCAACATGGAAGTCTTACCATGTGAGTCTCTACTATTTTTGTATATTTTAAATAGCTTGTCAGAAATGCCTTTCCTGCTGTTATTCCATAAGACATTTCAACTATTTAATTTAAACAGTCTCATCTGAAGCTTATTGCAAAAATTTTGGCACAAATATCCAGCAACAAGTTTTAGTCCCAGTCAACGTTAACACTGAGGTCAAAGGCAAGGTGTTTCTGACTGTTTGAAAGGATGAAATGGGGTAACACCCATCAAACATCTGGACGACTAATGTCACATGGCAGCTTGTCACCAAAGCCCTGATCAAACATTAAAGTCTTAATAACACAAACGGTTGTTGTTGGACCGTGCTGAAGAGCCTGTTTTCTCTTGCAGAGCCCTCGGGATACTCTTAAGATGAAGACACCCACTGAAGTCACATGGTGAGTTTAGATTTGTCATAGTGAAACAGTAAATGTCCTTTTGTGATGCAGTTCCAATGATGAAGATACTTAGCTCACTTTGAAACTATGTGAAACGACACGAACAACTGAGCAACTGCGTTTCATACAGCATGAGTTTAAAATAAGGTTTCTATAGACTGTGCAGTAAAGGAACTGTCTCCTGTCAACAGATTAACCACTGGCTGCATCAGCAGCACGATTGCGGCGTCCTCGCTGAAGGTAAGATGTCATTTACTCACTTCAGTACTTTTAGCACTTAGCATTCACAGACCTGCTGAAAATGATGAGATACATTTGGAATCTCGTTCGTCTGAACTGCTGTTGAGAAATGGAATATCTGACATCAGTGACGGTCAACAGTTGATTGCCTGAAACGTTTCACTGTTTTTGCTCGGACCTGACCGTATCGTCTGTTGCAGGTTCCCTGGTATCGGCCATTTTGGAAGACGGTGCCATATTCTCTGCGATGCAGGAGTTGGCCCAGGTGAGTGAGGTCTTCAGGCATTCACTTTGTAACATGTTCAACACAAACGCCTGAGCTCAAGTGTCGTCTAAATTTTTAAGTGGTTCACTGAAGTCACATTGCGTAGTTTCCTTTGTGATGACACCCGCACGCGTCTTACGCCTTGTGTTAATGCCAGAACCTGAAAAGGTGGACCCACTGGTGTTACCCTGGCAACAAGGGGATGACTTGTTGGGGCTACCAACAGTCTGAATGGAAACTATGACTAAGAACATGTTACATCCTGTACAGTAATTCTGTGCACCAGCATTAAAGTTAACTGAACTCTTTTATTTTTAGTTCAGCGCTGAACTGGGAGGACAGTTTGTCATTGGACTGCTTGAAGCCTGAGTTCAGGTATGTACCTGGACAGTGTGGTCGTGTGTGCTGGTGATAAACAGAAGTGATGAGTTTCTTATTACCGCCCCAGTCTGAGAATTCATGACTGATTGGTATCCCCTCTGATCACACGAGTACAGATGTCTTTCACTGCATTGAGAAATGTCTTCTTAGAAGTGACAGTGCATTTAAACTTTGTCCTTTTCTTTGGCAGCATGAAGTCATCACAGCGTCTTGATCTCGTGCTCACTATTGGCCAATGTTGGTGAGTATTTGAACCATGTTTCACAATATACAAGCTTACGTTCTTTAAGTAGAATTGATGAGTTTCTTATTACCGCCCCAGTCTGAAGATTCATGACTGATTGGTATCCCCTCTGATCTGAGCCTGAAGGCTTCAGTTTCTCTCTCATATTGGTGACACATTTTTGAAAGTTGTCTTCTGTTTGGTCTCGCAGGGTCCAGCTGGATCTGCTGCACCACTGTCTGCTGCTTTGGGATGTCTGGTAAGGATCTAAAATTCACTTTTTAAAAGCTTTATATAGAAGTGATGAGTTACTTATTACGCCCAGTCTGAGAATTCATGACTGATTGGTATCCCCTCTGATCAAAACTATAACATTTAACATTGTAGTTAACAATGAAGTGCCACCAAATTCTAAGATGTGCTCTTCCTTTGCAGGCCAGACGGGCGCCATCATTGCTCCCTCAGATGCTGCAACACTGTCTGCTGTGAAGATCAACATGTCTACATATGTGAAATAACTAATTTCAAATAAAGTGTTTTCTGTACAGCTTACTCTGTAGTCTTCTACTTTGTACAATGTGTTTGACAAAGAACTTTGAGCATCTCAACAACCTGGATCAAGAATGAATGCATTGATATCCTGTGATGTATTTAGTCCAAAACCCAAATATCCTTAATTTAGAACTCTGAGAACTTAGACTTGCATTTGAGAAGTTTGAAGTAGAGTTTACTTGACTTAAGATTTGCCAGTGTCAATTTTTAATTACATTTAAGATCCACTGCAATTAGTCTGAACTTTGTAGTTCGGAGCATTGGGTAGGAGAGGTTTGAATACTGATGGCAGACACTAAGCACATTAACTTTGAAACATGTTTGAGGATTTACATTAAATCAGCAGATTTCATGAGTGACATTCAGTTACTTAAATTTAATAACTTTGAGTGAGGTGAGGCACATCAACTGACAATCTGCAAAGTACAAGGAAGTTTGTCAGTCATTACATACTGTAAACAAATTTCTCAGTACATGATTTGTATCGGTTAATTTTGAGCCATTTAACATCAAATCAACAGTCAACTAAAAATCTCTAAAAGCCAGGTCAGATTCCTGTAGTGGAGGGTACAGACTGCACAGATGTCTGCATGTCACAGCAGCTGATGGAACAAAAACTTTTGGTAGTCCAATAACACTCCCACTCAGTCAGTGGTGAAGATCCTCGCAGCGATATCATCTAATAGCCAGTCCACTCCTGTTAACAAATTCTCTCCAGTTACTGCACTGCAGCCGATGATACACCAGTGATGACTTTTGATCTTGTCCAATGCCAGGGCCTGCAGGAAAAACAGTGAGAACACATTGTGATGTCCAATTTCTGAATAAGCCATCTGAATTTAAATCAGCAAGATCACTGAAGTTCTCACCTCTCGTATTGCTTCTTTTGACAGGGCCCCTGGTAAGTCCTGTTTGTTGGCAAACACCAGCAGTGTTGCACCAGCTAACCTCTGCATGGAGGAGAGAACACACTCAAGTGTGAGTTGGAAAAGGTTGGCGTGCAGCACCAAAATAAAAGATGTACAATGCAACTCTAAACCCAACATGTGCGTCCCTGTGTGTGTGTGTGTGTGTACCTCCTCCAGCAGCAGCGCACTGAGCTCCTGCCTGCAGTCATCCAGTCGGAGTCTGTCTGCGCTGTCCACCACCCACACCAGCCCATCCGTGCTCTCAAAGTAGTTCTTCCAGTAGGATCGCAGAGACTTCTGACCTCCTACATCCCAAATATTCAACTTAAACCTAGAAGAGACACAGACAGAGGAGTTGGTATTTACCATTACTGTTACAAGGTGCTAACTGTGAACAGAGGAGCAAGGTGAACGCTGCCTGAGAAACCTGTGAATGTGACATTTGTACTAAAGTCTGATTCAGTTGGCTGTGGGGTAGGTTTTACTTTTAACTGTGTGTAAATCAATTGACTCATAAGTTACACATGTTGAGTGGACAAAGGTCTTTTGCAAGACAAATACAAAGACGTTATTGCGCTGAAAGTTTTTAAATTGTTGACGCTGGATTCCTGTGACAGTGAGTCAGTGTGAACAGCATCAGGAACCTGAAGCTACAGCAGCTATATGGAATCCAGCCAAGGTTCATTGTATCGCTTTCGGAGTGACGAAGTCTTCGTCAGCATGTTCAGTGAAAGGAGGAAAACTGTACTGAACGTGTCGTCGACTCAAGTACCGTACTTAAAGCTGCAGTGTGTAAAAACTTAACTTTTGGTCACGTTTACTGAAACTCATATCCTGACTAAGACTGAAAATCTGTGAAGAAAATCAGGTTCCTGTGGCTCCTCCTTGTGCCCCTAATATCATTTCAAAGAGTCCACTGAACAGAAACAGCCGATCAGAGCCAAGAGAGCCTGAACTATCTTGATTAAGACATCGTCCGGCAAATGTACTGTTTAAACTCTGATTACAATGTCTCATACGCTTCCTGTTGAGTGAAAACCCCGCATCTCTAAAATGAATTTTATTTATGAACAGAAGGACCTGGTGTTCTTTAACAGGTTGAGAAAATCCTGAACCGTTGAATAATATTTGAGTGCTCTAACTCTGAACTACTTTACAGTTAACATGTTTTTAACAATTAGCTTTCAACCCAGACTTCGAGATCCGTCTTGGATTAGCTGTGTGGTTGTGGTGGGACAGTAATGTCACAAATGTGATGATCTTATATAGACCATAATGCGTAAACTACCAGCAGTATATAAAGTAGTTCAAAAGAGCTGGACTTTGAACTACAGCAGGAAAATGCAACTTACACCTTAATGCAGAGGCATACATAAAACAATGACCATGTTTCTGCTTTCTGAAAGCACATTTTGTGTATTTTTTTACCTCTGTGTTTCAGAATAAGACAGACATGGAATATAATATTGATAACAATGATTTCATGTATGTATAATCGCCTAAAAATAAAAATCTTTTTGTGTATTTTTAGAGGCCGCCATGTTGGAAACACCATGTTTCTAACAGACAAACTAAACACTGACTCTAGTGTTTGTTTCTCCTTTACACTAGGGAGGCGAGAGTGATGTGAGAAGATCGCAATGCAGTGACGTCACTAGGTGCAACTAAATCCTACACACTACATGCAGGACTTTTACTTGTATTAGTACTTCTACTCCCTCCATCACTGAATGTGTGTTATGTGTCATGCATCATGCTGTACTTCAGGTCAAAGCGGAGGCACACTGTGCGCCTCACCCTTTGTGCTCCACCGTCTTGATGTTGAAGCCCAGTGTCGGGGAGATTGTGCTGACGTCTTCTCCGTTAAACTTCTTCAGGATGGTCGTTTTTCCCGCGTTATCCAGACCTCTGCACGAGCCAGGTTAAAGAACAAGCTCACACCTGGTTGATAGGTAACAACGCTTCACTGCTAGCACGTTAGCATGATACAGCACAAAGTATGCAAAACAAACGGCACAAGTATTAAACAGTTATCCCAAACTACCTAACAATGTACGGATATTAACTGCTGCTGTCTTGTTATGAACACAGATACAGTTATAACAATAATAACGTCGGTACATGAATGCTAATTTGTTTACAGCTAAGCTTACACATAGGATACAGCATTAGCAGTCTCATCTCCCGCTCCTTCTGCTTCATCTTCTTCAAAATGGTCAACAAACCCATCGCCGCGGTGTCTCGCTCAGCTGCAGTTGTTTATAAATCGGCTGCTTTTACTAATTATATGTTTTATTTGTATGAAAGATGCTCATCGTCCAGAACAAGCATTGCGAACGAGGAAGCGGCTGTTAGGGATAATCCCGCCCCACGCAGCCATTAATTGGACCGTTTGGTAAAGCGCGAACGTTGATTGGTTGTTGGAGATGTTCGAAGCTGGCTGATTGGTCAGTGAGCGTTTTTAAGGTGTGGCGTAGAGGCGCTTGTAGGTTTGCCGCCCTCGTGTGTTTGTTGTGAGAATTACACATTAGATTTAAGAAATGTGGAGAGGTTCTGACGCAGTTTATTTCCAAAAATGTGAAGAATGAAAGCTGAAGATAAACATTTAATGAGCGGATACAATCGTAAAAAAAGAGACATAAACATACAAAGAGATGTTTTCTTTCTCACGAAAGTTCGCCTCATCCTACAACATCCTACAATCCAAACTTTTCCAACTTTCACATTCAAAATATCGCATCATTTCTATTTAATCACTATGGAAACCAGTGTCATATATTCGCCTTACATGTAATATTGAATATAAGGGAAAATACATTGTTTTATAAATATAGTACATGAATCCGTTTATCGAGTGTATCGTGTCTTTCTTATAATTAAGAAGTCAAGTCAACTTTATTGTCAGTGCTATATGTACAGGACATGCAGAGAATTGAAATGGTGTTTCCCTCATATCCCTGGTGCAAACAGGAATATACAAGAAATGTAAAACATAAACAATATATACAAGTTATAGATATCTAAGAAAAATATGGCAAATCTAAAAGATATAAACAGTATAACAGTATAAATATGGCAAGTATAGAAAGATTCAGCGGTATAAACAGAATCAACAGTATAAACAGTGAGATCTATCAATAAGAATTAATAACAGCAAATATTATTACAGTAATACATTTGTTGGATACTTTGAGAACTCATCTTCATGAATATGTGATATCTAAGGATTTCTTCTCAGGCTAGTTATTCGTAGCTGTGTGTTTACTTTGCTGAGAGATTATAGATAGATAGATTCATCTATGCATACAGTCAAAGAACAAATAGCACCTTCAGTTACATCATTTCCTGCTGAGAACCGGTAAAGATGTTGGCCTCGGCTTGTCTGGGGGCTTGAGCATTGATTTCCTGGCAAAGATACTACTTGCAAAATCCCCTACAGCAGAGGGAGGTCCAACTTCATTCTTAAATTGGTCATTCAGCCCAGACCTGTTCCTGTCCCACAGCATCTTTTCCGATTCATTAACCGTGATGCGTTCACTGGCTGTCGAACACATTCATACTGTAGTTGAGCACACATTCACAGAAAGGCAACGAAGCTGTATGACACTAATGGGAACATGTACTTGAAGACTTGAGGTGGATTTATTCTGTTCATTAAGTTAATTAAAAAAAGAATCCACTTTTATCACCGGCTTTTGGTTCCGATACAGACTTGAAATCTGAAACTAACATACTACAGGTGAACGCAGCACAACCCCCTTGCCCAGCAATGGGTCATTTTAAAAGAAAGAGAAACTGAAAGCACCATCATGTTGCATCATCGTGTCTGATGCCAAACCTCCTGCGCTCAAAAGCAGTCACACCCCCCGACATATCTCCTCATTCCGGGATGAACAGCCACAGACGCAACAGGTCACCAAGCAACCACCAGACATTAAACTTCACACACATTGCCTGCAGTATTTTGTCTGTCATCCGGAGTCATTCAGAGTTTATTCCAAGCTGCACAGAGGCGTGCTGGTCGTGCGCCAACTTCAGAGTTTGAATGGCACCGGGAGCGCTGCACGGATGATCCGGGCTGGGTGAAAGTACATCCTGCCGTGGGTCAGTCAGACAACCAGTCCGCTTCTGATGCTACTGGGAGAAGAGATGTCCCCTCTATTCATGGACACCGGGTACGTGCCCAACAGCCCCAGCTCTCTGTCAGCTGAGGAGAGCCACAGCAACACCGCTGGATCGGTAAGTTCTCCTTATTCATCAATCAATTGATGAATTAAAAGACTATAATCACATCATGTTAACACCCTTGATGGATACAGGTGTTTGTTTTTTGTAATTTCAGGAGGTAACCTGCTAAAATACAGTGTAACTCTTGTACTCGGAGTATCACATATCCCACATATGATGAGTTATTGCATTTAATGTTATTTATTTATATTTCATTACACTCTGATCCGCGTGTTTCTTGTTTTTTTCTGTTTCAAAGCAACTTGTAATGCCTTCTGTTTTTATCAAATCACTCACACATCGATGAAAACACACAACTGAACACCTAAAATACAGTTTAAGTCTCTATAATGGGACTATTAGTAATATTACAGGGTTTTTCTATTAACACATCATATACTGTGATTACGAGGCCTCCAGTTCTGACTGCTCCATAAATACTTAAAATAGAATAATTAATCTTACTAAAATGGTCTAAAAAGTCTGAATAGACTTTCTGCCTCATAACACATGGTGTCGTTAGAATAGTTGTCACCAGTTATAACGTCTGGGAATAATTATTACTTGGCCTCAGCCTCAGCGTCTGTTCCTGCTGCCAGCTTAGGGTGATATCTACACTGTTGCTCATGAAGTTGTAATAAAATATTATGACCTCTTCTCATGAAATGATTGTGACAGTGTGATTTATTCTTGACAGATAAAGTGTATCTTCTCAAAACTTTATTGATCAGTCTCTTCCAAACATATCACAGTGAAAATTAAACCACAATTAACCTGATGTGTATAAAAAGGAATAAAAAGAGCGATGTGTCTGAAAGCAAAATGATTCCAACTTTATGGCCAACAGTGTAGATGAAATGTAACTGTGATGAAGATTTGATACAGACAAAATAATTAATGCCTTCTGTCCCATTTTGAGGCCATCTGATGAAGGAATAAGAGTCAAACACGTTTTTTTTTAGCATCACATCTAAACTTCATCAGGTCACCTGGTCAACTTGACTTTGCCCCAGGAGGCTCTGAATGTAACAATCATGTGCTACAACTTCCATGTTTATTGAGAGTACATGTGATTTCACGTGATAGGTTTATCTGTTGTTTGTCTTTGTCATCATGCAATATCGAGAAGTTTGAAATGTCTGCCGAGAGAAGTATGCACTTGGAAGAACACGCACAGACTTGATGTACACTGTAAATAAACCTAAAGGAGTGTGTCTGCTGTTACAGGAGAGAGAAGGAGAGGGACAACAGATGGGAAAGAGAGGGACAAAAAGACAAGAGAAGAACAGAGACGCTGCCAGGAAGAGCCGGAAAAAGCAAACGGAGAGAGCAGACGAGCTTCATGAGGTTTGATACATTCAACCTTCTTCTCTCCTTTGCTTTGCTTCAACACTGCCCTGTGATTCTGTCACTTTCTGTCTCTCTTAAAACTCCCCCTCCACACACACACACACACACACACTCACACACACCCTCAAACACATGCTGTGTAACCAGTGGTTCATGTCTTGTGTAATCTGTCAGCACGCTCAGAGCTGTTTCTTGTAAATACTCTGCTTTAGGAGAAGGGCTTACACTCCCTCTGGTTTTCCCTCCCCATTGGCCCTCCCTTTCCTCCCTCTATACTACACACATCCACACACACACCCACACACAGGCAAACACACACACACACTCCCGCCTCTGTGTTTCCATGAGAGTTTCTCTGTGTTTTTTCCAGAGGGACAAATTCCACAGGTCACGTAACAAAGAGACACACATAAACGTTACAGACTTTCTTGAGCACTGAGTCAAATTTGAGTCAAACAGGATTTAATGAAGCAAACAGTGTTCTGACTCTGAAACTTCACAATGTGCACGACTGAAAACCTATTGATGTGTCTCTTCCGAGAATACCGTCACCCTTCTGAAAAAACAAGAGGTGATGAACTTGAACTTTTCCAGGACTCCAAGGACTTGGTCAAAAATCTTGTAGTTGCGAGCTTTAAGGGGAAACACGGTGTGTAAGGAGCGTTATAGTGCAGCCCTCCAAACAGTTCTGACTAATAAAAAGCAAATACAGTCGTCATTTTTGCTGTTTATGAAAGCACTGTTTGACATTTTGAGAAATATGCTCATTAACTTTGTTGCCGAGAGTTAGATGAGAAGACTGACGCCACTATTCTGTCTGTATGTTAGATATGAAGCTCCCGCCATTAGTTGGCTAGCTTAGCTTAGCATTAAAACATTACAACAAGGCCTAACAGGTAGCCTAGTTCAGTCCAAAGGTAAAACAAAAGTCACTGCTCTCAGCCAAGAAATAGTCAGACACATAATCTACACAACTGAATGGATTAAATAAACGAGACATAAAATGTGTTTGTGCTTTGGAGGTGGATTTTGTTACCTTTTTATCTGAAAAGTCAGTGATGAGATGCTCTTTGGCAACACACTTAGCCGAGTGTTCGGAGACACAAGGTTACACAAGAGACTGAAAGGCAATTCTAAAAATTAGGAAGTATAAAAATACACTGGAAGTGGTCAGATTGGACATTCATTGATTATCGATTACCTTATTAAAATGTTATTTTGAACCAGTTTCTGTGCAGCTAAATAAATAAGTTGTTCCTCGGTTGTGTCAATAATCTTGTTGTGGTTTTGTGTCTCAATTAATTTAACAAAGGTTAAAATATGATCTTAATAAATCTGCCATGTGTGATTTAGCCTACTACTTTCTCAATAAACACACACCTATAAAATGTGTTGTATTGCTCTCTTATAAGACGATACGAAAAGCCAAACTTGAAGGAGTTTCTCTTTGACATACTTACAGTTTGCTTTATTGTCCTCCTACATCATATCCCATTGGATAAGTGTATGTTTGGTTGAACTTATCTAGACTTTCACTTTCTCTCTCTGTTCTGCTCTCCTTGTGACCTTCATATTCGTTTTGAAGAAGCACCGCTGCGACAAAAATTCAGATCGTTGTTAGCAGTTCATGGTCAGTCCAAGGGTCAGGGTATGTGACTGGCAACTGCATAGCCGTGCTGCTTTGACCTTGATGCTGTGAGCTGTAGTAGAAATCTTGCTGAAGTAACTATCCAAGTCTGCACTTGCAGTCCTCTGTGTTCAATGGAAATGTGTACCGGCTATTATGCAAGTGTTTTCAGACTACACTGGAACTAAAAATAAATAAATAAATAAATAAATAAAATCTTGAATTTAGTTGATTGATAAACCAGGAGAATAAAAATCTAGACTTTTCTAGGGTTATTTTTTAAGGTTTTCTGGACATATTTAACACACTGATCATTGATCAGCAGGGATTCACTTTTTATTACTCGCTCTCCACCGCCTACAGACTCCGTTTGTGCTGAACTTGCAGTAATGGCACTTACAGTAAGAGCAATATTTCAGTTCTCCTTCGAGGTTCTGACACCATCCGGTCTGTGACTTTTGTGCTTTCTATTACAGAGTGTGTCAGTAGTATTGCTTGGTAGTAGTGTTTCATTACAGCACTAGTCAAGCCTGCAGTGATATTATGTCGGTGGGATGTGATTGTGGTTATTATTTGTCTTTTGATGTATGTCTTTAATCAGTTTTTACAGCTGATACATGCCACACTTAGGGATAATAAAGATATACCTGACTCAACTTGACATTTCTGACCCTGTTATGTTTGTCTCTCCTCTATCTCTATCTTACCCACTACTACTTTCCTTTTTTTTACCTTTACCCTCCTCTTCTTAGGAGCTCCAGTGTCTGGAGCGGTCAAATTCAGCCCTTCACAAGGAGATTGCCTCGTTGAAAAAAGAACTGCACCTCTACACGACAGCTTTGGATCGCCACAAGCCTTTATGCTCCCTCCAAGACTCCGCACCCAACTCCAGCTCAACAGTCTGTCTTTCGGTTGCCCCCTCAGCCAAGTGTCAGAGCAGCTCCAGCCCTCCTCGGGTCTCTACTCAGGCCCCAAGAACGACTCAACCTGCTGCCCCTTCATGCTCTACCTCCTTAACCTCCAGCATGGGTCTCTCTGCCCCAACAACTACAACATTAACCTCATCTATCAGCTCGTCTTCTGAACTCTTTGCATTCTCCAGCTCTGTAACTGTTCCTTATTCCGTCTCTTTCTCTACAATCCCGGCTCCTCACTCCTTGTTCAGTGATGATCCTCCTACTCTGAGCGCATCAAGGCCGACAAATGTTACGCCTGTCTGCACCAGCCTTGTTTCAAACCCTGTACCCTCCAGCTCCCTCACCACAGCAGCTAAGGCTCAATCAAGTCAAGGTGCTAACCATGAACATTCTTCAGTGTCAGAAAAGGCTTTCTCTACACTTCAGCCTTGTGCACTGGATGCCTTGATAATGAAACAAGCCTCTTTTCAAACTGCCTCATCGAATGTGGTGCCTCCTTACTCCCATTCAGCTGCAGTGACCGCAGGTTTAGTAGCACATGGTTGTCCCATGAACATACCCCAGCTTCATCCAGGTCACATTGGAGAAAATCCAATCAATTCAAGTCAACTGCATTCTCTTTCACTGTCAACTCTTCAAGAGCCTGCTCTTCAGTCCCTCTCAGCGTTTCCTCGGGCCAATCCGGAGCTGTCTCCTGCCTCTGCCTTTGCCTCAAAGTCAAGTTATAGTCGACACGTAGCGCCCAGTCCTGCGTCTCTGCTTTCCATGCTGACCGTCCCGAGTCCCATTAATGTGTCTCAGACTACCTCCAGCAGCTTTGATGGACCTCCTCCTCAACCTCAAGCCCCGCTGCCACCATTCGGGGATCCCTCAAGAGATCTCTCCCTTTCTGAGTTGCTAGAGGTCAATGACTGGATACTGCAGTAAGTGGGACTAGTTACCAGTAGCACTACATGCCACATAGCAAAAGAAAACCAGTTTACTTGTGCCAAAATTCTTATTTAATTCATATATTTCTATATTTCCATTGGTTTCATCAAACACTTGGACCCTTTTACCATGTTTGACAAAGTGGCAACAAAATCACAGCACAGTGACATCTGATGATTCAGATTTTCTAAAAGAACTCCAGAACAATTATTATGAAAATAAGATCCTGAGCTGCTACAGCAACAACCAAAAAAAAGGAGAAGGTTCTATGAGTAAAGGAACATTTATATATCTGGCATCTGTTTGAAAAAGGAAATTAACCAGCCAGATGGGTGCTACAGTTTCCTTAATCCAGAGAAATTTTCAACTTTGTGTAATTCTAGATAGGGTGGAGTACTTTAAGGAAACGTTATTAGGAAAAAATTCCATCTGTGCCGCATATGAGCTGAAGTGTGAACACACAGATTGCCAAACCATACAGCCCTGACCTGGCTGCATGTGGCGGTAATTATGTCCAGAAAACATTCTTCCTCTTTTTTTTTCTTTTCTTTTGACTTTATTTAAAACACGCACACGCACATGTTTCGCTGCTACTGGCGATTTGTTTATGTATTTCAATATTTAATTTTTAATTTTGCTTTTCAAAAGCTAAACTTTAATTTTCTACATTTATTGATGAAATGAAAACAAAAAAGATTCTTCTTCGCTTCAAATAATAGAAGTGCATTATTTCTACCTAATGTAATTAGGCTCTTATATGATTCATTGTTCATTTAGGACTTTTACCAGGGTTTTCTTGCAAGGGTGTATGCACAACCAGACAAAATGGGTAACTGCCCAGGGCCCAATACTATACTATACCCAATACTAAAAAGTTTGGGTATCTGGGTTATTTATCTGTCTTCTCTGCTTATTGCTTATTGCATGTTCCCAAATAAATATGTGCTTAAACTAAATAATCACATACAGTTGGTCCAGAGGGGCTCACAGCTCATTTTTATACTGTGGCCCCCTAGTGGTTAGTGTTTAGTCATAACTGCATGGACAATTCATGCGCTGACTCAAAACCCTTATTTTCAGTTACTGCTTGATCAAATCAAGCCACATGTATGTAGAGACATGTCACATATTTTTGGATTATCTTGCAATAATGTTCTACAAAAGAAGCTTTTTTGTTTTACACGGCGTACACTGACAGAAAGCCTGCACTGATCTGTGATGGAGAGGCCTGTAGAGAGCAGGATGACGTTTTCAGGGAAAGATTCATTAAGCACGATGATGATGGTGACAGGGCTGCCCACTCACACGCCTGTGAGGCCTAATCTAAAAATGATTATTATAAGGAAATTAGTGCTTACTGTGCTTATGAGTCACATGAGAGAAATAGCTTTTTTTTCCCACGACTCCTTCTCTCTATAGCAGTAAGGAAATAAAGATTGTAATATAAAAAAATAAAATAAAAATAGGAGATCTAGCTGGGCTTCTGCTCCATGATTGTAATAAAATGACGATTTTGTTTTTTCAGAGGATGATTTATGTAGATTATATTGCTTTATATACACTATATCTGTAGATTTATGTGAAATATGAGTTTTTAGTAAGGCTTTGTTTGTGTGTATTATGACAGTTTTGTATTTATCATGCATTAGATTTATATATTTATGCTGTCAAACTGGTGAAATAGGAAAACAATTACAAATAAAAACATTTTATTAAAAGATGTTTATTTCACTTTTGTTCATTTTACAATGCTGTTCAATATGTAATCTTATATTTTAATATAATGTACAACTACAATTATAATATAACTACAAACACGTGATTCTTACAAAGAAATCATCCTTGATCAGTTCAACACACACATTTTTGCTGATGCAGCCTTTGTTCTGGTATGACCAGTAGCTTTTGGTGGCTAATCTTAACATAAAAAGTAAAACAAAGTAAAACATAAAAGTTATGTGGCCACAACATAGATACACAGAGTTACACAGTCTCGCTTTAACAGATTGTACACTGCTGTTAACAGGACATCAATATTGCCAGTTGTTGCTTACATGTGGTCAATTTTTAGCCATGCTAACAGTGTGTCTAATGGTCGGTCTACCACTTTGGTTCAGACTGAAATATCTCAACTATTAGAAGGATTGCTGTAAAGGTTTGTACAGACATTTATGGTCCCCAGAGGATGAATCCCTCCAACTTTTCTTTAGTGAAATCTCTTAACAATTGCCATGAAATTTGGTACAGACATTAACGTCACCCCTCGGGAAGAACTGTAATAACTTTGTTGATCCCCTGACTTAATTTGATTTAATCAGCTGCTGTTTTGTTTCGTGTGACCTCACAACAGGCTGCATTCAGACACAATCCGGCACTGTGGCTTTGTTTACTTCATGTACCAGCTTTTAAATCTGTGTCTGACTGGAATTTTACACTGCAAAATATACACATAAAGAAGTTTCCTTTGGTTTGTGTTAAAGGATCTGCTGCTAATGTCTACTAGATACTACAGCACACCTTCAGAGGTGTAGTGGAGTCGATGCCTCGACAGGTCAGGGCTGTTTTGGTGCCAAAAGGAGGACCTACACAATATTAGGCACGTGGTCATAATATTCTGGCTGATTGGTGTATTTTTTTAAAGTCTAGGGTTTTTTGTCTCAAAATATGTTGTGGTGTTGTTGTACATACAGTATAAAGTGTAATAGTTCATTCATAAGAAATAAAATGCACCCATACTCTAGGTTACATTTGACTGTCTCTAAACTCACAGCTCAGCTTCCTAAAAAACAGAACGTAAACCTTTCGTTGATTTAGCAACAGCTGGAGCTCAAAATAAAGTTTGTCATCATCCCCTTCCTCTTTTCTCCTCTTCTGCTCTGTTCTCCATGCTGCTTCATTTAACTCCCTTAGTGCAGTAGCGGTCACCTGAGGCCTCATTTGTGCTCTGACAGGTCATTGGAGTGTTTTCCCAATTGGATTTGAACAGGTGAGACGTGACAGGGTGTGACATTTTGAAGGCCAAGTTAACATAATCTGCTCAGTGGTGCGATTTGTGCTTTCATTTTTGCAGAAATGTTATTTAAAATTTTGATTTGAGTGAAAACTGGAACTTTGCCTGAGTCTTTATTTTTTATACACGAGCTTTGAGTTTTCAGAATGTTTATGCAATGGAGAAAAACTAAATATAATTGCAATTTTAAGATTGTAGATTGAATATAGTCTTTATAATATGTTCTGATAGACTATCTCGGGTTATAGAGTACAAGAGTGCTGTAGAGTGCTAAACAGAGCAGCATTAAGAGTCTCTGGTGAGAGCAAATAAGAAGCAGACCAGCAGTGCTCCCAGCCACTTACCGGACTGCCGGTGTCGGTCCCCCCGGTGTTTTTCCCAGAAGGCAACCGGCTGAGCTCATCTGCGACACAACACAGATGAGGGGGAGGAGGAGGAGGAATATAGGAGGAGAGAGGGGCGCAGGCGCGTGCTATTACGCACGCCCTTGTGCTGAATATAAGCCTCTGAGGCTGCTGGAGTATGTTTATGGTGAGAGGAGCAGTAAGGAGGCTCCAGAGCTGGCTGCAAAATTCACATTTCACTGCCAGCCAAGGTGTGACTTTGAGATGAAAGCGCGTGGATAACTGCGCTTTTTGAGCGCGCGAGCGTGTGCGCGCGCGATACAGAACAAGTGGCTTATAGTGAGGAGAAGAACAATGGATGGGAGTTCATCCTCAAAGCCAACTACAATCAAGCGTGTACAAGCACAAACAACGCGCTCACCTCCAAATAGGAAGCGAGGAAAATGGAGAGGGGGTCAGACAGAAACGGTGATGAGCGTCAAAGCGGCGCGCTGCTGGAGAATAGGAGCCAATGTTTCCTGGCGGGGTGAAACCGCAGCCAGAGGTTTGGCAGATGTGATGCAGAGGAGCGCGAGGCAACTCATGACGCATGTGTCTCACATGGAGTTGATGTTTAAGAGGCAAAAGCAGTGGCACATAAATAAAAGCAAATAAATAAATAAATCCATCCTATAGCGTCATCCGCAGTGAGGAGCCTCATCCCTCTCTCTCCTTGCACCACCTTTAAGGCTGAGGAACCAGCGGCAAGACAGCCAGAGTGAGAGGAGGGGACATCCGGTCCCCGATTTCAAAAGAAAACGCTTATTAATGCTCCTGTATGTGTGGAACTGAACAAACATTTACTCTGTGACTTCTCTTTTTGATGAAAAATCCTGGTGTGTTATTTTATTTAAATGTTAGCAGGACTGTGGTGAAAATGTCATGTCCCAGGGTTGGTATCACTCTGAGCTATACACAGTGGGGAACATGAGAGATGCACTATGGTTCAGTGATAAGCACCTGACAGTAAGAACATTGCAACCATCCTTTCTGTGTGGAGTTTGCATGTTCTCCCCTCTCCAGGTGAAGTTCTCTCCGGGTACTCCAGCTTCATCCTACAGACCAAAGAGGTTAATAAGGTTAACTAATGACTCTAAATTGCCTGTAGGTATAAATGTGAGTGTGAATGGTTGTTTATTTCTATGTGTCAGCTTGTGTACCCCGACTGTCACCCAATATCAGCCGGGATTGGCCCACGGCGACCCTGATGAGGATGAGCGGTTATGGAAAATGGATGGATGTCCGGAGAAATGGTGGACAAAAGAGTGAGTATCTATTTCAACTATTCAAATATTTTAAAAAATTAATGCTAATTCAATATTTGGAAAACATACCAAATGGCCTCCTTGATGTTCACTGCCTCTTGACAGAAGACTTTGACCCCTTCTTGGTCAGTCTAATGTTCTTTTGCTCTGTAAGATAAGATAACCTCCAATCATTCTCTGCAACCTGCAATCAACATGCAATAAATCATTTTTGTGATTTAGCGCCAACAGTTTCAGAGTGTAATGCCACTGTGGCAAATATGGACAGCTGTACACGTGTATTTGTTATGGTTATATTGCTTATGATCAAAAACTAGTGAGTCGACAACTTTGCTAACAGCCAAACATCGAGCAAGGTCAACAACAGCAGACATAGCAGCCAGCTAATATTACTTACTAGTCCAACAGCAAGACGCCTAGCTTGGCGTCTGTCTTTCAGCCTTTTATGTCGCGAAGCCCTCACCAACGACTAAAAGTCCCAGATTTACTCTTGTCCTGTGGCTTCTTGGTCACTCTCTCCTTTTCTCTTCTTAGCTTCCTCCATCAACATCCTCTTCGGTCTTTGCCCTTCTGTCGTTATGTCCTCAGTTCTGGCACAACACCAGCTCGCCTCTCCATCAGCATTCCCACACGCCGTGAGCCTGAACATCCTCTTCTTCCTGGTGGTCCAAATTGCTTGTGGTACAAACACTAACACTCCCACGGTGTTTTAAGATCACAATCCGGGCAGCCCAGCTAACAAACTGGGCTGACATTAGCTAACAGCAGCTGCAATGGTTAGCACTGTTGCCTCACAGCAAGAAGGTTCCTGGATCAAACCTCGACTAGGGCTTTTCTGTGTGGAGTTTGCATGTTCTCGCCATGTCTGTGTGGGTTCTCTCCAGGTACTCCGGCTTCCTCCTGCTGGGTTGGACTGTGGCAAGGACTGAGCCTTTGTAAATGGGGTGCACAGTCTACCTCCTGAGCTAACCAGCGCCCCTACTCATTTCATTTTAATTGGGCCCATGAAAAGATGGATTACCAACAGGGCAATGTCGGCAACTTCTCTAGTGAATCCCCCAGGCGCCCCTGAATAGTCTTGGTTCACCGTGCAACAACTGGTTAATTTTAATAATCTAATCTCATAATAATAACCTTTGAGAGTATGTGAAGCAAAATATCAGGCGCCATGTTAACAGCCTTTACATGAGTTGCTTTAACCTAACTGAAGTTGCGGCCCTGTCTTGAAATGGCACTTAAATTGTGTACTCATTACTAAATTAGTTTGTTTAATCAAATTAACTCACATCAAACCTGAGGCCATACAATATTTCAGCATAGCAGGAGCTCTGTAGTGCACAGCACAGATAGAGAGAGAGAGAGAGGAGCGTCTGTTCTTTTATTTTGAAAGCCAGTATGCTTCATTTCCTGTGTGCTCCTGACTCACCGCGTGCTTCTTGACGCAGCTCGCCGAGGCGCTGTAGGACGACCGGATAACGGGATCCGAGAAGGGGGACAGGAGCAAAACGTGTCAGTCTGACAGACATAGACGGGGTGCTATTGTATAACACAGGCCTTCAGTCTTTTCACTCCAGGCTGCTGTTGTTGTTGCTGCTGCCCGGACTCTCTTCTTTTATTCTACCCCTTTATCATTTTCTTCTTCTTCTCCTCTCACCGCGGAGGTAAAGCCGGAGCGCTGCAGCGGGGCTCGGTTGTTGCATCGGCCGCTGGCGGAGGACCTACACATGTCGGCGCGGTGAGGGAGCGTTTGTTTCCCCGCCCTGATAGCGGTTTGAGGAGGAGGACGACGGGGGAGGAGGACGTTGTGTGTGGTGTGGAGAAGGAGGAGGAGAGGGCGAGAGCAACGTTATCCAGAATAAAAACAAAAAAAAAATCTGAATTATAAAGCAGGTGCGGCCGAGAGAGGAAAAAAAAAACGAGCAGGAGAAGGACAACAGTGATGCGGCAGCCGAAGTGGGCCCAGATAGATGATTTTATGATATCATCATCCACCGCCAGGACCGATCACTGATTTTATTGATAAGGAGCATCATCGAGGAGAATAAAGCTGATCTGGGGTCCGTTTGTTTGTTTCTCATCTGTCTGGATAAAACAGCAGGAGGATCATCGGTGCTTGATTGCAGTGATTTCTTTCCACAAGGAGGCTTTGTGATCAGAAATAAATCTCCAAATTTAGGCCGATGACTTAGTGTGCATGTGTGTGCGTGTATGTGTGTGAGAGTGTGTGTGACGCCAATACAGCAGCAGAGAGGTGTGTTTATGTGAGTGTGTGCGTGTGTGTCTGTCTGAGCATCATCTGGTAGCTGTACAGGCTACTCCTCCACGGGGATGATACACAAGCGATTTTACATCTGTGCGTGAAGAAGTGAAGAATCAGGGATGATGCTGCTGCTGCTGCCATTTCCAGCCCGGCTCTGATAGAGACAGCGAGGAGGCGCACAGCACGGGACTGGACATCCAGAAAATATCCTCTCCTCACCTCTCCTCCGCCTCTGCACCTTCTCTCCCCCCTCCCCTCCTCCCCTTTATCTCTCACCCCTCTCCTACTCCACCACCCCAGATCGTCTATTCACTCTGATCAATTGATAATCCATCTGTGATTCAGAAAAGCCACCCACTCCTCCATCCTCTCCTCCATTCACATCCTCTTTACGCACTCACACGCGCAAAGGCACGCACCCACTGCGCGCACCAACACCACCACCACCACCGCCGCCGCCGCCGCCGCCATCATGGAGACGACCAAGCTTCCTCCGTCCAGCCCGTCCTCACCGACCACCAGTTTCTCGGTGCCGTCCGCGGAGAAGGTGGACGGCTTCCCGCGCAGGTCCATGCGCAGAGCCCGGCAGAGGAGGTCCCACAGCTCGTCCCAGTTCCGATACCAGAGCTCCCAGGTGGAGCTCACCCCACTGCCCCTGCTCAAAGGTGAGACACCGCTTCACTGTGGCACCCATGGGTGAATCATAGACGTCTAAAAGTGCACTAAGGTCACCATAAACTCACTGTTTACTTCATGCAAGATGAAGCACCTGGAGATAAAAGCCATCTCCTGACTTCACATGAGACACCCATTGATCAGAGCTGTGGAGAAGGTCTATTGATGTATTGTGTTTGTGTCCTCTCTAACTGACAGAGGTGATAGCAATGACTTTGATTTACTTTCTTATAGGAGCCAGTCTGCTTTTGGCCTCTTGTTGGAATATTCTAACACTTATTTTCATTATTAATTAATCAATGGGTCAATTAGATAACAGAAAAAAAAAGAGGTCCACCCCACTTTCCCAGAGGTGACGTCTTTACATATCCTGTTTTGTCCAACTAACAGTCCAAAAACAAAAAGAAATTCAGTTTACAGTCATTTAAAACAGAGAAAAACAGCAAATAATTACACTGGAGAATCTAAAATCTGTCAATTTTATGGCACGTTTGAATCATAACTTGAGTAATGCTTTTTATATTTAGGTAATATTGAGATTTGATAATTGCTGAAGCAGATGGAGATCAAATGGAGTTGAACTACTGTAGGAGTGATAATGGATGAGTAAGAAATGGCACATTTTCCTTCCACTTAGCCTAATTTTTTAGCAACAGTCAACTCCACTACTGCATGTTAACTCCAGTGCCTACACATTTCAAGTGTTTACAATCAGGACAGTGTGTAATCTAACTGATTATATTCATAAATATGCTTCAAACTGTGGCTAAGAATGAGTTTGAGTTCACATTCATGTATGCCGAGTCACTGAGCTTGACGTTGACGACTTACACACTCATTAAAACACAGTACTGTCAAACATCTGCTTGTCTCTGATTGGACGATGGGGATGTAGGAGAAGGCCTTGACAGACAAGAACTGCTTCTTCACCGCCTTATTAGATACACCTCAAACAAAGCACTCGTACAAATTGTGGCTATGTAAAGATCTTGACATTCAGGCTGGCATAATATCCCTCATAAATGCAGTCAGAGCTGCACTATTTGCAGATCCGTCGTTGCCATAGCTTTAACCCCAGAGCTGCTGATACTACACTGAGGCCACTTTGATCTATGTGAGCTTGTTCGAAATTCTCTCAGAATGAAGGCTGCAAACGCAGAGAACTCACCGGCTTTCATTTTATACTCTAGTGCTGTATATGTTTCCTATAGATCAGCCATCTGCAGACAGGTGTGGGTGGGGTTTGGTCAGATACAGTTAGAAAAATCACAGGAATAAGTAAGATTATATATATTTTTTCTGTCCAGAATAGGAAAAGCAAAATTATAATGAACAAAAAGTAAAATGAATAATTGACTCATCAATCTGCCAACAACCGGAAAACTAATCACAGCAATTTTAGTAATCGATTCAGGGCAATTTAGCAAAAATACCATAACATTTGTTTGTTCCAGACTCTCAGACGTTGGTTTTCTCTGTTTAATATAGCTGTAAATTGAATATCTTTTGTCACCCTGGGCTCTGAAGCACTTTGGTCGAGCAATTTTCATCCTTTTATGACCAATTATACAATCAATGATTCATTTATTAACCCAAAAACAAACAAACACATGTGAAAAACTGCTAATCAAGTAATAATCCTAATCAAAATAATTGTTAGTTGCATCCCTAGAGTAAACATCAGCATTAGTTGATATGCGACATGCCATGAAAAGGCTTATTTCTGATAGAATTACCTAAAAATGGAGAAAGATGGAGTTTATTCAGGTTCATATTTTAAAGCCACACTATGTCAATTTTTTTCCTCTTACAAGTGAAAAGTTTAATTCATATGAAATAAAATGCACCGTTACTTTATGCTGCTGCTACAGAATTTGTTGGTCTGGTACAAGTGGCAATCTCCGTGGCTGTGAAGTAAAACCAATGCAGAAGTGTCTAAAACTGCAGTTCCCCAAACGTCCACTTGAGGCTGGCTACAGAACAAGTCAGTCTCCATAAGCCCCTATGTTAAAATGTCCAACTTCACAGCAGAAATAAACATGTTTACAGTCTGATACAAAAAACAGTTTTGGTCTCTATAGCTAATTTCCCCATTCATAACAACTGTACTGAGGGTAAATTTTTATATAACTAATTCATTCAAATTATATTAAGGCTTAAAAATTGCACATAATTAACAGTATGACAGCTTTGATTGACAGGCAGGTGCTGTTAAAGATGGCTTATTACAGCACCCAGATGTCATTTGCCCTGCCTCAGGTCCACCGATGATCCACATCTTTGCAGATTTTTAGATTAGCCACGAGGCGGAAGTAGCAGGACAACCAAGATGGCGGCAGCCAGTGCCACATATTTTGAACTTCTGAACAGCAGCTTTCAGTGGCTAATGTTAGCTAATATTAGCAAACATAAGCTTGATGTTGTTGTGTAGCTGACTTTATTGAGTCAGCTCACTGACATTATGGCTCTTTTATATATGTGCTACTCTTATGTTATGAAATTTTAGTCGCTTTAATCCTAAAAGATATATTTTCGTGTTTAGATGGCGAGTAAATGTCAGAGATGTCCAATCAATATTTCTGTGCCTTTTCTTTTTTGTTCACAAAGTAAACAAGACCTTCACACTCCTTCACCTGTTTTATATTTGCTTTCTCAAGAGCTGTTTCATCTCTATGTATTTATCTACGCCTCTTTTCACCATGCGTATCTCCTTTCTCTTTCTTTCTTACCCGTGTGTTCAGCACAAGGGCACATTGTAAGTCCTCATATATGCCTCTGACCCCTCTTTATAAGGTTACTCTCTCTTTCATGTAGCCTGCAATCTCTTCCTATTTAACCCTCTACGAAGAGAAGACCTTCCTGCTTTTAGAGATGGTACGAGGTGCGTGCGGCTATGCGCTCTTATATGTTTTTACACCTCATTTCCCCGGGTCCTCTCAGGCACGTGAGCGAGGGGTGTGTGCGGCATGATGATGGAGGGTTTTTATGGCATCTTTACAGCAGCTTTGCTTCAGATCTCTCTGTGCATATGTGCTTTTAGCCTTGAAGTTCCAGTTAGCACATGGCTGCTGCACCGCTGCGGCATTGTTCCTGGATCCCCCGAGGAACTGATAGTAAGATCCTGCAGCACCGGTGCAGGAGAAAAGCCTGGTGTGGGGAAGTCTGTAACGGGCAGTATGTAGGCCAAGTGTAGACAGACTTGTGGGTGTTTTGCCCTCCAGGGAGTCACATTCCCATTGTTAATTTGAACTCCTCCTCCTGCTAACAACGGCACATCTCTTTCACTTTAAGCCCTGAGCCGAGCTTCATTCTTGCTCACAGTTTCAGGCAGAATATGAGACATAATAGCTTGAGAAATACATGGAATATAACAATGAAGAAAGAAACAAAAGATAAAGCTGGAGCGCAGCAGGCAAAATCCACCCTAAAACACTTGAACACTGTCAAGAAACAGCTTCAACGTTGCATTCTTATGGATCAATTTTGTTATTTGATGCGGTATTGCAGCCCCAAAAAGAAATTACGCTTTCAGCACAGCAACGATGGTTTGACAGCGAGGAATGCTTAGAATTACCAATAGTGAATGTCTTAGAAAGAGCAAGTGCCTCAATATTTTGGACCAATTTCAACAGTCAAAGCCGGAAGATATCCATCACAGAAGAGACAGACATACTGATTTCTAGCCTCAATCGATCAGCATGCAATGCAGCCACAGCTTGCATCTTTGCAGATCTGTCATCAGTGATGTGTGAAACACTGGAACTGAAAAACGTACTATGGAAACTTGCCAAAAAGTTGCCAAATATCGCATAAGTACGTATATGACACAGGTTTTTAGAAACTTGAACACCATGAATTGTTATCTAACAGTCTATCTGAAGGTGGACTTACCTTTGATTTCACCAATTCAGGTCTTGGCAGCGTTGAAACATGTCAGTTCATCAATCCTCTGCAGAAGTTCTGTGCATCTACTGTGTATTATGTAAGTCGTTTGGCAAGATGTCAATTAGAAGGTTAGTTAGACACGTTGCCAGATGGATCTGATAGATACTTATTTCCCCATCATCAGTGGCCTCATTTGATCAGGATGCAACACAGTCACAGCTTACATCTTTGCAGACCTGTCATCAATAGAGTGTGAAATATATCAGCCTTTAATTTGGACATTTTTGTTGTCTGAGTAGTATAAAAGGAAAAAAATAAGTTGTCTGCTTATTATTTGTATATAGCTACCCTCCAGACAGGCTACCATTCACCTGGAGCAGTCTGGTTCAACCAAGTGGCAACCTGTGAAGTGAAACCTATGTGGAAGTGCAAAAAACTGCAGTTCCTCAAACGTCCACTTGAGGCTGGCTACAGAACGATTCAATCTACATAAATCCTCATGTTAAAATGTCCAACTTCACAGCAGAAATAAACATGTTTACAGCCTGGTACAAAAAACAGTTTTGGTCTCTCACCTGTTCAAATTATATTAAGACTTAAAGTTAATAATTAACAGCATGGTCACTTTGATTGACAGGTGGGTGGTGTTACAGATGGTCCACTGATGATTCATGTCTTTGCTGAGTTTTAGATTATCCGGGAGGCGGAAGAGGCAGGACTGCCAATACGGTGGTGGCCAGGGCCACAGATTTTCAGCTTCAAAACATCTCTTTGGAAACTTATAGGTGATGTCATGCTTGTGTCACATTTATACTGTCAGTGGTTCAACCCTTATGTAAGCAAACATCTACCCTGCTGGTGTGTCACTGAACCAGGCGTTGAATCTCCTTCTAGCTTCAGGGCTGATGTTCTGTACCTGACCTTGACCTCTGAGCTCACTGAAGTGAGACACAGCAGACACTCCAGGATTTTTCTTTCAGTAAACAAGTTGAGATAACTGCACTATCTTTCTGATCTAAAACAATGAAACAATAAAAGAGCAGCCGGGATGGTCAAGGCAGCTGATGAAGGGTGAAGGATACAGGATCCTTATAATCCTTTTACAGTGTATGCATGTTTGGCCACAAGCCTGCAGCAAACACATACGTGTACAGGTATTTCACCCCTCTCCGGACACTGTGTTCTTGTGCTGCACTTCAAAGTGGTTGCACTGTACTGCAGAGGACGGTTTATGTCTTATTTCAAACAGAATTTATGGTGAGGAGTACTATTTCATGAAAACACAGTACATTTCTGTTAGTCTTTGATAACCTGCCAACCCTACATTGACTTTCAGTAGGCGTTTGTGTTGTTTAATAAGCTACAAAGAGATAATAATTGTAAAATCTGGCGCCTGATCACTGCCTATACCTCTATTAGCAGTCGCTCCATTTCAAGTAGTGTCTCTTTCCTCAGTGTTCCTGTTAAAAATTGAGTTTTAATGTAAATACTGCTGAACATTTTCAGACAGGGCCCCAAATGAGGTGATGATTAAGTCACACCGAGGCATCAGGGCTCGATCAACTTAGTGTTTCTCAGGGACCTAGTCAAATTAAAATCTTTAATATCTGGTATAACACAGTCACAGAGCCACCAGATGAGTATCGAAATTTGTTTCCAGACACAGTGAAGGCATTCTCGCTCCTCTCCTGTCTCTCTACACTTTAATCGTCACATTAAATAATAAAAAACCTGAAGATGTCCAGTAAGACAGTGCTGGGAGTTAATGGTTCTGGAAACTAGCCCAGTAGAGCTGACTGGCATTTGTTCAGAACAAGACTGCAAGTAAACAAAAAATCATTTGAAAGGCAGAGCACTCTAATCAATCAATCTATCTATCTATCTATCTATCTATCTATCTATCTATCTATCTATCTATCTATCTATCTATCTATCTATCTATCTATCTATCTATCTATCTATCTATCTATCTATCTATCGAGCTATCGAGCTATCTATCGAGCTATCTATCGAGCTATCGAGCTATCTATCGAGCTATCTATCGAGCTATCTATCTATCGAGCTAGCTTTCGAGCTATCAAGCTAGGTATGTTAGCCAGCTAGCTAAAGAAACAACCAAGAGTCCAAAACCCAAAGAAATTAAAACATTCTCAATTTAGCATCTGGAAAAAGTTTATTTTTGTCATTTTTTCTTCAAATAACAAACTTAAATGAATCTATCTATTGAAACAAGCTAGCTAAACAAGCTAGTTAGCTACACAGCTGTATTTAGCTATCTATCTCAGCTAATTTACCCTACACCTATCCTGCCAATGTGAAAAATATCAATGTAAAAATGACAAAATTTAACAGTACAAGACTGCCAATTGCTTATAAACAACTAATGTAGTGTTCAGAACAAGTAGGTTATTAGATAGGTTAGTGTTAGTGTCAGCCATGATGTCAGCCTTGCTTTCATAATGGCGTCAATTTGCCAAACTGATGTAAAATCTATCATGCGTCATAGCATATCATATCATATGTTTGTTGCAGATTTAGTTTGATTGAGTTGATTATTGAGTTGGTCCTTGGCCCCCTCCTGGTCGTCCTCCATGTCTTCAGTTACACTGCAGCTCTCTGTCTAACTAGAGAGCGGGCTGTGAGCTCAGCGCTCCTCCCCAGCTGCGATGCACTCCCCTGGGGCTACAGACACCAGTCAGGCTTCCCGGTCACGGGTGTAGTGCTGTCGCTGGCAGGCTAACCAGGCTAAGGTCACATTTTTGCCCAACATCTAGTCAGCAGATAAACAAAATTCTGATTAAGATTTATGTCTTGTTCACACACACACACACAAAGCTTGTACAAATGTGGTTGAGGATGAAAATTATTGAACCATCTGTCTCTGATCCTCCAACCAAACAATAGCAGCACTAGATTTCTTGCTTTTAACCTTGAGAAATGCTCAGTTTCAAATGTCTCTGTAGCTAATATGTCGATCTCTCCCTTTGCTGCTCTCTCCCTACACTTTGTGTTAAAATGCAAAATGCATCTGATGATAACAAAAAAAACACATTATATGCACTTAGCAATCAGCATGTGATCAGCTCCAGGCATGCATTTTGATTTGTCTTACAGTACGGATGAGATCATCCAGGTTAAAATACATCGTACACAGTGTGACTGTATCTGTGAAAAAGTATCTACTTGAGGGAAAAAACACGTCATACACTACACTACACATCACTACAGGCAGAAATGTTGTTTTTGCGTGTAAATGTCATGATGACAGGAAGATAATAGTAGAAATTTGCACTTGTGTGTGGAAATATATGACAATGATCCATCAGAGTAGGTAGAAATGTAATTACATACATCACTGTGAGTAAAATCACCTTCACTGCAGGTGGAAATATCATCATTGTGCATAGAAATGTAATTACTAATGGAAATAACTCTAATAAGTGACATATAGGAATAGGTTTGACACTTGCAATAGGTCAGTATTACTACTCTGAGCTGAGCGAGGTTGAAATCTTGCAGCATTTATCACAGCCTGAGTGTGTGTGTGTGTGATTGTGAAAAGCATGTATGTGTGCAGGGAGATCATGGGATACGTCCTGATCTATCTTGAGATCTTGGGCGACAGTGTTGCAGCCAGCAGCTACCTCAGCAGGAGCTCAAAGTGAAAACACACAAAACAGACTTTCTCTGCTCAGCTCAGCCCGGCGGCACATTCTGCCATCCTCCGCTGGTGAACAGTTTTACTGAGCTCACATTGTATTTTCGACTACAGTTATAGTATATAGACATAAAATGACGCGACAGGAGACCCAATGGGTAAGAAAGGTCACGGTATATTCTGTTTTATAAAGAAAAAAGACATAATTACACATTAAAAGGACATTAGCAAACTTCTATCTGTATTTGGAAGTCACAAGATGATCATACTAAAACCCCTCCTGTGTCTGAAGCTTAGTTTTGTCGACCCACTTCAAAAAAAACGAAATTGTTTTCACCATCTGATCTGCAAAACAGTAGCAGATAAAACTCCCAAATTTTGTTTTTAAATAGTCCAATATGTTTTACCACAGCTGTTTCTTACAGTCGACCGTGGGTGTTGGATTTCTTCTCATCAAAAATTGATACCTGGTTGTTTATTATTATCTCCCACACCAATGTGAAAGCAGCAGAGCTGCAGAACAGCGGCAGGCCTTAATTGCTGTTTTGAAAATTAATCAACACGCCCGGCTCCAGCACGCTTATCTGGGTGCTGAATCCTCAGAACGGCTCAACATAAAATTCATTAATAGGAAAGCACTCACATGAATTAATCAATAAATAGACGCTTCATGGTAACGCCCTTCAGTGTGCAAACTAACACCAGTATGTCTAATTGCTATTTTAACCATGAAAAAGAAATATATAACAAAATAGCTGTGCGTGATGAGTTCAGTCCACGTTTACATGAAAAATCTGCTCGAAACCCATCCTGCTTGTTGGCGTTTGCATCTAAGCATCTCTAAAAGCCACAAAACACCCTGCAGATATATGATGAGCACTACAGACAGTGTAATCGAATCAGGCTTTGTTGCACAGAGAAGCAGGTAGTGACGAGTCGAACCAGAGTGAGATAAGAGGAAGAATTAAATGTTGTTAGGCATTTTAGGTAGAGTAGTAATACGAACTTCCTCTTACCTCGCTCTTACTTCCTGTTAAAATCGGCTCTAATCGGTCATTTTGCAACAAGGCTTTCTCTCTTGCAGCGTTGACTCAAAACGTTTGTCTGATTATGCTATCAGCCCACTGGATGCTGTTTAACAGGTCAGTGTGCTTTTGCAAGCCTTCTGTTTCTACGGAAGGATAGGAAAGGCATTTAAAATGTTCCCACTGCCGTCTGAGGAAGACCAAAAATACACTGCTGCTTGTGTTTCATAATGTTTCTCAAAAATGGGCCACTTTCACTGCTAACAATGGAGGGATTAGGAGGCAGACATGCACGTTATGAAATCTTAAAGGCCGCCTCATGCATTATATCAGAGTGAAATGTCTGAGCAGCCATACAAAGGTGCAAAAAATGTAAAGTGCTCAACTAAATATGAACATTTCTTTGAATTTTATAATTAGCTCCATTATGTCTTTCACTGTAAAGAAATTTTGCATTTAATTGAATTAATTTCCATAAATTCAATACAATCAGTGGAGGGATTGTGCAGGTGAAATAAATTGTGTGAATCTTTTATGTCTTGTTCAACTTTGGTTGACGTCCAAATTGGTGACAGAGACCAGCAGAAAGACTGCCTCAACAATGATAACATTCGAGGAACAGCAGAAACTGGAGGAGCTTTTGTAGCATGCTAGTTTTATTCCACCATCCATTCTTTTGTTTTATTTAGATAGTGACAGCTGGAGAGAGACAGGATACACAGAGGGAGAGACAGAGGGGGTCACATGCAGGAAAGGTCCCAGCTTGAGGTGAATCTGGGCCGCAGTGGTACCAGGTGAACTACTGGGACCATAGACTGGCATGCCTCTGCACCATGTATTTTGATATAACCTTGATCTGCACCTCAAAAGAGAACGGATACAAAACACCACCTGTATAAACTATCATCACTTATTGTGCCAGCGACTGTCCAAGCTAACTGAGCGAGCAACTTGGAGAGAGCTTGGAGAACTATAGGTTCTCCGACATGCTTAGAAGGTTATGGGTAGGCGAGGGGTGTTGCCGCTAGTTGCCGCTAAATCCTACACACTGAGCCCCTCACAAAGTCAACAAAATGATTATACAGATATCTATAGCAGCCTATCTAACACCAGCTAGCATTAGCCACCACAAGCTACTAACTATACGAGACCAAATGAAGCTGTAACAACAAAACGTCTGAGCGTTTTATTGCTTATCAGCTAAAACTTTTATCTATATTATTTGTTCTTCTTTTGAAGTTACACAAACTCGCTTTAAAACCAAAACTTCCTCACATGTAGTTTACTGCGTGTCGCAACAGAGGACTACTGCAGACGGTGGTTTGGTAACAAGTAGCTTCTGACAAATAGCCCGGTGTATCTCGAGGTAATGTATTTTCTGTTCTTTCTTTATGCCCGATGTGAAAAATGTAACATGAGGTCACATGTTAACCTGCATGTTATGCTTGTGTGCCTTTTTGTTTGTCCAGCCAATGTGTTCAATAATGAAAGTACGCTGCTTTAAATGTGCTGTTTACTGTAAAACAGTCACCTTCTCTCACAGATTGTATGTGGGAGATTGAATGACTGTGTGTGTGTGTGTGTGTGTGTGTGTGTGTGTGTGTGTGTGTGTGTGTGTGTGTGTGTGTGAAAGGGAGAGGCCAGCTGGATGGGCCTGGCATTGGGTTACAGAAGACATGGAGTAGTTTTTTTTTGTTTTGTTTTTTTTGCTCTATGACTGTCTCAGATCAATTAAGAGAGAGAGTGGGGGAGAAAGTGAGGTGGGTGATGAAAGAAATGGAGTGGATGAGGAAAGAGGAAATGACTGAACATTAAGTCGACAGGTGGAGGAGGAACAGTGGGAGGAGAGAGAGAGAGAGAGAGACGGTGAGATAAAAAAAAAAAAAGGCCAGAGGATATTGCAGGGGAGAGGATATAATGAAACAGCTAGCGATGCAATAAACACAACTGCTGCTGTGTCACCGAAGGAAGAGTTGATTCTTAAAGTAATACGCTGATGCTCAGGCAAATAAGCTCTCTGATTGAATCACTGCAACTTTCACCTTGGCCGGCGGTCACTATTTCATATGCTGTACGGTTCTGAGGCAGTGCAAAGCTAAGTATACAAAGAAAATCAAATAGTGGACATATGGAGGTGACGTGTTGCGAATCAATCTTGAAGGAATGGTAGATTTGTTTTAGATGGGATGTGAGGCCGAAAGCAGAAAATATGTTTGCAGTGAATCACAACCAGCTTAAAAAAAAAAAAAAACACACACTCAGACTAAATCAAGGACAAGAAAATGTGAGATTTATATTTTATTCAGCACATTTCCTTGTGTGTGATAAGCAGCAGCAGCAGTGTGGAAAGCACCGTGCCTGATGTATACCCTGAGCAGCAAACCAACAGATTATTATTATTCAACAAGTGATGGTTACAAAGCTGCTAATCAAATGATGAGGATGTCTCCTGCTGGGATAACCGTCTCCCATATTTGTTTACTAACTGTCTCCAATTTGTGTTTATATTTCAGTGCAGAAAATATTGTCATCAGAGGAGAATCTTAATATCTAAAGTTCCTGAAAGTCACTCAGCGATCAAGGAGAAAAGAGAAGATATGTCCAGTGGCTCAAAGAGCTGTGAGCTGGTTTTATTTATACTGATTGAAGTCTATTTATTGACAATGATTCAGCTGATTATAGGACGAGTAAGCAACTAAAAATTACAGACAGTACATACAGTATGAAGCGCAGCCTGTAACACCCAGCTGCCCTCGGTTCATTATGCTGTGGGGTGGAAATGTGTATTATTAGAATCATTGGATTATTTAAAGATGGGCTTAGCGCGACACTTAATCTTTTGCCTTGACTTAGCCTCCTCTCACTGCCTTTGTTAAAGAGAGAATGGAACTCTTCTGTCTGTGCTCCCATTGAATACGAGCACATAAAGACTCTTTGCCATGTTTTGAAATCCACTGCCATCAAAACAGGTCTTCCGATACAGTAGCTGTCACTTTCATTGCTAATCAGTAATGAGTTTCACTTCAATCACTGATATTTCTCTGATGGTAGCCATCTTAATTTTGGAATAAAACTCTCTCTCGCTTTGTAAAGCGCCTCAATAGGAAGCATAAAAAATTCTCGAGGCTGTGGTTATAATTGTCTTGTTTTATTCTCAGAATTTCATAACCGTGTTTCAGCCTAGAAAGATAATAGTCAATTTATTAGAAACTAGAAGTCTGCCAGTAACCTCCAACAGCACTGAATCCAAGGACATCATTTTCTGTAATTTTTGGGTGAAATTGATTTGGACACAATTCAGTTTCTATCTTCGAGAAAATAATCCTCCTTAAAAAACAGCTAAAGTAGCTCAAGGACTACTTTTTTGAACTTTCATCATTAGCATTCATTTGGAGTCTTGTTTCTGTCCATCTAGCAAATGTAAATGCAACACTCACTCTCCTTTTAGCTATTTTCGCTATCCACAAAGTCCTCAGTGAAATATATGGCACTTAAGCTAAAATGCTAAATGCTTCACCAGCTAGTTGCTAACTAGTGTTTAGCCAAAACAAGTAGCTGAACGATGACAAAATGCTCCATAAAGCTGAGAGTCACTTTGCAGTTGAGGCTAATCCTCTCTACGAGAGAATGATTAATTATTCTTTGGGGAAGATGATTTATCTTCACATCTGTACTGTATGAATAACAGGAAATAGAGGAATTAAAAGCTTTGAGCGAGTTGTAACCTTTTTCTGTCTACCGTGCACACTGGATTTTTAGAGCTTTTTCAGTGAAAACAATTGCCCGCAGCAGAATTTGGTCTCTAGTAAGTGAAGTGAAAATTCCAGGTCCAGCTACAAATACGAATATAATAAATTCTTCCTTGGCCTCAGACCACCAAATGTCATGAAAATCTGTTCATAATTTGGTGAGATCTCCTGCTGACAGACAGACAGGCTGACAGAGAGGAATAAAACACAGCATCCTCAGCAGAGAGCGCAAACATGTCCGATTTTCTCTCAGCGGGATCGCTTTGATTACCAGCAGCAGACTGTACATACAACTCTATTTACGTGTTATATGCCAATACCCAGCTGCTCTCATTAACAATTCTCGGTACCATCAACAAGTGACGACTTCCAAGTATTTCCTGCTCTAATTTGAAGCAGCGGGATGATTCGTCCTGTTCTTTCTCGGCAGGTAATAGCTGTTTACTCTCCAGTCTTCTTGAAAATCTAAAGATGGGGGATGGGAGGAGGGTTAGGATATAGTCAATCACACATGATAACATCCCTCCTTATTTTCCTTTTCTAATCAGGCTGCTGATGAGCTGTTGGGTACGTGTTTCCTACACAGTTTGTCATGTTGTGGATGCTATCAGGAGGATTAGATTATTTAGAGATGGACTTAAAGCGTGTCACTTGAACCCCTTAAGGTGATATTTATATGGCCCGGACGTTGTCTCACTTTTGATAGCTCCCTTCTCCTATTTATAACCGCATCTTTCACCTGCTTTCCTCCTTTATCTGCCTCTATCCCCTTCTGTCTCTTCCTTCCTTTCCCTCCCTCCCTATCCTCGCTTCCTCTCTGCGTCACTGTGTCTGTGCATTGAGCATGAGTGTGTGTGCTTAATGACAGAGGTGCAGAGGCGGCTCGGATAGCAGCTAAAACAAGAAGCTGTCCTCCTCTCTCGCTCTGTCACACACACACTCAGCCCCAAACAGAATAACTGTTATTTAAAGACTTAGAGCTGTACTTGCTCATTTGAGGAAAAAAAAAAACCTCAGAGAGATTGATGGGTGGAGTCAAGACGAAGGGAAGAGAGGGAGGAAAAGAAGGGAGGTACCTAGTGATGGAAAGATGAGAGAGAAGCAGGAGGAGGGTGAAGAGGATGATGTCATGTTTTAACCCTATACCGCTATCCTCTCCTCTCCTCTCCTCTGCTCTCCTCTGGTTTCCTCCCCAGATTCTTCCTCCTCTCCTCTCTGTGTCTCTCCAGCAGAACTATATTTAGATTTGTGCAGCTGTGTGTGTATGTGTGTGTGTTTGTGTTTTGATGTTGTTGCAGTGTGCTTGGCACTGCTCCTTCTTATATGTTACTGCTCATTTTACCAAATGCATCCCCTCTCCCCTTTCTCCTCTCGCTCCCACCATCTTTTCTACATCACATGCTGCCTTTTCCCTGTGTGTGTGTGTGTATGTGTGTGTGTCAGGTCATCTTTTTTTCATCCCCCTTTTCCTCCTCAGTGTATTTAAAGGATAAATATGGAGATATTCACTATTTTTCAAGTGATTCCAACAACGAATTTGGTCGTAATAGCAGGCATAATCAGTGTCTTTTAATTAAAAACACACTAATGAATTTCATTCATTCATTACAAATGAAAATGGGCACTGTAGTTTTCATTTCGACTCAATCCCACATCCTTTATCATGCTGCAAATACTCGCCTGTCCACCACTGACAAAAATAACAAAAATAGTTCCCAAGATTTAAAGAACAAATGGGCTCAGGGGCCGAGAGGGTTTTCTGTCACGCTGAAAAAAGTAAATTGGCTTTGTCGCGGCTGTTGCTCTTTCTTGTAAGTGGTACATTGCAACATTTTTTCATGAGCACAATTTGGAGATGAAACGAAGAAGAAAAAAAAAAGGAAGCTAAAGAGGCAGAACCGACCCCTGAGGATTTTCAGTGCCACTGCACGCTGTGTCGCCGAGCCGAAGCTTTTGTTACAATTTTTGTTGGATTTTCGTGACACAAGCTTCTTAGTCTAGTAGCTGCTAAACAGATGTCGTCCTCCTTTGGGTTCCTATTCAGGAATTCTAATCACCTTTAGCTATATTGAAAACGTGATCCATATTGAATGGATTTATTTGAGATTTTGAAAGGCTGCTAACCTGATTCAGTTCATGCTAGTGGAGAGGATTTCTCATTAGACTGTTTAATGTTTCATTATTATTGGACAGTAATGATAGCACAAAGTGATTCACTAGCTTTCTACACTGCATACAGTATATGACCTGTCTACCTGTCTCCCCTTGGACCTGGAACGAGGTGAAGGGGTTTTCTAGCCTTGTCACAGTATGTCTAAATTGGACTTCTATTATTGTTATTGCTTTTTTACCACCTACCTGTACAGCTTCTGTTGCATCCTCAGACATCCGCAGAGAGGGAATCTCTCATTAAGTTCCCTCTCCAGAGGTTCCTCACATTATTTTTATTTCTTATTCCTCTTTAGACAGCTACAGGGCTTGGTTAGATGTGCCTGTAAAACCCAACGAGACATTATATGATATTTGGCGAGCAGGATGGACTTCTGATGACAGCTGAAAAACTCTTTTGTCTTTGCCGTTCAATGAGGGAAACAAACACTTCTGCACACTTCTCAGTACGACTCACCCGAATCAACACCTACACAACAAACTGCTTAACCGATGATGACTGATGATTACTATTTTTAACATGATTTAACCCTGTATCAGTGGCTTCCACTGTAAAACGTTCTGTAAAGTCTAAATAAAAGTCGGAGGTTACAGTCATTTTAGCACAAATAGCTGCATGTTGGCTTCTTGGGGTCAGTGATACAAGCTCTGAACTTTCTCAGGTCGATGTACTGAATGTGATAGCAAATAGATGCCCAAGCCATCATTAATATTCATTTGGAATCATATGTCTGTCCACCCAGTGTCCAATATTCACTCACCATTTAGCTCTTTTTTGGTGTCCAGCAACTCCCGTTGGAAATATCTGACTCTTTAGCTGCCAAATGAGCCACTTTGTTCTTTGGTACTTGGGAGGTGGCATAGTGGGTTTTTACTTAAACAACTAATGCATCACCAAAAATGTGGTTGATAAGTGAGCAGTGAGCAAGCCCGCAAAATCAAAACAATGTGCTGAAAGACGCTAAGTCTGGCGCTAATTCCACTGGGAGTGGCCTCTTCCACATTACGCAGTCATGAGATGCATTGCTAATACAGAAATATTGATTGGTGTAGCTTTCAGTTCTTCAGATAATGACTTAAGGGTAGTAAAGGAGGTAAATGAATCTTTCTTTGTACATTTTGAAAAGATCCTTTATCTGCACAGTCATATGAAGCACAGTAGTAATACAAGCACTTTGTATTAGCACTTACTATAATTTATTTTAGGTGTCATTTATTTTAGGCTGGATGGTGTGCTGTAAGCCTGATGTTCTTACTGACTTACTTTTATAATTGTGGTAATATAACTCTGCTAATGGTGTGCCATGTTGACAGTGTGCCTTCTAATCTCATGGGACTCTCACTGAAGATGAAACAAACAAAGTCGAATGTTGCATTTTGGATTTTATACTCACAGCTGGGCTTGGTTTTTTTTTAACTCCAAAACACCAATTTGGATAGTCAGAAACATAAAAATAGCTCAGTTATAAGTGACTCACTTGCTGTGATTAAGATCTTAGTTAATATTCTAATCACTGCACTGACATGATATTAAAAGCTGCGTTGGATGAATGGGTCTGAAGCGACCTGCGTTGACCTAATAATAGCACAGCCACGAGGAAAACTCAAATTCACCTCACTCAGTGTAACCTCAGTTTGTCCTGTTCTTCCAAATGTAAGCATTTTCTACCTGTACGAGACATGATAATAGACGGTAAGGTAATACTGGTGTCCAGTTTAGCAAACGCTGACAACCAACAAACAGATTTGGCTCATTTCCTTTGGCTTAAAATATGTACTGTGGCTCAGTCTGTGCCTGTCATCCCCCTACACTTTTCCTCTCTTTTTTTTGCTCTTTTGCTTTCTTTTCATTCGCTCTCTCCCACACTTGCTCTCACATGACCCACCAAGTCTCTTCATTCCCTTCGCCACCCCCCTCTTTTTCTCACCTCCCATCTCACTCTCTGTCTACCAAACACACATACATGCTTTTTCTTTTCAATCGTCTTTCCACCTCGCTCTGTTCTTTTTTTTTTTCAGTCCCAACACGGCACATCTTCATACAATTACTCTCCATTAAAAATGGATTAGATTTCACCTTCACAGTCTGTCTACAGAGGGAGAACAGGAGAGGGAGGGAGGGAGGGAGGGAGGATGAGGAGAAACAAGAAAAGGGGGGATATAAGAAATCAAGAGAGATGGACGAAGAGATAGAAAGGATAGGATTAGGAAGGGAAAGGAAAATAGAGTGGTTGAGATAGAAAGGAAAGGATGGTAGTCTAGAAGAGGGAGTCAGGTAGAGTAGCAATGAAGCGTCAGGTCTGCAGTGATCTCAGAACAAGAACCTGAAAGTGTTTGTGGTCACCTTGCAGATTTAGACTCACATTAGTTAACACAGCAAAGTCAGAAGAAATGGCTCACCCTGTTAAACTTGTTTTTTTGTCACAAATAGTCAGAAAATTGTGTGAACTCGGCTGTCACACGTTTGTCCAGTCACTGAGAAGTGGCTACATTTCAAGAACAAATTGACTGCTCAGTATAGCTCAATGGACAGACGCATAGATGTCAACTCTAGATGTACAATGGGTAAAAAGGACGGTTGAATAAAAGTTGGTGAGTTTGTGAAGGTCATGTAATGATCGTTGAATAGACAAAAAATAAGAAGCAGAACAGTTTTGGTACTCTGAGGCTTTATACATAAATAGCACACAGTCGTCTGCATATATGACGAAGAAAAGTTCTGAGGGGTTTGCCTGAGTAGAAGACAATCTTTATGTAGTCTATATTTAAATTAAATTTAACAAATCAGAAAATTAGGAATCGTAATCTGCATTTAACCTTTCTGTGACTCATCAGGTGAATACAGATTCTGTTCTGTAGCATCACTATCTTAGCGATGGAAAGCATAATTAATAGAATAAAAGGCCACTTTCAATGGTCTCAAAAGAGCGTCTATCTTGTGCCTTGACACATCAAGCAAAGGGCAGTCCTCATCTATTGTTGTACAGCTCCATGCCAAAGGGAGCAGATGGTCCTGGTGTGCCCAAAAGAGGTGAGGGGTCTAGGGTTGGAAGAGCTCCAGTCAGGCCCCCCTTAACTCGCCTGTGTTACCTACCTGGGGGTTAAGAAGGGTTAAATCTAATCTGCTCCTGCTGTTCGTGTGTGTGTGTGTGTGAGAGAGAGAGCCTTGGATCATCCTCTTTCCAACTGCACAGTTAGTCTAGACTGCTTCTCAGCCATCAGTAAAGCTGTATTATTTTCTTCTGACAGAGGGAGATTATTAGTTCAAATGTACACTGAGTAATCAGTATATCGGGTACACCTATAAGGCCTCTTTGGGGTGGTACAGAAGTGGGTGTCTTGTTCAGTTTCTGTTCAGTGTGGCATGGTGCCTTAAGTTTAGTAGTCACTATTTTTGGTCACCCACTCTTTTAATTAATTTACTGAGGCAACAGTGACGGCTAAATAAGCACCAAGCTTACAAGTATAGTATTAGGAATTATACATAATGAGCTTTCTCTTTTTAGCCACACTAGCAGTGTGGCTGCAGAGATGGCACTGTCGGTCTACCACTTTGTTCCAGACTGAATTATCTCAGCGATGAGCTGATGAATTTCCATAAAATTTCCAAAGAATCGTACCGCCTTTCATTTAGCACTACCATGAAGTTGACCTTCTTAGCTTTAAGTGAAATAACCGCGCAATTATTGGATGGATAACCATGAAATTTGGCACATAATGAGGATGACATGTAAACACTTTGGTCATTCCTTAATTGTTCATATAGTGCCATCATTAGGCTGTCCAACTGACATTCCCGCTAACTTCAGCTGAACCTTATGTTTGGCGTTAATTAGCAATGTTCTCATGCTAACATGCTAAACTGAGATGGTAACTATGGTGACAGCGGCATGTTAGCATTGTTGTTGCGAGCACGTTAGCATGCTGACAATAGCATTTAGCTCAAAGCACAGCTGTGCAGCCTCAGAGCCGCCAGCATGGCAGAAAAATGTTGTTTTCTTGTTGTTCGTTAATAGATAAAAACAATTTCTGATAATCAATCAATGGAACTTACAGGATGTTGTATTTCCTATATAATATAAAATAAGGCTCTAACAGTCTCTAATGTATCATAAAAAATGATTCACAGCTTTAAGCATACTGCATAATGAAAGAATGTCATCTCTGTGTGATAGCTTTCAAGCTCACAATTATGACAGATCATGATATAAATATTAGTCTCAGTAACATTCTGCAGGAAGTCCTGCAAAAACCTTTGTATAGAGGAGTAGTTTATATATGTTTTATGTGTATTTTATCATTTATGATCCTCCACCCTACATATTATTGTTGAGACCAAACCACACATACATCTCACTAATATGGGAACCCAAAAGCAGGATATTTCACTGCTATATTTAGCTATTGAGTCATCAATCATCTGGTTACTTCATTCCCATTTGGCTGCTGTCAAAGCTCGTAACTCTCTCAGTTTGCATAATGCTTTCCAGGCTGAGCTGCTAAGTTTCAGACCCCCCCTTCAGGAATCAATTTAAACCTCACTGTATGTCTTAAATAATCCGTGGGTATCAGCCACTTTCTCTACATCTGTGAAGTGTTTTTTTTTTTTGGAGGTACAAGGTTTTAATCTGACGCCTGGCAGCAGGTTGTTTCATTGTGACGAACAGGTCTCGAGAACGAATCTGACAGGTAATAGGGCTGAGATACAACACAGCCCTCTGGAGAAAGGTGTGTGTGGACATGTGTGTGTCTGTATGAATGCAAGCCCCTGTGTGTGTGTGGGTGTGTACAAATGTGTTTGTAGAGTAATAGTCTGCTCTCTCTCCCTCATTACCTTTGAAAGAAGATCTAGCCTGTAGAATGCATCTTTGTATACTCCAACGCTCCCACTTTCTCAAACGATTCACCACCAAACACAAAGGGCTCTTTTTAGAACGCCATCAGATTTGGCTGAGCTGCATCACCTTTTTATGTCCTTTAACCTCTGCGTCTAACATTTCTCCTCTCTCTCTCGCTCTCTCCTTTTCTTTCTTCCCCACCTCTCAATCATCCAGACGCCCCGGTGGCAGAGTTACACGACCTGTTCTGTAAGAAGCTGCAGCAGTGCTGTGTGCTGTTTGATTTCCTGGACTGCGTGGCTGACCTGAAGGGGAAGGAGATCAAGCGTGCGGCGCTCAACGAGCTGGTGGAGAGCGTGGCCACTAGCAGAGGAGTCCTCATAGAGCCTCTCTACCCAGAGGCTATAAAGATGGTAGGAGGGGAGGAGGAGAAGGGAGGTTAGGGGTAGAAATGATGGATTAGTAGGTGAATAGTAATAGATGAGTAAATCCAAATGCCCATCATTTGCAACTCCTGGAAAAAATAGATTAGGAAAGAACACTGAGAGGATGGATGAAGGTTGAACAGACAGAAGGTAGACAGTGTGATATCCAGCTGAGGAAGCTCTGGCGGAGTCACCAGAGACTATAAACAAAGGTAGCGAGAGAGGAGAGAGGATGGAAGAGAGGGATGGATAGATAAGGCGAGTGAAGGAAAGGAGAGATAGAGTGTTTGCAAAGGGTGCTAAGTAGCAATAGGCTGCACAGATGGTGAGAAAGAAGAGGGAGGGACAAGAAAGGATGTGCGGACACCATCACAGAGCACCAGAGGTCCCAGAGGATATAAAGAGGAGGGATAGGAAAAAGGGGATTGAGGAAAGAGGGTAAAGCGAGCAGAGGATATAGCTTATGTTCAGTATACCCAGAGGACGTGAAAACGCTGATAGGACAGAGGAAATGGGATGAAAGGAAAGTGGGCGAAAGCGTGGTCGTAAGGTTAAATAAAAAGCTAAAAGTCTAAAATAGACATTGCTAATAAGTGCAAAGCTTAGAGCCCATGTGATGTAATATAGTAAATGTAAGGGAGAGAGTTTTGTTTGAAACTTTTTTGTCTGATTTAAATTTTCTCTACAAATATCAAAGAAATCAACTTCTAATATTATTTTGCATAGATAAGATAGACTACCACAGCAGTATACACAAGGCGGATAAGAAATTGATCATAAATAAGAAATATATAAAAAGAAGTCATGAAGTCATGCTGGTATTAAAGAGTCTGACAGCTGTTAGCATTCCTATTTACATGGTGGGAGTAGCAGTCTGTTGCTGAAGGAGCAACATTGCCATCCCTAGCCACAGCTAGCATGGCTAAAAATCACTAAAAAGATAGTAGCAAACAAATCTGACACAAAAGAAACAACTGAACGTCTTTAAGGTGATGATCTCGAAGTTTGAAGTAACAGGTTTATTTACCATATGCAGATTAACACAGGGTCAACAATACAATGAAATGTGTTAGACAAGAGGAACCAGTCAGCATTAAAAGTGTGTAGAGGAATAAGAAATAAGCGAAAGAAGTAAAATACAATACGAAAAAGAAATGTAAAAATTAATATAAAATATATTAAAACAGAATATGAAAAATATGTTTGAATCTTCTATACACTGTACAACTATATTCAAGTATTACTGTATAAATAGACATGAATATACTAATATATAATAATGTATATATATAATAATGAATGTTAAAAGTTAAAAGGTGTGAGGAGGAAAGAGTGAGTGGAGAGGCATTGAAGGAGAGAGAACAGAGCTCATATCCTGCTGCAGTGAGACGTTTTACTAACGCAAACGTTAGTGTGGAGGGAAGGAAAGAGTGGAAAAGAAAATAATGCTGAATTGGGGCGTTGGGATTTATCACATTTGCTTTTTGCGATATAGTTTATGCACTACAGTAAATGGCCAGTGGAAACGCATTTGTTGAATAAATCATGACAGAGCAAGCAGTCAGGTTGCATGACTTATTAGCTGTTCCTCTCAAACATGGCCGACAAAAGCTGAAGTTGCTTGCGACAGCTCGGAAACTGAAAACATGATTTTTTTTTTCTCCACTGATGCAACAGCTTCTTCTTTTGATTGTCGGAAGATTGTCATCTGATACAGTAGTGCAATACTGCCACCCATCTAACACAACTGCTTTACTGTTTTATCTGCTTAAATTAGTTGATAGAAACCTAATTATGCCTTCAAATCTGAATAATTAACATTGTTTTGCACAGGCTGTTCTAATTTGTTATGTAGTGACACAAATCTGTGTTGAAATATCAGGATAAAATCCAGAGATGAGTCAAAGGATGTTTTTGCTCTGTCATGACTACGACTATACTTAGGGACCTTGTTTTTGGAAAATTACAACTACACCCCAGTTTCCTTTCACTCCTAAAATAATGTCCAGGATATCCACAACATTACCAGGAATGTACCGTATGTTATGTTTGGTTCTCTCTAGTCTCCACCTCCTTTTCTTTTCACTTTACTTCTTTCTCTCTGGCTTTTCCCTCATCTCCCTTTATCCCCTTCCTGTATCCACATCCCTCTCATCCATTTTCATTTTTTCCACTTCCTATTTTCTTCCTCACATTCCTCCCCCGTTGTTCCTATTCCTCTCTTTCCCTACCCGTCCTCGTCTTTGATTTTTCCAGATCTCGGTAAATATCTTCCGGACTCTCCCGCCCAGCGAGAATCCAGAGTTTGATCCTGAGGAAGACGAGCCGACACTTGAAGCCTCCTGGCCGCATCTGCAGGTACGTCACACATACAAAGAAATCACGTTGTGGTAAAATAATGACCATAATCTGAGAATTTACATAATTTAATGCGGCTAAAGGGAGGAAAGGTTTCTCTTTGAAAGTATATGTTCAGCAAAACTTGCCAAAAAACAGTTTGGAGAATGTACTTCTTTTGTTATTAAGTGAAATACAATGCAGTGTCAGTAAGCACCATGAAAAATAGGCCCTACCATATATTATATACTATATTTGGGAGAGGGAGAATACCACAATGCACACAACTCTTACCAGGTGTTGCTGTTAATGCAGCATTCAGCACTTATCTGCACATAAACACACTGTAACCTGAGCCTGAGGTCCTTCAGATCAGTTAAGTCTGCTGTTTAAAGCAGAGAGCGTCTGACCAAATGTACCTGTTTCATCAGCCTGAATCATAAAATGATGCTCTAGCGAAGAAGAACGTCACATCTCCTAAATAGACTTGAGATCATTGCCCATGACATTTGGGTGTGGTGTACAGTCACTTCTGCACCTTTCCGGAGGAGATGAGTCAAAACGTAAGCGTCAAGTCCAAAACTGTATCATGGAACAGATTTTCTCGCTCAGTTTGTATCTTTAGGTGTAAAGCAGTACTGTGAGCAGACATTAAGTACGTTTCTGATGTCCACCTTTTAGGATTTTTCAGTTGTTAAGATCAAATCAAATCAAGTTTATTTGTATAGCCCTTTACAATAGCCGAACGGTACCCAAAGTGCTTTACAACAAAGCCATAAAACAATACATAACAGATACATAACAAAAAAATACAATTAAAAGTGCTGTAGTGCTGCAGCACTGCAGGGTATTAAAAGCCTTCCAGAAATACATAGAAAGGAGCAGACAGAATGAGTACACCCAAGAAACAGTACTGCGCTGGTCAGAATTGAAATGCCAATCTAAAAAAGTGGATCTTAAGCTTCGATTTAAAAAGGCTGAGATCAAGCCAGTGGAAGCCAGTGGAGTGACGACAGCACAGGGGTAATGTGTTCGCGTCTGGACGTGCTTGTTAAAAATCGGGCAGCAGCGTTCTGCACAAGTTGGAGACGAGAAATTGAGGACTGACTGAGGCCAACGTAGAGGGCATTGCAGTAGTCCAGTCTGGAACTGATGAAAGCGTGGATTGCCCTCTCGGATCCTGCCGACTGAGAAAAGACTTCACTTTGGCCAAGAGACGGAGCTGAAAAAAGCTTGTGCTGACAACAGAGCTAATCTGTTTGTCAAATTTGAACCTATTATCAAATGTTACCCCAAGATTTTTGACATGTGATTTAAAAAGAGGGGCCAGAGTTTGTGGTGAAAACATTCGACATAGATGGTGAACTAAACAAAATGCATTCAGTTTTGCTGTCATTTAAGTGCAAAAAGTTCTGTGCCAGCCACTGCTTTATATCTGTAATGCAGTCCAGCAGCTTAGTAAGTGCAGTGTTTTCGTCTCATGGGCAAATATATCTGCAAATCGTCGGCATAAAAGTGAAAGGACAGGTTATGTTTTTTTATAACTAATCCCAGAGGTAGCATGTACAATTAAGATCAGATTTTCCCAAAAAGTCACCTCTTGCCTCCAAGAAAATCACACACACAGTTAGATGAGAAGATTGACACCACTCTCATGTCTGACTGTTCAATATGACACCGCAGCCTGCAGCCTGTTAGCTTAGCATTAAGGTTGGCCTTTCCCTGTCTGGAGATACGACAGCACAACTAGGCTAACTAGAGGCTACAAATCCAGCTTCACACCAGAGACACTGAGATTGATCTTTTCATCTCACTCTTGGAAAGAAAAATATAATATAAACTTGCTTATTTGAACAATTCCTTTGCAAGGAAATCAAATGAGTTGTGTTGATTATTTTCTCTCTTCAACTCTTTCTCTGTATCATTTTTCCATTCTTGTGCCATCTTGTAATTAATTTCTGTGATGCAGTCTTACTTTAGCGACATGGTTAGCGTACAAACAGCGGTGTCAATCTTTTCTTACAACAAATAATTCCCAAAATGTCTATTCCACAGACACTAAATGGTGTCTGATTACTTCTTGTTTGTGTCTCCGTTAGCTGGTGTACGAGTTTTTTCTGCGTTTCCTGGAGAGCCCAGACTTCCAGCCCTCCATGGCCAAACGCTACGTTGACCAGAAGTTTGTCCTGCAGGTAACCCTCATTCTTTCTCATCGAAAGGGTCCAGTTTGTCAAACCCAAAGCTCTAAGATGTCTAAAATCATGATAAATGGAAAGGCATAAATAAGTGAAGCTCCTCTTAGAAACAGTCTCGTAGAAGCTGGTAATATTCCTGCTGAAGTGCTCTCAAACTTTGGTTGTATAAAAGATTTACTGAAATAGTCAGTGGTACAACTTTCATGTTTTATATCCTGCTGCAAAACAGTTAATGTAATATTAACTTTATTTTTTGGGTGCTAAAAATCTGTCGTGAGGAGATCAGAGAATGAACGCAGCCAGAAAAGATCCTCACATACTACAAGCATACTGTATTTGTGTCTGTAATTATCATATGTGTGTGCAGCTCCTGGAGCTGTTTGACAGCGAAGACCCCAGGGAGAGGGAATACCTAAAGACCATCCTGCACCGTGTCTATGGAAAACTACTGGGCCTCCGAGCCTACATCCGCAAACAGATCAACAACATCTTCCTCAGGTACAGGCAAGCCTTCCACCAATCCAATGCACAGGATTTAAAGGCGCTATTTATAGCGTTTTAACATCAATAAATCAAACATTAGCCAGCAGGAGGGAGAACAGCTGTGTTTATGACCCCGGCGATGCATTTTTTCTTTGAGTTCGGTGCGTCACTGGAACAAATAATGATTTTTACAGCGTGAAACACGTGAAACGTTTTTTTTTTTTTACACAACTTGAAACTCTCATTTCCTGACAAAAGTTGCGTTCAAGACAATTTATCAGTAGGGGAAGAAGGGAAAAGCCTTGTGTTAATCCAACCTTGACGTCACACAAGATTTAAAGCTAAATTAGATATGTTTTTCACCTGTTACATATTTAGACAAATGAAAGAGTCTGTAGGTCCTTTTTGATTTGAATACCAGTGCTGATATTGTTTTTTTTTTTTAATCTATCTAACTGCCACTTTGTAGCATTTGGTTGCCAATTTGCTCAGACTTCTGTAGTTCTTCTGCTGACTCTGAACTACATCTGTAACAGGAGGCTGACATTAACAGTCTCCAAGTAGCAACATCCTTATTGTGACAGATAGCACCAGGGTTGCCAGGTTCATGTCGTCTAAGGTTTGAGAAGCACAAAATGCTACAGGTAAAGTAGCATACTGCCACACATGCAGACAAACAGGCACAGGGCGTGCACAAACATGACACATGCACTTTTGCACTCACTGAATCAGCCATGCTGCATCCATCCTGGGAGTTAAATCATTGTGCAGTGACACAGATCTCCTCAAACGATCGGTTAAACAGCTCCGACTAACGAGAGTGCTGTGATGTACAATTGCGTTTCATCTTTTCCCTTCAAGTGTGGCTTAAGTGTTTTGTTTGCAATATAAAATTCAAGCGAGGGAGAGCTGCAGCGCCCTCTGTTTCTGTCTGAGTTGACTAGCTTTAGTATTTTGACAGCTAAAAAATACAGTACAAGCATACATTTGCTTAACTGTTAAGCGAGAGTTGTATTTCAGACACTGTACATCACGATACTGACCAATCCCCCATTTCTGGATTTTAGAAATTGCAGTTCGTCTTTTAGTAGTTTTTAATTTTCCTTAACTAGAAACAGTTACTTGACTCATCACTGTGTGTGTGTGTGTGTGTGTGTGTGTGTGTGTGTGTGTGTGTGTGTTGTCTGATCTTCAGGTTCATATATGAAACTGAGCACTTCAACGGAGTCGCAGAGCTTCTGGAAATCCTCGGCAGGTTTGTATGCACGATGACGCAGGCGCGATTTGTAGCATGTAGCTGCTGCTCTGGCTGAAAGCAGTAGTATATCATGGCTTTGATGAATATATTTGGACACACACACAATTGCATACACTCACTGTACTTGGCCCAGCTGCTCCAATTTATGGGACAGCTGGTAACCCAGTGAATTAAGCAACTGCGAAAAATGGCGACAAAGCATAACCACTGCTGCAACTGCTCAACATAAAAACCAATATGCATTTATTTTTCATTTATCGTCAGCACTCCCTCTTTCTTTCCAGGTAAATGCAACTGTGGGTGAAGCCCAGCGGAGTGACAAATGGGTTATAAGGCCGGGGTGGGGATGATTAAAGGTGGGGGGTGGCAGGAAGCAGAGAGAAACAAGAGGGGGGTTAAAGACGTTAATGAGAAATGACTCAGAGGTTTTGCGTAAGTTGTTGCCATGTCTTGGCCAGTAAGTGAAATATGAGGAAAATAGAAATGAAGAGAGTGCAAGGAAGGAAGCCAAACTGATAAACAAACATGTCTTGCTCTCTGCCTGTTCTCACACACAAATCAATGGCAACAAGAATAAAGATGACAGTAATAAAGAGAAAGAAAGGCACAGAGAAAAATGGAGGATGAATACAAACAAGACTGGTGATATTATCTGGTTTCCTGACTCCCTCTGTATGCAAAATGATGTTAAAGGAGTAGTTCAACATTTTGGGAAACACACTCACGGCTGCGCATAACCGAGGTGGAGTCAGAGGTCAGGGTTAGCTTAGCTTAGCATAAAGACTCGAAGAAGGGGCCCTGTAATGTAGAGTAATAAAATCTCAAGCTGCCTTGTTTACATCACTTCTTCTCTTATTTTATTAAATCACACATGTACAGATATGAACTAGCTAAGTTAGCGTGTGAGCTCAGCATCAGTTGTCCCAGTGTTAGCATTATGAGCTAGCTGCTGTTGGCTCAGTTGTTTTTGTCTCTGAGCTCAAATCACAGCCTAGACGCAGTACTTAGCTGGTTAGGTAGCACTTTGCCTTGTTAGCTGTCTGTCTGTGTTTTTCCCTCAAGGACACTCACTGGAATTTATTTTGAGTTTTCTCTTTTATTATTCAACACTATTAAAGCAGAAATGCCTTTATATAATTCGTTATACACGAAAAGATGGCTGGATTTAAAGAGACAAAATGTTGGTCTAACTTTGGATTATTACTCAGCGTTAAAGTGAAGAGCAAGTTAAGAGTTGTGTCCTTCTCTGAGAAATCAAAACACTAGTTTAATAAACTCTGATAACCAGCTAGCTGCTGCTGTTCATTTTGGTGCTGAGTAACAAGCCAAGCTAAAGCTACATGACAACATAAATAGTTAGCCGGCTAGATAGGTAGTGGCCTTCATGCTAACCAAATAAATGTATCTCCCGTGGAAGATGGAGACACTCTACAGAGCTTTATCACTCCGTACTCAAGTATGAGTATGAGAAACTAGCAATGAGTTTGTTACACTGACATACTTCTGTGACATAAACATGTTAATGCTGAAAGATTGGAGAGATGGGAGAAGATGGAAGAAGAAAGTAATATAATAGTAAACAGAAGAAGATGGAGAATGAGAAATCATACAGCAAACACACAAATCAGTATTATAGTCAATGCATTTTTCTCAAAGGCATTCTGGTGGCTGGAATCTAGCTTCTGTATTTGTGTTTCATTATTCTGCACAAATAATACAGAAGTGCCTTTTAAATAATCTGTATTGATGTTAAACATAGAAGCAAGTAGAGAGAGATGAAGAGTGGGCTGGATTCAAAGAGATTCACAGAGACTGGACTGGTTTGTCTCAACGCTGGTTAAACAGTTTATCAAAAGTGATACTATTGTTTCTTTCCAACATAAACAGACTCTTGAAGTATGAGAACTATGGGTTAATGTGGAGGAAAGTGAGGATGGAGGGATGAGAGATGGAGGCAGACAAGGAGATGGAGGAGAGGGTAAGTGAGTGAATGGTGAGTCAGAAGTGGAGGAAGGGAGGGAGAGCAGGGGAGGAGAGAGAGGTTTGTATTCATGTTGGTGGTAACAGAGGTATTTATAGCTCCTCCCACACATGGAGACAGGGAGAGAGGGATGGATGAGGGAGGATGCATTGTACAGAATGAGAAAGAGAGAGAGAAGAAGACAGAGGTGTTCAGAAAAAGGGGTGAGAAAGAAAGATTAGAGGAACAGCAGGAGGGAGATATTATTGAAGGAATGTTCTGTTAGACAGAGATGCTATTAGAAAATGAAGGCAGACAGACAGACAGGTGCACTGACTGATACAGAGACAAACAGATAAACTGACAAACAGCTCAGGGTGATGCTAAATAAGTGTTTCCAACTTTAGTTCCCACTCCCCCACTGCGCTTCCCTCTGTAGGCTGAACTACCTCGATGTCAGTCAGTGTAGTAGTGATCAGAGCAGACCTCACATTTGTCCAGTCACTTGGAAATGGACAGAGTACAAGAATAGACTCCGGCGCACAGACGAATGCACACGCTTACGCAGATGTACATAGATTTTAGAAGTGTGTGATGTTTCCATTGTTTCGGTGCCGTGAACTAAAAGAATGCAAAATGACGGTACAGTACAACAACAGGACAGCATGATTTTTTCTTTATATTTAAGATCAAGTTCTCAATATATAAATACTCTTTTGACAGATTCAAACTGGAACACATTGCCTTGTTGTTTTTGCCAGGAAGAAACAAAACATGACATGAAAGAGTTCATAAGACGAGAGTGGAAGTATTTAACTCGTCTTTTTCTCTCCTTCAGCATCATAAATGGCTTCGCCCTGCCCCTGAAGGCCGAACACAAGCAGTTCCTGGTTCGGGTTCTCATCCCGCTACACACGGCAAAGTCCCTTTCCATCTTCCACGCACAGGTCAGTGATATACTCCTTGTTGTTTGTAATATTACATTATTTCATAAAGGCTACCACCAATTACTTTTGATACCTGGTTGTAAAAACCTACTAACTTAGACTTTTTGGCACCCAATTATGTGTTACGTAACAACACAAATGTAATTACACAGTGGCAAGATTCACTGACATATTTTGAAGCCATGTCTACAGCCACATGTAGAGGACAGATGTATATTTCATCTGCTGTACCTCACAGCCGACTGATGCATGCTTTATTGAAGGTTTTAATGACCCTACTCCTCCAACCATCATAGAAACTGGGTTTATAGTACTGTACCTTCCAGCCTGTATTTTTCTTTAGCAGTAATCCAGCTGTGAGTATCACCTAAATGTCCAGTCAAAGTCTTGATCGTTCTCTTGGGTGTAGCTTTGTCTACAAACATTTAAACATGTAAGAATAAAATCCAGGTAGTTTTTTTCTTACCTGAATAAAACATACATATATTAATGTCTGTAAGATGTTTGTGGTAATTATGGATTCCTGCAATGTGTCAAAACTACCACTAGGAGGCAGAGTTGAGTCACAGATAACACCACAGAGAGATGCATTCTCTGAACTGAGTGTGTGTGTGTGTGTGTGTGTGTGTGTGTGTGTGTGTGTGTGTGTGCGCGCGTGCCCTTGGTTTCCGTGGTCTGCGTTCATGTGGTCAGTGTTGGTGTCCGAGTGTGTGTGTTTGGGTTATCATAATATTTGATGACACAGATGGAAGCCGGTGTATTGTGTGTGTGCATGTGTGTGTGTGTGTGTGTGTGTGTGTGTGTGTGTGTGTGTGTGTGTATGTGTGCATTTCATTTGTATCACACATTATTTGATTATGCAGAAGGTACAGTTTGTTCTCCACAAACTGGTCTGAGGTGTGTGTGTGTGTGTGTGTGTGTGTATTCTGGGTCTGAGCATCAGCGTGCCCTACATTTCTCCTCCCTGTCTCTCTCCCTGTGGTTCACACACATACATAATTCACACACTCAAACACACACACACACTTGGTTTGACAGGGTCACGGGGGATACGTTGCTAGTGGACGGCAGCTTTGCGCTCAGTAGGTGTGGCTGTGAAGGAGTGACCCCGTTCTGGATGTAAAAATCAAAATAAAATATGACAGCAGTGCCTTTTATTCATCAGAAACGCTGTGAAATACATTTGAATCACTCTTCCTGCAGCCTGTGAAGGGTTTTCTCATTTATATTCATGTCACTGAATTGTAGTAACAGCTGTTAGAGCTATATTGTGTAGCCACAACATGGTTACACATCATGGATCAGAATGCAGAAATAAAGCAAATGCAGTGCTTTTACATTTGAGGCTCGTGTCAGTTTTAGTAACATGTTTCTGCTTTGACACATAGCAGCACAAACACACGTTAGGTTTCATCAGGGTGACTCAATTTGTGTTCAGACTGACAGCGTACGCACTTGTAATCTGACTGTCGCAATATGTGTTTAGGCAAACACTAAAAAGAGCTATCACTTAAGTTCCAGTGGGCACACTGGTACTTACAGGACTACTTTGAGTTTCGACAGTCTAGCTTGACCCATAATTTGTCTAATGTTGAACTAACACGACACTGTACGAGCAGGTGTTGAAATATCATGAGCAAAAAGTGGGAACCATAACAATGACAAGCTAAGCTAATTAGCTTCAACGTTGTGGGTGGAAAGCTTGGTTACCTAGCCTAGCTTACATGTTTCTAATGGAATACAAACTTAACAGCTCAATGTGTTAAATGTTGAAAGGGACAGATGTCTTAAATCACTATGGGTTAAAAAGGCTTGTTGAAAAGAGGAAAACAACAGCATATATCAATGTTGGTAAGCTACACAGGGGCTATGACGCACTTCAGTCAGCAGTCAACATGATAGTTAACCACTGACTGGACGCAGTATGCGTGACGTCACCTGTAGGTTTCTGAAGAGCTGTTTCTGAGGCTCAAAATCAGTGGCTCTGCTCGCCTAGTAGTCTAAAGAAAGAGAGAAAGATGTGGGTCATCAGCAGACCTGAGGCCGGCTGAATGAAGTCTGGGTGCTCAAATAAGCCATCTGTAATGGCACCCACAAGTTAATCAAAGCTGCTATACTGTTAATTCTGCATAACGTTAAGCCCTAATATAATTTAAAATGTATAAGTTGGACATTTTAACATGGGGACTTATGGCGATTGTGTTGTTCTGGAGCCAGCCTCAAGTGGACGTTTGAGGAACTGCAGTTTTTGGCACTTCCATAGCCTTCACTTCATAGCCACAGAGGTTGCAGCTTGTAGTTGACGTTGCATTTTTGTGCTGCATATATATGAAAGATATGCAATTAAAATTTCTGTTCAACTATAAACTGAGAATAAGTCAGTGTTACTCACAGACTGTGACAATGTAATTAAAAGAACTGTAAAAACAAGGAAAGGCTACTTTCTGACGTGCATGTCGTAACAAATTTACAACCAAGAAGCCAGAGTTAGAGCTCTCTGGAATGACTTCATCCCCAAAAATAGACCCTAATTTGACCTGTCACCTTGACAAATCAATATTGGTAAAATCTCAGTCCTAAAAAGGCCACAGTGTCCGTAATCCTTAGCCTAACAACGGCCTCCTGCACCAACAAAGCCGGGCCTGACAACAGAATCCAACATCATATTTACCCCAAGCAGTTTCTCTAATGCCTCGCTAATACTTTAAACAGTTTGACCGATCAGCGCATTTATTTTAATCCTCTTCTTTTTCCTGCTTTTCTTTTTATTCAAACTTGACATCCCTGCTTTCACCGGTCCCTTTTTTTAGCCTCCGCTCCCTCTTTCCTTCTACTTCTGTAACCATGTTGTGGTGAGGGTGAGGGTGACAGGAAAGTTAGGGATGAAGTGAGAGGAGAAGACAAACAAGAAAGGTGCACCATGAAAAGGAAAAGGGATTAGTCGGGGAGAAAATAAAAAAGATGAAAGCTGTGGAAGATGTAAAAGCCAGACAGAGAGACAGACAGACAGACAATGGAGCGACAGGTCCGGAATAAAACAAAGAAAGAAACAACTAAAAGAAGAAAGATTGTCCTACAAAACGATACAGAGCAGTCGTCAACAATGTGACAGCACACAACTTCCATTGTCTGTGACTATAAAATTGGACAATCCAGCATGCTTTTATTTTGAAGATTTAAACTTGTTATTATCTAAAAGTCATAAAAATAATAATAATGTGACAAGAGTCAAAGGTAAAAATAGGACAGGAGAGGAAAGACAGAGAGGCAAGAGGTCTAAACTCTATCTCACATTGCCCTTAAGGGACTTCATGTGTGTGACATCACTCCTTCCGAAGTAAACACACGCACACACAGTCTCCGTCGCCACGGTGCCCACTCGCCACGGCAACCGGCCTGGGTGGAAGGGGGCAACCGCAAAACACACACATGCACACACACGTGCGTGCACGTATGCAGCACACACTCTTGCTGAATAATAGGAAATGATTGCAGATCATATACGAGAAGACGAGAGCTGATGTACACACACACGCACCAACGCCTGCACACCTACACACACACACACACGTGACACACACATCTCCCCTTGGAAAACTTGCCTTTCCGATCTTTAGCAGTGTGTAATCCGGAGGGATAAGTGCTAAGATCCCCCTTGTCTCCTTGACAGCTTCAGGGAACTTGTGTGTGTGTGTGTGTATGTGTGTGTGTGTGTGTTTTTGGGTTGGTGTGTGTGCGTTTTAACCACGTCTCCTCTGTTCTTTACAGCTGGCCTACTGTGTGGTGCAGTTTATGGAGAAAGATGCTACAGTGACTGAATATGTAAGACTATTTTTTCATTGCATTACTGTACACCCTACAACTCACTCGCTAATCAAATTTAATGGATAATCTTAGTTTTGTAGTTTTGGCCATTGTTTCTATCCAACCAGGTTATTGTGACTGTGATGTAGGGTCATCGTGACGAAGAAGAAGAAGTCAGTGTCACAAAATCATATGGGTTTAAAGCTGCACTAGTCAAAATCGTTGTATAAATATTTGCACAAATGACTAACCCTAACCCTAACCCCTAACCCATGTAATGTGAAAAGTGGAGGCAAATTTACACTTATTATCACCTGTAGTTCCCCTCAGCTCTACAGAGCATTCTAGTGTCTTTCAGTTCATTGTTTTGGTTTAACAGCCCGCAACTTTAATGTTTTGGTTCACTCTTGTAAACCTTTCCAGCAGATAGCTGTTCTAATAAACCCATTGTGCACTACTTACTCAGCACTAATCAACAGACAGACTAGCTGTTGAACATAGTGCATCATTCAGTAGCTACAGAGCCAGATATTCAATCAGAAAGTGGTGGAGACCAAAAACAGAGCTGAAAGGAGACAGAACATATCCAGAAACATGACCAAAAAGTGTAGTAATAAAATTTAAATTACTCTATAATCACTTGACCATCAAACATATAATCAATGTTACTCTTGTAAATAGTTCAGCAATGTAAACTCTGGTATTTGCTGTAACCTACTTCTCACCAACATCACTGCAGTAAAAAAGAGACTCAGTACAAAGTGAAGGACATATTTCTTAATGCACTAGCCAGAGTTTGAATATGAGTTAATGGAGATGGCACAGGTGGATGCCAGCCAGCTCCCCCCGCTGAGCTAATGGCTGCAGAGTATTTATATTAATGTGCTTCATGTTTTCTCTGCAGATCATCAGAGGGCTGCTCAAGTACTGGCCAAAAACCTGCACGCAGAAAGAGGTGAGGCGGCTGATAATAAATAATAATAATCATAGGAAATGTTGTTCTTGTAGGACTTCTCTATTAATTGTGTCTCTGTTTTTGATTCCTTCTTGAAGCGTGTTAACATTTTTTACTCACCAGGAGTCATGAATGTCTTTTCTAGTTCTAAAAATGTGTGTGTTGGTGTGTGTTCAGGTGATGTTCCTGGGGGAGATTGAGGAGATCCTGGATGTGATCGAGCCGTCTCAGTTCATCCGGGTGCAGGAGCCGCTCTTCAAACAGATCGCAGCCTGCATCTCCAGCCCTCACTTCCAGGTAAACACCACATAACACTGGTTTATAGTCCCAAAATCAAGTCAGTTAGTTGGATGACTTTAAAAACTGTGAGCACAGACGTCAGTCAGATGAACTTTCATTTGAACTCTTCTGCCGGTGTATTTGTTTCAGGTAGCGGAGCGGGCTCTTTACTTCTGGAACAACGAGTACATCCTCAGTCTGATAGAGGAGAACTGTCAAGTCATCCTGCCGCTGGTATTCGCCACCCTCTACAGAGTCTCCAAGGAGCACTGGAACCAGTCAGTGTCTCACACATGAGCGCACACACAGATTAACTCATACCTCACAGCTTTTTGATATCAGATATTTGGGTCAGTTTGGGTGTAACCTCACGCTCTGTTGCTGTTTGGATGCTCCCAGTTGGTCTTCAGTCAGATCAGAAGATGAAAAGGGAGCTCTGTTTAGGATGAAAGCAACTTTACTGTCACTCATCCAAGTCACATAATAACACTGAGATAAATGTACAAGCTTCCTATCATGTGTATGCTAAAGAATTAGCAGTAGAGCTAATCACCGATCAGGGATGAATGTTTTTATTTAGGCAAAAACATTCAGTTGTGAGTGCGTTAATCTCCCTGTAACACACTTTTACTTTAACCTCTATCTCCTGACCCATAATTCCACGGGGCTGATAAACAGCCAGGTTCATTATCTTCTCACTCTGTCCCTCCAGGACCATCGTGTCTCTGATCTACAACGTGCTGAAGACCTTCATGGAGATGAACAGCAAGTTGTTTGATGACCTCACTGCCTCCTACAAAGTGGAGAAACAGAAGTGAGTGTGACTCAGACTCTTTGTGTGTATTTTGTGTCACTGGATACAACAGTGACAACAAGAGGAGGAAATATTAGACTCTTAAGTCATGTTTTAGACAGTATTTGTTCCATTATGTTTCACATTGTAAATATGTATCGCTTAGGTCATCTTTTGAACATGGATCACATCATGATTCCACTTATTTATTGCCCTGTTTCAAAGTCAACAGTGGATGTTATTGGGAAACTAAATTTAAAAGAGTAGTTCAACATTTTTTGCTTGTTTTTCCTGAGAGTGAGATCTCGTGTCTGTGAGTTCAGTACGGAGTTTAGAGTCAGGGCGTGGTTAGCTTTAGCATTACAGCAAGACAGGCAGGGGAAGCAGCTATCCTGGTGCTATTCAAAGTTAAAAAAAAATATGCTCTAAAGCTGACTTATTTACATGGTCTGTCTTGTTTGATTAAGCCATGCATGAGAAGAAGTGAAAAAAATTGACAGTTTGTGGTTTAAGAGGGGGGTTATGTGTTGGAACTGTTTCTTGATGAACAGTTTATCCATCTGCTCAGCGCCTCTGCAGGTTTCCAGGCACAGTTTGGTTTTTGGACCCTCTACAGCAGAGGTATGGTGGTGTGTATACTCCGGCACGCTGTACACACCTCTGGGAAGGGAGATTTACTGTATACATACCTAAAAATACCAACATGCATGTATCATTGTTCATGTGGCTGCAGGCAAGTGGGTTACAGTTGTTCATGTAATCTGGTGTTTACTGCACACAAGAGACTTTTGTTCCCTGACCTAAGCCTTTCAGGCAGTGCATCCTCCGTTAGTACTCAAACTCAGGGAGCAAATGTCCCTTCCCTTGTTGTTAAATTAACAAACAGTTTGTTTACCTTCCTTGAAATAAATCACGACCTCACCTCCCGTACTCTATCCTCCATCTTGCCTATAAGCTTTGTAACCTCCTATGGTTTCTCATTTTCATTCTCCAGGGAGATGAAGCGAGAGAGGGAGCGTGCAGAGCTCTGGCGAGGCCTGGAGGAGCACCAGGAGCGCCGGATGCAGATGCTCACCGAGGCCGCCAGGAACCAGAGGAACCTCCAGGAGCGAGGCGAGAGAGGGGACCCGCCGACCCCTTCGTCCCCGCAGACGGCTCACTCCGACCAGCCCGAGCCCAAGCCAAGCGGGGCCTCTTCTTCCTCCTCCTCCGGAGCTGGGGAGAGCGCCACCTAGGTGCTGCTCCACCACATATTGGATAACACAGGGGGTTAGGGGACAGGGAGAAGACATGAGGTTGATGGTGAAAGTGTTGGGAGAGGTCAGACAGAAAAGGTACAAAACAAAACCACTGTTCTTTTTTTTTATTTTTCTTATTTTTTTTTATCTCGTATCATCGAGATGTGGCGGCTTTTCACGAAAAAGCACACACGCTCAGTGATGCGAGGTAAAGACTGTACCTTTTTTCTGACTGAGTTGTGTGAAACTGGTTCACTTTTTTTGCTGTACACACATCATGTTGCAGATCAGAAGATGAATATTGTCCATAAAGTGCTGACTGTCGTTTTAATTAACAGCTGGTTTATTAAACTGCAGGTCAGTACCAAAAAAAAAAATTGGTAGCTGGCCTGCTTCAAATCAGCCTCAAAAAAAGAGAAACGATTTCTCTTTTGGTGCAAACACTAACCGAGTTTAACATGTGTCTAACTTGTCTTGATATTTAACCAGTCGGAGTCTGTACTGTGGCCTCATATTTATCTTTTGGTCAGAGATGCTTATTTCATGCGTGGATAGCACAATGCATTAATAAACAAAAGAAGCAATTTCACACAAATGTCCCAAAACTATTGCCGCTCAGGCCAGACACACACCCTCTCTCTCACATACACACACACACTCAAACACACACACACAGACGCAGGTACATATTTACTGTAAATATGAGAATACAGAGCTGCAGAGATAAAAATGTATCCAGGTCAAACAAATCTCACACACACCAACTATCGATTGATGCACCAAGATATTTCTTTTAGACACTTGTATACACGCCCACACTCGCACACACACGCACACACACACAGCTGGTTCTGGCGCTAACTTCTCTCCCATTCTGTCGGGTTCCACCAAAGGACGAGCCTAAAGTCCGTCAAGGTTAAATAACCACTGATGAAGATGATGATAATGATATAAAGTACAATACTGTTCCTTCTTCTTACTTGTTACTCTACTACTACTACTCTACTCTACTCTAAGTACTACTGATGATGATGATAATGTTTTTATATATATACATATGTCTCTGGATATTTCTGTAGTGTATTATGGGAGAAACACTAGTGTAGCAGATACCATGAAGGGGGAAGGCCGGCTCGAATTCTGAATTCACATAACTGTATGAGGCCATAATGTGAGTGCTGAAATTCAGCGGAATTCCCCTTTAACAGACCTTAAAGAGGGGAGGAATAAACTGGATTTGCGGTGGCTGTTTTTCTTTTCTTTTGAAATTTTGGATGTTTGCGGTGGGTGCATTTTAAATCGTAAAAAAAAATTCCCAAAACATTCCACGTTTAAAGATCGTTACTATGATGTTTTTTTTTTTTTTTGGGTTCGTGTGATTAAAGGTACCCCGTGGAGAAACACATTTATGTTTACATTCAGTGTTACTCACCAAAAACGCATCGTGTGCATCCTTGACAAGCGTGCTGAATGCATTTCCTTCCTCATAGAACATTTGAAAAGTTAAAAAAAAATGTTGCATTGTTTACATCCATGTTTACTGACTAGTCTTCTTCTTCCCTGCCTCTGTTGGCATATTGCTCTCGTTTCGTTGCACATTACCGGCACCTACGGTTGATCAATGAAATAGCATGCAACTGGCATGATGTGAATCATATCGCCTGTGTGCTCACGCGCATACATGTCCACCCTCGTGCGTGGGACAAACATAATGGGGACCTGCTCATAAAAACATTGCGCTATAGCGCCTCTAGTGGTGGGAAACTCCACAGGGTACCTTTAATTTTGATGTTGGTTAAAAGTTTTACAAATTTACTCTTTTGCCTTGGTTATATTTTACAAAGTTGAAGTTTAGGAACCCCAACCTAGAACCAAAAATGGATTCCTAGCAGACTAGTAAACCCCACCCAACTCAGACGTTACTGGAGGACAAATAAAGTGCACCACCAGTGTTTCAGACCAAAAGAAAAACACAGTGATCCAGTTGGATTTCTGAACCCGGCATGTCTGTTCCTTAAGGCTCAGCAGACCTGACGCTGCTAGATGGCGACCATGACGATGATAACTTTTTTTTTTTTCGGTGTGAACCAACAAAAAAATGTTTATTCTTGTCTGATCATTATGATAGAGTGGTGGGATAAAGAGAGGGGGGGAAAAAAACAGAAAAAAATTATTTTAGCAATATTTTCATTCTTTCAGGATAATCTGTGTGTTTTTAGGGGGTTAAACAGGAAGTGGGTGTCACACGCAAATGTTTACCCCCCACTCTTGTTTTTACTCCTGTTGCGTCCTTGATATTCACATTGTCTTAAAGGTACTTTCTGTGTACATTTATTTGATGAAAATGATTTTGCTTTGTAATTATTTTGTTTTGTTTTTTCTTGGTTTTTGTATGATCTTGTTCATTTTGTGGAAAACTGATACTGATGCTATTTATTTTCTATTTGATCAGGAAATGTAACCTTATTTGAAGATGATGGTCAGGTTGTGTATGAGTGTGTGTGCGTGCATGCATGTGTTGGTGTGTATCCAGCGAGTGAATCGGTGTGCAGGAGATGTGCGTAGACAGAGTGATTGAGAACGAGAGAAAACTGTTTTTCTCTCTTTGTTTCTTTTTCTCTCTCTCTCCTTCTCTCCTTCCTGAGGGACAGGGTTTGAATCCGAATGTATCGTAAAACAAATCGATTGTTTCTTTTGACGCTTGAGACGCAGAGCTACCTGTCGGCTGCTTCGTAACCAAACCTTCAAAAAACACTTCAGACCAGCAGTTTTTCCAAACTTCAAATCATGCCTGAGTCAACAAGGTTTTGAAATCCATTCGATTTGCAGCTCTCAGATTGGTATTTTAACGTTTCATTGAGCTGCATCTTACAGTGGCGCATTTCTGCCTCCAAATTTCCATTTTTTTGTTGTTGTTTTTCTAATACTTTGAATCGGCCAAACGTACAGTAATCTTTATACAAAAGAGGTTGTTGCTTTCAAGCGTTGACACTGCAGCAGGTTATAACTTCCAACATGTTTGTCATAAAACCAAAAGCAAAATATCATCAAATATGCATGAAAATAGTTGATATTAAAAATAAACATAACTCATAATCCACTCACTAGCTTTTTCTGCAGCTTACAATCAGGTTATGGAGTTGCTCAGCCATCCTGGAGATGACTCAGGAGTCATCGTGTGATTGAAGTATCGAACTTTGCCCAATTGGCATGGCACCTGAGCCGTCTCCATGACAACTGAGCAAACTCCTCCTGAGATAAGACTGAAAGCTCCGGAAGAAGCTAGCTAGTTAGCATTGTTACACATGTGCCCGTGGTTTCCAAACCTTTTTTGACTTTTTTCACTTGTGACCCCGTTAGAAGAAATCAATGTCTGCTTGTGACTCTGGCCTTTGTGTGGACATGAGTTGCGGGTAGTTAAACCAAAGAGTTTTTCCCCTCTCAAATAATTTTTGAAAATACAAAACAGCAAAAAAAAAAATTGAGGAAAAATCATAAAAAAAGAAAAATATTTTATTTTGTTCTTGTGTACTTTTAATGACCTTGTGACCTTTCTGAATTAACTTAAGACCCCTTAAGTGGCCCCCTGAACCCCAGTTTGGGAACCACTGACACATGTCTCTCTTCTCTAAGTACCACAACACTACACAGTTCTTCCTTTCAGGCTGAATTTTGTTGAATTTTGAGCGTGGATGTAAAGTGCACATTAACTTTCTGCATGCGGCCACACACAAAAAAAAAAATGCACGGATTGATTAGGTGTAATAGCAGCCTCATGCTAGTAAACGCCTCAAAACCTGCACCCGACACCATCTAACCGACACAGGCAAGAAAAACAACAAATGCTCCCATATGATTTCAAACGTTGTTTTGATTCAGGCAAAAAAAAAAAAAAAAAAAAACACAACTGAAAACAGACAAAACTTGACCTCGCTGTCATAAAACTCAGCTTACTTATGATTTTTGTTTTGGCTAGCTTCCTCACAAACCCTCTTGATTGTTATTGTCAGTCGATCAGCTGACTCCCACCGTTCTAGAACTTCTCAGTTCCTGTTTCTAGGACTCTGTCGTACGAAGAGAACTGCTCCAGAACAGGAAGCGAGAGAAGAGAGTGTTCGTAGAGAGCTCTGGTATCGCCTCGCAGACCGCCATCAAACGCTGCTTTCATCCACCGCCACATTTCCTCCCAGTGCCCATTCTCACGTGGCCAAATTGAAACAAATGCTTTAAATCTGAGGGATGATGTGAATGGACGGGATGAAAGCAGCGGAGTGAAGATGAAAAAAACAGAGGAGGAGAAAGACAGAGGAAAGAAAAGACATAGAATTAGACACAATAGAATGGCAATAAGTCAGAGCAACAGTAACAGAATGAGAATATAATGTTAACGAAACCTACAACCGCATTACGTAGCAATTTCACTGAATTTCTAGATTTGCACTGTCTGCCCAATGGTCTGTGTTTGTTGTGTTGAAGAAAAACCTTAGAGAAGATGATTAAGATGATGCAGAAGAAGAAGAAGAAGAAGATGTATATTTTGGGGACCAACACAGCGGCGGGGGGGTTTGAATGTAGAGAGGCTTACTACTGTACGTAACATTACAGGGGGGTGTAGAATGGAGAAAAAAAACTATGTGCTAAAAATGAAACTTCACTTTGAGAAAACACTCTGGGAGTCTGCGCTGTTTTTTGTCACCTCTTTTGTCTTTTCAATTATATTCATATATTAAAGGGCCAGTGTGTAGGATTTAGTGGCATCTAGTGGTGTAGTTGTTGGATTACAACACATTTGCCTGACCCTATTCTCACCACCAACAACCCTATCTAGAGCCAGCGTTTACTTTGTCCATTCTGGGCCACTGTAGAAACATGGTGGTTGAACGTGGTGGACTCCGCCATCCTGCAGTGTCTGTATAAATGACATAAAAGGCTCATTCTAGGTGAACAAAAATACAACAATTCTTATTTTCAGGATATTATGCACTAATAAAAACATAGTTATGCATATACAGAGTCCTCAAAATACAACACACTGGACCTTTAATATTTAATAATTCTGAACATTTTTCATATAGTTGTCTAATGTAAAAGGGGTGGTTTATTTACAAACCCACAGAGAATTATAACTCTAGCTTATCAGAATCTTTTAGCTTCCAGCTTATTGTTTTGTTGTCACCAAACTCATTTCCTGTCTCAGACAGACAGCTGTTTTTTTTAGATAAGATAATCCTTTATTGATCCCACAACAAGGAAATTTGAAGCTCTTATAAAAACCACTGTACACTACCTGGAGCATTGAGCTGCAGATGAAGTTATCACTCAGCTAGTAGAACATTTAGCATCACATTTAGTGCCAGACGTTTCTCTCAAGGGTTGGTGGAGACCAAAGCAGAGCTAAAAGGAAAGTGAATACTGGACTGTTAACTGTTACACTGTCCATACCAACTTTTTGTTGCTCCTGTTAAAATTTCAGTTATTATTTACAAATGATGTACTCTTTACATTTTTTGACTACATCTTCGGGTTACATTTTTCTATAACGTGTTAAAATCATTTAGCAGACACTTCAAACTTGTTTGAGTTGTGTAGTTCGCCACAATTAACATCAAATTGATCAGCGTAACCATGTTGTTGTTACCTTTATTTTAATACTTTATTGCATTATGATTGAACAATGAATGGGGATAAATTCATTTTATAGATTCAGCCTGTAAGAGTTAAAAAAAAAAATTGTCATTTGTATTCATATTACTAATCCTGTAAGTGTCAAGCTGAGCACTGACAATCCTCACATCACTGAGAGTAGACCAAAGTTGGATAAAGAACTGCACACACACGCAGTCACACAGAGAGATACAGGCTGAGGTTAACAAAACATAGACAATCATCAGTATTTTCCAGGGAGTCTCCATTATTTCTGGCTTGGGGTCTCTAATGGTATTTCATTGTAATTGCTATGATGTCAGAGTGTCCGTCCGCCCTAATGGGCTTCTAAAAACAACAACAAGGACAGATTGGTTCCATTCACTGGTTGTTGTTCGGGCAGAGAGACACCGGAGTCCAGCAGCTCAAATCTCTGCAAGATCTTCAGCTGAAAAGGTGAGAAGTGTTTTTGTTAAACATCTATTATTATTGTAGGACAGGTATGCATTAAGTAATGATCAATTTATAAGAGACTTCTAACTGCGTCACGGACAAGAAGTGTGTTTAATTATGTCAGCACTAAGTCCGTTTTACACCACACTTAGTGTAGTTTCATGGCATACTGTATATGGAGCCTTTGTACTGACAGCGAACACAGTGTGGTGTTAGTGGTCTCAATGCTTCTAAAAGTACTCCACAGCGTGCTGTTCATGCAGAAAGTATTTTTATTTCAGTGTTAAATTTCTAAAACAAGCGAAGCATTCTGCAGTCTGGCTGAGTTGACATGATTCCAGTTGTCTCTGTGCAGTTTAAGTGGTTTGCTTGAAAGCGTGCAGAGTAATTAAGCAGATGTCTCCAACGGCATGAAGGAAATCACTCTTGGTTCTCTGAGTGAATCAAGGCAAATATACGGTCAGATATGTCACTTGATAATTTATTTTTTTTAATTATTGTTTATTGTTTAAGTAAAATTTTTCCCCACAGACATAAATATACTTTTTACAGTGTAAACTGTAGGTCACTATTGGTTGCAGTAGTAGTAATGAACACTAGATGGAGGTGTGAGTCATGCTGAATGTCACAGTAGGCTGCTCTCAAAGTCAGCTTTTGTGGCTTGTCTTCCCCTATAGATGTAAAATATTGACAATCAAATCTTTTGCAGTTCATGATCTATTAATTATAAGAGGCCAAACTGAATATTTAAATCTGTGCTTTATGTTCTGCACATAATTTTAAACTGTCAGTGAAGAGAGGTGAACAGGTCTCACTAGGTACAGCAGGTCACGTAGGAAGTTGAGGAATTGAATACTCTTTTTTTTTCTGTATTCTTCTTTCTCTATCCATCACTCCCAGCATGCATCTCCATCCCCTGTCCCTCTCTTTCCTCCTCCTCCTGGTTGCCGCAACAGCTGTGGTGTGCGTTACCGTGACGACCACACTTCATGGTTTCCGAGGCTGCGCCGTGCGAGAGTTCTCCTTCGTGGCCCAGAAGCCTGGCTGCAAGGCACTGCGCATCACCACCGAGGCCTGCTGGGGGCGCTGTCACACCTGGGAGGTAACCTTAATATCCAAACACAGTAAAAGTGACAGAACATCAGTAACATTTAGTCAGCAGAGGAGTCAAACTCTTTTCTGTTGCTATTTCTGAAAGCTTCTGTAATACTGGACTTATGAAACATGAAACAAAAAGATGATTAATGACCCAGGGCTCAACCCAAACCACAAGAAGGCTGATGACCCATTCTCGGCTCTTACCCATATGCCATTGTCATAAGAAATGCTCAAATCCCTCCAAGCAGGAATGGTTACTGGACTTTTACTGAACTCGTTTAAGTTTGCAGGGTTTCAAATTCTAGCTCTAAGTAATTGAAAAACCAAATTTAGGCAGTCAGGAACTCAGATTTAAACCCTTTAGAGGAGAAAGAGCTCTGAATCAGCAACAACAGGGCTGACTCACTCACATTGATAGACGTAAGAAATAATAAAATCTGCATGCTTCAACAAAACTCAACTCAAGGTCCACTTAGTAGCCTTTTTTTAGAACTTTCAAGAGCATCTCATGGTCCTCCTCGGCGGATCGAGGTTGCTCATTTGACGATAAAAATCTAAACTCAGGATGCACTTACTAGTTTGCTTCATCTAGTAAGTTTTCAGCTGAATCCACAGGACTTCCTCCCACAGAAGACAGTGAGATGTGGTTGAAAGCTCTACTAAGAGCTAGAAGTGGATGTTGAGTTCATACTTGCTTTTGTCAAACTAGCAATTTATAGGAACTAGTAAACTACCACTAATGTCAAGAATGAACAGGTTTAATCAACATCTTTAACACATTTACAAAGTGTGGACAGATGGTGTTGAAGGCTGTGAATAATGGTGCCTCCTAGGTTAAGTTAAAGCTGAAATTTAAGTTCAAGAAGCACTAAAGTTTGTGTTATTTGTAACCTGCAGAAACCTGTACCGGATCCCCCCTACATCCACCGCCACCACCGTGTGTGCACGTACAGTCGGACCCGCCACATGACCGCCCGCCTGCCGGGCTGCCTGCCCAACGTCTCCCCTCTCTACCACTACCCCATGGCTCTGCAGTGCCACTGTGCCGTCTGCTCCACACAGGACACCGAGTGTGAGACCTTCTGATGGGCGGGATGCTGCTTTCAGCAAACAATGTTATCAGCAGTTTTACTGATATGACTCTACGACTCTGAATAAAATAAAATATCGAATCAAGACATTTGAGTGAGTGTGAAAGTTTCTGAAGGGGGGATGGCAGCATTGCTAGCAAGAAATGCTAGCAAGAGGTTTATATTTAATAACATCAAAAGGCCTGAAGAAAAGAAACATAACATATAAGAACCAAAAAACTCAGTCTCTCAAGACTGAGTGTATAGTTATATATGTCTGTTAAAAGGAAGAAGAGAGCAATACATTTCAAATTATTACAGCTAAAGACACTTGTTCAATATATGTTTTAAAAGAAAAAAGAATATCAACTGTAGCCATGATTAGTTGTGATTATAAAATGGATTACCAACCAAGCAAATCTGGCAACTGCCCCAAGGACGTAGACCCTGCCCCAGCTTTATTTATGGTAATTTGATAAAATGCATAAAATCTTTATTCACGTTTATGTTGCACTCACATGTTGCATATTCTTATAAATATATATAAATCTGATTGATGTGTTTACTTGAAGGTGAATACACATTGTACAGAGAGACAGTAGTGCTGAGTTCAATAGGGCCCTACAGTGACATTGTGAGGACTTGCATTCCTTTTGGGGACAAAAATCAAAGTCCCCACATCATATATCAATGAGATTAAGTTTAATTTATTTTAGGACTTTCTCTAAGGTTAGCATTGGGGTAAACGCCAACACCAAGGCAACTACTAGGCATGTAGTGGTCCTGGATAAAGTTAGGGCAAGTCACCAGGGAATGAGTGCAGGTCAATGCAATGTCCACTCTTAGTGGTGTGAACAAGTTTGTGTGTAAAGTGAGAAGAAAAACATCATGACTTTACAGTTGCAGAATAGAAATTTATTGAAATACAATTTCATCACAAACTATACAGTGCATTCTTTCTTTTTTCATTTCATTGACATTTCCAACATTCTTTGGTTTCATCAATAGATATTATTTACAAAATGTCCTTTAGTTCAAATTCATAAATATAAATAAATTTTGTACATTCTTTGGTCTCTTGTCTGTGTTAAGTGGTTATTGCAAAGAGTGAAACTAATTGTATCGATGGCATTTATGTTTAGTCCAATGGTTGACAATATATTGACTTTTTTATGTAACATAAATCAATTCAGAGATGACGTAACTGTCTCAAATGCAATGTAATGTTCTCATTCATTTTGGCATATTTCAAATCGTAAAAGTGCGGTGAAATGACATGACATGAGTTTGATTGATTACAATCCTGATGCCTCCGTGTACTTTCACTTGTCACTCAGTGTGAAGGGTAGCCTCAAAGCAAAACAAAAAAAAAAGATGAAAAAGGTTCAGTTTGTTTGTGTGAGTGACAGAATGGTTTATACAGCCTTAAACACAAATGTGTGTCAATCAAGTTTTCTAGAAAAACCTCCCTTACATCACATTTCAAAAACACAAAAACACACGCACACGTACACACACATACACACTCTCACACACAAGCATCACATCTTTATAGACATGAAAAAGTGTGAATCCCATTTTAATTTTATGCTACTGGGTGACTGATTCAGAGCCTGAGTGATTTTAGTGGACAATTTCAGTCAAATGGTCTAGATCGGGGGTTTTCGGAGACTGTGGGCTTCCCTTCAGACAAAGCTTTAAAATAAAAAATAAAATCTTTAATATGCTCAATTATGGAGGCCTATGTGTTCATAATTATGTTGTTTGAGCCCACAGACACTCAAGAGCTGATCCAATATAGCCTAATATTTCTGTTTGACACAAGGCTACAAGAAATACATAAAAAAGGTCTGTCCTCTGGCGTTTTTTTAATTTATGAAAAACAGTAAAACTACTGCATATCTGAACTTCTCTTTAACCAAATCACACACATTTAGGCTATTCTATGTGATCTTACTTTGATAACTAATGCCATATTTTTTCACTTAAATTCAGAGTCTCTTCTAAAACTATTTAAAGTCCCCTGTGGAGACCCACCTCCCACAATAAAAACCTGTGGTCTAGATAGATCTGTGGAGACCTCTCCATCTTTACACCTTCTTTCATTCTTTAGAACACAAATGAAGGAAATCTTGACAGAAGGCTGATTCATCTTCAGATAAATAAGGTAAAGTGATTTTTTTTTTCAACATTCAAAACAAGACGACATAGGCAGAAAAAGGATAGTTATTGAAACTTGTTATTATCATCTCGTTATTTCAGTCATTTACCAAGGTTTGTACCGCTTAACTGACTAATCTGTATTGGGTTCTTATCCTTGTGTACATTTGGTATGTCTTGATATATCAGTAGCGGGACTTGCGGCACATGTCGCAGCGACACGCCTTCGCTGTCAGGATCTCAATCTCGTCGTGGTGGCGACCTCTAGGACAGTCCAGACGAACTTTGACCTGAGGGAAGACAATCCAGACAACATGAGCAACTGGAAAAATGATAAAAACCAGAAGCTGTAATTAACCCCTCTTTTCATTGACCATTGCAGCCCCCTCCCTTCACCTTAGCATCCTTGCTGATGGTGCAGCACCGTGAAGCAGAGGTGATGTTGTGGGTGAAGTTGGAGGCCACCAGCACAGAGTATCTGGATGGGAAGGCGCTGGACTCGCAGTAGCCCACGCAGGCATAGACAAGGTGGGTTCCTTTGCATGTTCCACGACGGTCACTGCGGATGGTCACGTTGAAGGCTGCGGGATGGAGAGAAGACAGAAGCATGAGTGGGTGTGAATAGGTACTAAGAGTAGTTCTCAGGACCACATTTCCCATAAACCCTGGCAAAAACAATGTTGTAGGTTGTGTGAAGACATGCACGTTATTTGATGAATTTTTGTGTGCGTTACTTACGGTGTAGGTGACAACCTGGGGTGAGGCCATCGTAGCTCCAACCAATAGGTGAGAAGAGAAGCATCAGTGACATCACTGATAGGACCAGCAGGCAGAAATGTGAGGTCATGCACGGCGACATCTGGATGGCAGCCTGAGGGGTCCAAACAGAACACAAACAGAGTATGTGAGATGTCACTGTAAGACCAGAGAAAAATATCTGCAAGAAGTTTAGTGAGTCAAATGTGAAATGTCTCCATATTACATAAATAGTATAGTATATAAATGCTTTAATCCATCTGGACCTGTGGTTCCCAGTCTGAGGGTCAGATTAAAGATATGAAAAATGGGGAACTTTTTTATGACACAACTTAATGTTAATTTTTGGGCTTTTGGTGAAGTAGCCTAATATAACATTGGGCCTTTTTAGACTTTTAAAAGAAACAGCAGTCGTCCTAAGTAAGCTTGCTCGGCTATGAAGTCTCATGAGTCAAAAAAGATCTTAGAAGATCTTATTTGACCTTCTTTTTTAATCTGAAGAAACAGAAGAAGCTGCCGCCTTCTCAATCACTTGACTTTTCACTCAACCTGAGGTGGTCGTCCCCTGCTGAACTTTCCCCCTCAAATCAAAGCGTTGCTCAGAGCCCCCTCCTTTATCCACCAAGGTGATTTCCCATCCTGCCCGTGTGTCACTCAGCTAGTAACAGCTAATGTGAATAAAAACAATACTGCCTTCATCTTGTCAATCTGTCTAATTTAACAGCTACCTGCTGACACACGTACGTATACAATTCTAGCTCATGCCGACTCGTACAAACGTACACATGACAGCAGTCCCATAATTAGACAGTACACATGAATAAAAGTCTCTTTAAAATACAGAAAGGGTGAATGATCCTGTGTGCATCTGAGCATGCATGATCTTGAGTGAGTGTCTGCGGATGCATGTGCTCACAACCCCCTTCACACACACACACACACCTCAACACGTGTGTAAACAATAAAGTCATGTTTTCCTGGGAATTTGCTGATCCTGACCCTTGCCCTCTAAAATGGCAGCTCTTTCCAGCTCCGCTTCCCTCCGTCCGGAGCAATGAGAATTGCCGCTTTGGCGATGGTGGTACGACCCTGGGGACGCCATTAACGCTGCTGGTACGACCAAATGAATGGCTCAGGACTGTGTGTGTGTGTATGTGAGGCCATTAACCCCGTGTCAGCTGGTGGAGCACGGGGTGGAAATGCCCGGCTTTTTCCTCTTATGTGGGGTTTCCACGCCTGAAGGTTTGGTTTGTTTTGAGGAAAGTGGGTTGTAATATGCTGCACCCCGCTTTGGGATGTGACAGTGGGAGGGCTGGGGTTCAAGACCACCAGTGCAGCCTAAAGAACATATATACCCCTATACACACAAACACCTATGATGCCTTTAAAAAAACAATAAATGTGTGTAGAAGGAACACAAAGTATCCATCCTTTAAGCTGCTGCTCCTTTAAACCCAGTTTGAACATTTAAACTTTTAATTGTTTTCCTGGACACAACTATTAAAAGTATACAGAAATTTGACAAGTGAGAGGTGGAAACAAATTATAAAATAAATTATAAATAAATTATCCTCTATTCTCAATTCTATGCATTACATTGTTTGAATAATTCAGTTCAGACCAGCTACAACTTAGAACTAGCAGTAGATCATTTGACTTTATATAAAAACTATAAGATTTCTGTTATATATCTTAGTGATGAAGCACCTGCATCATTTCACACAAGTGCCTGAAACCTTTACTAATTCCACTTCACGCTGAACCAATAGGCTGTAATTTAATACAACTTTTAGCATAAAAAAAAAAAAGGTGTACAGCCTTAATGACAGGGACATTAAGTACATTTTATATATAGCATAGATTCAAAGGAGACACATTTAGTCTCATGTACTGTGTCGTCGTGTAATGCTCCTGTATAATCCATTTTTTTTTTTAAAGAATAATCTGTATAGTCGAAGAATAAGAATTGTCATTAAGGAAAAAGTCACCTGAGTAGTGATAAGCTTCAGAATAAAAGCCTCTAAACATGGCAAAACCTATGCATATTTGAAGAAAATGTTCTTAACGTGGGCAATTTACACATTTGCAAACATTAAAACTTTACATATTAATATAAACAAAGACAAAAATTCTGCAGAATCAGAGTGTAAAAAGCGTCAAGTAAGAGGGAGCCATAACAGTTAAAGGTGTATTTTCCCCACATTTACAACTTAATGTGACTCTAAAATCTATAAGAAAGCATCAGTGGCATTTCAAAGAACAATCACAGCATTTAAAGGTCTATTCCACCAACATGTAGACTGATGCATTAAATTTGATTCCAGGCATAAAAAGAGAGTTGAGTCTTACCTGAAGACGCAGAGCAGGGAGCGCAACTTCTCGAGTGCAGGGCAGGTGTGTCGACTGACAGGTGAGTGCGAGTGTGTTTGTTCTGAGCTTCATGCAGGGATATAAGTAACACAGGTATGAGCGGAGGCACTTATAGCTGTGGACACACCCACAATTAGACAGCTGAGTGTGTGTGAGTGTGTGTGTCTCTTTCTTTTCCTTTCTTTCTACCTGTGCAAAAAAAAAAAAAAAAAAAAAAAAAGTGAAATCTCGCTTAAACTTCTTTCTTAAACGTCTTCCTCCTGGAGTGTGTTACCGTCTCTCTGTCCCTCCGCCTCCCCTCCTCGCTCTCTGTTTTAAACCTTTAGGGGGACTGCTGCTGTGACACAGAGGAAAACTAGATAGGTTTTCCATCAACGCACCACCACAATAGTAAGAACACACACGGCTTCACCACACATGCACACACACAGAAAGAAAAAGCACACTTATGCATGCATGCATGCAATCGAAGTCACACAAAAAAATAATACCCTAGGCCTCAGCTGCCAGTTGATACACACTATAAGTGAACTAATAAATACACTGAATGGGGGACCTCACACACACACTCAAAGTTTGCCTGGGTTTTCCATTTGTGGCTGCAGGAGGAAGGGCAGGGTTGGGTCAGAAGATATTGTGGGTTTGGGTCAACTCTTTGTGTGTGTGGCACATGATGGGTATATAGCGGGGAACGCCTGGCTCTGCTTCTCGTCTTCCTTGTCTTGAACAGAGGAAATCAGCTTAGCAACCACCCTGTCCAAACTCCAGTGGGTAAAGACATTCTTTTAATAGACTCTTAGAATATTTGTTGGACATTTGCAGCGGTATCTGGACACTCAAGTGACATGTCACAAAGGTCACAAGCTGCCAGATTAGACCGCAGATGACTGTGTATCGTTCTTTAAGTACATCCGCAAGTAACTGGGTTTCAGGGTGAAGGAACAAATGTCTTAACTTGCTGGAACAGAAAGAATCAGAATCAGCTCCTCCGAGGTTACTTCATTGCTGTGAGGAATCGTTGCTCTTTGTGGGTCTGTGAAGTCCGCTGATATAAGGCCAGAATAATAAGAATAAACGACTTGTCTTTAAAAAAACTATCTTTGTCTTTAACAGAATCTGACAACCTGCCAGGAGAATTGACAAAACAGTAGCTGGAGATAAACCAGTGCATGTAATTGAAACTCACATTTTGTTTTAACTAATTAGACTTGGATTATATGGTCGGATCCCAAATGCAATAATCACCATTGTTTCATTGTATGTTTTCTCTATATCTGTCATGTATTCTTCAGAAATACAAACTGCAGACGCTTGTTATGAGCTTTGATCAACTGAGATGACAAAAGCTGAAACACTGAAACAGCCCCTGGAGGAAAAAACACTGTAATAAGTAATTTATCATGGAAACAATGCTTTGAAATGAGTTGATGTATTTATGCTTATTTCTTCACTGCAGAATTCCCGTCAAGTCATTTCTGTCTATGATTAAAAACTTTTTTAAAAACCTTTTCTTAAAACAAATTTAAAACTCTACCAGTACAATAAGAATCCGTTCCCGTTTTATTTCTAAAAATGGGTGAGAATATTGGGAGTATGGTAAGAAGAATAAACAACTTGACTAGCGTTAATTTGCTTTGTGATATGATTGATTGATGTGAACTGATTATTTTTCACTCTTAAGACCAAAAATATAATACAATACAACAATGACAAAAAAAAACAACAACCATTTTCTTCCACTGACTAATATTTGTAACCAAAGTGTGATACATCTCCTTCCTCTGTGCCATAACGCTCCATAATTTTTTTGTCCAAAACCTATTAAAAATCAATCAATGAGCCACACTGTTGCACAAGCTGACATGTTCCTTCATTACAATGAAAATGGGCACTGTAGTTTATTTTGACTCAACTCCACATGGCCTGTCCTGTGATGAATAATCTATAAAGCACTAAATGTGTATTAATCCACCGCTGAAAGTAGTCCCCCATCAAACACACTATTTACTGGTCTTTTGAGTAACGTTTGCTCAGAACTTCAGTGACCAGCTGTTTTTTTAGGAATTAAACCATATATTTGGCACCTGCTTTTAAAGTTTTGTCCTCAGTAGGGGACAAAACTCGGTTTCGACTTTTAATGGAGTTCGTTGCCAACAGTATCTCTCTTTACCTCTTTCTGCAGCACAATATGAACCAGTAGGAGATAAATTAATGACACTGTATTCATCTTTCAGATATCAGAATGCTCAGAATGCATTTGGTTGTTCTGATAGTTGGTAACGTTTTAATAAAAACAATTCGACTTTCTAGAACGAGCAGGTTTCAGGATAGATGCAGCGGCTTCCAGCACCGTGCACTCACACACGTTCTCACTCTCACACTCTCACACGTACACGCCTCCTAAGGAAAACACAATTATCATCTTATGGCCCCTCTACCCCAAACATTCCCAATCTAGTTATGTCAATGGAAAACGGAATGTGTGACATCATCACCTAAACCCCCCACCTACACACACACACATATACACAAAAACACACAAAACTATTAGTGTGTTGACTGTAAGTTGTACGGACGTCCGTAGTGTGTGTGTTTCTTCTGATTCCATGCCAACCAGAGAGAGAGCGAGAGAGAGAGTATAAATCTGAATGGCCTACAGCACCTCATCAGGAGAGTTAGATGTGAATGAACTTTGGTAAACTAGAGACTTTCTTGTCATTGAGGTGCACACACACACACACATTTCTCCAGTGTGACTCAGCGGGGTGACTGATGTTTGTATCGCTCAGTGGGCCCGTCGCTCTCGGCTGCCGTGGAAACCGTGGCGTCTTGAATAACTATAATATCATTAATGTGTCCGATTCCACTTCTGCCCTGTTATTTTAATCTCCGTGCGTACGTGTGTGTGTGTGTGTGTGTGAATGAAACTATATGATGTATGTGTGTGTCTATTATTTTAAGTACTATATGTGTGTGTATCATTATGTCTGACAGGATATTGTGTGTGTAAGTAGATGTGAGTGTAAGATAAATTATGTGTGTGTTATTTTGGGCTCTATGACAATGTAAGGAGAGGATTAGGCAAAGTTTTCCTGTTTCTAAGATGATGTTTCAGTCCAGTTGACCCATTTACCCCCATATATAAACACAAGGGCATGCATGGATACATGCACACACACACAAGTCCCTTTCAAGCAAATCAATATGTATTTTTTATTGCATATTTACAACAGGTGACAAACACACACACACACATGCATGGATAATACACACAGAAAGAGAGAACACTGAGTTAATTTAGATTGACAGGAGGAAACTGGAGTTTCCACAAGGTGATACTCACTCGGAGCTCAAGGTGTGCACTTCTTATGAGGACACACACGCGCACACATCTACACACACACACACAGGCGAGTGGAAATATTAAGAGAGAGCCAGCATTGTCAGAATAAAGCCTTGGAATGTGTTCCTGTCTTCCCACTGAGGAAAGCTGTAACCATTTGGATTAAACTGGTTCCTGCTTATTCATGTTTTACACACCAGACTCCAAAACTGAATGAACAGAATGATTATGCGTCTATTCTAAAAATGATGTAAAAATTAAAAAAAAAAAAATCTACTATTCTATTGTTCAAGATCAGTGTCTGATTCTGTGTTTAAGAAGATTTGCTTATTGTACAACAAAGGTCTGATACAAAATAGACCCTCCAACACTAAAGTTTAAAATAAATAAATGGAGCCAGTAAAACCGCCGCGGCTCTCAGGAGTCTCTGAAGAACAAGGAGAAGGGGAAGATGTGGCTGCAAAGAGAGAGAGAGCTCTTGTTAACAAACTTCACATTTGATTAACTCAACTGTGCACTCATCCCATGAGGCTGCTATTGTGCATCAGCGATGCTGTAAAAAGATGATTTTTGTAAGATTGTGATCACGATCTTTCACCGTGGAGATACTTTTCTAAGTCTTCTTTATGCCTAAGGACATCTGGCGTCTCAGCTTGTCTCAACAGACATTTGACAGGAATATTGTAATTTCTGTTTTCATAACAGCTGGATTTCCCCCGATTCATTTTAATCTCTGACAACTTTATTCTGTCAGATTTACAGCACCAATTAGCTTGTGTTTCTCCTGTGGGTGAAAAAGTCAATCAAATCTACAAAAAAGGACACCAGCATCACGGGCATGAATCGTGCTGTGTGTAGATTTACTGATCTGCTGGTTCCGTTTTCAGCTTTTGCTTTTAGCATTGTGGTTTCTCTGAACCTGACCTCGGGTTGAATGTGGACCCCCTCACTGCCCACTGTGCTGTCATACCAACCTGGCCATTCGGGTTAAAAACCCTGGCTTCACAGGAGCCTTTTCTCTGTTCTCATCACCCTCTTCCTTGTCCATGTCTTGGATTATCCCAGGATGGACTTCACGTGGAGTCCCAATTTCTTCTGTGTTAACTGTTTCCTGCTGGGTTTCCTCAAAACCCTCGGTGTCTTTCTGTGGGAGAAGATAGTAGAAACAGAAAAGAATGTTAAGTCTTTTTGTACAGTAATACAAATTTCATTGAACTTACCATTTGCTAACCCAACCCATCGAAGCACTATAACGTAAGCCACTACCTTTAGCTTGCCTGGCTAACTAACTTACAAACTATAATAGTAACCTAGCCTTACTTCCGAGGCAAAGAGTCAGCATGTGGTTATATAACTACATTATTATGTGAGGTTAAAATAAATATTAGAAATAGCGAGGTTTAGTTATGTAACAACCAGTGTAGCACTTGTCTCAGGTGCTATCAGAGCTTAGTGTAATGTCAGCAGCTTTGCTCAAAACATTTTTAGAAAATACTTCGGATAAAACATAAATCTTGTAGCAATAATTACATTCGTTCTTATACTCACAAGCTAGCACTTATCAACAACACAAGAGAAATGCTGCTTTTGTATTTCCGTGTGTTCATCAGTTGGTACGGATGCTGACTTTTTTCCTGGGGTCAGTAAGCTTTAGCAGTAGTCTTCTGCATTATTATACAGCACTGTTAGCATGATAATATGTATGTAACCATCAAATGAACATTTAAGACTCGTTTGCAGGTTTCTCATGTTGAACCGCCATGCAACAAACTCAGAAAGCTGATGTTGTCTTTCCACCTGAGGTCAAGTTCAAACTGTAAGCATGAATTTGGAGTGGCATTGTATGGTATTGTAATGTGCTCTGTGTTTTGCTAGAATGGAATCTTAATAGGCGTAGCAATGATAATAATGAGTGGTGGAGTTTAGCTAGCGGTCAATAGGATTCTTCCATTTACAAATTCAAATGGAATTCATGTATAAAAATGTACATTCAAAAGCCCAATATTCTTTTGACGTCTCTTGAGTGTGTTTTCATTCAGAACATTTTGCTTAATGATCATCTCCATTGTTCAAACTTGATCTTTTTTAAAGCTTGTGGACAGAACATACACATAATTAGTCACATAATCATTTTTTCCACTACAAACAAAAGTAAAGTCAGAGTGGACATATATTTAAAAACAAAAAAAAACACACACACACAGGATGAGATGAGGTGAAGTGCCACAGAGGAAAACAGAGTGGTGCGGAGGGTAATTTTAGGACTTTGTTGCTAATCAAACTGAAGCACATCACCAGAAACAAACACTCTGCAATGCTATTATTAACCTTAATCACACTTGTTATCCTACCCGTCTGCACTAATGTTATCCTGGGGCTACAATAAAGACAGTAAAGCTACATGTGTGTGTGTAGAGAGGAAACGAAAAGGTGTTATGAGATTGAATTTGGAAGATTCTGAGCAGTGCTGGGCTGAAATGACCTCTGCATTCCATGTTTAAGAGAGACAAATCATTTGAGCAGTTAAATGTGATGAGACTAAACCTCGTCAACATGGCCTGGATCTTCCTCTGCTTCCTCCCTTGCACGATTGTTCATTTTCATCCTGTTGATAGTCAGACACAACCAAGTTTATTATTACGTTAACAGAACAATTATTGCTTTAAAAGTTTTGACAGGGCTGCTCTGTTGGAAATAAAAAAAGTAACGTTGAGATAAAGACACAGAGGATGATGCTCGACAATCTCAATTTCTGACATTAGGCTTTGTGTTTTTTGGAGTTTACATAATTTGTGTGTCAGAATAATAAAATAAAATATGAAACAAACTGAACACTGGCTCTAGACTTTAGTGTTTTTAGTGAGTTTTGCTGCCAGCATATGTTCTCCCTCACCCTTAGAAAGGGAAGGTGTGTGGCGATGGGTATTCAGTTGGTTGCGATCTGCAACTTCACCGCAAATGCCATTAAATCCTACACACCGGACCTTTAAATTTGTTTATGTCATGCCTCATAGTGCATGGCCTCCACAGGCCTTTAGTTATATGTTGGTGAATTAAAAGGTGCAATGTGATCTTGTGATTGTTTCAACACAACAAATGAACTGTTGCTGATGAGTTGTCGAAAAGCCTTCAAATTAGAAAAACTGCTAACTTGTTTTTAACAGTAAAGACTGTAAAGACAGCATAAAACACAGAGGCTTACATGACTTGAGGTTTCAAAAAACAATTCAACAGAGCGCCCAAAATGTTTAGAAGCCAAAGCCCTTCAACTATAATGCTTTGTCAAAACTGACCAAACCACATCTCCCATGTCTGAGCTACAGCTGCAGAGGGGCCATGAAAATTCAGCAGCAGGCTACAGCCCTCAGAGCTTCAGCTCAGCACATCTAAAATTCATAGAGATTCGGACCATCAGGCTGAAGGCCCGTGAGAAGGACAGCTGAATGAAATTGAATCAAATACTCCACAGAAAATGGCCCTGAGCACCAAGGTTGCAGATAAAAATGAGGCAAGGAGATGCTGCTTCAGATTCTGGATAATGAAAACAGTGCAGAAGAGGCCCGACGCAGTGTGGAAAAAGTTTGTGCAAACCCTACAGAGGGAGAAAGAGGAAGGCAGAGAAGATGTTTCTGTCTCAGCTAGAGGGAGAACGTGCAGACAAGCACAAGGTCACAGCCTTCCTGACCCAGACTGTGCACCAGCTGTCTACCCGGGGCTCCACACGAGAGCCGGCAGGCCCTCAAGGAGAAGGAGAAAGAGTGGACTGAGAGCGGCAGGCCATCATCTGCTAAGCAAAAGCAAATGACCTGAACTTCAGCTGTTTTCTCTATAACCCCGCAAGTAAACAACAACTTTTTAAAGCCCCTAACAGTTTTACATCAATACAGTGGATCAGAAATATTAAAATAAATGAATGTACTGTTGATCATTTTGTAGAGAATATCAATTCTGTACAGCAGAAGAGAAAAAAACCCGCTGTGAACGAATATAAAAGCTGTCACTTTCTGTCCGTTCTACGTCCACACTTGTTCTTTGAAACTCGTTCTTTTCTGTTCCCATTTTTTCCAGCATGTTTAACACAAAAACAAACCATCTGTCTCTCCAGGGCATCACGTAGACACACACACACACACACACAGACGAATGCCATCAGTGATGAAGCGGTACGCAGGAAGCCTCTGAGAACAGAAAGGACTCATCCTGCTGACAGTGTGTGTGAACTTGTACCTGTGTGTGTAGCACCTTTGTAAGGACATGTGATGGTCAATGTGGTGAATATAATTCAATGAGAAATTGCTCAGTGAAACTTGATTTCCTGTGAAGTGCTAATGATGCTCGGGGCTCCGCTGTTTGCAGGATGTTTACACAGTTTGTGCATCTGAGTGTGTGTTCCTCGAGCTCATAAAGGGAGGTAATTCTGTTTATATAAGTTAAATACATAAACTAGGTGGAGTGACCTTGTGTGAGTGTGTGTGTGCATTTTAAATAATAATTTTCGCCCCACTGATCTGTCAGCGTGATTGAGGTGGCGCCCGTTCGCCTCTTGTCTGTTTCATAACTGCAGGAATCACTGGAGCGTGTGTGTGTGTGTCTTTGTGATTTTATGAATAAGAACACTTATTTTTATCTCTGTACTCTGTGTATGCAGGTGTGTGTGTGTGTGTGTGTGTGTGCATGTGAGCGATGCTAGAGATGCTCCCATTATCCACAGAAATACACGCTGTTCACACCGAAGAGGAAACAAAGAGAAGAAGCAGCGACAGCTTTGCAAATCAATTCACACTCGCACACTTTAGTCAATAAACATTACAGAACACTGTAATCCTCGAGGAAGCCGGTAATGCCTGTCGTATTTCTACTGTCACAAAAACGCTCTTTGTGCTCTGTTTTGTTGAACATAATGGTTTGAGAGTAGAAAGTAAGAGGGCAGATAAAAAGCCTCGATCATAGTGTGTATATATAACATCATGCTGCTAAATTGATATATATTGTTATATGGGACAACAGAGAAATTTATGGACACGATAACCAGATAGGAATGAATGTTTCTGATTCAAAAACGACACAAATATCCACTTTTTTCAAGTCCTGTGCATCGCTGGCCTTATACATGCACACAGACAACTACCATGTATTGTTATACTGTCTAATGGTATGTGTCGCCTAACCCTAGTAGAGAGTGGCTTGACCTATGACCTAACTTATGGCAACAACTACCATACATATTAGGCTTTTGTAAACATACACACTCTTCGAAACATAGCTACAAACTTCATTCACACTGGAGTCTATGTGTCTGTACTGTTACTGATTAAATGCAGCAGTACTGTTGTACTCTACAGTCAGAACTCTACAAGGTGGTGGAAATAAATCTAAATCTAGTCAATACACACATTTATTAGCAAAGATTTTCCACACATTCATGTTTTCTTATGCAAATGTAGCTCGAGGTTACAGATCAGCTCAAGAAAGCACTCACCTGCTTGCATATAACTTGGCCTCAGCCTTGATTAAATCCTTTAGTATGGCCTCCTCTAGTGGCGAATTGCTTCTACGGCGCTTTGACTGCGGCTTAGAAACAGATTCAAAGTGCTGTTGTGCAGTCTCTTCTTCCTAGAACACAGAGACGTGTGCCGCGTTCGGGGGAAGTGGAGGTCATTTACACACAGCTGTAGGTGTACAGTTTAAAACAAACCAACACAACAGCCCTGCAACAAACCTCTGTGAAGTAACTGACACTGTCAGAGAGGTGTTTATCTCACCTCTTTATTAATGTCTGGCACCTTATTCTGCATATGTAACTGCAAAATATACATTTCTGTACATATATAGCACACACATGGCAAAATATTGCATAGACCACACAGTATCACGCAACAACTCACTGTGCTCAACTTCCCCTTTGCTTGCTTTCCTGAAACAAGATAAATACATGAGAGAGATCAACATGCCTGAATGATAATGTGTGTGTGGGTTTGACCACTAAACACATTGAAAAGCCCCTAATTTTCAGCCTGCCACCTTAATGACTACACTACGTGTCATGCCTGTTACCGTTGAACCCTATCAGCATGCCTGTATACCGATAATGTGTAATGCTTGTGTACGCTCGTGTGTGTTCGTCCTCACCAGTCTGCCTGCATTTCTCCAGGTAGATGATGATATCGAACTGGTAGACTGTGAAATTCCTGTCACAATGTTTGCACATCATCACCTCAGAGGTTTCCATCTTGGGCTTCCTGACTGGTAGGTATGGTTAACAGAATACAGTGGGTCGATAAGTCAATAAGTAGATGATCAGCTGCTTTATTCTTTGATTTGTATTTTGCAGTGTAGCTGCCACATCCACTAAAACATTAGAATGCACTATAGGTTGAGACCCTCATTACATTGGGTGTCTGTCTTATCCCCTGTCACTCTTGACAGTTTGCCACATAAAACACAGAGATATGCTGGAGTGGAATAGGTAGAAAGCTGATAGACACACTGATGAATAAACTGATTAAGTCATTGTGAAAGATACAAGGGAAGACATTGAAGTGGGTGCTAAAGAACGGCTGGAGCGTGTCCAGGTTGCCGAGAACAGTTCTGATGATTTCCTGAAAGCAGACAAGAAAGTTAAAGAATCATTGTGCTGATTTCTGATGAAGATTGTGAATGACAGAGGGTCAACAGAACAAATTACCTCCAGTTCTTGATCGATGCAGTTTCCTCCCATAACCTCCTCGCCACTGATAAAATATATTAAACACATTTTAATATGTTAACAACACATTTATGTCTTAAAAGATGTCGTTAAAATCGGTGTAAAGGCAATTTCTTTCAAAAAACATTGATCATGTTGGAAAATAGTTGCTGAAAACATGTGAAAAGACTTTGAACGATATATTACTGAAATGTGGAGTTAGAGGTTTTCACCAGTTTTCAGTCCAGGATTTTGTGGGCGGTCCTAAAGGGTGGCTCGATGACACGCTGAGGCCATCCTGAGCATACCCCTGCACCCCGAGCAGAGTGATAGAGATTAATGCATCTCGCTCAGAGTGTTTCAAAGTTAGTTACGTCATTTTCTGAACTCATCTGACACGTTTTAGTCGCTTCAAAATGGCTACTTGACTGCTCCCATGAGTGGCCGTGGCTTCAGCACATTCAGCGGACACGCCCCCCACAGTCCTGGAGCGAAGAATTAATTTTTATCTGATTTTGGCACCTAATTTCATAAACTTGTGGATATTTTTAATGATTTGAATTTGGCTTTCTTCTTTGGTCTGACAAATTCAGAACACATATTTATTCTTACTTTACACAGACTTTAAACAATATCAGCAGTTCAAGTTTTGGCGATTTCTTTTAATTCTGTAAAGCTCATTACAATATAAGGCACTTGAATGCCTTTGGCTGATGCAGTACATACAATAAAAGGCATCGACTGCTGAGCACAAATGTCTAAAGGTAAGAAGATGTAATCAATATATTGCTGCTGAGCCTTGAGTGGAAAAAACATTACTTTAAATAAGAAGAGTCTTCTTTAGTCACAAAGAAGAACGGCTTTAGGGCATTCCAGCATCAGTTAGGACTCTTATTCTGGGACGTTATCCCTGAATAAAGGCAGATGGGTCCTGTGGGGCCTTAGATCCTCTTGTTTTTGCAGATGAAACAAAATGTCAAGACGAGCTTAGGTAACACAAATCAGAACACGTAACGGGAGCCAGTTACAGGCAGTAGCGTTAAAAGAATGGAGTTAAAATGGAGAAAAAAGATCAATGTTTTCTCTCTTGCCTGAAGCTGAGCCATCTCCCCAGCTGATTTCAAGATTGAAGAACATTTTGCAAAGCTTTGAAGAATTGAATCCCAAGGAGAAAAAGGGAAGGGAGGCGTGGATGTAATATCGATTAATAAGGTTTTGCTCTTGCTGGTATATCACATTTGGCTCTGGGTGCTTCCGCTGTTTAATCCAGAGACTATAATCTCTGTTTTAAATTTGGTCTTAAAATATTTTCCCTTTTTTCTGGTCTTGTAGGGTTTTCAGTTGGAAACGTCTCAGGCATGGCCACAGGTAAAAAGCACATTCATTTCTGATTTTATTGTTCATCACAATTTGAATAGAGATCACCAAGATACGCAACTAGTACAGAGGCCCTAAAGTCCCAATTATTATTTTATTTAAACTTGTATGCAAAAGTTAAAATCTAACTAAAGTAAAGATGTTGAAATTCACACGTTTGTTTTTTATTATATATTACATTGCATTACAATAATGCAATTTTATGTCTTTCGTGTTGGGTTCCTGCTGTAACCTGACTTTGTTCAAGACTAAAATAAATAATAACTCTGCAATAATTGCTTGTAAAAAGTTTGAATTGAAAGAGTTCAAGAATGTGAAAGAATGTGGAAAAAAAGTTCAGATTGAGGGCTAAAGATTTAGTTTTTGATATTACAGCTGTCATTTAAAGTGTAGTGGCCTGCATTTTTATAGTTTTCATTAACAAAACCGACCGTCAATAAGTGAGGCATGGCTAGGTTTTCCAGTCAAAACATTTTTAAAACCTCCATCAAACGCTCCTTTGTATTGTGATATAACAATATAAAACTTGATTAGCTGAGTATGTGAATTTATAGTTATTTATCTTCTGTGCACATGATAAAAAATCAGGACCTTTTCATGACCTCCATAAACTAGAGCGACTTTAATTAAAGAAAATTTAATTTCCAGCCTGCTAATTCCTCTAAATCCTATCTTAGTCTTTGGTTTTGTCCTGTCACAGTCTTTGTCTTGGCTGGCCTTTAGCTACACTGTGCTGTCTTGGGATGTGGTCTTCAGAGACGTTTCTTGCTATATGCATACTATGCAGACTGCATAGGGCCCCCAAACAGCTAGAAGCGGCCCTGCTGTCTTGTTCTCACTAAAAGGGAACACATTGGAGGAAGCAAGAAGAGATACAAAAGTAAAAGTATGAGGCTGTGAAGATGTAAAGAACAGTGTTTGTGTGTTTTGCCTGTAGCTGCTGCCTCCTCTGATCTTGACTGTGTAGATACAGTTACCAGCTTTGATGACTCGAGTTTCTGGGAGAGGGAAGGAGAAGGCCTGCAGTGGCATGGCTGGCTAAAGTGGTTAAATAAACAGTTTTGTTAATTATTAACGTGTGGGCTGTTAGTTTCTCTGTTTTCTGTTATGCTATCTTGTAATGTAAACTATCTCTTTCTCAATCACTTAAAATTACCGTAATGTGTATAGAAAATGGCGAGCCTGAATTTGGTAACTGGTCCACCGAGCGAACTTCACCCCTCCAGTAGAACGCCAACGGTTAAAACCGTGAACGTCAATCAAACCTTTGACTCGTCCCGAGATTCGCTGGACAGGGTGAGTTCCCGCCTTCCGGTCGCTTGTCCTTCTCTGATTCGCCAGATCTTCTTCCAATCAGCGGCGTCAGAGCAGGGTGTCACCATGGTGCCGGCGAAAACCGCCCAAACTGTCACATGACTGTTACCGGACCACGTGTAGTGGCGAGGCGGCGGTTGTAAACATTTCTCTCTGGCGGACAACTTCCGAGTTATGTTACGTACAACGCATTTCCTGTCAGTGATATGTTTTCTTTAGTAAGTCGACAGTTTCATTCAGGAGGAGGGGGAGCCCAAAAGGTAAATGTAAATATGTATTATCTTTAGTAGCATCCTTATTTAAGAGCCTTTTCCACCTAGTTAGCTAGACTATAAACGTAACAACTGTGACGTTTCTACGTTTTAATGAACACTGCTGTGTCATCATAGATGTCACATTACAGTGTTCAGTTATTGTAGATACATTGTGACGTTCAAATCTTCTAAAACAGCATCGTTGTAACAATGCTACATAGCTTTGTGACGTTCCTAGTATTCTAAACTGTGCAATTGTAGTCCACTGTAACTGTTTGTAGTCCATTATGACGCAACAACGTTCCGTCACGTCACACTGTACTCACAGCCACTTATTGATGTTGCAACGTACCACTACTGCAAACACAGTCACAGTGTTTATATTTAAAGGTACATTGTGAAGTTACAGCGTTCTGACAGTGTGTGTGTGTACTTACATTGCATTGTGACATCTGTCTTAAAATTACATCGTGACACTGTACTTAACCCTAATGATGTCTTAACACTGCAACATTGTAACACCATCAGTGCTGAAGGGTAATTGACCTGCCTGCTTTTCCACCTAGTGCAGTACCAGTCCCAACACAGCCTTTACCATTAATACAATTTTCACTACTCAAAATCTCTCTTCTTCTTTTACAGTGTTGGATAGACCACATGGTCCAAACAGGATACAAAGAAGAAGAAGTCACGCTCAGATCAAAATGTCCTCCCCGTTGTCTTCCACTGCCCCGTCTGTCCTCCCAAACACAGGGATTCAGATGCCCCTCCTGGGTTTGGGCACCTACAAGTTGTTGTCTCCTGAAAATGTCTACCAGGCTGTGGATGCAGCGCTGGCTGCTGGTTATCGGGCCTTTGACAGTGCAGCTGTCTACCGGAATGAAGCTGACTTGGGCCGAGCCCTGAAGGAGCTCCTGCCCAAACATGGTTTAACGAGAGAGGATGTATTCATAACCAGGTGACGCATATATATTTATATAGGCTCCGTCCTATATAATATATAAATGTGTGCCTCAGGGCCACCGTACATTATAGTTCATAAGGCAGAATCTCAAGAGAAAACCAGTTTCATGAACATGCATGTCATCGTGAATACAGCTGGAATATAAACATATTAATGGAATATGTGAAACTAAATATTCTCTTTGTTATTTACTTCAAACTTTATTTTTAGTTGAGTAAAATGAACAATATGTGACTTTGGTGTCATACCCACATCACATGATTTCTTTTCCCAGAGACCAAATGAGGGTCAGTCAGCTTTGACTATCAAAGGCACAGTGTACCAGTCTCAACAATCCTCCTCTCTCTGTTTCTCGCTGCAGTAAGCTGGGCCCCAAGGATCAGGGTGAGAGGGCCATGGAAGGAGCCCTGCACAGCCTGTCTCAGCTGGACTTGGGTTACATTGACCTCTACCTGATCCACTGGCCTGGCACGCAGGGTCTGGTAGTGGCTGACCAACGCAACCCAGGTAAAACGGTCAGATTAAGTAAGATTAATGTACCTAAATATCACTGGAAACATAGCTGTGTATTTATGGCCCATGTGTACATTTATAACTAACATAAATGTAAAACATTTGAAGTGACTCTTTGGCCAGGTGTATCAGATGTTTTCTAAATAAATGCGCCACTAATTAATAGATAAGATTGAAGCTGTCTTCTCACTTTCCTCCTCCACAATGTAGCTGTACTTGAATAACACCGATGATGAAGTCCTAATTAATATTTGATTCCAGGCAACCGAGCTCAGAGTTGGGCCACATTGGAGGAGCTGCATGCCCAGGGGAAGCTAAAGGCCATAGGAGTGTCCAACTACACACCAGCACACATGAGAGAACTACTGCAGAGCTGCAAAATCCCTCCTGCAGTGCTACAGGTAGACTGCACAAGAGTAAAAGGGGGTCAGATAACATATAATATACATAAATGTAAGTTTTATGCACGCTGTATGTTCTTTCTTCAGGTAGAGTTTCACCCTCGACTGTGCCAAACAGAGCTGAGGAGTGTGTGTGATGAGTATGGAGTGTGTTTCCAAGCCTACTCTTCCTTGGGGAAAGGAGAGCTGGTCACCAACCCTGTGGTCATGGAGGTGGCAAAGAACTGTGAACGCACACCTGCACAGGTAAACACATACACACATACACATGGTCTTTTGGGTCAGCATCACCTACTCAGTGTTTAATGAATAACATTTTTTTAGGACAAACACTCAGGTTTTTGTTCCCCTCCAGGTCCTGTTGCGCTGGGCTGTGCAGCAGGGCGTCCCAGTGCTCCCCAAGTCGTCAAATCCAGACAGAATAAAGGACAATGCCCAGATTTTTGACTTCACACTGAGTGACACAGACATGGACAGACTGTCAGCTTTGGACTGTGGGCACAATTACTGCTGGGATCCATCAGAAGTGGCTTGATAGACCATTAGTGGAACAAACATTATCTTCCATGTGACTGACTGTAACCGCAGTGTGAAACCACCACCAGAGAAAGGAGCTAATTGTTTAGACACAGCTAGATGAAGTTTATTCTGGGTTGTCAGTGGATTTAACATAATCAATACTCTATCTAAGAGGTAAAGTAACATTCTGGCCAATCCGTTGCCCCATTGACATATCATTTTTTAGGTGTGTTTCCTACTGACAAACATTTGTTCTGTTTATGGATCTGCCAACATGCCATTATATAATCATGCTCTCACCAAGTTGTATTATAGCGTTTGTGTCCTGGTGTCTATGAATTAAAACACTCACTTTAAAACCACTCTTAAAATCATTTATTTAGGACAGCATATACCAGAAGTTTCACAGCTGTAGAGAAAATACATTTACAAAAGTCATTAAAAAAAAAAATTAAAAAAAGAAAACAAAAGGACATATTAAAAATTCAATTTTCTCCACACACATCTCCGGATTCAAGTAATATCAAGGATGGTTGCAAAACTCCAGGTGCCCAGGCAGGCCTTTCCTCTGGGATGTGTTCACTGCCAAAAATGTACAAAAGTCATTACTTCTGTTTAAATGGCTCTATCTGCTAAAATCAGCGTCAGCCATTGTGTTTTTCTCACAGTTGTGACAGCGAACGCACCTCCGTGTTATTGTGCTTTTTTTCTCTCTTTTCTTTTCTTGAGCGTAATGTGTGACAGCGAGCTGAAGAGTTTAAGGCGGTAATTGGGTAAAAACAGACAAGCCTGGTAATGATGTGTCACATCACAGGTTACAGCATGTTCAAGGCAGTTCAGAACAATATTTATACTCTTTTAAAAATCCGGCTGAACTTTATTTTCAAGAGGGAGTAAAGCATTCATATCTGGCCCCAAGCTCTCAACAACATGTACATATTCTCTGCCAGCTGATCAACTGTACTACTTGTGTCAAAGTACAGGTCTACAAGGAGAAGTAAACTCATTCCTGATCCCCATGTTCCCTGATCTGATATCATAAAATGGTGGCTTCTGTTTTGAGAAGTGTAACAGCATAATCTATCTGTATTAACTTTGTTGGGAGCTTTATACCAGATATTAATTCAATGTAAGAGTTACCTAAATGTTTTTACACAGTCAGGGTGGTGCATATGTATCCAAACACATGGTAGACTGAATCTTAAAAGAAGGTGTTGCCATTCAGATTGTCTCAAAACTCTGATTTAAAAAAATCAACCAAGTTTAGGCAAAGCTATGAAAAAAGGTGGAGTGAAAGCTGTAGTTTAAAGACAATACAAACGCAGCCCCTCAGCCTGCACACCCGAGCACTTCACAACTCAACCCTACAAGTCGAGAGGAAGAGATAAGACACAAGTAGAACAAATTTTCAATAATCACATTGATTAACAAGTCACAAATAGCCTAATCATATTTACCAAGCTGTGTAGAAGTGCTGATCATAGATTATATTAATATGAACAATAATAACTCCCGTCAATGTCTTATTGCGTGTAGTATGTCCCATCCAAAAGCTAAACATAATACACAAATAGCAAATTCAGCATCAGATCAGCACTGCTAGACCTAAGGCCTGATAGATTAAGATCCCATTTTATTCACATCCCAATGCAGATGAAAGCAAACAACCCACGCTTATATTGTTTTATAGCCCAACAGGACCAATTTTTAGTAAACAAACTCTATAGTTTGGAAAAATCAATTTTAAATCCCTCCCTCCACATCTGTGTGTGTATATATATATATATATATATATATATATATATATGCACTGGGTACTGAGTAAATGGGGCCAAAGGCTAGTGTGTCGACTCCTTGTACAGCAGTTAATTCATCCCCAACCCACATCTTTAAATATGCACATAACATTTAACACAACAGCCATGGATTGTACACTGCCTATTGCTAGGTTGGCCAGACTTATTAAAGAGCATAGTAACCTCGTAAAATAGGAAATAAAATTCACGTAGTTTGTAACCTCCACCCCTGCCATTTGATAAAATATTAACAAAATATTTACACGTAAAAATTCCAAAGTCTGAGTTTTTTTTTGCTCATCCAAGGCTTTTAAAAAGATAGATTCTTATTGGTTTGTGCTTCTATATGTATGTTTAATGTCATTTTCTTCAGATATAATCTAACCCTGAAGTTTTACAAAAGATATTATTTCTGCATCATCAGAGATTGTCCTTGTACAAGATTGTTCTTCCTTTGAAAAATTTGAGATATAAAGCAGTTACTGATAGTCAAGTACAGTTGTTTTGAAGTTGTGGTAGTGGCTTGCAGATAGCGGAACAGAAAGGTGGAATAAGGCCCCGAGTTGAATGCTTTTTAAAAAAAATCCTTCCCTTTTACACACTCTCTCTCCTCTGTTGCCTGCGGATTATTTTTTTGGCACACAATTACAGTGATCCTCCATGAGTTTGTGTTTGTTAAGCACAAATATTCGGAGCTGAACAAACATTAGTAACACATTTACAACTTCAAAAGAAAAAAACAAAGGAAGGAAATTCTAACAGCATTCAAGGTGGCCTCGGGTGTTTTCGATTTCAGTACATGTATCTCTCCATCTACAGTATATTGCATAGTGTTGATGGGAGACAGCTGAAACTGTAAGTGTCTTTCGACTGAGTGGTAACCTCTCAAATCCACCTAAATGCTTGTCTTTCTTTGTGTTTTGAAGACACCATCTCTCCTCTCTTGGCCCGTCATTTCATCCGCTCTATGGGGTTCAGATAGCTAACAGTCTATCCTCATGCCTGACTGACTTTTTACCCTTTCACAGTGGGTTGCCCAAGAATATTGTTAACATCACAACCAACACGAATACAAAAAAGTCATTTAAATGTATTTACCAGTGACATACAAAAATGACATGACTATGATGGGACATGCCTTTGTGTTTGGATCGTTCTCTTTTTTTTGATCTGACCAACCTTTCATCGGAATTGTTCTCTTGGCTTCGCCGTTGCTTTCTTCTTGTTCCCACAGATTCTTCTCGTTCCTCAAACTTTATTTCCTCTCTCTGTGCCTACTCAGTGCGGTGTGTGTGGTTATCGTGATGGTTGTTCTCTCCCTCCGTCTCTTGGTGACTAAAGAGGTAGCTCCACCAGCTTCTAGAGTGGTGCATCGGTTTGGCTGGCCCAGGACTCTTCGCCTTCTTCATTTAATGCATGAAACGGAGACACAGCGTTGTGTTAAAATTGATCATTTATACTAGAAAAATGCAAGTTTTGTTCCTAATTTCCCATACGACTCAGTCATAACCTAATCTATTTCCTTTGCTAAAAAAAGAATCACCACCTTTTAGTCATTCTAATCATCAATTCGTGCCCCCTTCCCCCCAATCATGCCAAATATATCTACACAGTCGTTAATGTCTCATTTTCTAACCCATTTTTAACCCATCTTCCATCCTCTGACCCCTCATTCTCACCCCTTTGTCTAGCAGGCTGTCAAACTCGTCGCTCATCCTTCTGAGCTGCCGGCCGTATTTCTTGGCTGCCCACAAAGCAGGGGGAGCTGACTTGGACCGCCCCCTGAACGGAGCTCCATCAGTAGGCGTACCAACTTCTTCTTCTCCCCTTGCTTGGAGCTCTGAGTGGGACTCTGAGTTCACCCTGATTCTACCGGTCCCTTCATGGGAGACACAAAGGTGAGAGGGGTTTGTAATGCTTCACAAGAGCAGGATTAGAGCAACATAAGGGAGACACAGACATAATGAAGTTGGAATAGAGGACTATTAATCACTGGAGCAGTACGTTCTAAAATGTCAAACTATGATAAAACACAAAAAAGTACAAAGTACATCACAATAAAAATCAGTGTGAGGAAGAACCGGATTGATTCCTGCAAAATGAAGCCAAGAAATGGCAGGACAAAAAAGAAGAACAGATAGTAATGTTGGAGAGTGATGAATGGGCAGGTTTCATCCTCCCACCCCCTATTTTGTGCAAGAATAGGATGTGTATTGCAGCAAACTGGGAGCAGGAAACAAAATAGGATACTGCTTTCATTTTCTGCATCAACTGCTACTGTTATTAATAAGCAAACAAGCAGTCGGGGTTTAGTTTGGTTCACTGCCCTGGTGAATTTTAGCATATTGAAATTAAATAATAAACCCAGTTATTTTGTGTCTGATTTCTGTCTGCCCACCTCTTACGAGACATCAGGTAGGTTTGGGTTAACAGGCAGAAAAGTAAATGTGAGAATACAAGATAAATATCTGGGGTATCATCTGGAGCAGGTTGTGCTTCTTGGAGGTTTCCTACCTCCCTTCCTGAGCTCAGGTAAGGCGAGAGAGTGGCGTTGAGGAACTTGCTGCTCAGCCATCTCGGGCGATGATTGGTTGTCTTCTCCTTCCTCTACCTCCTCCGATGGCTCTGACTCGCTGTCGCTGGAAATAGTGAAGTTTGCAGCCATCGTGACATCTGGAAAAATAAGATTTAAGAAAAATTTGAAGCGGGGGAAAAATACTACACAATGCAGATAAGGAAGTAAAACATGCTGTGAACAGAAGGCATGGTGTACATATAAATTAAATTACCCCAAACACAACATATATGAGTATATATATGCAAAGGTGCAGAAATGCAACTGTGCTTCCATTTCTAGGGTCAAACAACACATTAATTATCCAAGGATCATAAAATGGCATCATCCATTGTATGGTTGATGCTGCCCTATCTAACACACCCAGGCTATCAGTGTAATACGCTTTGCTGTGCCTGTTATTAGCCAGTCCAAAGGTATTCACAGTGTAACAACCAGCGAGATAACCGACTTGTTTTGACAACACAGGCCCATATTTCATATCACTGAAGGCCTGTTACTGTGATGTGATTAAAGCAGCCAGCACACCTTCTTCCCCGGTCAACACACCGACTCTCTTGTTTTGTTGTTGTTGACTGAAGAGGACAAAAGAAACTTCCTAGAGGGCGGAAGCTGCTGAGGAGCTATATTAGCTAACGAAGTATGTTTTAAAAAACACGGCTGTGAATAGGCTTCCTTACCCGAAATGTTTATGGTGTGACTCCGGAAAGTGCTAGTGTGTCTTCAGTTGGCCTTACGCGGCCGCAGCTGTTGTTTTTGTAGTCGGTGTCTTGTCTTTTTTACTGTACAACACAGTTCAGCTCCGCGCTCACCCAATCGCCGCGCGTCACTGCACCGCCGCTGCGCGCTGACGTCACTGTTGCGAGCTAGGACTGGGCTGGGGCTTTGTTTGTCTCACCGGCTTACCGTAATGATCAGTGTAGAGGCGCAGCGGGATTTAATCAGGACAGGCCAATTGCGGCTCTCTCCATCTAACATCCGTTAATGTGAGTGGTGCGGTTCAGATCCTACACTTAAGTGGTACTACCACAGTATGATAATACTCCAAGGAAGTAAGTAAAAGTACCAAAGTTCAATAAAATCCCACTTAACAGGTATATCACATATTATTGGATTATTATTATTAATGTGATCACATGTAAGCATCATTTAAATGTTATAGCTGTTTGAGGTGTAGCTAATTGTACCTACTTTATAAAACCTAAGTACCCAACTAAGTAAAAAGTACCATAAAATAGAAATAGTCAAGTTCAAATAACTCAATAGCCACTATGAGAAAGGTAATATTTCTACTTTATGTTTATTATTGAGGTCATAGTGGGTGGGCGGTGTTGTACTGGAGTGCATTATTATAAAGTGCATTGTTTTAAAACTCAAAGATCTGATTTCTTTGAATGCGTTTAAAATACTCTCTCCTGTATGTAAATGTGGTGGCCAAATTTATTAGACACTCTTTCTTTCTTAGAAATATAATGCAGCCCAGTTCAACAACACTGCAAACTACAATCTCAGTAATAAACATGTAGTGAAATGAATACCTCTCTGGCAGTGTCATTCAAACCTGAGCTTTATTATCTGCTGTTGTACTGGAACAAATTAGATTGTGCAAGTGTACTGGTCAGTCTCTATATATAGACATGTTGTACATGTACATGAAATACCTGTTTGGGCTTGGCTCGTGATGCTGATATGAAATGAGTGTTATTCTTCCTTCTTCTCTGTCTGCCTTTCTGAAAGGGATTTGCAGGCAGCATAAAAATAAGGGCTAAAAATGACTCAAAGAAAATAAACAGGGAGGGTTGAACCTATGTTACACAACAGTTATGCGAGATTTGCTTTTGGCAGAATTTTGAGGCTGATAAGGAGAAGGTGGGGCGAGACTCAGTAGGCTTACAAGTGTAAACACTCAGAGATTACAGTGTCTCTTACTGAACAGGGTGACGTAGTCAACCAGTAAAGGAAGTTTAATTGATTTATATTTGTCCAGTTAAACATCCACCAAACCCTTCTTTCTTTTTCTCTATTCTTTTCTTCCTGAGTCACGTAAGCCAAGGAAAGGGTAGAAAATCCTTCATGTCAGTTTGTTGTCATACCTTGTATGAGCAGCAGGTGGGGAGGCAGGACTACAAACTGATCTGTCTTAACTTCTGCTGAGCTGTTCCTCTTTTCCCGCACTACTTCATCTCCTGTCACACAGGTTGAATAAAGAAAAATCCCATATTTTCAGTTCCATATTTAATTGCAACCCATTGCTGTAATGTATTTTGCAACATTTGGGAAATGTTTTATGATATCAGAAATGGAGTTCCCGTGTCATTGCATTACAAAATCAATGGAAAAAAAACTCCTTTCATTTCATGAAAATCTGCTACTGGGGAAAAGTACAGCTTGTGTGGAAAAACACGTCATCTGCCCCTTATTGTTTGAAAATCATTACAATATAGTAATACTGTATGTAGGGTGTGTGTGGCACTGTATTTCTTCTTTCTCTACTTTGCTCTTTTGCACTTTCCTCACATGAACACAGGCGAGTCAACCATGTAATTATCTACCATTTATATCTCGGCTGCCTCTTTACTCTTCTCCTCCTCTACATCATTCTTCTCTCTCCTCGCTCGTGTGCATTAAGAGCCTCTTGTGTGATTAGAAACAAAATTAGTCTGTTTTGCAAAGTCAGTAAGTGACACTTGAGCAGGAGGAGCAGACTGTTTTTGTGGGAAATGTGACTGCGATTCAAGGCCATGTGATGCAGCTTCTCTCTAAGTCAGTGTATCCAAATAGAACTAATGTGAGTTTCTAAGCTTAGACAAACATGCAGTGTCCGCACAGTCAGCTTTTCATTCGCTTGTGTAAGGATGGAGCAGCTCTAGAGAAAAACTGTTGAGACTTGCCTCTTTTGAACTCTATTTTTAGGAGGGATTAGAGAAATAATACATGGGAATTCTCTTCTTGTTTGAGTGGTATTTGCAAACCGTACAGTACACACAGTTAACCCACAGGTGCACACAGGCACACTGACAACACACAGGTACACACAGGTACACAGTTATCCCATAGGTACACACACTTGAACTCAGGTACACACAGTTACATGCATGTAAGTTAATTTAAGCCATGTATGCACTTCTTTGTAGCTTTTCACATCCATAAAACTACAATCCATAAAAATGTGAGTCTGATTTTACAGTTTCTTATACAAGTAGGATCCTTCTCACACACATACCTGGACACATGTACAGAGAGTGTGTGTGTTTATGTATAAATCTGCTGGATTTGAGTGAAATCTGAAGGAGCCATACAATTAGCATCCATTTATATCTCCCTGTACCAACCTCGCCCTGCCTCCCTGCCCCTCATCTGGCGGTTATTTTGGGAAACGTAGGCGTATGCACTCCCACACTGTCTCCAAACCACCACTCAGTGTGTGTGGCTGTTTGAGAGCAAACGCTGCAGCGTTTCCAAGCGGCTCCCAAAATGTTCCTTCCAATTTAATGCCAGGACACTGCCTGTCTGCCACAGCTTCACTCACTGTCCTTTCAAAATATTTTCCCCTCTGTGCAGACCTGCGACTCAGTCTGTGTGGGAGCTGAGGAAGATGCACAGCAGATTTTGAACTATTTGAAGTGGGAGAGCTTAGAGAGAAGAAAAGAAAGTTGGTGTCAAAATAAGAAGAGGATGATTTGGTTTCCAGATTTAAAAAAAAAAAAAAGAAAAAAAAAGATTAGAAGCATACCTGAAACCCAGACAGAATGTACCAGACGTGGAGAGAGAGAGAGAAACGCAGACAAAGGAGCTGAATAAGCAACAGATGAAGGATGAAAAGTAAAGGCAGACCAAGAGATGAGAATCTGAGAGTGCAGAGAGAGAGAATTAAAATAATAGAGGAGCAGAAAAGGTGGCAGTAAATGTAAAACTCTTAGAGGACTGCCAGACAGAATTCAGAGGAATGGTGTACGAGACAAGAACATGGAAAGAGCAAACACTCCTCCAGCACACACATTCAACTGGAGCCCTTTCCTCATTGCTCTCTGTACATGCTCATTATTCGGACCGCTCCCTCCCTGTATAACTAAGTCACTCTGTGATCACAAGGCTGACATATGGCAGCTTTCTAATTTGATCCACTCCACCCTTGTGCAGCCTGCCTGTCTTATAACCCAGCTCTTCTTAAACTAAAGGTTTGGACTAAAAATGACTTGCTGTCTTTTTCTCTGGTGGATAAAAATTCAAAAATACACAGCTCGACAAGACATTTAATCCAGGACTGGTGTTGAAATCTTTCTTATCTTATGACAAGTGAAAAATCTGTCATAGTGTTAAGAAAACTCTCCTTTCCCCAGAGCAAATAAAGTTATGTTTCAAGAAGCTAGTTTTATTTTACCCTAGCTCTGTATTTTTTGAAAATTTCAGGAGTTAGATACAAAGGTCATTATCACCCTCATGTCATACCTAGCTTAGCATAAAGACTGTAAACAGAAGAAAACAGCTTGCCTGGCTCTGTCCAAAGGTAAATTCACTTCTAAAGCTCACTAATTAACATGTTATATTGTGTTTTTTAGTTTGTACATAAACCAAAGTGTAAAAATGAGCCCTTATGGGGAAGTCACTGCTCCCGGACAAGAAATAGTCCTTTACATAACCACCTGTAAAACTGCATTTTTCCAGTTTAGTTTCTGTATATATTGAATTAATGATATAACACATTAATTACTGAGCTTTAGGTGCTGGTTGGATGTTACCTTTAGACAGAGCCAGACTAACTGTTTCCCCACCTCAATCTTTAAGCTAACTTAAAAGCTAAGCTAAATTAACTGCCCCCTGGCTGTAGCCTTATATTTAGTGGACATACACAAGAATGATATCTTCACATCTCACGCTATTTCTTTTACAGAAATGGATTATGAAATAGACAAAATACCAAGTCCTGGCTTGGCTGGAGGTTAAAAAAACAGGTTAAAACTGTAATTAACCCCTGCCTTGACTCAGGTCCGTTCACTAGCTCGTCAGCTAGCAAGCCACACACACTCTCGTCCTGCCCCTTTTCAACCTTCTAATGTCATCAATTATGGTTTGGCTGTTTTCATGTGGTTGGAGTGGTATGTGTGCACTCAGAGAGCTAATGTAGATATACATGCTGGTCTGAAACATATGTTTTCCATATGTGAACTTTAAGTGCTACACAGGTGCATGTCTGTCATTATAGAGTCTAATGTTAGTTAATGTATAGCTGTAGTCTTTTTCCACACATAAACTGCCCTTACACTGATTCAGGTGGTAGAAACAAGATTATACGTTGGATGTAATATCCTGTTTTTCAGTCCCTTCACCTTCACTTCAGCTCTTCCTGAAGTATATTGAATATAAAGAGAGATATCATATATCAACAGTGGCTATCATCACAATATAGTCATTATCACAATGCTGCTTTAATTGTCTGCAGTTAACTCAGCTTTTGTTGGCTAATCAGTTTACGTTTATCGCTGTGAATCCCTGCCTGCAGCAAAACGCATTTTCATGCTTCACTTAGTTATCATGATATTGCTGCCACACATTACAGTGCCATACAGTAAAGCCATTTCCAGCGCCCTTGGCCAGTTAAACCATAATTTACTGTAACTGTAATTTACTGAAGTCTTTAATCAGCATAGTGAGCTAATTTAATTGTAAATACACGTGACATATTACTTTTCGTAAACATAGATTATATGTGCTTGCTGGGACAAAAGTGGTAGTGATTGAATTAACTGATCGCTGAAAATATAAATATAATTTATTTATGTATTACTGCTACTGTTTTTTTGTTGTTGTTGTCAGAAATGAATTATTTACATGACACCATTCACTGATAAGTTATGAATATAGTTTGTTGGTATTTTTTAGTTTTACACATTAATGGCTGTGTAGTTTAAAAAGAGATCTAAGTCATATAAGGGTACACTAGCCAATCAGTGTTCAGAATGAACACAGGAGAACCAATCAAGTTCAACCTCTTTATTTTGTCACCTCCCTGTTCTGTGAGTTGAGTCAACAGGAGCTGAAGAGATCGCAAAACAATGTGCAATCAGAAGTTTTTAAGCCTTAAATTGATACTTTCATGTTTTAAAGTTACATTTATGATCTCATTTGACTTTGGTATTGCTTTTGTCAATTGCACACTAGCATCATAGACAAATAGTTTGATATGTTGAGTAACGCAGCTCATGCTAACATTTGTAAGCAAGATTTAATATTGACATTAAAATCGGTGATGAAGAACTGTTACTGTGATCATTTTAGACATGACAGCAATAAAGGCTAGAATCTTAATATGTAGGAATCCCATTAAAGGTCCAGTGTGTAGGATTTAGTGCCACCTAGCGGTGAAGTTGCAGATTGCAACCAAATGAATACTCTTCACGCCTCACCCTCTTCTTCCAAGTATGTAGAAAAAACTCAGGCTGTGAAATTCACATAAAAAAGTCCATATCTAGATAGAGAAAAATTGCACTCTAATATTTTGATATTATATATTAACAGTGCCTTTAGGACACCTGTCCACCTGCTGATCACAGGCAGTGTATCGCAACAAATGATGCTGATGGTCCGTACAGTATAACAATCATTAGGTCAGCTGACACTTCTTCCTCTGCTCCATGCCTGTTTTCCTTCCCATCTCTCACAGGAAGGTTGGGTCATCCATCCTCCTTAAAGATTTTATTTGTTTTGTTTTGACAGTGATGAGAGGCAGGAAATTGGATGGAAAGGCACGACACGGTGCAAAACAAGCCGCATTTTCAGCCCTGATGAGAGTACACGGTATTTGCATTAGTCTTCCTCATTGCCTTAATCCTCTTCCCCATCTTTCTCATTTCACCTACTCACAGGCTCCCAACATTTTCCCCTTTTATTCTTTCGTTATCTCTCTTCTTCCATGTCTCTGCCCTTATGCGTTCATTACTTTTCGTCCATCTATGCCTTTCTCTCATTTCATCTCTCTCCCATCCATGTCTGCACCATGCTCTCGCTCTCTCTGTCTACGTCTCTTTCTTACTTTCAATTCTGCCTCCCTTTTCTCTCTCTCCCATCCTTTTCTTCCCCCCCTTTGTGTATCTGGGTTGCTGACTGAACTAGTTCATGTGGAGCTTGCTAGCTGATGGCGTCATTGCTCCTGTTTAATTGATGTTGTTTGATAGAAACAAGCTGCTTGTTGGACTCAGTCAGGTGGTAACTAAATCTTAAGAGCCTGACCAGAAACTAGAACAAGCTAAAAATCAAAGAGCAAGTCAAACTTTTTATTTATTTTTTTATTTCTTTTGGGTGACTGTGATTTCACATTTGGACTTTTTGGAGATGAAAGTTTTCAATCACATAAAAGATTACACTTCACCGTCTCACACTATGTGCAACTTCTGCTTTAGTTTTCTTTGCAAAGTTAGAAAAGTGGCATAAAATACTGTTGAGGGAGCAGCACAATTACATTAAGAAACCATTGAATGCTAATGAGACCTTATACTCACTGCTGGCTGCAGCTAGCCACAGTCAGCAGAACAGAAATAGGATAAGTAACTGTTACATTAGCATAACAATACACATCTGCATAAAAAAATTAAATAAAGGCTTTGATAGATGGCCATCATTACAAGGAAAGGAATAGGAACACATTTGCCAATAACCCAATGTATTTCTCATCCCACTTCTGTTCCTTAAAGCCCTTTATATTATTCAACTCTATCTCTGTGGGTCCAGTCCCTGCTGCAGGCTGTTGGACATTTCCATCAATACAAAATATCTACAAAGAGGGCTATATCCCAATTTTATAAAATTCTAATGCACAAAACTCGTTAACGTAACATAAGACATATATAGACATATAAGACATATATATATATATATATACACAATATGTGTGTATCTGTTCACTTATATGTGTGTGTGTTAGTGTCCGTGTGATATGAATCATAGTTGAAAGGTCAGTATTGCTTGAGGAGAGAAGAGACAGAGGTGATGAATTGCACTTTGGGACCATTTTCCTTGCAACACTCCAGGTTATATTGAACTGGGTGAATGTGCGTGTACACAGAGACATTTACCATGAAATGCACAATTGCGTCTGAATTTTCTTGGGTAGAGTTGCAGAAATACACACGCAATCCTGAAAGACGTTCACATGGTAAAGTGGAACTTCCCCCTATGACTTGTTTTTTACTTGCAGCAACTTCTCATTTATAACTTTTAGGGTAGAATTATGCAACAGCAACAAAGCTCAGATGAGAGGAAAAAACTCCGACATGGTTAGACAAAGAATATATTCATCATATATGTGGTAATGACGTATAACACTTCTTGTTTTTGTTGCTTACATTCAGCTTCAAATGACAGCTCAGTGGTAATACAGGCGTCATCTGGTCCTCAGTGTGCATTTTCATTTTCACATTGTCACAAGTTGTAAAAAGATGAGGCCGGATACATGCGGGGATTCTGTCTTTGTGAGTGAGTGTGTGTTTGTCGTGGATTTGATGGGTTTCAGCCTCCTGATTAATCAGCAGCTCAATTTCAACAATGATCAATAACCCAGCAGGCTGATGGAGGTGGTCCATACGTCTCATCTGAATCTCTCTATCAAAAAGTGCATGTTTTCATGTTTTCTGTAGATGCCCACAGTCATGGAAGCTAGCGAGTGCGCGAGTGTTTACGTAACAGTACGCCCCAGAGCCACGTTAACACTTAGCAATCGACTTTTTGTTGTGCTCGATGACCAACTAACGGCCAGAACGCCGCGTCGACAGATGCTTTGCTGCACTTGGATGGCCGTTAGCGCTACAGTAATCTGAAGTGGACAGAAAACAATCACCGTGGGAGTGATCGCATGTGTCGGTTTCTGTGATTCTGAATCCATGTGTGTGGTTTCATGTGTGTGTGTGTGTCTGTGAGTGCATGTATTATGTTTGCATATTTTAGCTGGTGTCACGGAAAAACAGCGTAGTGTGGCAGTGACGCTCGTCTTTTCCCTTTCAAAATGATCAACGATCAATGCTCATTTGCTTGCAATCCTCCTCCTCATCATTTAGTTATGTTTCACAGCTCCCCTATGGACCATACTCAGCATGACTTACAATTGCTTCGGTAGCCTGACACAATGAGTCTGAGGCGGCTCATGAATAATCAGGAGCCAACAAAGCTTTATAAGGTTAGAGATAAAGCAGAATGGCTTGATTAGTGGGTGATTGTGTAATCATGTCCAATATTTGAGCTGTCTTGACGAGTACATGAGAGGATTCTGAAATGGGATTTGGAGAATCTGGCCTCTATTAGCCTTTTATTTACCAACTGTAGTCCCTAATCACACAAGCTCCTTTCCAGCAACACCCTGCTACAAAATTATACCAGTCTGTGGTTGAATTTTATTACACCATATGGTACACTTAGGAAAGCAGTAAAATTTGATATTCCAAGAAGTGAAAGTGATGTGACTGCATAAAACTAGAAGTGGAGAATGTTGTGAAATAGGTGGATGCTGGGACATGGAAACACCCTTGCCTCACCCTCAAATTCATAACGTGAAGAAGAAACTACAGTGGCTGCCAGTTTTTCATGCAGCTTAAACAAAACCTCTAAAACTCATAATATAAAATAAGCCATTACAGGAAACTCACTGGTCCTGGCCAAGAAAAAGTCTGGTACATCCAACAACCAACTGTAACACTGCAATTTTTTGCGTTTTAACACTTCAGTTTTTGTACAGCTTAAATAAATTAGATGTAAAATGCTAAATAGTGAGCTTTGGATGTGCTTGCAGGTGAATTTAGTTACACATGGACAGAGCCAGAGCTATTTCCTCCTGTTTCCAGTCTGTATGCTGAGCTAAGCTAATTAGCTGGCAGTAGCTTCATATTTAGTGTACAGACACAAGAATGGTGTCAATTTTGTTATCTAACTTTTGTTATCCACTGATGTCTGTTCTAACTGCGTGTTGACTAGGAAACATTTCTGAATAGAGTACAGTAGCAGGTGTGTTGCAGTGGTGCTTACATTGAAGTCAGCGTAGACCATCTTATATAGACTACAAAGGGTATGCGTGGAGAGGACAGCAACGGGGGGGCAAATCAGCGTGAAGAAGAACTAACCTAGTTTTTAACTTGCTTTTGTGCCGCGCCAAAGTCTGTGGAATACCTGACAGAGAGCAGCATGTGTTGTTCATCCAGGGATTGGCAACCTGAAAGCCTTGATACCAAAGGAATCTTCATTTCCTACTTTTATTTTCCTAATCTTGAAATTTTTCCACTGGGACTAAAGTTTTGCATTTGCAATTTGAGTGTGTATGGATGAACATTTGGAAGACTGCTGTCAGCTTGGCACCAGCTAACAGGCATCAATTCAAAATCAGTCTGACCATGGCTAATTAAAATATGGCATTTCCGCACATGTGAATACTATCATTATTTCTTTGGGAAAATGATTTTGGTCTAGAAAGATTATTAAAATGATAACTTCATTTTTAAATTGGAAGTATATTAGAGAAGAAATGTACACCTAAAAAGGTCTTGAACCTGAGCCAGGAGCCATACCATATACCAACAGGCATAATAGGTACCAGGTTGTGATCAGATAAAATGCTGAGAGAGCTTAAATGGCAAAAGGCGTGTTATGTTTTTCACATTCAATGAATCTTTAATTAAAAGTAGTTTGAAAGCACGGCATAACAAAGTGTAAAACTGACATCAGACATTGTTTTGTGGACAACTGTTTGGACCATAAACACATGAGGAAACTGTGTACTGAGGCAATAAATCAATGAGGCAAATAGAGTTGTATTTTCCCACAAGGCTCAATACAATGAAATAAATGATAAAACATTAAAATATGAAGAAATGTTCAAATTAAATGGTCACTAGAACAGCGAGTGTGCATCTGTATAGCCTCTTGAACCAAACTATCTATGATTCATGAATGCTTTGGACTAACCTTAAACTAACAAACCATATAAAAATAACATGAAACATAAACTCGAATCCTGTTTTTATGACCAACAGAACTGTAACCAGTGTGTCACAGTTTTCACAAGTCTCAAGCTAAAGAACCAACTTAATATTTCATGGAGAACAGCAATTATCTTCCAGGCAGAAACGATTCACACTGCTGCTTTCAAAGACGCCTATGCGCCGTAGTAGAGTTGTCGCTTTTGGCTATTTTACAGTAGTATGACAGAAGGCTCTGCTTATTCTCTCATTGCCATAGAAACTGGGTAGAAACATATCTTTCTCTCAAGATATCACTGTGGTTTGTTTGGCAGTACAGTAGTGAGGCAGGCAGACACACACTACGAGGCGATGGGGGGAGGGTTAATAGCCGCTGAATCTGTAATGCTTTGATGCTGTGCTGAGAGGAGGAAACGCAGCAGAGTTGGGAGACGAGCGATGGTACGTGGTGAAGTTCTCGTAATCTGAATAGAAGATATCAGGAATCTGGTACAATCACTGAAAACTTCATTATTGATAGAAGACTTGTGTCTGTTACAATTATTTCATTTATTTCACGTTTTACTTTAAAAGTATTTGGATTATGTTAATTTATTAACAAGCATCATCCATCAGAAACCAGTGAGCCGTCATGTCTTCATCGCTTGTCTATTGAGAACCTACAGCGATAAAGAAATTTCCAGCTGGATGATATGAGTCGCTCAGTGCTTCATTTTAGAGCGGTTAATCAATGACTTGTAGCATTCAATATGCCCCGAATACACAATTCTGTATCTTAAAAAATTACTTTTGGTGCAAAACATAAATTTAAAAAAAAGGAATCAAAATATTGGGAATATAGATTGTTGTTTGGTTGCTCTGGCAAGAAGGGATGTTTAATACATCATAATTAAAGTCTTACTCCATCGTCATCCAGTGTTTTTTGCCTCTGGAGCTTCTCTGAATCTTATTACGCATGAACTAAAGAGTAAATTTCCAGTCTGATCAACCTGATGGCATATTGAGATATGTCAAGCATATTTATCTAAAAAATAATAAGAATAAAAACACAGAGTGAGCTCTTCTTTGTAAGACATAAATGGAAGTCCTCCAAATTAAACTACTTCACACTGACATACTGACACCACCATGGTTAAGGTTTGTTTTATGTAGCATGTAAGGTGTCGATTACGACTGTGGTGACTGCTAAAAGAAGCTGACGATGACTGGCAGCAGGAAACATGAAATGAGCGGTAGCACACATGTTAATGTTCAACATTTTGTTGACCCATAGACCCGTCCTCATCATCATTTCCTTCCTCTGTGGACTCATCACATTTCATCAAAAAATAAATATTTGAATACACTGAATATGACAGATTGATCATATCTAACAGAGAGGATTGTTTGTTCTTTTCAGCAGTTTGTGCACCTTGAAGGATTATGAAGAGATCCTAATAAGTGTTGTCTGTGTAGCCACTGTACCACAGAGCTCCTTCATGAACATGGGCAGTGTAGTTTATCATAAGTTGAGTCAACATTCATCCTGTTAATGTTAAAATATTAAATCTCCACCAGAGCACCACATTTGCAGCTGAAATGAATCCCAGAGTGAGTAACGTTCGAGTAATGTTTGGTAAAAACTACAGCGCACAGTTGTTTTAGACAATGATCCAGCTCCTGTCTCTTAACTTTATGTTTAAAATTTGCTTTATTTAAATTTACAACTAGCAGCTAATGTGTTTGAGTGCTGCAGACAGAGTAAAATGTTGAGAAATGAGGTAAACTTTTGGTCTTTTCATGAGATTTCTTGACAATAACAGATATACAGCCCGCCTTATCTTTTAAAAAAACACAGAAAAGATGAAAGAGACTGTAGCATCTTAATCTTTGTAATTATTCTGAAGAAAAAAAGAGAAAATTCCAATTTCCAAACACAAGCCACTGTGTTATTCATGAATAAAGAGCTTTAATACAAGCACAGTCATTCACAGAATCCTCAATTTTAATCATTTTTAGACTTCAATCCCCTCAGGAGTTATAATAGAAATCAGCGTGGGCGGTGGATGTGTTGGCATCTGTATGTCTGCACACGTGCTTGTGTGTGTGTGTTGTTCTTTCATGCGTTGGAGGTCCTGCTGTGTGTGCACGTGCGCCCAAATGTGTTTGTCCAGCTATGAATTTGAAGTTATGCATTTAGCTGGAACACATTTGGACGTGGATGGTTGTGTGTTCTCTCAGCATACGTAAGAGTCTGGCTGCGGTCGTTATTGTGTGCATGCTTGTGTGTAAGT